>OZ024828.1:71296239-71947651 GCA_964016985.1 Anodontia alba | reverse complement strand
GTAAAAGGGTACCTGGCAAACAGTGCAGACCCAGATCGTCTGATCAGGGTCTCCACTGTTTGCATATAGTTTAGCCATTTTTCTCTGGGAATATGTAATCTCATAGCCTCAGCTTCCTAAAATTGAAATTGGACTCTTCCAATATATAGTGTTGGAAAGTCTATTCAGTCTGCAATGGGTTAAACTGAGATTACAGAACGATTCGAGCCCCAACGGGAGACAACTAATTTTCTTACAAGTAAGATCAACGAAGACTCAATTCAGCCATCCGCGCAGTCTAAACATAGTCTTCGTTGTCCACATGAGTACACTGTGCATACTTGGTTATTCAAAATGCATCCGGTGAAGATTCTAATCAGACTGTGAATGTGTTTAGCGGCTAAGCGCACATATGAGATCGTCGTATTTGAAAGTTGCGGTTTATTTGGTAGATTGTCACTTGAGTTCGGCAGTACCAAGTACGCGTTTAGATGTAAGAGTACAATGTCCTGTTTGTGGTCCAGTGATTACATTGTTTATGATAATTATCATTCATAACAAAAGTGCTATATCCTAGAACACTTAAAACATGTTCGTACAAACGTTTAAATATACGTCTTTGGCTTAACAGATAGAGACAACAGCGGTCAAAAGATCAAGAGTTCAGTAACACTAAACCGCCATTTTCTTGAAAAGTCACTGGCTGTTTCAAGTGAACATTGTTGTTGTTTCCCGGAAATCAGCATAACTTCTGGCTGAAGCTCTAGCACTCTTCGGGCAAATCCAACAGATGACAAAATGTTGGTATATTTCTTGTTTTCGATTTTTTCCTGAAAAAGACAATAAGAAACAATCTGCATAAACTGTGAAACTCTATTTTCTCAGAAAAATAAGAAAAATAGTTCAAAATGCCATCTGCTGAATTTTGCACCCATTGACAAGTGCAACTGCTTATGAATAAGCAAGGTCACACACATACACACACAAATCCACCTTACAGCGAAAACTTAGCTGCAGACCAAACCAGGTCCTTTGCAAACAGTGTAGACCCTGGTGAGACGAGCCGTCTCATATGGGTCAACACTGTTTGCCATTCCGGTCTTGATTTACGGATAACACCTCTAAATGTAACTATGAACATATCCATATTCTTAGATGGAATTGTCTTTTTCAAAAACTCAGGAGTAAAAGGGTTAAATGAAACTCACGGAACAAATAAATCGGAATGTCAAGTTGTCCAATTACACTGTAGGGTATGAAATGAGCCACGAGCTGAGAAAAGGTACCTTCAAACATGTGCACCCAACAAAGACTCAGATCAGCCTGCGCATCCGCGAAGTCTGATCAGAGTCTTCATTATCCGCATGAAGAAACTTTGCATCCTTGTCTATCCAAAAGGCGCCCAGTGAAGCTTCTGTTCAGTCACGTATGCGCAGGCTGATCTGAATCTTCGCTGGGGGCACATGTCCGAAGGTTAATTTTTCTGATATTTGCAAATATGTTTTAGCACAAGCACTTTGTTCTTTATTTAATAATTTCAAAATTCGTTTTAATCTTGCACTGTGCGTCTAAACTTACCAGGTCTAGACATTGGTGCGCGCTGCTTATTACTATACATGTATTTAGAATTAAACACACCAAACACAATACGTGGTCATAACGTCGTTTCAACGTCGCTGCAACGTCACGACTTTGTAACGACGTTGTTGCGACGTTGTGTGCTTGCTGGGAAAGGTTAATGACTTTACTGTTCATTTATTTTTCTTTATTTTATAAAAAAGATACAGCAAACTTCGGTTTTGTTTTAGCTTTTTGTTGATAAGTTAGCTCATTAGGAATTTATTTATTCATTTTTCTTTATTACTCAACAAGGGCATAAGGAATCTATAATCTGAAATATGAATGGTTTATATCTAGTACGCCAAGAGCTCATTTGCTACTCGAGTACGCCTATAAATGTAAACAGACCAGAAATAGAACGTTCTTTTGTACTTTTCCCACAGAGAGCTTGTTGAACACATGATCGGACAAATATGGGCACGTTATCTTAAAATAATTGCAGCGGCATGCACAGTGTTCCAGATTCAAACCTCGTATCTTAATAATATTTACATTGTCACGATAAACCTGGTCAAATTACGTTCCCGAGTCAGTCTGCAGCCGCCACGGTTTGAGGTTAGTAATGTTATCGCGCCGGTTATATTACAGGCATAAGATTAAACAGTGGACGACTGAAACGAAGTAACACAAAAATGTGAACGATCATAGCTAGGACAAGATGTAACGTGAAAAGACAGCGAGAAAAATGTGCAATAAAAAGATACACCCTTATAGGGAATATGACATCAATTTGGGCGATGAAGACTGGAACCAGCAAAAAGTATAAGGAAGCTAAAGGTCTGACAAAAAGCCTGTCTCCGATAGGACTATTATAGATGAGACTGTTTGAATTATGACAATTTTTCACAAACACATATTTTCATATAAATACTAAATGTATTAATGTTTATAATTCTCTTTGATATAGACACTCGAGTAATAAAGACAATATTACCATTATTAACATGCTGGGATTATGAAGCACTGGTCATCAGTGCTTGATAATCTTAGCATTTTTATATGTCTTGGTTGTACATGCCCTCTCTCCGCCCCCACCCCACCCCACCCCCCACCAACATTTATGGAAACATATATTAAAAAAATTGTCACTAGCGACTGAAGCCAGTCTTTAATGGACTCTCGAAGCAAAAAAGTAATAATAATAATAATAATAATAATAATCTTAGAGTTTGCCATAGCTTCGGAAGCACTTAATGAAATTCATGGACTAGACAATTGCTATTTTCCATGGACTGTTCGCCATTTTATTAAACCAAGTATTCTTTCACAAGAAAAACTTGGTATGCGCTTAGCACACAATAGATGTTAAAGACAACAAAAGGCCATTTTTTTGTGAAATCTAATACTTGTAAACCTCTAAAAGTACATTATAGTGCATTACTGTACCAGTTACAGAAAAGGTTGTTGGCGACATAAATAGAGCCTCAAATACCATCAGTGCAGACTTAACTATCTATAACATAACAAGGAAAAAAACAACAACACAATTTACCTCGTATATTAAAAGTAGGACTCCGCATAAACTAACAGTTTTACGAGCTGTAGGCGAAATAAATGGACTATATTTAGTATAAATTTTCATTTTATTCCAAAGATACCATGCACGCAATGCCAGAAAACGGACATATGCGCCCAGAGAGGATTCAGATCAGCCTGTACACTCGCGCAGTCTGGTCAGGATCATCGCTGGGCGAATTTTATATAGCCAAGGATGCAACGTTTCTTCGTGCGGACAACGAAAACTCTGATCAGACTGCGCGGACTGCGTGGGTGCAAATGTCAAAAGGTACCTTTTCGGACGATGCGGTTCATATACGAAGGATTTCTAAAACCCGTCTACTGGAACATATTTTAGTATGCCATCTTCTGATATTTACATGTATCAAGTTTTGCAAAACGGAATTGCAGGAATTGGCACCTAATTCAGTACCTTGACTTGGTAAAGTAGGTCTCTAAATGCGAGAAAAAAAA
Organism: Anodontia alba; assembly: GCA_964016985.1. Taxonomy (NCBI): domain Eukaryota; kingdom Metazoa; phylum Mollusca; class Bivalvia; order Lucinida; family Lucinidae; genus Anodontia; species Anodontia alba. The sequence goes on along the minus strand of OZ024828.1, from coordinate 71,944,081 downwards.
AAAATGTATAAAATATCAAGCTTAGTCTTAGCAGCATCGACGCTGTTTTCCATGGCAAGAAGATATTTTTGGATGCGGATTTGTACAGAATGATAGCGAGCAGTCCAGGTCTTGATCCATAGTTTTTGCATTAAACTTAAAATCAAACTATAGCAGGCTCCCCTGAAATTGAAAATGGACCTGTGCCAGAGTGGTGTAGGAATGAGGAAGAGAATGTATACACTTTAAGGGAAGTCTGAAAAGGGGTCTACCCTAAAAGGAAAGAATTTGCTCCCCCTTGGAACAAATTCTTTCCTTTTAGAGCAGACCTCTTTACAGGTTCGGCTTGGCTTGTAGAAAAGCAAAACAAGAAGTCACAAAATTATCTCCCTTTTCAAAAACAAGTGTATACATTCACCTTAAATAGATTCTGGATGCAGAACAGCTATTGCAAAAAACTTCATGGCCTTGAACAGTAAACATTACATACAACCTTGAAAATCTTACCTATGTACTTACTTATTACAAATAATCCAGTAAATGTCAACATTTCTTATGTCTGAATACTTAATGAGCAAAACGAAGCTAGTGTCTGTTGCTAATGTAAGATTAAGCAACTCATAAACAAGAAAGTGTTAAAGGCATCAGCATAGCGTATCTTCATGTAACCTAAATATTTTGAACCGGCGGGCCTGAAGCTCGTATAGGGGTAGCTTCACATAGGATTTGGTACGGACGTGAGTGATAAAATCAGAAACGTGCCCCATTCATATACATAGCCAAATAAAATTGTGATTATAGATGATTTATATACTTATGATGTCATCTGATACCTAGTCATTTACTTTGTCTGTTTGGCAATGGGGGAAAGTGAAAATACCCTTAGTACACAACAACAGGAGTTGAATAAAATTTCCTGGCATTTAGGTACAATGTGTATTTTTATTACCCCATTCTATTCAATTATTGCCTTTGTGCGAGGGTAATATGACGATTTGTTCACCCGAGAAAGGTAATGTTACCCGAGGGCTTGCCATCGTACAAGGGCAACGATAATTGTTTTATTACATCGAATTCTTACAACTGACAGCAATGATGTCTCAAGTGACGTCAGAGGGTAAAATTACTTGCGAGGGTAATATTACCATGTAACATGACAGAATATTACCCTACACGTGATATGCTCTCGACCAATGGGATTTCTAATTAGCTCATGAATATCAATGAGGTATGATAAAATGAAAATATATATGAGATGGACCAAGTGATGATTTTGGGCTTGCACATGCACTTTCAGAAGAGATAACTTGGTCATATTAGCTTGGATCCCTTTTAAAAAGCGGACTACTCTAAAAGAAATGAAGTTGTTCCTATTTCGAGTAAATTCTATCCTTTTATAGTAAAACTCTTTCTAGAGGGATCATGGTGTACAAGAAAACAAACTGGAAGTCATTACTTTTGCCTCTCTTGTAAAAAAACATTCCAAGTGTTTCAATTCCCCTGAAAGAGAAGCCCAAGATCATCGTTTACACTTGAATGTGCCATAATGCGATAGCTGGTCATAGGTCGGAAGTTTATGCATATAGCTATTTTCCATTAAAACCCATGAAACCCTTACACTAAATTAAATACGTCCGTAAGGGTCTTTCCTATAGCATCGTGCCTACGAAATATCACCTGACAACCAAAATGTCATTGGTTCGTCTTCGTACAGGTGTTCAAACAAATGTCATTTGTGTCGTATACTTGATTACATGGGAACTGAGTGTAATGACACGCCATGAGAAAAGAGCTGTTAAAGTGTATGCGAACAGCAAAGGTTCAGGCGAGCCTGCGCATCCGCGCAGTCTCGCCAGAACCTATGCTGTTCGCTAACGTTAGCGGTTGGCGAAGGGAAAACTGTGGCCAAACAGCTAGGCAGGTGGACTCGCCGAGGGGCCGGGAATACGCACTGAAAGATTGATTCGATGGAAAGTCCAAAGAGTCTTTTTTCTCGCGACATGACTCAGTTTAATGCTGAATCATATTGTCTACGGAATATTTAGAACACAACGTTATCTTTTGCTCTCCTGGGTAGGTACTTCAAAAATGCCAATAAAACGTATATCAAATAAACAACACACTACAAATGGCCAATTGCGGTCTGTCAGGATTGGTCGAGAGAACCATGCCAAGTCTATTTTTGGCACTTTTTGTATATTTTACCTGGTTCTAAAATTTATGAATGACGTCGTGACCGCCGCGGGAATAGAGAAAGATACACAAAAATATAGATTTATTTGGGTTGTGTATTTGTATACTGGCATACCCACTTGAAAATATTACTTTGCACTCAGACGATACAGAACTGTTCAAACATTTCGAAATTCCAGGCTGGTTTCGAGCATCAACGTACTTGCACGATCGTACTATTTAGATGAGCGGAAACCACGACTGCACCGTGGCAATTTTCAGACGAGGCCAGTTTGAATAGTGATGCGCTGTCATTTAAGTCTGTGCACGTTTGAGAGGTTAGAAACTATGTTGTTACTTATATAAATCTTTATTCTACCAAGGGATATTGACAAATGCAGATTAAATGCCTCTTTTGCGCAAACAACAACAACAACTAAAAAAAAAAAAAAAACAATTATGTTTATTTTCTCTCAAATCAGAATAACTTCGCTGACAGCTCATATTAAGGTGAATGAATATTAAAAAAAAAAAAAAAAACAAAAAAAAAACTACATATTACTAGGCATTACGAAAACATGCCTATTCAAATATACTGAAAATTTTACCACCAAAAAATGAAAAAAAAAATCAGTTAAAAAATCCCAAAACCTTAACCACTCTAATACAACTAGCGACAAATTGATTAGTTTTCTTTAGAAAACTGACCTTGACATTTCATACAAACTGTCTCCTTAAGATCAAGAGCCAATTTCCATGCATCGGAGTCTGTTTTCTGGGAAACATAAGGACTATTTCAAAATGCTGATGTTTTTTCTCCAGCGTGCTAAGCGTTAATGCATTAGTGCATGTAAAGGTGACATTGTACATGTAGTGTCCCGTTCATGTTAAACCTGCTAAATTTAAATGACAGCTGACAGCATTTTAAAATATTTTCTTATTCATCTCAGAAAACAGGATATAACTTTCCATGCAAATTGTATACTAAGAAATTGCGGGAAATGTCAGATCCTACTTTCAATCACGAAAACATACCTATATAATTTTACCCCCCTTAAACCCCACTTTTATACAGTAAAACTGAGATTTATAGGGGTATACATTATTTTTCATATTTCTACTCAAGAACATAGATTGTGGGAACTCGTTAGAACCGCATCGCCGAGGTGGTTCCAACGAGTACCCACAATCTATGTTTTGAGCAGAAATATGAAAACTATCAGAATTTTTTATCTGAAAATTTTCAGTTTTGGGAGATGAAATTTTCTATATATTTCAATAGACGTGTTTTCGTAATGCTGAACTATAAGTGATTAAAGAAAAAAGCAATTATTTCCATCCTCTGATTTTGATTTGCTCAAGTTGTACTTAATGTTACCGTGACTGTCATTTAACGCTTAGCACTGTGTGTAAAAAAAAATCAGCAGACGATACATTTATTTTTTTATTTTTTTATTTACTTATTATTTTTTTTTTTTATTTTATTTTTTTTTTTCAGGAAACATTTGACATTCCCTGTAAATTGACTCCAATGGATTTGGCATTTTATGCAAGCTGTCTCCAGCTGAGATAATTTGCTTGAAATTTCGAATCCTTTTTTTTTTTTTTTTTTTTCTGATGAAAAAAAAAAGAAAAAAAAAAGAATGTTATCAATTTGTCGTCTGCTGAATTCGCTTATAGAGCGGTAAAGTTTAACAGTAGTATCAGGTATTTTGTAATCTTCAAAATTAATATGCATATCTTCAAAAACGATCATTATTTGTCACAACATAATTATTCCCAAGCGCACAAATATATTCTTGTTTCGTCCTAGAAGGTTGTAATTGGTGACGGCGTAATGACAATTCATAAAACGTACGAAACAAATGAATAATTATGAGGTAAAGGGTCGAAAAACTCAGACATTGTGGTTAGGAAGACTTATTTGATTGCACTTGCGTCTGGGGTGAGAAATTTCGAAATATAGTCAAACATGCGACTTTTTTTTTTTTTTTGCATACTTGCGTATCGTCTTTCTCAAGGGCGTTTAGAGTACACGATTTATGTCAGTTTTTCCACAGACAGGCCCGGGTATATTCTAATAGGCAGACGCACCTGATCAAACAGTGTAGACTGATCAGACGCCGCAGAATGCGGAGTCTGATCAGGGTCTACACTGCTCGCCACTCATCATGCAGTTATTATTACATTTCAGAGGTAGTAAAATAGACTTGTTCATGCGCAGTGTTATTATTTTTTTTCTGGGCCCTTATAGTAGATCTAGTATTTAGATATATTAACAGGGAGTCGAATGGAATTGGTCAATTTCGGGGTCACAAGTAAACCACGAAGTCAAGACGTTCGATTACTTTTTGGTAAATACGGTATACACACACACACACACACACACACACACACACACACACACACACACACACACACACACACACACACAAACGGAATTATTTGTTCCTAAAATTGGAATCAAAATATTCAAATATGAGCCAGTGCACGACAAAACCTACAATAAGACCCGTGTGACTAGCAAAGCCTCAGGTCAATAAGACCCGTGTGACTAGCAAAGCCTCAGGTCAATAAGACCCGTGTGACTAGCAAAGCCTCAGACCCGTGTGACTAGCAAAGCCTCAGGTCAATCTGTACATCCACCCAGTACGGCAAGGATTCTCATTTATCCCTCTTTGAATAGTCCGGAGGCTGTAGTAGGCACATGCGAACAGCGAAGACTCTGACCAGCCTGCGCGGATGCGCAGGCTGGTCTGAGTTTTCGCTGGTCGCACAAGTCTTATTTGTAGGTTTTGTCGTGGGCTGTCATATCTCAGTAAAGCACTTATACGAATGCAATCTATAAATGTGTGGATATAATAATTAACTACGGACTACTGGCCGTTCTAAGGTTGTGGGTGGCTGTTCCTTATGTAGTTTTGTGGCTGCTTATAGACTGGTTCCAGTCTCCAGTGACTAAATATGTTTTTCTTGTAATCCTGTTTGAAACTCCACTAAAATAAAACCAGAATAATATCACGACTATAAAGGCCGGTCACTAGTGACCGGCCTTTATAGTCTTGATATTATTTTGGTTTTATTTTAATAGATTATCAAACAGGAATATCAGAAAAAAATATTTAGTCACTGGAGACTGGAACCAGTCTAGGCTGCTCCTTGCGGGTCCGTTTTCATGGTTTGTCCTATTCGTTGTCTTTTGTTGTGGTTAGTGGCTCCTATCTAGAGTTGTTTATTCTTTTTATGTCGGTTCAAAAGCTATTTTCATGCATTTGTCGCCATACGTATACTCTCATGGTTTTTAATTTTTGCAATCTACAATGCTTCTTTGTGATTCTTCTTTTATTACTTCAAGCCGGAGATATTGAAACCAACCCAGGTCCTGAAAATGTACATGAGCTTTCAATTTTGCATTTAAATATCAGGAGTATTAGAAACAAACTAGATTTTATACTTGATAATTTTTCTGATTTTAATATTTTGTGTTTTACGGAAACCCACTTAGATGCAAACGTTTCTACAGACATGCTTTCTCTCTCCAACTGTTACAGTACACCATACCGAAAGGATAGAACAAATCATGGTGGGGGTGTTATGGCGTACATAAACTCGAGCCTTCTTCATATGAGAAGACTAGATCTTGAGATCTTTTGCGAAGAATCAATATGGATAGAAATCAAGGTAAAAAATGAAATATTTTTAATAGGTTTATTTTATAGCCCCTCAACAGCTGATGCTCAGTTCTTTAACAATTTAAATTTAAACATAGAAAGAGCCCTTGAATATTCCAAAAACCTTATTATTGTTGGAGACCTAAATGAAGACCAACTTAATCCTAATTTTCATAACTTAAAGGATGTATTACTTATCAACTCCATGTCAAATGTTATTAATGAACCGACCAGACAACAAGCACTTCTTGACCCAATTATTATTCCAGAGGACTTGCCTTTTCTTGACTCTGGCACCATAGCTGTTCCAGCCAATATTAGTGACCATAAAGCAACATATATAACATTACCCTTTCAATATGATACGGAAGGTGTTTTCAATAGATTGATTTATTTATATAAAAGGGCAAATTTTACATTACTGAAACAAAAAATATCTAATTTTGATTGGACTTGTCTAAGGGAAGGAACTCTGGATGAAGCCTGTTCTAAGTTTAATAATACTTTTCTTAACTTTGTTAACTTGTGTGTTCCATCAAAAAATGTACTTATCAGACCTGACGATAAACCTTGGTATGATTGTGAAATAAGAAGAGTGTCTAGAAAAAGAGACAGGTTAAAACGTAAATTCAACAAATCAGGAAATCATAACATTTTGGCAAGGTACAAGTTTTTTCGCAATAAAGTTAATAATTTAAAACGGCATGCAAAAGAGCAATTTTACAATAACTTGGAATTTTCCATATCTGACTTTCACTCAAATGATAGAAAACAATTTTGGAAGGTTGTACGTCACTTTGTTAAAGGAAATAGCAGCTCTCCTTCAATTCCACCTCTCAATTCCTATCCGGTCACTAGTCAAAATGACTTCTGTTTTTCAATCGAAGAAAAGGCTGAATTGTTAAATATTTTACATCTATCTCCACTATAAATGATGAAAATGCAACATTGCCTGCTTTTGAATATAAATGTCAAAATAGAATATCTAGTATAACATGTACATCAGATGAAGTTGCTTCCCTCATTGAACTTTTAAATCCCAACAAGGCAACAGGGCCAGATGGAATTAGTAATAAAATGTTAAAAGCTGTTTCTAAAGAAATTGCTGTACCCCTTAGTATTCTTTTTAATAGATCTTTCAGGGAAGGTAAGTTTGGAGAAATCTATAAATATTCTAATGTAATACCATTACCCAAAAAGGGAGATAACTCTGATCCTTCAACATTTCGACCAGTTTCACTCTTAAGTAACGTTGGTAAGCTGCAGGAAAGAATAGCTTTTAAACATATTTTTAACTTTTTACATGAAAATGATTTACTTTATAAATATCAATCTGGGTTTCTGCCTAATCATTCTACAACTTTCCAACTTATTGACATATACCATCACATCTGTCAAATTTTTGATAATAATCAATATTCTTGCATGGTTTTCTTAGACGTTTCAAAGGCTTTTGATAGAGTGTGGCACAAAGGACTTATCTTCAAATTAAAACAATTTGGCATAGAAGGGGAATTACTCGAATGGATAAGTGACTATTTAAGTGGGAGAAAGCAAAAAGTTGTTATAAGAAACAGCTCATCAAGCTTGAGGAGAGTTAATGCTGGGGTTCCTCAAGGTTCTGTTCTTGGCCCTTTATTATTTTTGGTTTATATCAATGATATATCTGAATCTTTACTTAGTCTTACACGTCTATTTGCTGATGATAGCTCTCTATTTTACTCTGCAGCAAACATTAAAGACATTGAAGGTATTATCAATCACGACTTACGTATGTTAGTTAGCTGGGCTGCTCAGTGGTTAATCAATTTTAACCCCCTTAAAACTGAAGCAATGCTTTTTACCCTAAGAGTTATTGAATCACTACCAAATTTAATTTTTGACGGTACACATATCAAATTTGTAACAGAACATAAACATTTAGGTTTAACATTTAGCAATAATGGACAATGGCATAATCATATTGAAAGTATCCTTAAAAGTGCTTCTAAAGTTATTGGTATAATGAGGAAACTCAAATATACATTTAGTCGTGTTGCTCTAAACCAAATATACCTTTCATACTTACAGCCCATCATCGAGTATTCTTGTGTTGTATGGGACGGCTGCACAGAAAGAGACATTGAGTCTCTCCAAAAACTTCAGAATGAAGCTGCCCGCATTGTTACAGGCTTAACAAGATCAGTTGCCTTAGATAACCTTTACAAAGAGAGTGGGTGGGTGTCACTTATCGAAAGACGGAAGCAGCAGAAACTTATCTTCATGTATAAATCAGTTAATGGTCTTGTTCCTTCATATGTGTCTGATTTAATTCCTCCGCTTGTTGGAGAAACAAATGCCTATAATTTGCGAAATAATAACAATATTACTGTTCCCTTTTGCAGGACAGAAATTTCCCGAAAATCATGTATTCCTTCGTCTATTTCGGCATGGAATTCGCTTGACATAGAATTACGTAATTCGCCGTCTTTGTCTAGCTTTAAGTATCAGTTGAAAAAAACACAAAATAATTCAATAGTTCCAACATACTACAAAGTTGGTAGTAGATACATCTCAGTCCTACATGCAAGAATTAGAAACAACTGTAGTAATTTATCTTATGATCTATATATTAATCATCTGTCACCAAGTCCTACATGCAGCTGTTCTGAAGAAGTTGAAGATGCAGAGCATTATTTCTTTAGATGCTCACACTTTATCAATGAACGAATTGCACTGTTTCGGTCAACGAGGAATTTCAACCCACTAAATGTTAATAAACTTTTGTTTGGAAATGAAAATCTCACACCAGAAGAAAATGTTACTATTTTCAAAGCCGTCCAAACTTTTATCAAGGACACCAGAAGGTTCACCGATTAGGCTGCTGTTCACTAAGGCCAGTATGACAATTCATCTTATGACATTCCATTCCATTATCTTATTATTTATTTGATTTGTATATTATTTACATTATTATACCTTTCACTCCATCACCTTTTTGTATTTTTGCAGTGCTTATATGTTTACTTTGCCATTATCATGTGTCTGAATATTGCTGTAATGAAGTTCTGTTAGGGGAGGGCCGTAACTAATGTTGGCAGAACTTGTGGCCCGACCCTATTGCTTGTTTAGATGCAATAAAATATGTTTAAACTTTAAACTATCTAGAGTTGTTATCATCTCGTCCGGGTAGAGGGTGTTGGTTGCTTTTTATTCCTGGTTTGTTTGATCTGTAGGCTATGATCTGTGGTTGCGGCTATTCCTGGATATCAATACTATTTTTGACAGACTAAACGGTGTATCACCGGTTTTGGATGCCGGCCTCGGTGGCTCAGGAGGTCGCGGGTTCAACCCCCGTCGGGGTCGGCAACATTCTTTCGAGGAGATTTATCATGAAATATTTCCTACAGTCATTCTCTCCCTTCCGCTGATTCAAGAAGGGCAGTTTTCAGTTTCTGGCGAAAGAATGTGCACAATACTGGTTAACCGCTTAGAGGACTAAGTCTGCTCAGTAAACGTGTGGTTAGGTAAACTGACCCCGCTCGACATGAACCCATTAGGTTGACTGGGCCGTAAAACCTCAACACAAACAAATAAATTAGCTTTAGAAGTACACTCTAAAATGTCGTAACAGCAAATTTACATACATAAGCGTAACACTAATTACGCACATTACGCATGCGCGTATATGGACAAATTGCTATACTGGGAGATCATCTAACTGTGATAATATATTTCCTCCATCATACCTCCCTGTGGGAGCCCCCATTTTGAAATAGTACTAGGGAGAGTTTCTTTTTTTTTTCTCGGTTTTTATCCTGGGCCGTAAAAATGATTCCGTTCTGCTACGTCACGGACAGGTCAGTATAGTGGCCCAATGAAACACGGAGTAATTTGCGAATTTCCAAATTTCACACTCTATGCTTGCGAGCGGCATAGTCCTATTAATTAGTTGTACAAATGCACATGTTTAGCAGTTTCACGATTGATGCTTACGTCATAATGCCTCATTGTCAGGGCCGTGCAAAGGAACGAATTGCGTTCAAAAGCAAAAGTGTAGTTTTTTTTTTTTTTTTCTGAATCAATGCTACAAACTAAGCTATATCTTCTCCAATGTAGAACCAAAACAAATAAAGAAAGAAAGAAAGAAAGAAAGAAACAAACAAACAAAGAGATTGGTTTCATTTCTAATTTTCGGAAAGAATTCCAAACAAGCAAAGCACAAATATAATGGTTTTGAAGTGGTTTTATCCACCTCAATACTTATGACGTAAATGTACATAAGATCCATCACGAAAACATGCCTATATAATTCTGACCACCTAAATAGCCACTTTTATATAATAAAACTGCGGTTTACAGGGGTAAGCATTATTTTTCTTATTTCTGCTCAAAAACATAGATTGTGGATACTCGTTAGAACCGCCACGCCGAGGCGGTTCTAACGAGTACCCACAATCTATGTTTTTAGCAGAAATATTAAAAAATAGGATTTTTTTTTATCTGAAAATTTTCATTTTTTGGTGGTAAAATTTTTCATTATATTTGAATAGGCGTGTTTTCGTAATGAAATGGGTGTCTGTTCAAAGTATTTTACGAACTTGTTGCAACAGTCAGCCAGTGCAACCAGATGTAATCATTTTTTCGCACGTAACATAATAAAACTTATCATATGTACGTAAATAAACAACGCCTTTCCTCTGCCGTTTTGTTTTTCTCTTTGTTGGATAACTACGCCCATAAACTCGTTACACCCATTCAATCACATGAAATCTATTATTAACACTTACATTGTTATGGGCAAATTCAGCAGAGGACAAATTGTTGATTATTTGCCCATTTTCCCCAGAAAATAAGATTTGCAATTTCATGAGGAGATAATTTGCATGAAATGTCAAATCCTATTTTCTGGAAAAATGTTTTAAAATGTCACCTGCTGAATTTTTATACCCCACATGCTAAGTGTTAAATTTGATTTTGTCGCTGTTGCATGACTGATGATGATGGCATGTCAGATTAGACATAAGTCTGTCAGATCTACCCGTTATTAAAATATTCATAAATGATCATACATGCATTCACGTTTCACGAGGTGTATTAGCCTTGCCCAAGGCTTAGAAATATACATATATATTTTTTGGCTTATTGAGCTCTGTGGCTAGTCTATAGATAATATGGTCTGGAGAAATATACATATATATTTTTTGGCTTATTGAGCTCTGTGGCTAGTCTATAGATAATATGGTCTGGATTTCTAATATATTTCAGAAACAACCACAGAAGAAAAGTTCACCCATAGACTAGCTAAACATTGAATCAAAAAGGAGATGTAAATGAAAAAACAAACAATAATAATTAAACAAAACGTGACAAACATACTTATATATTGGCCTAGTAGCTAGGCTAGAGGTGTATACAATGATTCTGTCCTGGGTTCCTGTACCTAATGACGGCCGCCAACAGTAGCAGGGATCCAAGATAGGATGTTCGTTTCTGAATGCAGTCCAGGGTTGCGTTCAGAAGTGCAAAGTGTTCGTGAACAGTTTACCCTGGATCCCTGTACTTAATAACAAGCGCCAATAGGAACAGGGATCCACAGTAAACGTTCACGAGTGTCTTGCACTTTTGAATGTAGCACTGGCATCAGCATATAAGTATCTGATTAAATTATGATTATTTAAATGATTTTAAAAATAAAGCCAAACAAAATGGTCCAGCCAGCATCATTCTCTGGCTGCCATTTAATAATTCCGATTTTCAATGTTCAAGTGAATCGGCATCTGTAATCTGGCTCCCGTCTAACTGATATATGAATGTGGTGCCAGGCTACGGCATTTAGTAACTGGTAGCCAGCTTCATATTTTAATGTATATAAATGTATAGAGATGGCATGAAATTCGTGAGTTAACCTGGTTTAGCCCATTGTAGACTGAATGAACTTTCCCACACTATATTTTGGAAGATTCTAATTTCAATTTTAGGTATGTCAGGCTATGCGATTGAGATATTCCAAGAGAAAATTGGTTGAACTATTTGCAAACAGTGAAGACCCTGATCAGACGCCGCATTCTGCGGCGTCTGATCTGGGTCTGCACTGTTTGCCAATTACCCTTTTAGGGGTCTCCAGGGTTAAGCCCCGCTCTAGTAGTTTTCCTACTGACCGTTGGTTCCTCTGTTTTGAGCGTCTGTGGTTTCAATGTGGCGTTTGATTTGTCCTTATCTGTTCATCATCTCTCCTTCTTTTATTATTTCGTGAAGGCTGCACTGTAAAAAGATACGTAGATTTTAAGGTAAATACTGGCAACTGGCTACCAGTACATGTATCGTAAAATTTACAGACACCTGTACATGATTTACAGTATAGTTACGTATGGTAAGGCAGTGAAGGGCAAGTTAGGTAACGTATAGGACATAGTAGGGATGTGAGCTACCGCACCGTATCTTAAGCTTACACATCCTTGCCCCATTCTACGAGGAAATTCCAGCGAAAGTTCTAAGGCCCCCGTAAAAATTTATGGTAAAGGCGGTGGCAGTCACTTGCCTGTATTTACCATAAAATCTGCGGGATTTTTCTACGGTGTGTGATTCGTGATTGTGGCATTTCCTGGATACCTTCACTTATATTTTTACATAGACACCTTCTGTTACAGTCGGGCAATGCTCTAGCGAAAACAAGAACACCAACCCCACAATTCAGTCAGAAACCAGTTCTTTATTCCTTATCCTTCGCCCTAATGTTTCAACAGATTTCAACGATGACATTCGTAGATATATTATATGTCTTCAAGGCTTACCTTATTTGCCAAATTATGGGGATAGACAGGCCTAAGCAAACGGTATAGACTGATCAGACGCCGCTTCTGATCAGTCTACACCGTTTGCTATTTTGGATACCACATCAGGTACCCAAACCAGACTTGGTCAAATTTTAGAAGCATGGTTTGGAATAATGATTTTCAAATGTTTAGAGAAAATATGTTACGTGCACGTTCAAGGCATACATCAGTTTATGCTTTCCCGCAGTCTGTTCCAGACAATCGCTGTCTGCACTGAACAGTGAAGACCCAAACGCATTGGAGGGACCGCATTCACTAAGACGAACGTGATCAAATTCGCTTATTCTTCGAAAATTCCCTTTTTCATAAAACGGCGCATTTGTTGTAAACACATTCTTATCTTTTCAGAATACGTGTATCTCTCGATCATTTTTAAACTTCTTATTTTTATCTTATGCCTGCATCAAGGTTCAATGTGCAATGAAATGTACTTTAGAGAAATATAGTACAACATGCGCAGAACAGACAGCGCATGCGCATGCGCATGGTAGACTAAAGCTGTCCGACCGTATCTGAACCTTTTAGAATGTAAACAGGAAGATCACGGTTAAATTTCGTACACGACGAGAAATGGCCCCTGTGCTACAATTGTAGATGTTCAAGACCCTAGGCCAGCGCTTGCTTTTGGCATAACATTTTCAAGTAACACTGGGTCTCCTCCAGTTATACAACATTAATCATATCTGAAAGCTAATCAGACCACAATTAGATTCCTTGTTTCAATAAGGGAATACATTGACAGAGATGATCCCTTGGTTAACTATATATCTTGGTGGCACCACGACTGAGAAGACTGCTTATCAGAGCATCACAGAGTAGGTTACATATGAAGGTCTTGAAAATGTATTATTTGTTCCAGTTCCTTCTGATTTCAGAAAGATATGTGAACTAAAACGCACCACGTAATAGCGCGTCTATAAAGACCATTATCAGAACCAACTGACAAGTGCTTAGTGGTTAACAGCTGATAGCAGGAAATGGAGCCAGTTAACGCCTTATAAGAATAAGACAAATTGAAAGGTAAGACACGTTTAAAGAAGCACGTGAATACATAATGTGTATTGACTAAAATGTTGTGAACAGAATTATTCCAAGAGGTCCATGTATGGAAAGTTATGAAATATTGATCGTGGTCCGGGGCCATCGCCATATCAGTAGAAGTAACCAATCTCCTGTTATATAGTTGCAAATAGCGTGGTTCCAGATGAGACGACTCAAAATGAAGTCTCAGCTGGAGTTATTTTGTATCTTGCTGTCTTCGAATTTTAGACAACTTATTTCCGACAAATCGCTTTATGAACGAAAATAAATATTTTGACGCCAGCTAAGTCTCAATTGCTAACTTTAAAGTACAAATGAGACACGTTGTGAGGTAATATGCCTTATGTCATATGTTCCCAGCGAAGACTCAGATCAGCCTGCGCATCCGCGCAGTCTGATCAGAATCTTCACCGTCCGTCGGAAGAAATCTTGAATCAGTGGCTATCCAAAGAGCGCTAAGCGGAGACTCTGATCAGCCTTCGCAGCACAAGCTGATCTGAGTCACCGCTTGGCGCATATGTATGAAGTACATCATCTCGCGTTACGTCTCACATGAGCCACCTTGTTAGAAATACTGTCTCAGTGCATACACGAAGAGTGCATGTCTAGATCCGCTACTGTGTTCGAACAGTCTGACCAGTGTGGTTGCTTTATGTATTTGCGGTACAATCCTCTCTATAGACTGTACGTATCCGCAGGCTTATAACAATATTTGCACATACCCAAAAAATCTATGTACTTTTTGGCTCATGTAGGTAAATTTTGATTGTGTTGGGATTAAAGACACGTCAACCCTTGTGGGTCATTTTGTGTCGTCTCCCAGAGAAAGGAAGAAAAGAGATAGACGAGATAGTAGAAGAGATGAAAGTGAGGGACAGGTAAGAAAGAGAAACAGGAATGAAAGTGAAGAAACAGAAGAAATAAACACATTCCCCCTCTACTCTTACCTGCTACGAGTATAGCGGGCCTTGCCCAATTGTAAGCCAATATCAGTTGGACGCCCCGGTGACGTAAGATACACGACACCTTCGCACCACCCGACCACCCCTCATATAGGTAAAATTAAACTACAAATAGCGTATTTTGCCGAAGCATTTGGACGGCCAGGCTTAAGGGAACAGTGTAGCACCAGATCAGACGCCGCATAACGCGGGATCTGATCCAGTCATCACGAAAACGTGCCTATATAATTTTGACCCCCTTAAACCCCACTTTTATAAAGTAAAACTGGGGTTTATAGGGGTATACATTTTTTTCTTATTTCTGCTCAAAACACAGATTGTGGGTACTCGTTAGAACCGCCTCGGCGAGGCGGTTCTAAAGAGTACCCACAATCTATGTTTTGAGGAAAAATATGAAAAATATCAGAGTTTTTAACTGAAAATTTTAGTATTTGGAGGTGAAATTTTGCTATATATTTGAATAGGCGTGTTTTCGTAATGGCTACACTATTCGCCACTCATCCGTCAGTATTTTTACACTCACAAAATCGACCTGTGCATGCGCAGTCTTTTCTGGCCTTTCGCAATTTCTGGCCTTTCGCAATTCGCATATGCCTCAAATTCACATTTTCACCTGACGTGACTCCTACCAATCCTTTTCCGCGGCGAGATCTATATACTACGTCTTTGCAAAACGATTAAACACTGCAAAATAAATATAATCTTTTTGTTTTTCGGAATTTAAACTGCGCAGAAAATATTAAATGACGTTTGATTTGTTATCTATACCAAAGGTTTTTGCAAATATCAAGCAATTCTCGAAAATGATTTTAATTAACGAGGTGAAAAAAATGAATAGGTATCAAATGGACTCAGATAATAGATTTAATGAGACACGTGTAAGAAGCTTAAGTTGGTATTAAATGAAAACGCCATAAAAAAAAAAAAAAAAAAAAAAAAAAAAATGCGTTTAATGGCCCATTTATTTATTGGCGATGAGAGGGTCGATCAATTGGTTTTGTCGCACTTCTTCTAAGTTTGTATTTTGACCATCTATAAGGTTGTCATTGTATTTTTATCTGAAAACTTTCGGGTTGAGATACCCAGTCGCGTAGCGAAAAAATTGAGCACATATGCAGCATCCGCGGACAGGTCGTATTAAGCTTTTGCGTGGTTACCAATGCATGAGTTCAATTACAATACATTTAATATATACATACATAATCCTCATATGTGCGGCTTATCATTGCGAAAACACGCCGATTCAAATATATAGAAAATTTCACTTAAAAAAAAACCTGAAAGTTTTCAGATAAAAATTCTGATATTTTTTATATTTCTGCTCAAAACATAGATTATGGGTACTCGGTAGAACCGCCTCGCTGAGGCGGCTCTAACGAGTACCCATAATCTATATTTTGAGCAGAAATAAGAAAAATGATGTATACCCCTGTAAATCCTAGTTTTACTATATAAAAGTAGGGTTTAAAGGGGTCAAAATATATAGGTATGTTTTCGTGATGTTTCGTTCATATCTCTGTTTCTTGTGGATTTGAAGTATTTAAATACGATTAACTTACATAGTTTTTATCCGATTGTAATCAAATTTGTATCAAAAGACATGGCTCGTCAAGAGCTTTTATCTCAGATATGTAGTATGTGGTGCCGTGGCACCCACTACTGCTCAGATACATTCTTTAACAACGTTATATTTCCCCTTTTAGTAGAGGACATATTGTAAAAAAAGAAAATAATAATAATGTCTTCGTTATTATTTAAAAAATCGTGCTGTGTTTACTTTGTGACTGAACTTATTGAATGACCCCCGAATACTAAAAGTGCTTTTAAGTCAGATTGTCATCACGGTTGAAAAACCGAACTCCTTGGTGCTAATATGTCACCCACAATGCTACACTTTTTGGATGGGGCACCATTCCGGAACATATCGTAATAACCCTAAGTGCTGGGGCAGACATGCCTAAGTAACAGTGTAGACTCAGATGCGATGCCACAGAACGCGACGACACTGTGACGCTCATCAAATAGCTTTATGCACATAACAGGCAGTACGAGTAAAACAGACTTGTTCAACTTTAAGACAAATAAGGTAAGGAGTTAAGAATCCTAATATAAAATGTAGATATGTGCGTTTGCCGGCCTCGGTGGCTCAGTTGGATGCGCGTCGTGGCCTCGAACCCCGACAAGGTCGGCGACATTCTTTCGTGGAGACTGATCATGAAATATTTTCTACGGTCATTCTCTCCCTTCTGCTGATTTATGAAGGGCAGCTGTCAGTTTCTGGCGAAAGAATGTGCACAATACTGGTTAACCGCTTAGAGGACTAAGCCTGCCCAGTAATCGTGTGGTTAGGTAAACTGACCGCGCTCGACATGTCCCCAATTGGGTTAACTGGGCCGTAAAACTTCAACACAAACAAAAGATGTATGCGTTATATTCGGAGTATCCGGATGGCCAAGTAGGTAGAACTTCCGACTTCGGATCACAAGGTCATAGGTCAATTCCAGCGGGAGTCGAAATTCAGAGCATGACTACGTACGGCGCTTCAGTGCACAGAACACTTTTGTATCACAATCTACGATAGATTATGAAACTGACGCAAAAAACCACATTGTCATCATCGTGTACGTTTCGTTCTTAAAAGGAAATTATCCACGCAATGAGAAAATGAGTCTTTGGGGTAATACGAATATTAAGTCATTTAAGTCTATCGTCCCATAAAAAGGGACATTTGCAAACAGTGTAGACCCTGATCAGACGCCGCAGAACGCGGCGTCTGATCAAGGTCTACACTGTTTGCTTCAAGTTCAGATATTTGTACAAAACAAGTTAATAATAAACCAATCAGACACCCCTTATACAGGAAATAGAAATGGACCTGTCCAAAGAGTAAAGGTAGAAGAGTCCATTCGGCAATAATGGGTTGAAAAGAGCCAGATCAGCAAGCGAGGCCATACTGTCTGATAGGGTTTTTCTGTACACCCGCATATTTTAAAATATCCAGTGATTCTGTAAACGAATAGCTAGGGGCCCTGATCAAACTCGTCTGCATACGACCAGAAGACATATTGTTCTTTGTGGAAATTGTAACACACTATGGCATACATTCGCCTTTCTATCGCTGCCCAGCTAGCATTCCGCTTAAATCTATTTCGGACCGTTATCGGCCCGACAGGAATCCTATCGGGTCGATAACGGTCCTATATAGATGTAAGCGAAATGCTGACTGGGTGCTTTCGTTTCTTTACAGATTTCTGACTTGGAATAAACAACCGAAAATGCCGGGCAAATATTACGAATCAAGAAATGTTCTAAATGAAAGCATGTTTAACGCTGATTGTAGTTAGTAACTTACAGTTTAACGAAGTTTGTTTTAGAGAGAATATAAGAATAAGAGGACATGCATGTTTAACACTGATTGCAGTTGTAACTAAGCATGCATGTTTAACACTGATTGCAGTTGTAACTCTATACTCTCAGAGACTCTATGTAAATAGGGAATCAGACTACATGAGCTCCATTGATTCGTTGTCCACAATAAGGAAATATACAAACAACCTTCTTTATACCGACACTCGATACAACGACAAAATTCGTTATAATGACAATTTCAATGTCACAAAACCTTTACTTAAAAGGTAATAATTAGTCACAAATTATGCAAGAATACTGTAATTAATACTTTAGAGAAACATATGTTTTGGATATTTGTTAGAATCGCCTCACTGAGGCGATTCTAACAAATATCCAAAACATATGTTCTATGGTATTTGTTCCAGTTTCTTCTGATTTCAGGAAAATAGGTCAACCAAAGAACATCTCCTAACAGTACGTCTACAAGGGCCATTACTGGAATTAACTAGCATGTGCTTGGTTCAACAGCTGATAGCAGGAAGAGGAATTGACCAGCCCCTTGTTAGAACAGGATAAAGGTAAGCCACGTCTAAAGAAACACATTGAAGTGTATAATGACGTTGTGAGCAGAGTTATTCTAAGAGACGTTTGTATGAAAAGCTAGGAAAAATAATTGTAGTTCGGGCCATAAATATTGCATTGTTGAACAGAATCTTACAGCTATGTACATGTAGTTTGATCTTGGAATACCAGCTACGCAATTTGATCTGGGATTGGAAATGCATTACGAAAACACGCCTATTCAAACATATTGAAAATTTTACAACCAAAAACGGAAAATTTTCAGATAAAAAATTCTGATATTTCACATATTTATGCTCAAAACACAGATTGTGGGTACTCGTTAGAACCACATGGGCGATTCTAACGAGTACCCACAATCTATGTTTTATATCAAAATAAGAAAAACAAATATGTTTACCCCTGTAAACCCCAGTTTTATTACAAAGAAGTGGGGTTTATGGGGGTAAAAAATATATAGGCGTGTTTTCCGTGATGTAAACAAGGCCGTAAGAACGAATTCCTTCTGTCACAGATCACGTTTTTTAGCAAAATAAGAAAAATTATGTATACCCCTGTAAACCCCAGTTTTACTATATACATGTAAAAGTGGAGTATAATGTGGTAAAAATTATATTGGCGTGTTTTCGTGATGTAACCAAGGCCGTAAGAACGAGTTCGTTCTGTCACAGATTAAAACTAAATGTCATTGTGACATTTAAATAAGGAGCCGTAATAAACGTTGTAGGTAACAGCCGTTAATATAGAAATGTCATTGGCCAATACCACTGTTGTCAAGGCGTTGCCTCTGTGATATAAATACTAATCCTTTGAAGGATCAATCCTTCTATAACCCGCGTCAAGCGAAAAAGTGCCAGTGAACATGCGCAAAATGCGCAGATTTAGATCATCCAGCGCATGCGCAAAGAATCACCCGGGCCTTTGCTCTCCATTCGTACATTCTCTAGTACCGAATGATTCTGTTAGCGGACAGTGAAGGACCTGATCAGACTGCGCGTATGCGCAGGCTGATCTGGGCCTTCGCTGTCCGCATATTCCTGAAGAGACGTTTTCGCATGCCGCAGCCCTTGTAATACGACGAAATTCAAAGGAAACTACAACAAATTAATTCTAATTGATATATTTTGCTTTACATAAAGAAATGTTGATTTCATAATGTTCACAGCTCGTTTGAGAAATAGCAAGAATGTTGTATGTTGATTTCTCCCTTTGAGCGCTTAATTCCTGAGATGTATATTTCAATCCTCGCCTCAAAGCCGACGAAAGAACATGGAAGCTGTCACAATATTATTAAATTGCCGGCAAAACGAAAGGCTAAATTGTGGTTGATTAAATAATACCTATATAAGGATATGTTAAATATGTTACTTCGGTATAATTATAGAATACAAGATAATGCGAAAAGCATAATTGTAGCAGACGATGATTTAATTTTTCTTTTACTGGTTTGTTCAGGAAACATAAGACCTGGCATTGCATGTAAATCGTCTTCTAGGTGATTCGCATGAAATGTCAAGTCTCATTTTCTCTGTATAATACAAACAAAAATAAACAAAACGTCATTCTGGATAAAAATGCAGCAGCAGACATTTTAAAATATTAATCTTATTTTTTTCCAGAAAATAGGCTTTGATGTTTCATGCAAATATGCATCCCAACTAGCATTTTTTATAAATCTATAGCGGGCCGTTATCGGCCCGTCAGGCTGACGGGCCGATAACGGCCCGCTATATTTATAAAGAATGCTAGCTGGGATGTGAATGTCAAAGCCTATTTTATGGAGGGAAATATCATTTTCTCGTCTGCCGAATTCGCCTAGAGAATGGTAAAGGATATACAATAAAACTGCTCAAGGTAATTATAGTATTACAAAAAAAGAAACGCAACTGAACATTTACCCACACTTCATTACGTCAACAAAATATAAATACGGACTCCGAGATTCCCAGGAACGCCACGATCTCAGATCACTGTCCTCCAAAGGCACTAGATAAGGGATTCAATCACGAAAGTATGCCTATTCAAATACAGTATAACCTCAATGGCTCGAACCCGGATGGCTCGTTTAACCTGGATGATTCGTACTCTTTTTTCAGTCCCTACAAAATCCTTCCAATAGCTCAAGAAAACAAATATTTAGGGATTTTTTCTTGTTTTATCATGGAATTGTATGTTGTGTGTACTCATTAGAATCGCCTCATCGAGGCAATTCTAATGAGTACAGTCAACATACAATCATTGTGTAGAAAAGCGAAAAGATTTCCCTAAATTGTCGCTATTTGCTTCCTGAACTGGTGCCATGATTAACCCTCAGTGGCTCGAACTACCCATGACCCGAACAATTTTCTCTGGTCCCAAAGATGTTTGAGCCATTGAAGTTCGACTGTATATTGAAAATTTCACCACCGAAAACTAAAAGTCTTATGATAAAAAATTCTGATATTTTTTTCATATTTCTGCTCAAAACATAGATTATGAGTACTCGTTAGAACCGCCTCGTACCCACAATCTATGTTTTTGAGCAGAAATAAGAAAAAATAATATATACCCCTGTAAACCCCAGTTTTATTAGTGGGAGTCAAAATTATATAGGTATGTTTTCGTGATGTGATAACACGAAATGACAACACAAATCCACATCATTGAAAACAGTATGATGAACTGTAGAGGAACTAAAGGCTTTCGGTTAGACTGATATCAGTCGTAGATTGTTACTTTTGGCCATGATACCATGCCATGCCAAACCTACCACGCCACATTTTAATTGAAGCCACCATGCCATGCCCGATTTGTTTTATGCCGACTCAAACATTATGAGATAGCTGAAGAAAAATAAAGTGATTGGGAGGAAGGCTGCACCTACATGTATTCATAATATGCACTTAAGATACCATTATATTATGAATAAAAGTTCACATCTCATCAGACTTTAAAGTCTAGCTTTCGGTGCTCACGTGATGGGAGGAGGTCCAAACACGTAACCAGTTGTTCTCCTTGTTAAAATGGTGAAAGATCTACCAAGTCTATCCAGTCAACTGAATGCCCAGTTTTGCGCGCCTGTTGGAATAAACCTATTTACAAACAAACAACCAATTTTAATTCTCTTCAGAAAAGTAAATGACATATAGGGAACGACATTAGACACAAAAGAGCTGTTGGTAGTTGGGACTTGGAGTACAAAAGGCTGTTTCCATTACAAAAACACGCCTATACAAATATACGGAAAATTTTACCACCGAAAAATGCTAATTTTCAGATGAAAAATTCTGATATTTTTCATATTTCTGCTCAAAACATAGATTGTGGGTACTCGTTAGAACCGCCTCGGCGAGGCGGTTCTAACGAGTACCCACAATCTATGTTTTGAGCAGAAATAAGAAAAATAATGTATACCCCTGTAAACCCCAGTTTTACTATATAAAAGTTGGGTTTAAGGGGGTCAAAATTATATAGGTATGTTTTCGTGATGCCTTGTAAACAATGGTGATAGGTCCACCAAGTCTATCTGTTTCCCTTAATCTTTACCACTTTCTGGGCTAGTTCAGCAGAAGGCAAATTGATAACATTTATTCTTATTTTTCACAGAAAACAGGATTTGACATTTCATGCAAATGGTCTCCATTGGAGACCATTTGTATGAAATGCCAAATCCTGTTTTCTGGGAAAAACAATAAGAATATTTCAATATGTCGTCTGCTGAAAATTTTACCCAGAGTGCTAAGCGTTAATGTCCTAGTTTGCGTGCCTCGATTCTGAATATAGTTCATTGAACATTGGCAATACTTCTCCCTCTGCGCTCTTGAGGCGCTCTTTCAGGAAACTGTCTCAAAAAAGTTCACACAACTGTGCTCTGCGACAATGCTATAAATATTCGGGCCTCAGCATGGGAAAAGGGCCATTCTCACAAATGCGGGCAAAGACTGTTCAGATCAGCCTGCGCCTTCGCGCAGTCTGATCAGGACTCTCATTGCCCGCTTGCGGACTCGTTGGATACTGTAGAATGTATTGACAAAGGCTCTGGTCAGATTGTACGGATTACGGAGGCTTATCCCGGCCTCCGCTGTTCGCTTGTGACAATAGTGCCGTTTACGTACTTTGCGGATTACTTCAATAGAGCTGATAGAAGAAGACATTCTGTCATGTTACAGCTTAAAGACATGCTATCATGCAATTAACAAAATGGTTCAGTCCCACGAGTAACGAATTCACGTTTTAACTCCCTAGATTTATGGAAATGCAGTTTTAAAGTGTGTTTCCTGCTGTTTATAACTTTGTTGCATGAAATAGCGCTGTTTTATTGTCAAAAAAGCGGGACTGTACTTTAAAAGAACTGAATGACTCCATTGATGCAACGGCGTAGGCGTCTCACCAGGATAACTCAGTCCAGCAGATTTAAGCCAGACCAATACATACCATTACGAAAACACGCCTATTCAAATATACTGAAAATTTTACCACCAAAAAATGAAAATTTTCAGATAAAAAATTCTGATATTTTTCAAATTTCTGTTCAAAACATAGATTGTGAGTACTCGTTTGAACCGTCTCGCCGAGGCGGTTCTAACGGGTACCCACAATCTATTTTTGAGCAGAAATAAGAAAAATAATGTATACCCCTGTAAACCCCAGTATTACTGTATGTATATGGGGTTTAAGGGGATCAAAATTATATAGGTATATTTTCGTGATGCAGGCGGTAAAAAGGACTCGTTCAGTATTTTAGTAAAGTACGGTAATTTTTGAAGGTGTCTGAGTTTTAGATACAGGAAATATTTCCCGAGATATTTGCAAAGCCGATAAACAAACGAGTGCATTAACATTAGTTTCATCATGAAAACATGCCTATGTAATGTTGACCCCCCTTAAACCCCACTTTTATATATTAAAATTAGGGTTTACAGGGGTATACATTATTTTTCTTTCTGCTCAAAAACATAGATCGTGGCGAGGTGGTTCTAACGAGTACCCTTAATCTGTTTTGAGCAGAAATATGAAAAATATCAGAATTTTAATCTGAAATTTTTCATTTTTGGTGGTAAAGTTTTCAGTATATTTGAATAAGCATATTTTCGTAATGGTTTGTAAGATTTGCAAGTCTCGAGGCATATATTTAAGGTGTATTAACTTATATATATCATATCATAAAAGTATTCTTTTTTTTTTCTTCAGATTAGGCTTTATACTCTTTTGACGTTTCCAAATGACGTCAATAAGGTTTGCGACGTTATGTCATCTACACTCATCGCGCGGAGTGATGGCGTTCTAAATGAAATATTTCTTTGCTCTAAGTGGAAACATTACCTCCAAGGAATTGTAAATTATATTTTCCGCAGAAATTACTTTAAAAAAAAGGCTTCAGATATGTTATATAAAGAGTTATAACGCCACCAAAATAGTTTGGCGTCTTTCTCACTGTTGTCAAGAAAGTATGAAAAATGAAGTTATTTTCAAAATATTATTTTTTTTTCTTTTGTTTACAAGTGGTACACTTTTTATTGAGAATAATGTATATTTTTGCGCAAGTCTCTGACTTCACGCCCACAAAAACGATGAAATATAGACAATCTTCATGCTCAGAATGAACTTGCTGCTGAGAGGCATAAACAGAAGAATTATATAAAACATAAGGATGACATATTCTTAGGTGTGATCATAAAACGTTTGCTGTGTAAGCTGAAGAGCGCCTGATTGATAGGATTGGTAGTACAACTCAAACTGGCGAAAACACAATACCGTATTTCAGCGTTCGGACGGAGAGATATTGGCAAACATTGTAGACCCTGATCAGACGCCGCAGAACGCGGCGTCTGATAATGGTCTGCAATATTAGCTACTCTGTTGTTCTAACTTTAATAAATTAGTGTCAAACTAGGACAAGCATAGTAAGTAGTTGAGATGTCCTATAGAGTAGAATTGAATAGAATTAAATGGAATAGAATAGAATATAATATAATAGGAATAGAATAGAATATAATAGGAATAGAATAGAATAGGAAACGGAATAGGTATAGAATATAATTCATTGTAAAATTCAAAAGGCGTTAAAGCCCCTGAGGATACGAACCATTATACATGATGGTGTTTATCAGACAAATCAGGCACAGCTTTCTTATGCTATATGTAGGGCTATATCTATTATCTTTCGTAATACATATACACTGTCCTTGAACAGAAAGCAGGCTTTGCCTGTTGAGATGGGTTTTCGCCTTTTCTGTGACACGGCCGGTATGTCTGCTTTTCTACCAACCACCATTTCATCGACTGTACAGTTCATCACAGATCAATCATCACAATTATACCAATCCTATGCATGTTTCTATCTAATGAAAGCTTTCTATTCAGTTCTTAAAGAAAAAGTATCTAATTATGCTGTGACCCATATCAACCTGTCCGCATAACCTATTTAATTTGAGTTTTCCGCGTGCACTAAAAGTTTTTGGAACTCGCAAGAACCTATACAGCAGACGGTGCATAAAGAGACGAAACAACGCAGGAGAGCAATTCAGACTGAGAGCAGTCTGTCGCCTATGATATGCTATAATAGGCGTTTTTGCATGTTCCTGTTCATTCAATCCTCTGTCGCAAATAACATCATTTCATAAAATCGACCTTGTCACGAGAAAACATGCAAGCTGCCGCATGCCCTGACCAAATCGTGCACATGCACGTGCACAATCCAGTCCGGTATTCAGCAAATTGCTTTTCTAAGTTGTACACGTAATAACGCATTGGTGAACTGCGAATTTCCTGACCATGTACAGTCTCGTCAGGGCAAGCGCGGTTCTGTACGGCTTTATACATGTTTTCTAATGGTAAGCTCGTGTCATAGTTTGCGGAATAATTTTTCAATGAAGCCGCTTAATACAGTTGGCGGAGCAGATTATATTCATTGATGAATAAGACTGGGAAAATATTTTTCAGGTGTGCTCGGTGCAGTCTATTAATAATTTTTCCATAAAAGGTTTTGCAGAAGAAAATGTACCAGTTGACGTATGCAAAGAGCGAAGACCTTGACCAGACTGCGCGCATGCGTGCAGTCTGGTCAAGGTCATCGCTGTTGGCAAAAACTATAATATATACACACATCGAAATTTTAAATTTTATTCGAGACTGCTGGTGCACAAGTTAGCCAAGAAATACCCGTTTTTTTTTAGCATTTCAGAGTACCAGTCTAGGGGACCGTTTCTATGGCAGAATGGTTCTGTGTTAATGCAGAAATTAATTGTAACGTTATTTCTTGTTAGTTTGCAGACTGACACATTTTCTGCACTTCCTGAACGGGCCTTGTATTCCCGATCACAGCATGAAAATTATTGTCTGTTGTCGGGTTGGCAATGATTAAAAAGAAGTAGTGCAAGCTGCTATTGTTGCAGGATTATGGAGGGAAGGGATTCCTGTTTAATGGGAGTGTTTGCCAATAGACTGGTTGTTTTGTCTTCGGCGTGCACCCTGTCTGTTCCTGAATGAATATTATTATTCTCCGCGTGAGAAAATAGTTCCTTTTGTAACATGCGATTAACGAAGATCTGATAAGTATGCGCTACGACGCAGTCTGTCCAGAGCCTTCGGTGTCCATCGGTATCTTCTACAGCATTCATTGAATCTGTAAGCGGACAAACAAGGCCAAGATCGGAATGCGCATGCGCATTCCGATCTTGGCCTTGGTTGTCTGCATGGTGATAAGGGCCCTTTTCTTACCTACCGTTGCATATGGTATAACGATTTTGAATTTTACATTTGTATTGATCTTTTGCATATGCCAGTATACTGGATGAAGAGTTATAAACACAAAAAAATCAATGAAAGGAAGGCGTAGCAAACACAGCTTGTTGATGAATGAATGAAAGAATGAATGAGTGAATGAGTGAATGAATGAAAGTTTATTTTTTACATTTGTAAGGGGCCGATCTGATGATGTGGGTAGCTGTAGTAATGATAATAATAATAATCACAAATGCTCTCCGAAAAAGCATTAACCTTTAATCCAATCCACAGGCATTGGGGCCCATTACCCGGAAGGATGACGTTGTGACGTCATGTTTACTAGGATGGCATCTAGCTCGCAAAACAGACGGACGGATTTACGGCTAGGATCGGTGTAAAATGTGTGCAGAAGACCATATCCGAGGGTCGTGCAAAAAGTTGTGTCACTAATAGGCTTCGTTAGTTTTATCGCAGGTGTATTTTAAAATGCTGCACTGCACTTGAATAGTGTGTTGAATAGCTAACGATACCCGTTTATTTCGTGCAAATTGCTTTCCAACTGACCGAGTTATTTCAAATTGAAATAGATGCAGTCATATACACTGACCAATTTACTTGTTACATTGGAACATGGACCAGAAGACCGAAATTTGTAGCTATATTAAATGCCGCATAAGGCTGCTTAATATAGATTCATAGCAGATATTTTATGAATTGTGTGGTATATATGGACCTCAGACCATTTCAATGCGCACAGTATTTAGGTGGGTTAAAGCTTTCAAAGCTGGGAAATTTTCTGTTGACGATGATACCCGTCCTGGAAGGCCTAAAACCTCTGTTACCAAGGCTAACATCGCTGCTGTAAAAATTGTGGTCGAACATTATGCGCGATTGTCTGTCAAAGATATAGCTAGTTGTACTGGCATATCAGAAGGCAGTGTGCAAACAATTCTGAAAAAAAAAAAAGCGTTTGGACCTGAGAAAGGTTTGCGCTAGGTGGGTACCTCATTTGCTCACAACGCCTTAAATGTGCCCGGGACCTTTTGAAAACATACAAAGGCTGTAATAGTCGGGTTATTTCTAACTTGCTAACAGGCGATGAAACCTGGCTGCACATGTTTGAGCCACGAAAAAGGGCTGATAATAAGCAATGGAAGCGAAAAGATCAAAACGCCCATGTATTGCCAAAAGAACCATAAGTTCGAAAAAGATGTTCTACGAAATTTTCTTTAATTCAAGTGAGCCAGTCGTTCAAGTGCCTTGTCCATCTGGTCATACAGTCACTGGCCGATTCTACGAGAATTCTGTACTGAGGAAAGTGAACGAGTTTTACAATAAGAAACGACCAAGCAAAGGATGGTCAGGAGTCCACCTTTTACATGACAACGCCTCCTCTCATAAGTGTGAGGTTGTTAAGTCTTTTTTGGCTTTTGAAAATGTGAATGTTTTAAACCATACATCTTATTCACCTGACCTGAGTCCCTGTGACTTCTTTTTATTTCCAAGGCTTAAGAAAATGCTTTCTGGAAATACGTATACGTCTAGAAGTTCTCTTGGCAGCGCTATTTATCAGTGTCTCCAACAGATACCAAAGGAAGACTATTTATCTGCTTTTCGCGACTGGGTAAAAAGGTTACAAAAATGTGTTTCAGTAAAGGGGGAATACTTTGAAGGTTTGTAATAAAAATATGTTTGATAAAACGTAGCACTGAAGTAATCCGAACCCAGTGACAAAACTTTTTGCAGGACCCCTCGAATGAAGGCTTTTCAAACCATGTATGTATGTATGTATGTATGTATGTATCTAGTATGTATGTATGTGTGTGTATGTGTATGTATATATGTGCGTGCGTGCGTATCGTCTTGACAGATCTGAGCAAACAGTGTAGACCTGGATCGGAACGTGGCGTGTAACTAGGGTCTACACTGTTTGCCACTAATCTAGCATTTTAAACACATTTACAGGCAATTAAATTTAATACACGCGAATCCATTCATATATCAAGTTTATTTAACATCAGGAAAGGACTATTATTTGCGAAGCATATCAAAGGAAACAGTTGCCCAAATGAGATTGTGCGTGTCCGCAGAAATTTCAGTATCCGCGAAGTGGTTTAGCCGGCACAGAATTATTTTAAAGTACACCCAGGAAAAATCTTAAAAGTGATGCCTAAAATTGTTTCCAAATTAGGGGCTACTCTTTAAGGAAAGAATTTGCTCCCAGAGAGCAAATTCCTTCCTTTAAGAGCAGCCCCTAGGGTAAAGAAGGACACTGTTTTATGTTAATGTCACTTCCCAGCTAGCATTCTTTATAAATCTATAACGGGCCGTTATCGGCCCGTCAGCTATCCTGACGGGCCGATAACGGCCCGCTATAGAATTATAAAGACTGCCTACTGGATTTGTTGTATATATTTTTCTAACACATGTTACGCACGTGCCTAATGTGACTAATGGGCGCTGCGCTTACATTTGTATGTCCGCGCATTACGCAGATGCTTTGTAGACATTTTGTATTTATCAATATTCGCGTGAACAATATGTTTACTCGCGTGAACACATGGTTTTGGACTGATGACACTCGCAGAATTGAGCCTTTTCATGGAGTAAACGAACCTTATGACGTTCACGACCGGCGTAGATTCTGATCATCTTGCACGCCCGCGCATTTTGATCTTAGTCTGCACTGTTCGCTAAGATAATGTGGACCATATACATTCTATTAGCAAAAAAAAAGCACAGACTTTGATTAAACTGCACGGATGCGCAGACTGATCTGTATTTGCGCTAGTTGCATAAAGTCAATTTCTGTTTGGAATAGTTTGATAATTTACAAGGCGCGAACTATATTGCAGCTCTATAAATCCTATGGGGTCTATAAAACGAAACCAAATACCAAATGCACGCACACGTACGCACGCATCAGTTTCATTAAGAAATACTGGATGATGTTGCAAAGGTTTGAAAATGCGCAGGTAAGCGAACTGGAAATCAAGAAAGATGTCTACCTTGTACAAAAAGCCGAGAAATCTACCAAGTGTGTTCACTTCACTTAAGTGGAATAGGGAATGAAGAATGGGACTGAGATTATAAAACTTTGTTTGTGCTCAACTCAGCTGAACATGAAATTTGTCCTGCTAATAATTCTCATTTTACAAGCAACTGCAAATTCTTTCTTGCTAAACATAGATCTAGCTGAGCATGAAAATTTCTTTAACTATTGTTGGCATTTTCATATTTATTTGCAGAGAAAATTTCATGCTCAGCTGAGCTTAGCATGAAAAAAGTTTTATAACCTTGGGACCTGATCTGAATCTAAATACGCACAATTCGCAGTAGCTGGAGGAGAACCTTTTGGCTTGTGGTATCCAGATATATATACTACATATATGTATTGTTCTTATTTCTTCATGACGTCACGAAAACATAACTATATAATTTTGACCCCCTTAAACCCCACTTTTATATAGTAAAACTGGGGTTTACAGGAGTATACATTATTTTTCTTATTTCTGCTCAAAAACATATATTGTTGTACTCGTTAGAACCGCCTCGCCGAGGCGGTTCTAACGAGTACTACAATCTATGTTTTGAGCAGAAATATGAAAAATAGCAGAGATTTTTATCCGAAAATTTTCAGTTTTTTGGAGGTGAAATTTTCTATATATTTGAATAGGCGTGTTTTCGTAATGAAAACGTATGCTGGGGACATTCATGACAAGCGCCACGATGAGGCGCTTCTAATGTGTACCCGCAATATCTGCTTTTGTGAAAACACACACACACGCACGCACACACACCACCCTTTTTGTTTGAAAAATGACCTTGTCTGGTACTACTTTCTACCGGCTCTTATTATGTGCCATTTGTTATAAAGTTATATATTTACATATAGACGTACGCCACTTTGTCATTTAAGGCCCACGCTCTTTCGGCATTTGCGCGAAGCTCTGCACCTGCAAGAAAAAAAAACAAAAAAAAACAAAAAAAAAAAAAAAAAAAGGAAAAGAACAAACACTGCTCAAGACTGTCTTTCCGAATATATGGAGAAAGTACAGTAGTTTGATCAAATCGAACCCCCACCCCCTCCTCAGAAATCATCCTGGATCCGCCACTTGAAAGGAGTGTTCTATTGAAATTCCCATATATACATCATATATACATCTTCTGATGTGAATTGCTAATGTCATGAAAAATAGTGTAGACCCTAACTCCAATAATTTAGTTTGTTTCTCTACCCATATCCCCTTGCGAAAACGCGCCTCCAAGCGGCCACAAATGACATTAACTCATTTGCGTTTTATGGATCCAGAGCAGATGCCTAGTTATGCGGCATCTGATAGGGGTCAGCACCATTAAGAAAACACGCCTATTCAAATATATAGAAAATTTCACCTCCAAAAACTGAAAATTTTCAGATAAAAACTCTGATATTTTTCATACTTCTGCGCAAAACATAGATCGTGGGTACTCATTAGAACCGCCTCGCCGAGGCGGTTCTTACGAGTACCCAGAATCTCTGTTATGAGCAGAAATAAGAAAAATAATGTATACCCCCTATGAACCCCAGTTTTACTTTATAAAAGTGGAGTTAAGGGGGTCAAAATTATAAAGGTATGTTTTCGTGATGACTATTTCAATATGGTCATCTTTTTGGACGCGAATGGAGTGACCTTTTTGGGGGACTAACGGGGGTAAAAATTAGATCGATTAGGAAATACAGCGCCATATGTGCAAACGTAGCCATCATGATCTCTAGCGAGCAATCATATCTGGCTCAACGCTTTTTAACTTATGTCATGTTGAATAAATTAAAATGCCACACCTACTTCCAATTTTAAGCCGATCAGATTACTAGACCAGGTTGTTGATATAAATTCACATACTGAATGACAAACAGTGCAGATCCAGATCAGTTGGCAACTGATCTGGATCTATACTGTTTGCAAAGGCAGGGTATATCCGGGTTCAGCAAGACAAGGGTTAACATTCTATTTTTTTTTACTGACACGCCCGATGAGAGTCCCGGCACCTGTGCAAATGCAGCGACCATGACCGGATAGTCTCCCATGAAAACCAAGTACCTTTGCAAAAAGTGTAAATCCAGATGAGGTATCCTATCTTTGTCATTCTCCTCTGATTATATTTAATGCTAAAACACCCTTTACGAAACAATGGATATGTCCATATTCAAAGGTGGAAGACTCCATTTAAGAAAGTCAAGGGTTAAAGTAGTCAACCGATTTCTGTCTTGTGTGCAAGTGCAGTGGACTCTCGTTATCTCAACCTCTAAGGACCCATAATATTTGGTTCAATATAACTAATTTTAGATAAAAGGAGTTGGATGTAAAAAGTAAACACCAATTTCTGTCGGTTGTTACTAGTGCAGTAGACTCGCGTTATCCCAAACTTCAAGCTACCAGGGCCCAGTTGTTCAAAGCGTCGTTAGCTTAACGAGCTCGTTAAGGGTCATTTCGTTAACTGTTTTAGCGGATTCAATATACAATATTCTGATATTGTTTGCTGAAAAAAATGTGAGTAGCTTTTGCACTGCAAAAGCTACTCACATTTTTTTCAGCAAAAAAAAATAAAAAATCAGCATATTTGTGTATCACTCGATGTAAATTTTAACGAATCGTTAACTAACGACGTCGTTAGCTTTGAACAACTGGGCCCTGATGTTTGGTTTGAGATAACAGTAGTTTTAAATAAAATGAAAGAATGTAAGAAACGCATAGAAAACCAAAACTATGATGCCCTTTATATAGCTTGACTTAAACAGTAGTTCTTGTTATCAGTGTGTGAGATAACTAGCGACCCAAGCTAAGCTCACATGAGCTCATCAACACTCTTCGACCCGAAAGGACCAGAAAGTATAAACTACATGAAAAAGAAGTATGGAGAAACATTTAAAGTCACCATACAATACCCAACCCCACTTTTTTATAATCTAGCACTGCCACAGATTTACAAAGGAAAGGTTACAGTCATAATAACTTCAGACATTTCCGTTTGATCATAAACTGTCTAACTACCAAGACAAGCGACCAAACACGTACATGAAAACCTGGCTGAACTATTAAAGTTATGTTTATTGCGCATGAAAGTGTTTTTGTATGTCCCGCAAAGCGAGAAAACATACCTTCTTATATGTGCGGCCAAAGAAGACTTAAATCAATCTGCGCATCCACGTAGTCTGATCAGAGTCTTCATTGTCCGCATGAAGCAACTCTGTATCGTTGACAGTCCAAAATGCGCCCAGTGAAGATTCTGATCAGACTGCGCATGCGCAGTCTGATCTGAATTTTCATTGGGCGCACGTCGGAAGGTGCGTTTTCTGACGTTACGACTAATATGATGAGTTACATGGCAAAAAGGCCTTTATTACATATACGGGCAACGACGGCCCTGATCAGGCTGCGCAGACTACGCATGCGCAGTCTGATCAGGGACCGTTGTCCGCTTAAAGGATCACTAACTACTTTAGCATACATCAATGAACAGAGAAGGCCTCCGCCAGACCGTGCCAATGCGCAGGTTTATCTGGGCCTTCGCTATTCGCATATGGCATTTGAGCGCTTTTTGCCTCGTTGCGCGTCACCTTTTGAAGATGGCGTTAACCTCACCCGGTAACCTCATGAAAAAGGGAAACGGAGGTCATAGCAATTACTATGTCAGTGACCTAGACACTGTAGACAGAGGGCAAGTAACAATGGAGCCGTGACGTCAGAAAGCGTACATTCAGACATGTGCGCACAGCGAAGATTCAGATCAGCCTGCGCATTCGCGCAGTCTGATCAGAATCTTCACTGGGCGCATTTTGGATAGCCAAGGATGTGAAGATTCTTCATGTGGACAGCGAAGACTCTGATCAGACCGCGCGGAGGCACAGTCTGATTTGAGTTTTCGTTGGGTGCACAAAACAAGAGGTACGTTTTTTCACGTTACTGATCAATTATTGAAACCTTCTGGTGACTCTACCAAAAGCAGATGTTGGAAGGCTGCAGGGGAGATGCGGGACTGAGTACAAACAAATGAAATCCGCCGGAGAACATGATGAAACAATAGGTAATGGGAATTGGAGAAAAAACAAAAAAAAAAAAAAAAAAAACCCGGTAGATTTACCACTATCTTATACATGAGAGACACATTTTGTGATATGTTTGTTTTCCTATACATCAAACCTCTTCTGCAAAAAGGTTTACTTTGAAAGGGAAGAATTTGCTCTCCGTTAGAGCAAATATTTTGCTTTTAGAGTAGACAGTCTTTTCAAAAGGGAGCCAAGACAAGACAATTTTGACAGAGTTGCCCTCCCTAAAATTTTATCATTCCCCCTATATTATAAACGAGCATACGCACCCCACCCCAACCCATGCCTTATTGTGGACTGGCTCCAGTCTCCAGTGACTAATTTTTTTTTTTTTTTGTAATCCAGGATTAAAGGAAAAAATATATTTAATTACTGGAGACTGGAGCCAGTCCAGCCTGTCTGCTACTCGGTTCAACATAGAATCTTGGCCTATTAGATTATATACATTTACAGCTTTCTGGGCTAACACCGGGAAACAGTATGAATGCACACGGTGGTTTTGTCTCTTCAATGTTTACATACAGTATGTAATAAAATATATAAACAAAATTAAAATGAAAGGCCACAATCACAAAACATAGTCTTCCAGAGGGCTAATTATACTTTTGCGGAACGTGTTCCGTTCCGTTCCCTTCCGCAAAGTACCTTCAAGAGGCACCGAATGAAGAGATGATGGACAAGCAATGCCACGAAGTAACGCCACAGTTGCAAACTCACCAGAACTGTAATAGAGGAACCACCTTGGAACCATCAGCAGAAACGACCTCCACTGGGCTTCAACAACAGAAGACTTATATTACACCATTTACGAGCTGTGAAGGCCCAGATCGGCTTGTGCGGTAGCAAAGTTTGATAAGGGCGATCCCTGCTCCTCGCCATAATCTCTAATGTGCCAGGACGCTCGTACGCGCAGATCAGAGCCTTCTTTGTTTATGATGTAAGAGCAGTGTCCTTCTGTTGTAGCTCAATTACATTTGACCCCCACCTGATGAAAATGGGTCTTCGGCTTACATATGTATGTGATAAGTAAAAATCCATGGCCCAGTTGTTCAAAAACTAACGATGTCGTTAGTTAACTTATTGCTAAAACTTTGATGAGAGACTGGAGAAATGTGAGTACGTTTTGCAATTGCAAAAGCTGCTCACATTTTTTTTCAGCAAAAATAACTGTGAATTAGATATTGTATTTACTAGAACAGTTAACATTTTGGTCACTAATGAGCTCGTTAAGCTAACGACGCTTTGAACAACTGGGCCCAGATGAGCCATCGAAGCAGTACTACCTGATATGTCTGTTATACATGTTCTACAGTATCATATGACTCTATCAGCGGATAGCGAAGGCTCCGATCAGACTGCGCGTCTGATCGGAGCCTTCGCTGTCCGCCTTGCCCCGAAAACCCCTTTTCTCATAATCATATAGCCTAATTGAAATGTTACAATTTTCACACATCTGTGACTACAAATTATGTCTAGGCGTTGCGTTTAATAGTAACTTTGAAGTGATGAGATCACACAAAAAGAATAAATCTACAAAGAATTTGTTAAAAGTAGGTTTAGTGTCGTTTAATTTTCATCATCATCATAAATGATACATTTTCTCTGCCTCACAATAATAAATCTGCCGTGTCTCGGGAAAGTTGTCTGGGGGCCTATGTGGAAAACAAAGGCCAAGATTACACAATCTGATCTGGTATTTCGGTGTTTCTCGATACAGCCAAATCTATGCTAAGCAAGCACCTGAGGAAAAGCCAAATGTGGTTGCTAAAGGCAGGTACTTGCTTAATACAGGTACAATTACACCTGTTTTACTATAATGGGGCCTGAAAAAACAGACCTTTAAAAACAGGTGAATGTTTAATACAAGAGGCCTTTAAGATAGTTTCGACTGTATATTCTACTGTTTCGATGATTCTATAAACAGATATCGGGGGCCTTTTTAGACTTCGCTCATGCCCGCGTCGGTGTCCGCATTTGCCCAGATTTTGCTTTCTTTTAGCGCGTCTAAAACGTTTCTTAACTTGCATACTTCACCGAAGGTTATAATTGTTACCGTTTATAGACTGCCGTATAAAGGCCAGCTTTGATAGTTTCACTATAAATATAGATGTCTGAAAGAATGTAAATCTAACAAGTTTCACACTACAAACCTTTCTTTGTAGTAAAACATAGGTTTTTTTTTCTCAAAAAGGAAACTATATCAAATGTAAATAATATGTGGGTCGTGTCAAGCGAGAAAGTGCTTTTGAACACGCGCAAAACGCACAGATGCAGATTCAGTTCAGTTTTCAGATTTTTAACGCTGCCAGGCAACTGAGTCACATAGAGGCAGCGCCAGATAAATCTGGATTAGTTTTACTGGACTACTGGGTTGGCTTGAAACGGTGCCTAGTTATAATTCATAACTAGGTCACCTCGCCCAGACACGGGATGCGTGCACATCCAGACATCGTGCGTGTCCAGACCTCGTGCGAGAGTAGTAGTCCAGCCTGGAAGTTGCAGAATTTTGACGATCGGCCTAAAAAGTTTGAGCTTTTAATCTCGTACCTAATGCGTGTCAATTCCGACTGCATGGTGCATTAGGTACTCAGCTCGAGTCGTGCTAAGGTTTCAGTCACTAGCCGAGGAAGGGAGTCGCCGGAGGGGTGTCCTCACCCAGGCTGCCGAGAGGGTGTCCTCACCCAGGGCGCTGATAGGGTGTCCTCACCCATTAATGAAGAAAGTAGGGTGTCCTCACCCATGATCCAGATGGGTGTCCTCACCCGAGTCTCTAGCGTGGGTCTATTCTAACGAACTGGTACTTCCCCCTTGGGTCGCCGCAGGAATGCTCTAGGAAGCCAAACCAGGATATGATGTTCGTCTGTGGCTTTCCTGATTTGGCTAGTTCTTCTATCTTGGTGTAGAACTCTTCGTGGTGGTACTTTGACGTCGGTCCCTTGATGAACAGCCAGTCTTTCTTCCATGTTCTATGTAGGAAGTATGCTGGTAGATCTATGTTCATCTTCTCATCTTCTTCAGGGATTCGTTGAGCCTTGATTATCGCGACGTCAAGACCATGGAGCTTGTTACTTAGAGCGTCCTGTAGGTCGTATTTCTCGTGGATGGGGTACTCTTCCTCGTAGTGGTACGAGAAGTACTGGATCGGGCGGTCTGGTGCTGGAGACTCTTTCCTGGCTTTCTTCGGAGGCGGTGTCACGGGAGACGCTGGTGCTGGTGCTGGTCTGGTGATAGTTGGCGATGCGGTGATGGTAGCTGTAGTCTTGTAGCGTGGTCTGGTGATCTGGTGCGGCGTCTGTACTGTAGTCTGTGGTGGTGGTGGTAGCGTCTCCCTCTCCATCTGCATCGATTCTCGGCGTGGCGGTCTTCTAGCAGGAGCGGGATGGCGAGGCCACTCGCCAGCAGGGGGTGCAGGCTGCCTCCTGCTTTCAGCCCCCTTCTTGTAGATTCGAGTCGTTGGTAAGTTCTTGTGAAAGGTTAGTTCAACCCGAACTAAATCCTTTCCGTCGGACATCCTCCAGAGTGGGGAGCCGACAAAATTGTACTCCCTCAGAGCCCTGAGGAGTACACCAGGCATAACTGAATCGGACATGGTTATTCGTTATTTAGTGATGTTCACACTTCGAAGGTCGAAAGCGGGTGAGATGCAGATCATCCTGGGCATGCGCAAAGTATCATCCGGGCCTGTGCTCTCCACTGATTAATTCTGTAGTATCCGTACCATATGAATCTGTTAGCGGACAGTGAAGGCCCTGATCAGATTTAGAATTCGTAAATATAAAATTCAGTTTTAATTAAACTGAAAAAAATTCTTTCATACACTCATATCAAAACACTTAAATGTCTGATAAAGAAAAGAAAAAAAAAAAAAAAAAAAAAAAAAAAAGAAAGAAAATTGCAACGCTGTACTCTATGTACTCTCTATCGCATCTTACTACGCAATCAGTACTCTCGGTACTTTGATTATATGTAAATGTAAATATAAAAAGAAATACTAATGAATAAAATATACATATGCATATACATGTATAGATAAATATATATATAAAGTGAAAATTAATAAGGACCACCAAATATCACATACGTATATATATCAGTTCTATTTCCTCTATACCGGTATCACTCATCAACTATACAGCTCAACGTTATATATATATATATATATATATATATATATATATATATATATATATATATATATATATATATATATATATATATATATATATATATATATATATATATTTTTTTTTTTTTTTTTCATTAGTATTTTCTATTTACATTCATATACATATTCTATGATCTATTACAAAATACTATCACGCTCTACTCATATTCCCTGATAACATCTGAATAGTGCATATGTACTCAAAAGAAATTTATTTCGAAATGTACTGACATTTCTTGGTACCAAGGAGTGTTATTGTTTCCTGCGCAGACACTCATTACTAACTTCTTGGTATGCCCTCTGCCATAAAAATGGGCCGCACCACGCGAAAAAGTGTCTTCGAACTTGGGCAAAATCCACAGATTCATATTACTCTGTGCATGTGCAAAGTATCATCCGGGCATTTGCTCTCGATTAATATATTCTAAAGTATTCAATTATTCTGTTAGTGGACAGGGAAGTCCCTGATCAGACTGCGCATCCGCGCAGTCTGATCTGGGCCTCCGCTGTCCGCATAGGCCCGAAGAACGTTTTCGTATTGCGAGGCACAAATACCTCCATTCACAAAATTCCTCGCTTTACTGCTCTGTGATGTTTTATGTAGCAGAATGATATATAAGAAAGAGCTTGTTTTATTCGTACTTCTTCACAGAACATATGATTTGAATATTTGTTAGAATCGCCTCACTGAGGCGATTCAAACAAATATCCAAATCATTTGTTTCTTGAATTATTAAATACATTTTTCATACATGAAATCTGAATGATAGTCACCTTTTGAGCGAAGGTTTCGTGTCCGTCAAATTATCCTTATTCTGAATTCTGTCGTTGTATCGAGTGTCGGTATAAAGAAGGTTGACTTTATTTGTGAGTCAGAACTCCACAATCTAAGCTGGATACTCGACATCTTAAACTCATAATTGACTTAACTCGACAATTTCAACTCGATACTCAACCAATATAACTAGATATTGGACCAATTCAACTTGATACTCGACAATTTTAACTCGATACTCGGCCAATACAACTCGATACTCAACCAGTTTAAGTCTATACACGAAAATTTTAACTTGATACGCGACAATTTTAACTCGATATTAGACCATTTTAACTCGATACTCGACATTTACAACTAAATACTTGACAATTCTCACTCGATAACATGTACAACTCGATACTTGACACTCGACAAAAAGAAACCCTCCATATTATGATATTTTCAGTTCGCACAATTTAATATGAGCTGGAGTACAGAATTTCCTATAACATTGCAAGTGCGCTCAAGCCAAGACTCCAAACCCAGCAGGCACATTATGTCAATACAACGTCGCCTCAACGTCGATGCAACGTCATGACGTTGCATCGACGTTCAGCCGACGTTGTATAAACGTCATGTGCCCGCTGGGAATGTGTCTTCAGGCGGACCGCGAAGATTCATCAGCCTGCGCTGATCTGAGCCATCGTTGGGTGTACATGCAGTCTTGTAGGAAATGCTATGTCCCGGCGCACTTGAATAATATGGCACGTCTGTCTGTTGCAGTAGCTTTCACGCACTAATCGAGATCCTACAGTGCCTGAAAGACCCTTTGCTTAGTGCTTTATTCTAATTACATAACTGTATTTGTGAATAAAACTTTCTAATCAGACACCATTTGTCGTTTCTCTTTCCATGCCTTATTCTTGAATATTTACCCTTAACCCGTTTATACCTAGCGTCCTATAAAAGAGACATTATCAAACATCGCAGACCCAGATCAGACGCCGCAGAACGCGGCGTCTGATATGGGTCTACACTGTTTGCAGCTACATTGGAAAGTTTCAATAATAAAAGCAACTATGACACTTTCTATATAACACCCCTTTGACTATATAATGGACCCAGCCAAAGTTCATGATGGGAGAGTTCACTGAAAATGTTCAGGCATAAATGGGTTAAGTTAATGCAATAGCCAAAATTTGTTATGACCTATGAGCATGATGCTATTTCTTATATGAAATAATTTGTTGAAAAAAAAAATGATGATATTTATTTTCTTCTATTCTCCACTGACTTTTAATATTCCACAATAATAATGTGAAAATTTTAGAAATTTTGAATAAGAAAGTGTTGAAAACCTGCCTCCAATTTATCTACCCTATGGATTTTCGCATCATTTGTAGTAAGTAATTGGGACATACAGGTCTGAGCAAACAGTGTGGTCCTAGAGCAGATGCCACAGAATGGCGTCTGGTCAAGGTCTACTCTGTTTGCCACTCACCCACCAGTTTTAGGTACATGAATTTGAAGTCAATGGGTCTTATTCACACTCTAGGACAAGAAGCCTCATGTATCCAAATATTTAGGGTAAATACGGCATTCAGAATTATACAGGAAGCACCGCGGAATCGAACGTACATCTACGGTTTAACAAGCTAGGCCAAAGCTATCAGACATGGGCATATGCATTTATACCGTAGGTTAAACCGGTTTCTCCTGTAAACACTTATAATAGTTTTTACTTTATTTTTATTATGCAAATATGACTTGACATTTCATTTCAAATTTCTCAAATGAATAGAAATTCAAATCCTGTTTTCTGTGGGAAAAGTTACAACGACAACAACAACAATAACAACAACAACGACAACGACGACGACAACAATAACAACAACAATAATAATAATAATAATAATTTTATAATAATAATAATAATAATAATAATAATAATAATAAAGAAAAAAAACACTAACAACAGATTTCTCGTCCTATAATATGCATTATTTAGTTATTAACCCTTAAACTGCCAATCACAACTATTGTCGTCTGCTTTGTCATCTGCTTGTGATTTTAAAAGTCATTTTTGCAAACCGTGTGGACCCAGAGGAGCAGTCTGATCTGGGTCTACACTGTTTGCCTGTATGCAAAAATAGGTTTGAAAAGTTTGCAAGAATATTCAGCAGACGACATAAGCAGACGACATTTTCAGATGCAGATTTTCTTGGCGCTTTAAGGGTTAACCATCTTCAGACTGTGCGTACAGTGTATGACGTATCTACCCAGAAATCCGCAGTAGTTGTCATAAAAGAAATACACAGATTCTTACGGACTGTTTTCTAATGTTATTTGTATTTATCATCAATGCGGCTCATTTGTCAATGCCAAAGTTGGAAAGAAACATATATATATATTGTTTATGTAAAGGAAAAGACTGAGTAGGTCCCCTGGTTATAATTTGCGGTCTGCCAAACAGCCGCGCCTTTGTTGCATTTTGATAAGTCATAATAAAATGAACCTCAACTTTAGAAAAGGGACTTTATGCTGTACAAAAATGTAACAAAAAACGATCCCGATCAACCTGCACACCTGCACAGTCTGATCAGGTCCCTGATATATTTTTCTCTATCCAGCGATTCTATTCGCGGACATGGAAGGTTCTGAGCTAACTTACCATCACGAAAATATGCCGATATAATTTTGACCCCCATAAACCCCACTTTTATATAGTAAAACTGGGGTTTACAGGGTATACATTACTTTTCATATTTCTGCTCCAAACATAGATTGTGGGTACTCGTTAGAACCGCCTCGCATGTTTTGAGCAGAAATACGAAAAATATCAGAATTTTTATCTGAAAATTTTCATTTTTTTTTTTTTTTTTTGGTGGTAAAATTTTCAATATATTTGAATAGGCGTGTTTTCGTAATGGAAATGCGCATGTCTACGTTACCCGCATATGTTGCAGTTGAAGGCTGAACCGAATTTAAATTTTAAAGTTTACCATATACAGGATTCAATATTTATCCTAAATATTCGGGCACAATAAACCATTACCATATTTGTGCTAAAATTTGAACACGTCTGTTTTACTTCATATTACTGTCTTAAAACTGCTGGGCCAGTGGCAAACAGTGTAGACCCAGATCAGCCGCCGCAGCATGCTGCGGCGTCTGATCTGGGTCTGCACTGTTTGCTCTGATCTGTCTGTCCGAATACTTAGGTAGGGTTAATATGGTTGTGTTTATTAACCGTCAATTTTTTTTTTCATATATTTTCAAACTTCGAAAACCTGTTTACAATGATTATTAGTAAACAATTTGCATGGCTCATTAATTTTTTACTTGTTTGTAAATTGTTGGCGCGCGTTAGTTTCACAAAAATAAAAAGAATAATCAGTAAACAGTGTACCCGTTTTTACAATTATTCATTATACAATATTACAATATTGCAAACGTAATAGGAGTATAGGATACGCATGTCATTTATTCTGAGCATAAAATTCCTGATAGATTATATTACTAACATTACTTTTAACCTTTGTCCTGTTGTTCGCGGCTATTTACGCTTTCAGTGTGTGTGTGTGTGTGTGTGTGTGTGTGCGTGCGTGCGTGCGTGCGTGTGTGTGTGCACGGGGTGGGATGGGGGTCTGTGGAGTGGTGGTGGTGATGGTGTGTATATGTGTGTGTGTGGAGGGG
The DNA here is from genome assembly GCA_964016985.1 of Anodontia alba. NCBI lineage: Eukaryota > Metazoa > Mollusca > Bivalvia > Lucinida > Lucinidae > Anodontia > Anodontia alba. The sequence continues at coordinate 71,902,096 of OZ024828.1, read as the reverse complement.
AAGGGCTACTTGAATGTAGCTGATGACCTTCAGAAACAAGGATGTTCGATCCTTAGTTCAAGGTTCACCAGTTGGGGAGGTGATGTATCTTATCACAAAATTTCGTTTGTCCGCATTTTAAGGCTAATCTACAAAGTCACAAAATTCAACAGCGGTTTCGCTCTCACCCTTATCCGATTAAACGGATACTGTGTCAACCAGGTGACATTTACCTAAACAAGTGATAGATATACACAAATGATAGATGAAACAAGGGAAGCAATCAAATTCTTCCTGTAATGTCCAAAGTTGGTGTATCTCCAGAAGTTATTTTTTATGTCAAATGTCACCTGCTTGTCACGTGACTCTCCAGCAAATGATAGTCATGTGGTCACAACTGATTTTGTCTGTTGGCACATCACGTGTACAAGTATAAAATAATAATAATAAAAAAATAATAAAAAAACATGTGTTTTGTATGATAAGTATCTTATTATTATCATTTGTTTTCTGTTGACCTCGGCCAGTTTTCAATGGTAACTACTTTCCCAGAGTTATTTCATTACATATAAAAAGTTTGTTGACAGTACGTTTAGGCTATCTGCTCTGATTGACATAATAATTACCGATTATAAATATTTTACATCTTTTTATGTACATTTGATATCCTAAGTGCAGAAAAGCGAACTGAAGAAATATATGTTTATGCAATTTGTAAAAGAAGATGAAAAAAAAAAAAAAAGAAAGAAAATAGAGGTAAGTTTAAAATGGGCTTCTGCGATATTAGTTTTTGAAAAATCGTTCTTATATATCGCGACACGATTCGGACAAGATGTACTCGATAGAACAAACCAAGTAAAAAGGAAGGAAAATATAAGTGAATACAGTGAACCCTTGTTACAACGACAGCATTTGTTTCCAAAGATTTTGCCATTAAAATGAATTTCCTGTTGTAAAGACCTTTATGGACAGAGAGATATGTAAGAAAGACTTTGTGTTATTCTTTCTTACCCATAGAACATATGTTCTGGATATTTTTAGAATCGCCTGAATGAGGCGATTCTAACAAATAACCAAAACATATATTGCTATAAGTTTTAATGCAATATTCTTGCATAATTTCTCATTAATGTCACCTCTTGGGCGATGGTTTTGTGACATTTAGATTGTCAATATAACGAATTTGGTCGTGATATCGAGTATCGCATCACAAAAACATGCCTATATAATTTTGACCCCCTTAAACCCCACATTTATATAGTAAAACTGGGGTTTACAGGGTATTTCTGCTCTAAAACATAGATTGTGGGTACTCATTAGAACCACCTCGTTGAGGCAGTTCTAATGAGTACCCACAATCTATGTTTTGAGCAGATATATGAAAAATATCAGAATTTTTCATCTGAAAATTTTCATTGGTTTGGTGGTAAAATTTTCAGTATATTTGAATAGGCATGTTTTCATAATGGGTATAAAGAGGGTTGTCTGTATGTTGAGTCAACAAGACAAAATAATTAGACGTAAACGTCTAAGTACCGGCGCATATTTTGTTCATGTTTACATAGAGATATGGGACAAGGGTATACTAAAGTTTAATACATTTTCAATGTATATATAGCAGGTAAAAAAAAACAAAAAAAAAAAAAAAACAAAAAAAAAAGAACAAAAAAAAAAAAAAAAAAAAACAAAAAACAAAAACAAAAAAAAAAAAAAAAAAAAACCAATGTGATTCTTTGATGTTTGCTTTTATTAAACTTTATGAAATTTCTTGATTGAAATGAAAATGAAATAGACAGTAATCTGCTTATAACACAGTTTGTTTAAAGATTTTTTATATTTGTCGGGATCGTCACAAACCGACGTCCCGGCAAATATAAAACATCCTTAGAATCCTTAAAAATCCTTTATTCTATTCTATTCTATTCAATTCTATTCTATTCTATTCTATTCTATTCTATACCATATGCAAAAATCCAAAGCTATATTAAGAGACCGGCGCGATTCGCGCGCCGGTCAATAAAAGCACATGCGAGCAATTTAGACCATTATTCAGAATAACTGGTACATTCTTTCATTCTGATCAGAGCCCACCTCATCCCATCGTCAGTTAGCAGAACCCCTTGGTACTGGAAAATCCATGGACGTACAGAAGGACCATTTTCAGACTAAGCATATGCAGGGGGTGTTTTGGGTCGTCGCTATTCGTATAGGTCACAGTCTGCACACATTTGCAGAACATCGGTTTGGTTCCATACGAATATATTTCCATTTAGATAATGTCAAATATTTTGACTGTTTCTAAAGTGTTTTTGCCTGTTTTGATGCTCGAATTGGCCAGAATGCATTACGAGAACATGCATATTCAAATATATAGAAAAAAAAAGTAACTCCAAAAATTGAAAATTTTCAGATAAAAAACGCAAGTATTTTTCTTATTTCTGCTCAAAACATAGATTGAGGTACTCGTTAGAACCGCCTCTTCGAGGCGGGTCTAACGAGTACCCACAATCTATGTTTTTGAGCAGAAATAAGAAAATAATGTATACCCCTGTAAACCCCAGTTTTACTATATAAAAGTGGGATTTAAGGGGGTCAAAATTACATAGTCATGTTTTCGTGATGGTATATTTGAGAAAATTCAGCAGTTAATATTAGCAAATCTATATATTTTGGCGGGTGCTTTGAATTTGAAAGAATAAAATCATCTGCGGTACAAATTACCCTTACAACTGCTGTGAGCTCCTACAAGATCAGTGTCTTCGAAGGGGTGGGAGCTGATTACATAGCACAAACTCTGCTATTCCGTTTCTTATTTTGAATACAGTTGACTCTCGTTATCTCGACCTCGCTTATCTCGAATAACCGCTTATCTCGAAGTGAAAATCTGGTCCCTGCCTAAACACGAAAATCTAACAACAGGTAAACAAATATTTTGAAAAAGAGGAGAAATTGCTCCTAGCTCCTAAGGAGCAATTTCTCCTCTTTTCCACAATGTTTTCAATATATCTCTAACCTCAAGAGACCAGTTACATATATATTTGTTAAATGTGGTTGTTTGACTTATTTTTTCCTCAATTATGCAAATCTGATATGTCGAGGTACGGATATCTCGAAGTATTTCAGAGAGTCCCTTGGAATTCGAGATAACGAGAGACGACTGTATTTTAGAGGGACTGTTTGAACTTAAAAGTTGTGGGCTGAAGAACATTTACAAAAATGTATAAAATATATAAGGAAATCAACAGTTGTCTGTCCCTTGGGTGTTAATCAAAACACAGGCAATCTATATGAAAGTAGCTCGAGGTAAAGGTCAAAAATGTTATTCATTTGATCGACCCATGAGAAAAACAATCCTTCATCTAAATACGGACTGAGTAGGTCTTGCTAAGGGTGTGGGCGTTCGCAGTTTGGGCGTTATGTATTTGATAGTCGAACTGTTCATGCCCAGCTTTGTCTATTTTGAGCATGCGCAATTCCCAGGATTTCTTACGTATGTCCTCAGTTATATATATAATGGTTATTTTTATGCAGCTAACCCAATACCAAACAGCAGCTGTCTTGGACAGTCAATATCAAATGATAACAAACGTGATAAAAGGGCCCTTCAGTATTCCATATGCGGGCCACGAGGGTTAAGATCAGCTTGCGCCATTGCGCAGGCTGATCTTGACCCTCGTTGCCCGCTGTTCTGTCGAGCTTATGAGGATTTGTCCAATCCGCTTCTTGGTACTGCCGTAGAAAACGTACCTTCTGACATAAGCGCGTGCAACGAAGACTCAAATCTGCCTGTACATCCGCGCAGTCTAATCAGAGTCTTCGTTGCCGGCATGAAGAAAACTGTGCAGCCTTGGCTATCCAAAATGCGTCCAGAGAAGATTCTGATCAGACTGCGCGACTCATATGACGAACATAGAAATGGATGCCCAATCAGACTGTGAAACCTCCCTTTTCTTGTGGTACGTATTCAATGACGCCATAGGTTACGAATTACTGTGATGACCACGCATCGGATTCCATTTGTTTTTTCGATAATGTCAACGCCTATTTTGATCGCACAATCAATAAGGCGTCAAAACACAATCCGGATACTGACATTTCAGCAGCCCATGACACCAAACAATGCCATGTCCTTTTCCATCAAAACACTAAGTACAACAGAAATAGACGACGAACAGGCTAAAATAATGGAACCTCTCTGTAAAGTTCACGGACTGCTAAAATTCAGAGCACCGGACTAGGTCCATTGTTCCGTATTAAAGGCTCCATATTCCTTAAAAAATAGACAACTTTTATCCAAGAGAGGTTTATTAAATTGATATTTAGTATTAATACGATCATAAAATGTGGCATCTGACAGCCTGTAAAATTTATAAAATGTCTAATTTTTGAACTGGATCAAAAAATGAATGATTTTTACGTAGCTCTTAGTTAATGTTGGCAGCATTAATTCAGAGATATGATAAAAAATAATTGCATTTCAAGAACGAGGACTAACTGAAATTCTACAGCTGTCAGGTGTCATATTTTATGATTGTATTAATACCATATATCCATTTATTAAACCTGTCTTGGATAATAAAAATATCCATTTTTGAAGACTATGGAGCCTTTAATCAGTTCAAAATATTGTGGCGCGCGCGTGTGCGTGCGTGTGTGTGTGTGTGTGTGCTTTGATGCCAGAACTGGTCAAAATGTCTAATTTTGGCAATCCTGCAGTAGATGCACAATTGTGGTTTGGATGGCTGCTTTGAATATGAAAGTAGAAAATCATCTTAGGTAAAAATTACCTTTACACCGTCGGTGATATCTTACGAGATCTGTGCCAGAACATTCGCCGAGGTGGAAGCTGATTATACAACACATAATCTGCAATTCCTTTTCTGGATTTGAAAATTTTAGAGGGTCTGCAGCAAGACAAGTACCAGTATCGACCATTCGCACTTAAATCAAAAACGTTGTACTGAAGTTCAGTGGAGCACTGAAATGTTTACAAGGTACAGTAACGAGGGTTCACTGTAATTGTAAATTAGATATTACACTTACTAGAACAGATAGCATTTTGACCACTAACGAGCTCGTTAAGCTAACGATGTTTTGAATAACTGGGCCCTGGCTGTTGTACAGAGATGTTTGTTGCAGAGTGGGTGTACATATAGCAAAACAGCACTTTCATAAATTAGACAGAAAGGTGGCTCTTATAGGCAGGTGGCTTTTGTGGAGAGGTGACCGTTCATAGGGGTTCCACTTTAGATCCGAGCGTGAAGCAATCGAATTTTATTATAATTTAATGAGTTAAGGACAATGCAGAAACGCGACCGATTGAAAGGTTGACTTTCGAAGAGTGCCCTATAATCATCTTGTGTGTGCGTCCGCCCGTCCGTGGTCAAGTTGCGAAAACATACCTATATAATTTTGACCCACTTAAACCCCACTTTTATATAGTAAAATTGGGGTTTACAGGGGTATACATCATTTTTCTTATTTCTGCTCAAAAACATAGATTGTGGGTAATCGTTAGAACCGCCTCGGTGAGGCGGTTCTAACGAGTACCCACAATCTATGTTTTGAACAGAAATATGATAAATATCAGAATTTTTATCTAAAAACTTTCAGGTTTTGGTGGTGAAATTTTCAATATATTTGAATAGGCGTGTTTTCGTAATGATGGCCAAAGCGCTAAAACCGTTGGGAGTATTTTGATAATTTTGGCCTACTTATACATGTAGACACCAACAAAATATTGCAATTAGGTTGCCAAATGCCACTTTTCTTTGACCAAGGCAACGCTGAAGCAAAATAATAAAAAAAAGTGAAAATATAGAAATCGCCTAAGGTCTTCAATCATATGGGATAGTTTGATAAAATTTCGTATACACAATGATATTGACAATATCCAGACCAAGGAATTGCCGAATGTCACTTTTCCTTGATTGAGATATGCCGGGACCAAAATGTGAAAGTTAGCGAAAATACCCATACCTCTTGAAACCTTAGGATACTTTGATAATTTTTTTGCACACAGATTGATCTCTGATCAATAGAATACCGTAAAATGTAAGATAAAACCAAAAGGCATGACGACAAGATCTACTATGTGGGCGTGCAAAATGCCAATTTTCACTAACCAAGGCAACGCTCAGGCCAACGTATGGAAAATAGCCGTATGGAATATTTTGATAAACTGTCGTATATATACACATTAATACTGACAAGATCTAACCAAAGGAATCGTCAAAACCCGATGCTCAGTAGAGGAAAAATTAGGCGGGTCGTGCCCCTTAGTGACAGGTGATCAGAGACATTTTTCTTATTTTTCCCAGATTTATGACGGACACACCTACTAGAATTTATGGCCCCCGAGCTATCAAACCTTTTTATGGTAATGTTTGAACCCGTATTGACTAAACCCGGATCGTACTCATAAAAGCTAGTGTACACAATTATGCACTAGTCATTTGAAACCCTTATACCTACGGGGCCGGGGAATGGCGGGGCTTTTAACTTTTCAGTTTGCAAAGCCCTGGTAAACGCTCCGTACTGCGGGGTTCCTGAGCTATCTCTGATCAGTAGAATACCGTAAAATGTAGGACAAAACCAAAAGCATGACGTCTGATACAAATCTAATTTTTAATCATCATTCGTTGCGTTAATGTATAAAACAAATGCAACGGTATTCTTACTTCTGGTTTCAGAACGTTGAGGGCAAAATTTAATGCAAAGCCTCGTGACTCCTATGCACTGATGCACAGAACACACAAGCAAACGTTTGGGATATAACTTCAATTTTCACATTACGAAAACATGCCTATTCAAATACACTGAAAATTTTACCACCCAAAAATGAAAAAAAAAATCAGATAAAAAATTCTGATATTTTTCATATTTCACCTCCAAAAACTGAAAATTTTCAGATGAAAAACTCTGATACTTTTCATTTTTCTGCTCAAAACGTAGATTGAGGGTACTCGTTAGAACCGCCTCGGCGAGGCGGTTCTAACGAGTACCCACAATCTATGTTTTTGAGCAGAAATAAGAAAAATAATGTATATCCCTGTAAACCCCAATTTTACTATATAAAAGTGGGGTTTAAGGGGGTCAAAATTATATAGGCATGTTTTCGTGATGGTGTTTTCAGAAGTATGAGGACGCGTAAACGGAGTTTCGGATCCTTCGTGGTTTAACTAGCCATCACGAAAATATACTTATACTCGTATAATTTAACTCCCTAAACCCCTCTTTTATATAGTAAAACTGGGGTTTACAGGGGCATACATTATTTTTCTTATTTCTGCTCGAAAACATAGATTGTGGGTACTCGTTTGAACCACCTTGGCGAGGCGGTTCTAACAAGTACCCACAGTCTATGTTTTGAGCAGAAATATGAAAAATATCAGAATATTTATCTGAAAACTTTCATTTTTTTGGTGGTGAATTTTTCAATATATTTGAATAGGCGTGTTTTCGTAATGGGTCTTTTTTAGTGTGTGTGTCGTTTTGCGTGATGTTTGTGTAAAGTCTCCGTTACTGTTTCATGACAGACATTTAATCTGATTTACACATTTTTTTTTTTTGTTTTTTTTTTTCTTTTTCTGATTGGGTTACAGATGTTCTATCCAAGCCGAACACTTATTTTGTAGATAGATAGATAGATAGATAGATAGATAGATAGATAGATAGATAGATAGATAGATAGATAGATATAAATGGCGAAGGCAGTACAATTATATATAACATAGCAAATTCTACAACATATGCTTCCACAGACACTAAAACGGTTGAAACATAATAACACTTACTAGCGGAGAGGTGTATGATATATACACATACATACACATCTATACATATATTTCTTGTATGTGTATATATTATACACTATTTTTGGACAATGTTTGAACCAAGTGTGAAGATTCGGTTTCGATTCGGGTACATATGTAGTTTATCACCAGTAACCGTTCCTAGGCGCTGGCTGTTTTATTTTTCATGTTTTGTCCTGTTTGTGCTTGACGAGTCCTGTTTGGGGCATTGTGGGGTGGGGTGGGATGGGGGTAGGGGGCCGTTTGTTGTTTGTTTATATTACATATATGTTGTCTTTTTTAGTTTGTTTGCTCTACCCCTTAGTGGCATTGATCGGCTATGTTCTGTATTTGTGGCTCTCCCTGGATATCTTCTCTACTATCTTTCAATGTTCGCGCATGCGCATAAAAAGACTTATTAACCCTGCAGGCCCAAAAACAGATACCTTTGCAAATAGTATACATCCAGATGAGACGGGTCGTAACGAGCCGTCTTATCTTGATCTAAACTGTTTGCCATTATGTCAGTTTTGTTTTGAAACTCCTACTTCCAAATTCCAAAGAGGAAAAGTTCACATTAGAAACTAAGGGATGAAGGGAATATGTTGCCCATATAGTCATGTGGCAATACATGTGAGCAGCATCAAAAGAAAAGGGTTATGACTGCACAGATACCGTGGTATAGCGCCTGACTTGGCGCAGAAAAGTATGGAATTCGATTCTCCCAAGTGTCATAGCAAATGGACATATAAGCCGTCAAGTCAAGTTCGATGTAAACGTACAGTATACATTATACGAAAAACAATCCGAGCTAACAGGCGGGCTGCCAACGCCGCACAGATCATCATTTTTTTTATGCAGACAACAGAAACGGACAATAGATGGTGTTTGCTTCCTTAATATATTTTATATATTGCTTACTTTTAGATTCAGTTTCTTGTATTCCTGTGTATATATTGTCACTAATTATTGATTAAATATTGTTTAACCTTTAATTGTCTATGAGGTAATTCAGCAAGTGACAAATGGATGCCATTTTCTTATTTTTTTTCCCAGAAAACAGGATTTGACATTTCATGCAAATTGTCTCCATTTGGAGACAGCTTGCATGAAATGTCGAAACCTGATTTCTGGGAAAAATAAGAAAAAAATATTTCAAAATGTTGAAAAAGTCTGCTGAAAATTTTACCCTGAGTGCTAAGCGTTAAAACCAGATATTTGAGATACATTGGCATGTGGCGTCCTTCAAAGTTTGATGTACTTTAATGTACTTTTTCAATAAAACCTACATAATTTTACGTATATATCACATCCTCAGATGTCAGTTAGCACATTTACGGCTTACTATATTTGTATGAATGCAATCTGATTTTTTCACCTTTCCTCAGTTTTGGTTGCGCTAAAATTGTAAAAGTACACCATATACCATGTGGGTGGATATTTGAGAGAGAGAGAGAGAGAGAGAGAGAGAGAGAGAGAGAGAGAGAGAGACTCCAAACTCTATTGTCCTCTTGGAGGCAGTTTGCATGAAATCTGAAACTCTATTTAAAATCAGTAAGAAACACAAGAAACAACAACAAAATTAGCAAATACATTTATAAATAAAAATGAATTAAAAACATTCAATAACTGAGAAAGTAAAGCATACATTGAATTTTTACATCTAAAGCTTAACATGGTGATATAATCAGCAGACGACACATTGATATATGTATCTACATTTCCCAGAAAACAGGTTTTGACATCTCATACAAACTGTCTCAAAACCTGTTTTCTGGAAAAAAATAAGAAAGTATCAATATGTCGTCTGCTGAATTAGCCCAGTTAAATTGCGTGAAGAATTCATAAATAGGCATTTCTTTTTTGTAATAAAAGCCTCGCGGGAAATATCTTTCATACTCATGAAATTAAAACCGTCTTCAAATATATTTAATTTTCCGTTCGTTACAATTTCATTTATTTTCTGTTCTCGGCAATGAAGATAGTATTTCGCGAACATGTTGTTTATGGATATGTTGCTACATGTAAATTTAGCACTCTAGGTAAAATTTTCAGCAGACGAAATATTGAAATATGTTCTTATTTTTCATTCGAATCGTCTCCATTTGAGACAGTTTGCATGGAATATCAAAGCCTAGTGTCTGGGAAAAATAAGAAAAATATAATCAATTTGTCGTCTGCTGAGTTAGCAAAGAGACTGGCAAAGATTAATTTAGCACTCTCTTAGCTGAAAATGAGATGACACATTGATGATGCTTCTCTTATTTTCCCCAGAACAATACAGTAAGTCTTAAATTTCATGCAAGTTGACAATTAAGGCGATAATAACATGCAGCACGAAATGTCAAACCTTTTTTCTGTAACAGAAAAAATGCATGTCATTTAAATTATTGTCTGCCGAATTTTTACCCGTTATGCAAAGGCTCTAATCGCAATTGTCAGGTACAACCCGTGGCGCTTATCCGCCTGTGCATTTACGCATTCTGATCAGCACCCGCTTTTCCCACGTTTGCCCTATAGGAAACATTTACTTGTGATCCTTCTCTTTAGACAGACTGTGCTCCATAACAAAAACACGCCTATTCAAATATATAGAAATCTTCACATCCAAAAACTGAAGAATTTAGAATAAAAAAAAAAAAAACTCTGATATTTTTCATATTTCTGCTGAAAACATAGATTGTGGGTACTCGTTAGAATCGCCTCGCTGAGGCGATTCTAACGAGAACCCATAATTTATGTTTTGGGCAAAAATAAGAAAAATAATATTTTACCCATGTAAACCCCAGATTTACTATGCACATAAAAAGCATAGGGATGCATTATAAAAATAAAAATGATAGAAACAACCAAAGGGCGAATTAAAGATATTAAAACAAAATGAGACTATAAGGTAAAAAGTGCAAAGTCCTACTGAAAGATTAAGATCTTCATGCAAATTCATGTTACCAGGAACGAAAATGAGCAATTCTACAACCTTTATCTGACGTGTACATCCGGGATCTATATCTTTACCAATCTCTGGGCTAATCCAGTTGACGACAAATTGATGATTTTTTTTTTTGAGTCGATTGTTTGCAATCGAGCCATAGTATACAAAGGCAAAATTTTCCTTAAGGTAGTTGTCCACGTGATTATCATTGACCAATGTAAAAAGACCTCGCACTGAACGAAATCCTGGTAACGGTTATTACAGCGAGCTATTCTTGTCGCTGTGACGTAAGAGTGCTTATGTTAGAGGTTTGACTAGGGCATTTGGGACACTGGCAATAAATGCAAAAACATCCGTAGAACGCGGCGTCTGATCAGGGCCTGAACAGGGCCTACACTCAGAAACCCTCCAGTACTGTCAGTGCTTTGAATTTCTTATTTTCCACATTACAAAAACACGCCTATCCAAATATATAGAAAATTTCACCGCCAAAAACAGAAAATTTTCGGATGAAAAACTCTGATATTTTTCATATTTCTGCTCAAAAACATAGATCGTGGGTACTCGTTAGAACCGCCTCATCTCTGCTCAAAACAGATGAGGCGGTTCTAACGAGTACCCACAATCTATGTTTTTGAGCAGAAATAAATAAAATAATGTATACCCCTGTAAAATCCCAGTTTTATTGTATAAATGTGGGGTTTAGTGGGGTCAAAATTTTATAGGCGTGTTTTCGTGATGCACGAGTGAGGCTAATTCCCTCGGTAGTGTTCCTACTGACCGTGTCTAGGCGGTTCCTCTATTGCAGTTCTTCTCTGTTGTGCGTCGGTGGTTTCATATGCTGCGTTTGATTTCTCATTATTTGTTCCTCGTCGCTCCTTCATTTTGTGTCTTGGGGAGACTGTGCCCCGTAATTGTTGCATTTGCTTGGCGTCTTCACTCATATTTTTGACGTTTTATACGGCTGTCTCCAGTAAAAACGATTTGCATGAAATGTCAAAACCTATTTTATTGGAAAATAAGGAAGTATTTCAATATGTCGTCCGCTGTAAATTTTACCCAGCATGCTAAGCGTTATATGAATCGGGAATAGGACTGAATGAAGAAACAGAAGGTAGGATATTATGCCTGTTTGTCCATGTTAAACCGGAAGTAATCAATGCGTCCGCTTGCAATTCCGGTAACAACCTTGAGCTGATGTGTACATCCGGGAATCCAAGAGGCACTGGTTGGCCAAGGTAAATGTCTTGTCCGGTAACTTAAGTATCTCCAAGGAGTTTGCGAATCACCTAAACAATGGGTATGTCCGGTAAGTGGAGAGCAGCTCCGGGAGCTTTAGAAACATTGATTGATTAACCTTTACCATTCTCATGGCTTATTCAGCAGACGGCAAATTGGTGATATTTTTTTATTTTTCCTAGAAAACAGGTTTTGACTTTGTTTTCTGGGTAAAATCGGAAAAAAAAATATCATTAATTTGGCGCCTGTTGAAAATTTTACATTTACTAGAGCTGTGCTGGGCAAGAAGGGACTTTTTCATACTGTATCAGGGGCGGGTCCAGAATATTTGATATTTAATCAGGGTTGGGGGAGGGGGTGTAAACTTCTGCGGGTCATGCGTTGATTTGATAAAAATCTACCGTATTTATCTAAATCATTTGGATGGACTGATCTGAGCAAGAATTTAAGATCTAGATCAGACGCCGCAGATCGGAGTCAGCACTGTTTGCCATTGCATCACGAAAACTTGCCTATATAATTTTGACCCCCTTAAACCCCACTTTTATACAGTAAAACTGGGGTTTACAAGGGTATACATTAGTTTTCTTATTTCTGCTCAAAAACATAGATTGTGGGTACTCGTTAGACCGCGAGGCGGTTCTAACGAGTGCCCACGATCTATGTTTTGAGCAGAAATATGAAATTTATCAGAGTTTCTTATCTGAAAAAAATTCAGTTTTTGAAGGTGAAATTTTCTATATATTTGAATAGTCGTGTTTTCGTAATGTAAATATACCCATTGAATATGTACTTATTGAAATTTTAGAAGTATGTGGTAAAGAGTTAAGGTTTTCGAATATTTTGGGTAAATACGGTATTCAAAAGATCGGACTATGACTCAAAAAGCTGACCCCACACCCCAACGTCCTTCGCCATTTTTGCTCATCACGGCTGCTTATCATCAGGCTCCACACGCGCAACGATTCTCTTTTCAAAACACGGTATTGCGCGTGTGCAGCCGTGCCCACTCAAACATTAAAAAGCCTACATCAGTCAGTTTGCGAAGACAGGCTGGTCAAGATTTGTGCTTTTCTCATGTACTCTTTTAGAGTATTTTCTACACTTTCTGGCGCTTTTGCACGCGTCTTTGACCACCTTTTTTACAGAGGCATGACTAATATCTTTTCGTAAATTTTTAATAAATCATTTCTTATATATTATCGCGTATCTAGAGTACAACGACTGCTTGTCAAATAGTAAATATGTGACAGCACATTTTAAGCTGTCTCGTCATGATCGTCGCTATTTATAGAAATGACAAAGGCGTAGTGTTATGTAAGCATTACATGTAACTTCGTAAAACCTAGTTCAACTTTCCTCCTTTTATCCGGAGGGTCTGCTCTTAAAAGAAAGAATTTGCTCCATCTGGGGGCAAATTCTTTCCTTTAAGAGTAGTCCCCATATTCGAAGCGATACCTGAATTATTTCTTTTAGATTTTTTCTGGGTATGGGTAAACATAAATACATGTACATTACTGAATAAGCCGCGATGATCAATTCCAGCGGAAACTGTTAAGCGTCATTTTCAATTGCAATTTATTTGCAATGATTGTTTCTATAAATGGCTCATGTTTGTGCCAGACAATATGAGGATATCCTTGTCACTTCTTCAGAACTAGTGATCAGGAAATAATAAAGATCATAGGTATGCTTACATCGACTGACGTCAGTATATGGGCACCAGCGCATGATATCCTGATTGAAAAGCGTCATGTAAGAATACACCAATATACTTATTTTAACTGCATTTTTCCTAAAACATATGTTGGGGGTATTCTTTCTGCGAGGCGCGTCAAATAACTACCCACAACATATGTTTATGTGGAGACATTCTTTCCTTTTAGAGAAGACCTTGTCTGGCAGTCCCAAAGGGAGGAGATTGTTCCTTTGTTCTTTTAAGTGTAGACACTTTTCAGAAGGGATCTGATGTATAGGAAAAGAGCAGTTACAGAGAGAGAGAGAGAGAGAGAGAGAGAGAGAGAGAGAGAGAGAGAGAGAGAGAAGGAGAGAGATTATAATGCGGGTCCGATACAATGTACGTTGTGTTTTCTGTATCAATGAATTGGCTGCATATGTGTAATGCAAAACAACTAGAGGGATTAACGTTCGAAGTGCGACATAAAACAGAATGGCTATATTTGAAACTGTCCACGGCGGGTAAACTCTCACTTCCAATTCCACCTAAAAATAATCAAAGCACTGATAACACTATTGGGTAGACTGTCTCAGAGTGTAGGCTGGGAGAATGGTTCTGAACAGGGTCTTCAGACTGTTTCATTTATTCCTTTAAGTAAACAGTGTAGACTCTGATCAGACGCCGCTTTCTGTGGCGTCTGATCTGGTCTGCACTGTTTGCCAATGTCCAAGTCCTGGCTTTACAGATAACCCTCTTTACACTGCTTTCTGACGTCACAGTGACAAGAATAGCGCAGTTATAAATAACCGTTACTTGGATTTCGTACAAATGCGCGATTTGATTTTATTGGTCAATACTCATCACGTGGACAATAATATTAAGGAAATATTGGTGCAGGATTATAAAAACAACCGACCAAAAAAGTAAAGATTCTGTAAATGGTAAAGCCAAAACATGACGATGCTATGCGCTTCCTATTTAACCCTAGTCTTGCTGAATAAATTAAGAAGCCACACCCATTTTTGATTTTTCAGCCAATCAGATTACTTGATCAAGTTTGTTGATATAGATTCACAGACTTAATGGCAAACAGTGCAGCTCCAGATCAGTTGGCTTCCTCAGAAGCCACCCGATCTGGATCTACACGTTTGCAAATGTATATCCGGGCTCAGCAGGACAAGGGTAAATTAAGTAAAGTCTAGTTATGCCCTATTTACGTTTGTACTGGTGGAATTGTCGCAAGTCTCACGAAAGTTTTAGATCGAATAGCATCATTCATTATATTTGGGCTAACTATTTATATAGGAGGAGCATTAATTGTCAGTTTTGAAGATGGATTGGAATTGCGCATTTACCCACCGTGATATACAAACACGAAATCGGTATTGGGTGTCACGACGGGCACCACCGATTCGTTTAAGCCGCAACGTTCGAAAACGTACCGTCAGACATGTGCGCCCAGCGAAGATTCAGATATGCCCGCGCATTCGCGCAGTCTGGTCATAATCTTGACTGGGCGCAGTTTGCCGGATAGCCAAAGATGCGAAGTTGTTTTTCATGCTGACGACAAATGCCCTGATCATACTGCGCAGGCTGAACTGAGTCTTCGTTTGGCGTATATACTAGACGGTACGTTTTCTCACGTTGTGGCTGATTAGTATCATGCAAACGATTTTCTGTTTTTTTGACGTCAAGGCCATACAAGAGATGCAGCAATGTAACAATATACATTTATTATTGTCGTGTGTTGTAATGAAGTACATAAAGTTGCTGGAAGGTATCATTTTCGCCTCTTCAAGCGAAAAGGTGCCTTCGAACATGCGCAAAATGTGCGGATTCACATCTTCCTGCAAATGCGCAATATCTCATCCGGACATTCACTCTTCATTGAAACAAACATTCTATAGCATTCAATGGTTCTGTTTGCGGACAGCGAAGGCCCAGATCAGACTGCGCGGATGCGCAGACTGATCTGGGCCTTCGCTGTCCGCTGACGTCCGAAGATACATTTTCGTCAGGTACGGCCCGTTTTGCAGACCGCATATTTGAAATTGAGACATAATTGCTGAAAATGTCAATTTCTTCGGGGAAATAACATTTGATGTTGTTTTGAAATTAGATTTCAGGCTAAGTTTCAATGACCTTTAAAAGTTTTATGAGAACTAGATTCACTTTAAGTTTTACAATGGAGGCATTTAGCATTTTTGTGACATTCTATTTACTTTCCTGCACAATATTCCCTTTCTAAAAAGACGTCTTCTCGAAAAGAGCAAAAATGCTATCTTTAGATTTGACCTATTTCAGAACAAGATAAAAACAAGGTTAACTTGCACAAAATTTAGTTGCAGTAATAAAATGTTTACGACGACTGGAACAAACGACCTTTTTATTTGCATTTTTTCAGAGAAAGTATTGCTTGATTAGTGTCTGTGGTTGGGTCATCGTGGACCTTTTTGTGGTTTTCTTGATCTCTGGCTTCACATCACGAAAACATGCCTATATAATGTTGATCCCCTTAAACCCCACTTTTATATAGTAAAACTGGGGTTTACAGGGGTATACACTGGC
The DNA here is from genome assembly GCA_964016985.1 of Anodontia alba. Taxonomy (NCBI): domain Eukaryota; kingdom Metazoa; phylum Mollusca; class Bivalvia; order Lucinida; family Lucinidae; genus Anodontia; species Anodontia alba. The sequence continues at coordinate 71,885,907 of OZ024828.1, read as the reverse complement.
ATTATTTTTCTTATTTCTGCTCAAAAACATAGATTTTGGGTACTCGTTAGAACCACCTCATCGAGGCGAATCTTATAAGTACACGCAACATACCATTATTGTCTAGAAGATTGAAAGCAAATCCCTAAATTACCGCCATTTGTTTCCTGATATGGCATCATGATTAACCCTCAGTGGCTCGAACTACCCATATCTTGAACAAATTTCCATAGTCCCAAAAAGGTTCGAGCTATTGAGGTTCGACTGTAGTTGTTTGTTGACCGGTTCCTCTATTATGATTCCTTTAGTTCGTGCGGCGGTGGTTTTAGTCATATTAGGCATATGTTTTGTCATGGTTTGTTCCTCGTGTCTTCTTCATTTACTGCCTCGGGAAGGCAGTGCTTCGTGACTGTGACATATACAGACGACCCTCTTTATAACGACACTCGATACAACAACAAAATTCGTTTTAATGACAATTTAACTGTCACGAAATCTTCGCTTTAAAGGTAACAATTAGCCAAAAAATATGCAAGAACATTGTATTTAATACTTAGAAGAAACGTATGTTTTGGATATTTGTTAGAATCGCCTCAGTGAGGCGATTCTAACAAATATCCAAAACATATGTTCTATAAGGAAATAAGAAAGAAAAAACCTTTCTTACATAGCAATCTGCTAATTAAGTATTCTGTAAGAGCAAGTTCATTTTAAGTGCAATGTCTTTGGGAATAAATGCTGTCATTGTAACGAGGGTTCAGTGTGCATGTACTTTATGCAAGAACATTTTTAAGCTGCCGCTTTCATTGTTCATCCTCAGCTTTTTTAGGTTTCTTCAATATGTGTGAAGGTCATTGCGTCTCTTGTCATGTCCGTGGCGACAACTGACTGGCATCGCTGTCACTCTGGAAAATTTCGGATACATTTCTAGCATTTGTCTACTGTATTCTTAAAACTGTCAAAACCAAGCTTCAAGCTTGAAAAAAAAAAAAAAAAAAAAAAAAAAAAAAAGCAAGGAAAGACACCTAACACAAAGAATACATTTATGAAGGAAGGACTATCCATGCTTTTCTAAAAGCTAATCTTGTAATGCTTGAGCCAATACCATATTAACCCTAAGAATTCGGACAGAACGAGGCGTCTTATCAGGGTCTACACTAATAGCCACTCATCGAGCAATTTAGGCACATCGTCAAATAGTAAAATGGACACTTTAGGACTAATTAGGTAAGGAGTTAAGGTGTCCAACTATTTAGCCGCAGTAAGGTGTCCGACTATTTAGGCGCAGTATGGTAACAAACATGTGTTTCAGGTACAGATGATCTGTTTAACGCTGACCATGCTAGGTAAATTCTTCATTAGACGAAATTTTTAAAATAGATTTTTTACTTTCCCAGGAAATAGGCAATGACATTTCATGCAAATTATCTCCTTAGCATGAAATGTATGAAACGTCAACAAAGCCTATATTGAGACAATTTGCATGAAATGTCAAAGCTTATTTTCTGTAAGCTTATTTTCTGTGAAGCTTATTTTCTGTGAAAAATAAGAAAAAAAAAAAAAAAAAAACAACAAAAAAACATGAAATATGTCATTGCTGAATTTGCCCAGAGAGTGGCAAAGATTAAAGCGTCGCACACCACATGGGTTAATGCCTTGCTTTCTTCTCCTGTGTCTTCTTATCTTGTCTAAGTTAAATAATATCCTCTCTATCCTATTAAAGTATGACTCCCATATTGCGAATCTTTTTAAAAAAAAAGGATCAAGGGATAAAACCTATGAGCATTCCGGATATGTCATGCGCTAAGACACTGAGTGCGCATGGGAACTCTTACTCTCAGCCTATAACATATTTAATGACAGATTCTATCTGTCATTCTTCGTTGCCACCCACGGTTTTAGAGAAAGTGACTACTATTCAATTTCGTATTCATCCGTGCACAAAAGTAGACCCAATGTTTCAATGTGTGTATATTAGTACGCCATTGAAGAGCTGTCCATACAAAAGTAGTGCAACTTGTGCTTGATCTATGGCAAGAGTCGCTGAGAAACCCCGCCTTAATATATGTGCGAACAACAAAGGCGCAGATCAGCCTGCGCGTCCGCGCAGGCTGATCAGCGCCTTTGTTGTTCGCTGTAGCTCGTTTTTTTCGACGAAGAAGCGTCTCACAAACTTAAATGGAGAACAGAATGATACCTGGAATTTATTAGTTTCTCATAGAATCTGTCATTTCAGGGCTATTCAGCCCTTTGATTTCTTTTCAGCTGGCGTCCAGTTTGTGGCAGCCTGAGTTAAATGCACGAATGTAGACAGTCCTAAAAGCCTTCGCAAAGCCACGTAGCACGCTCGTTAAAAATTTCAGCAGACATTTTAAAATGTGTTTTTGTTTTTCTTATTTTCCAAGAAAATTGGCTTTGACGTTTCAAGATGATGTCGTGAGATTAATCACCTTGTTTACGGTTAGCAAACTGGGTAAAATTTTCAGCAGACGACGCATTAAAATATTTCTTTTATTCTTATTCTTAAAATGGAGTCTGAAGAAGATGTGAAGTCGAAACATTAAAAACTGTGTTTTGTCTTATTTCTTTAACTAATTTTACTTTTTTCCCAGAAAATAGGCTTTGAGATTTCATGCATATTCAAGGAGACAACTGGCCTGAAATGTCAAAACCTATTTACATTGGGAAAATAAGAAAATATTATTAATTTGTCGTCTGCTGAATTAGTCGAGGGAGTGGTCAAGGTTAATAAGCGAAATGTGATACATTACATTTGAACAATAAATACAGTCAACTCTCGTTATCTCGAATTCCAAGGGACCGTCTAAAACACTTCGAGATATCCGTACCTCGACGTATCAGATTTTCAGAATTGAGGAAAAAATAATTCGAACAACCACATTTAACAAATTTATATGTAATTGGATTCTTGACGTCAGAGATATATCGAAAATATTGTGGAAAAGAGGAGCAATTTCTCCTCTTTTCCACAATATTTTTTACTTGTTGTTAGATTTTCATGTTTAGGAAGGGACCAGATTTTCACTTCGAGTTAAGCGGTTATTCGGGATTAGCGAGTTCGAGATTACGAGAGTCAACTGTATGTCACAATGTTATGGACTTCCTGAATCCTGAATGGAAAGGACTGCACCTCCTCGTGGGGATGCAGGAGTAGGGTGGGGGAAGGGGAAGGGGGGTGGAATTGTCAAAACTGCATTTCGTTCATTCTGAAAAGTGGTCAGGTCCTCTTAAATGAAAATCATTTGTTTCCAAATCGTAAAGAACTAATTCGCTATCCCTGCATGAATTAATGCTTAATGAGAGAGAGAGAGAGAGAGAGAGAGAGAGAGAGAGAGAGAGAGAGAGCGAAACCGAGTTAAACATACAGAAAGAAAGAGAGACAGACAGACATAAACATGTAGACAGACAGACTAACAGACGGACAGAGCTAGGCTGCTGACGAACGACAGAAAGAGCTAGACTGACAGACAGACAAGAAATAGACTGACAGAGTGAAATGTGAAATGTAGAGAACCAGTTGTTCCACTGCATCACAACTACTCTCGTTTTACCTCTAATGACGTAGGTCACCTTACTTCACAATGAATGAGACAATATATACTTACTTTGTTAAAATTAATCACCTATATTTGCAGTCACAACAGGTGTAATTGTCACGATTATATATGACGCATCTCTTTAATGTTTTACCGCCCTCAGTAAACAGTCAATGTTTGTCTGTACCCAGCGTTTGTGGTTTTCCTTACGCCAAAGGCACAATTATAGAAACAAAATAAACAGATTGTAGTACATTTAAAGGTTAAGCCCCCTTGCAAATGACATTCATACCCTGTTTTGGTAATTAAATTTACATAGCATAAAAACGGCGCACGCCTATGTGTTACACATTCGCACACCAACTTCATTCATTTGATGTTCCTGGGTTGATCTTTGACCCTTTTTCGGCAAAGTCACTTTTTTTCCCATACGCTTGGGGAAATTGTTGAAAAACTTTCTGTCAAAATATGTGAAGATCAACGGATGAAAATTACTATACGTGTTCGAAGAAGAAAACTCCTTCAATTTCAATGACACCCCCTCCGCCGCCCCCCCCCCCCCACACACACACACACACCCGTGTCACACAGGTGCTGATATCAGAATGACTTTTGTAATATATGCCCAAGCCCATTAGGCGTGTAGATTCAGGTTATTGGCCGATTACCTTTTGGTTAATTAGTACATATCTACTTTCTTTCTGATCCAAAAATAAAACAGATGACTAAACTATATACGATAATAATACATTTCTTGATGCCTTTTAACCACCTGTCCAAATGTCGCAATGGAACTCAATAACCTGGAGACGAGTAGCTTTTCCTACAAACCCTACATTATTCTACATTATTCAACTGTGGTGATAGATGACTGATACATCAAGAGTGAACCGCAGAAATTAAATCATTGTCATTGTTACTTAATAGACGTGAGATTCATTTAAACCCACCTATCATTTTCGTTTTTACCCTGTTTATCCCGAATATCCGGTAGGATACGCATGCGCAAACAGTTAAGGCCCTGATCAAACTGCTCCTGAAGGAGCAGTTTGATCAGGGCCTTCACTGTTTGACATTCCGTAAGCTTAAAGTAGTCAAATTTGTTCAATTTTTGAACTTAAATTTGTTCAGTTGATAAGGAGTAAAGAAGTCGAAATATTTAGTGTATTACGTTTTGACACTTAGTATGCTAAAAGGAAATAGTGGTCGCTGAAAGGTCATCGTGTGCGTCATGAAATGAAACCAAATATAAGCCTACACCTTGGCCACGTCATGGGAAAGGTCATTTTTCGATACTTAAATTGATTGCATTTATCCTAAAATGCGTTTTGTCCCGAAATTCACACTTTAGCAAACTTTTCATTGAGTTTATTTTTATGTTTTAGTTATCCTCATGTTGAATAACGATGTTTTTTTTTTCAGTTTTGAAGTTGCACTTTCTGGAAAAAATGTATTTTTCGACCCGGAAAAAGGTGCATGTTTCCTTCAAAAGTTTCTTACGAATGAATTAATTTCTATATGATTTTTTTTTTATGTCTTGACCACCGATGGTTCGTTTACCGTGGCTGATTCGATCTCATTTTGAGTCCCAAGGAAATTCTTCCGATAGCTCAAGAAAACATATATTTAGGAATATTTTAGAGATTTTTTTTTAAACATTACGAAAACATACCTATATAATTTTGACCCCCTTAAACCCCACTTATATATAGTAAAACTGGGGTTTACAGGGGTATATATTATTTTTCTTATTTCTGCTCAAAAACATAGATTGTGGGTACTCGTTCGAACCGCCTCGACGAGGCGGTTCGAACGAGTACCCACAATCCATGTTTTGAGCAGAAATATGAAAAAAATATCAGAATGTTTATCTGAAAACTCAGTTTTTGGAGGTGAAATTTTCAATATACTTGAATAGGCGTGTTTTCGTAATGTAATCATGAAAATGTTTGTTATGTGTATTCATTAGAATCACATTATCGGGCGGTTCTAATGAGTACACTCAACATTGAGGCGAATCTAGTGAGTGCACTTAACATACACTTTTTTTTATAGCAGATCGAGAAGACATTCCTAAATTATTCTCATTTGCCTCCTGACACATGGCTCTGTGATTAAGCCTCAGTGGCTCGAGAGTAGTATAGGGTGGTGTCCCCATAGTGGCACCCTTTTCTACTCTCGAGCTTCCCGTGTCTAGAACAAATTACCATGGTCCCAAAGATGTTCGAGCCATTGAAGTTCGATTGTATATGGAACTTTAATAGAACAGAAAGCCCAGCAAACACATTTGGAGCAGCTATCGTTATTGTTATAATTTTCTAATAGTTTAACTTCATATTTTTTTATCCTATTTGAACAAATTCAGCTACCTAATGTCAGCTGACAAATCCAGCTACCCTGACGACGGGTCTTAACTTGAATGCGTTGGGTCTTAACTTGCATGCGTTATATCAAACAGTACAGTTTCTGATGAAAATTGTTATATTAGGCACAGATCCGTCTGGATCTGTACTGTTTGATCTTATAGTTCGGTCACATATCTAGGTTTAATACGATGAATAAGCTAAATTGCAAAAAAAAAAAAAAAAAAAAAAAAAAGAAAAAAACGGGGCCCAGTTGTTCAAAGCGTCGTTAGCTTAGCGAGCTCGTTAAGGGTCATTTCGTTAACTGTTTTAGCGGATTCAATATACAATATTCTGATATTTTTGGTGAAAAAATGTGAGTAGCTTTTGCACTGCAAAAGCTACTCACATTTTTCAGCAAAAAATTTCAGAATATTTGCGTATCACTTGATGTAAATTTTAACGAATCGTTAACTAACGATGTCGTTAGCTTTGAACAACTGGGCCCAGAACTTTAAAGCTGATTTTGCAACTTCAAAGCATAAAACTGATGTTAAAATAATCTGATATAATTTCGTAATTACAAGGATGCGCAAGTTGAATGTCACAACCAACTGAGCACCGTCTTAGAGATAAGAACCCATACACACATGGATACAAAAAGAGCTTAAATCGGTTTGCTCAGTTTTTCTGATCATGGTCCTCGTATTCAGCCAATTGACAGATCAATAAGCAGTGTTTCTGTAAGCGAACAATGATCGTCCTTGTCAGTCTCAAAGATGTGCAGACTGATAATAGCATTTGCTTTTTGCATATGCGATATGGTCCCTTTGGTGCGAGTACCTTATACTCGTATATCATATAAATCTATCATTTAAACAGTGTTTTACATATTCCCCATTCATATAGTCACTAGTACATGTAATTGCATGGCAAAAAATCATGGTAACTTCATGCCCTAGTTGACATTAAAAGGCTATAGTACGCAACCACTGCTCAGGCGACGAAGCCAATTGGCTTCGTCGCCTGAGCAATGGTTGCGCACTATAGCCTTAGTGCTCATGCTTCATGAATCTATTTTCGCAATTTTACAGTGACCAGTGTAAACAGCCAGCAAAGGCCCTGATCAGACTGCACGCCTTCGCTGTCAGTATATGCTCGTAGAAACCCGTTAACCTTAACCCTTTTATGCCAAGTGGACTCTTCTATCTTAACTCTTTGGACCGGTTCATTTCGAAAAGAAGGGGTGTCTGGCTAGTTTTTATTATTACCATGTTTTATAGAAAGCTCTGTCCTTAATGCAAAAAAGTGTAGATCCTGATCGGACGCCGCGTTCTTCACTATTTTGGGTCCACACTGTTTGCCAATGTCCCTTTCAAGGGATGCTTGGCTTAAATGAATTAACATATTCCCCATCCATGCATGCAATTATTGCATGATAAAAATCCCCCTCTCTTAAAAGAATAAAAATAATAAAGTAAAATAAAAATAAAAAAAAAAGAAAAGGAAAAACAACAGCAAAAACATCATGCTCTTGTTGGCATCAAAGACTGGACAGCAAGGCCCATATCAGACTAAGCATGTGCATTCTGATCTGAACCTTTACTGTGCGCTAACAGAATAATTGGACACTGTAAAGGGCAACAACAGATACAAAAGCATAAAAAAACACATTCAGGAGGATTCGGCCCATTCATCATAGTTACATGCGCAAAGGTTGCGCGGTGTGCATGTGCCCGCCACCCCTACCCCCATCCCCCCACCCCGCACAAAAAAAAAAAAAAAAAAAACATGTTCACTTTTATAATCCCAATTCTTCCAGTTACTTGTAATTGCATGATAAAAACATGGTATCGTCATGCCCTAGTTGCCACCCAACATCTACACCGCGCAATCATTGCGCAGGTACCAATGCCAAATGGACCACAATGGTCAAATGGACTAAAATGTGTCTGTGTGCATATGTAATCTGTTGTTGCAAGTTTTTCACTGATTCTGTGAGCGGGCTCATCACAAAAACATGTCTATATAATTTTGACCCCCTTAAACCCCACTTTTACATAGTAAAAATGGGATTTACAGGGGTATACATTATTTTTATTATTTTTTGCTCATAAACATATATTGTGGATACTCGTTAGAACCGCCTCAGCGAGGCGGTTCTAACGAGTACCCACAATTTATGTTTAGAGCAGAAATTTGGAACATATCAAAATTTTCATCTGAAAATTTTCTTTTTTTTTGGTTGTAAACTTTTCAATATATTTGAATAGGCGCGTTTTTGTAATGCACTGCGTATGCACAGTCTGATCTGGGAATTCGCTGTCCGCATTTGCCCCAAAGAAATATGTTCAGTTTGAATTACTTTGCATCTCTTTTGATGATCATAATGTAATTAACGTTCTTTTTCAAGGTAAAGAACCAGATGTATGACGACTTTCTTCTGCTTCAACTTATAAATATAATGTTAATCCGAATATCATTCATAATCATATGAATAATAAGAATTCAAGGCCATAACAAGAATATCATATTTACTCTAAATATTCGGACGTCTTATTTCCTTTACATATGTGCCCTCTTCTTTAATAAAATCTATTTTACTACTGTTTGATTGGACTATAAACATTCATATGAGTGGTAAACAGTGTAGACTTCGATCAGACGCCGCGTTCTGCATACTAGCTATGTCTACACTGTTTGCTCAGGTGTGTCTATTCGAATATCTAAGATACATACAGCACAGGGTTTGCAGGGGATACGGGACATACTTGTAATTAGTGTTTATTTCAGCACTAGGGGTTCCTCATCACTTCCAGTTCATTTCAGACCTATCCTACTCCCATTCAGGGAAATTATCAATCATCATTATATACTATAGGGAAGCGAGGGGTAAAAGTTACATAGACTTGTTAACGTAATTTGCTGATAATTTGGATGAGAAGACCATGAGTGTTGTTTGCATTTCAAAAAAAAAAAAAAAAAAAAAAACAACAACAAAAACTATTACTTACATTTTGTGTCATCAAAAAATCAAAGCACTGACAGCACTGGTGGGTCGATTGTCTCTAAGTGTAGACTGGGAAAATGGGCCTGAACGGAAACTTAAGACGGTTTCATTTACCCCTTAACTTCCTATAATTTGAGCAAACAATGCAAACCCTGATCAGACGCCGCGTTCTGTGGCGTCTGATCTGGGTCTGCATCGTTTGCCAGTGTCTCAAGTCAAGTTTTGCAGATAATCCTTTTTACACGGCTCTTTGACGTCACTGCGAGCTATAAATAACCGTTACCTGAATTTCGTACAAACGCGCTGTTTGATTTTATTGGTCAATGATAATCACACGGACAACAGCATTTAGAAAATTTTGGTGTAAGTATACTTTGGCTCGATTGTAAACAATCAACCATATTCCTGTTTGCTTTGTAAACGCTAATCCCTTGTGAAAAGGGACCGTCTCGAAAAGAAACGAATGTGCTCCCAAGGAAACGAATGTGGGAGCACATTCTTACTTTTAAGAGAAGATCCCTTTTCAGAAAGGGGACAAAGCATATTTGAAAGACATCACGAAAACATGCCTGTATAATTTTGACCCCATTAAACCCCACTTTTATATAGTAAAACTGGGGTTTACAGGGGTATACATTATTTTTCCTATTTTGCTAAAAACATAGATTGTGGGTACTCATTAGAACCGCCTCGCTGAGGCGGCTCTAACGAGTACCCACAATCTATGTTTTGAGCAGAAATATGAAAAATATCGGAGATTTTTATCTGAAAATTTTCAGTTTTTTGGAAGTAAATTTTCAATATATTTGAATAGGCGTGTTTTCCTAATGGTTGCCTTCCTTGAAAATGAATAATAATAATAATAATAATAATAATAATAATAATAATAATAATACATGTAATGATAATAATAATAATAATAATACAAGCACTAGGCCTGATGCCATTCAGCTACTCAACTAGTTCAATCCAAGATTTTGAAGATTGTGTTGCATTAGGTAAACTACCTGATGATTTAATAGACGTGTGTCCCCTTCAAGTTAAATGACAGTCTATCAAATGGCTGTATATGGTGAAAAGTTTGCATTTGAATGTTACATCTAAATAAGCATTGCATGTTACAACCTTACGTTTGTATTTTAATGTCAGATTAATATTTCGGTCACTGATGAGGCCTCGATTGCCGAAACGAGCTAGTATGATGACCCAAACATCGAGCGAATCTGTTGCTATTGACTGTGTTCAGTATTCTTACAATTTCATCCCCGAGTTTCTGATGTAGACTCTTCCATACTTTAATTTGGACATGTCCACTGATGCAAATAGGGGTTTCAGTCTAAAAAGAAAACATAATGGCAAACAGTGTAGATCCTGATGAGACGGCTCATATGAGCCGTCTCATCAGGATCTACATTGTTTGCATAGGTGTCTGGTTTGGTCTGCCAGGCTGAAAGAGTTAAGGATAATCTTTTAAAAAACCTATTTACCTGCATGTTTAGTCGTTTCTGTCGACCTGGCGAAACCCAAAAGTACATATATATGTATATATGCGGTCGTCGCCTTTCATAGTTTTAGGTACTGTAGCGTGCTGAATTTAAGCATTTGAAAACCAACACTTTGAATATATTATTTTTTTTTTGTTCACAGTAAAAAGGATTTACCTGTAATATTTCAAACGAAATGCTATGATTTATTTTAAATTATGCATAGAAATTTGCTCAGTCATTTTCGTCTGCAAACATTACGCCATCGGGGTAGTAAGGGAATAATATCCATTCATTCATATATATATATATATATATATATATATATATATATATATATATATATATTTATATTTTTTTTTTTTTTTTTTTTTTACCGAACATATGAATACTGTTAGGTACAGTCCATAAAAAGATGTACATCTTATGCTATTATTATTATTATTATTATTATTATTTATTATACTCACATGTACATTTGTACCTAACTACAGTCGAACTTCAATGGCTCAAACATCTTTGGGACCATGGAAATTTGTTCGAGACATGGATAGTTCGAGCCATTGAGGATTAATCCTGGTGCCAGGTCAGGAAGCAAATAAAGATAATTTAGGGAAATGTTTTCAATGAGGCGATTCTAATGAGTACACACAACATACAAGCACATGATAAAATAAATCCCTAGATAAATTGTTTACTTTAGCTATCGGAAGAATTTCGCAGGGACTCTAAAACGAGTTCGAATTAGCCACGGTAAACTACGTGTATATTGGGGTTTGACTGTAATAAGTCATTTATTTAAAATGCGAACAGTAGACTGCACATCTGAACAGCCGTTAGCGAATCTCCCGACTGCGTTTCAGTGCAGCTTCCTATCTACGTCGTCACTGTTACAGTGGGCGTTAGGCATGCTTTTCGGTACACATGTACCAAGACGTTTCATATCTTAAATGTGCATTTCAAGTAAATAGTACATTCTTGCTTAAGCGATTAGCGTAGACACCGATCGGTAGGAGTATCCATAGTCTACTCAATCTAGCCTATTTTACGAGTTCTAGATGATGTATAGTATACCCAATAAGCGGACGACAAAGACCCTAATCAGACTGCGCAGTCTGATTAGGGCCTTCGCCTTCCGCATATTAACAAAGACACATTTTCGCTTGGCACGACCGCCATAGAAATGTCATTCATCATACTGTAATCATTGACAAATAAATGATGAGGTTGGTCATTCATGTGTAAGAAAGAATGTATGAGAATAAATATCAAAGGCAAAAATCCATTGCAAAGGTAATTAATAATTATTATATCAAAGTACATGCATGTATTCTGAGCGAGCTTTTTTTATTTTTAGAACTACGTCTTATTGTTGTTTTTGTTTTCCTCACATAGCAATCGTACTTTGCCATTGGACTAGAAGCTCAATGTCATTGAGAAGAGCAATATCGTTTGTTATTTACAGCCAAAATATAGCAATTGAAATGTCATCCGACTGCACAATAAATCGAGTGAAAAGTCCGCAAATTGCAAACAAGTTCTGAGAAAAATGGACCCGTTGTAAGCGAAGAGCTTATTAGAGAAAGCAAAAATCGCAGACCAGACTCGGTTTAAATAAAGCCAATTATGACGAAGCTCGGAGAGACGTTGTATGACCTGTTATTCTATCTTGTTAAAATAAAGAATGGCAGATATAAAAGCGAAGTTACTCAGAAGAGACCACATTACAAAGCATAATCTTTCCAGTGCGTCGGACACACACACACACACACACACACACACACACACACACATAAAACAAATAAACACTGTTTGCCTTTCCATCCCTATACTGAATCCATTACGAAAACATGCCTATTCAAACATACTGAAAATTTTATCGCCAAAAAATAAAAATTTTCAGATAAAAAATTCTGATATTTTTCGTGTTTCTGCTCAAAACATAGATTGTGGGTACTCGTTAGAACCGCCTCGACGAGACGGTTCTAACGAGTACCACAATCTATGTTTTGAGCAGAAATAAGAAAACTAATTTATACCCCTGTAAACCCCAGTTTTACTGTATAAAAGTGGGGTTTAAGGGGGTCAAAATTCTATAGGCATGTTTTCGTAATGTCATGAAGATACTGATACACCAGCTGGTAGCTAATAGATTGCTTTCAAATTTTAGGGATCTATAATGAAAATATAAAGATTAAGGCATTAAGGGGAACTGAAACACTTTCAAGGGAAGCAACTTTGTCAAAGTTGTTTCGCCTTCCCTATGAAAAGGGGTCTATCCCAAACGGAAAGAATTTGCTCCTTTTTTTGAAGTAGACCCCTTTCCAGAAGGGTCTTGGTTTTGCGGAACACAGACAGGAAGTCACAAACATTGTCTGCGTTTAAGAAATGGCGAAATATCTACCATGTCCTATCTTTTAATATAAATACATGTACGGAAATCAGAATGCAGTGATCTTCAATAAGTTTGAATTGCGAATAGCAGTTGAACCCAGCCCGGACCAGCATAACCTAGAGCTTAACACCTCAGCCCAGGCCAGGTTTTACAGGTTACCCATCTAAGGCTATGGCTTAGACCGAAGGTTGACTGACTCACCATCATAGCGGTTCCAAAGTGCGCAATCAAAATGTCAGACAATCTCGTCGTTGCTTCGCAGAGGTTTGTGCTTAGTTTCACCAAATACCAAATATTCGGAGAATGTGACACATTTGCAAAGCATTACTCGTTACGTTACATTACGTTTAGTCAGTCTGTGTAATGAAGACTGCCCCTTGTTCCCCCATATTATTACAGTACGAAAACACGCCTATTCAAATATATAGAAAATTTCACCTCCAAAAGCTGAAAATTTTCAGATAAAAAAAACCTGATATTTTTCATATTTCTGCTAAAACATAGATTGTGTGTCCTCGTTAGAACCGCCTCAGCGAGGTATTTCTAACGAGTACCCACAATCTATGTTTTTGAGATAATGTATACCCCTGTAAACCCCAGTTTTACTGTATAAAAGTGGGGTTAGAGGGGGGCAAAATTATATAGGTATGTTTTCGTGTTGAAGCGAAAACAGGGGTTTATAGGGATACAGATATTATAAGGCAAATTTGCAGACTTTTTCCGTCGTCCAAATTGAAATCAGTTTGTTTTCACTTCACCGAAGCATGGCGTAAAACGACCCCAACCACTTTTAAAAATCTGTAAGTCTAACGATTACATTAAGAATATTATTCGTTTTGTATTGTTAACTGTTTAGCAAAAGATTGCAGTTATCTGTTGTATGTAGATACATAAAGGTTAATCAAGGGGATTATATAATAAAAAGTTCAATAAATTTTGGCAGTGGAACGTGGTACCATGGTTAAAAAGACTGAGGGTAACTGATGCAGTTTTGGGGAGGTAACACTTCCGAAATTGTTTTGTCTCCCATCTGAAAAGGGTCTACTCTAAAAGAAAAGTATTTGCCATCCTTTTCAGAAAGGTCTTGTCGTGCAGAAAAGCAAACAGGAAGTCACAATATTGTCTACCGTGTAAAAATGTGGCAATATCTACTAAGTGTATTCTGTCACCTTAACTGATAATGTTTGAGACTAACATGAGACTGACGTACTCTCTGTTGATTGTATTAACACTAGGATATTTTTGACCTCTTACTCAGATTGGAAATTTTAATTAATTTCAGTCGCTTTAAACCTCAAATTGTAACAGTTGACCGGTTAAAACCACATACTAGAACAGATCGTCGATTAAAACTCTGATTGTAAAGGTTAGTCATCGTTTAAAACTCAGATTGTAAACATGTCAGTTAAATCTCAGACGGTTAAAAACTCGAATTTGTAAAGGCTAGCCGGTTAAAAACTCAGACTGTAATCATTAGTCGGGTAAAACCCCGATTATAACGGTTAACCGCTTAAAAATGAGAATGTAACTGTTAGTCAGTTAAAACTAAAATTGGAAAGGTTAGTCGGTTAAAGACCGACCCCAGCTATCTAAATGATCTATCAGTTATCCCAGAGAAAAATCCATTAATCTGAGTTTTATTGCTTGTTTCATGATTACTGTTGATTAGCTAGAACATGAGCTAATTTATGTGTTTATACTGGCCAGCTGTAAGGCTGACCAGTTGCTGGTAGTTTTTCTGAGGCTTATCAGTGCAGTGAAGATTATTCTCTTGCACAATGTTGAAGTATATTACAGGGCATATTTGTCATAAAATTGTAATTGATATGAATGGCATGTTGATAGTTTGCTTTGAAATCAAATGAGCCTGCTCACAACAAAACAAATAAAACAACATAGGTGCACAGCAAAGACTCAGATCAGCCTGTATATCTGCTCAGTCTGATCAAGGTCTTTTCTACTAGTATGCTGTTTTAGGTAGCTGAGGACAAATCTTCGTGTGAATGGCAAAGACTTTGTCCATACTTGGTGGATGTCCAGGCTTATCAGAGTCATCTCTGCATACAGGTATTATTTTCAACCTCTCCTGGACACCTTAGTTTTTCAGGAATTGTATGTCTAGGGCTAATCTTTCTGGTTTACATCTGTTTTCGCGTGAAACATTTGATACCTTTTTGTTGGTATCATGGTTGAGGTGTGGGCAGGCAAATTACCATAATTTTCCCAAAGTTTTAGATGCAAAGGTCCTGGCAAACAGTGCAGACCCAGAGCTTAGAGGAGCAGTCTGATCAGGAATTACATTGTTTGCCATTCAGTCTATATCCTTTGGACCCATTACTCCATGGTAAGACTTTTTCTGGTGGCCTGTTTTTTTTTGTTTTTTTTTTTTGGAAAGGGTGGGGGTGGGTGGAGAGGTGGTCACCAGAACAACACAACAACAGTCTGATCAGCAAGTCTATGCATGATCTGCGCTATATGCATTCATGGTTATGTCCAGAGACTGAACTCTCCAATGTCATTTTTTTTTCTTGTTGCCATAGAGTTTTTATAAGACTGTGTGCTGCATTATTCTTTCAACAGTACGAAATGAAACACATAAAATCATCCAGTAACATCTTTTACTTTTTCATATTTTCAAAACAAACATATTCTATCTTGCTCATAAAAAAAAATGAGCCACCCGTTCCCCCACCATTTCCACCACCACCTCACCTATTTGATGAAGAGCAACAAGAATGTCCTCACTGTTTCCTAACGCCATGTGCAACATCCCATAATCATTACTGGCTTGGTGAAGGACAATCAGAGAGCAGAGAAAACCATGGTGTTAGGAAAATAAAGTATAGGTCTTACTGGAAATTTATTAATAATTCTGGAGGATGGAATGACAATAGATACTTACTGAAGAAAGTTGCAGCTGGAGGACAAGTAAATGATAAACATGAGCTTATGCCATCATGTGTCTCTCAGCTGAGGGCATTGTATCCCAACCCCTCTGACATGCCCTATATGGGCCATATGTGGATATAAATATTTGTGAAAAGTTGTGCAAAAAAAAAATAAATAAATAAAAAATAAATAAATAAAAAAAATAAATACATAAATAAAAAAAATGAGATCATGTAAAGGATTTTTGTTGTTTTTATTGACTGAGCAGTGCGCCTCTGATTTCAACTTTATCGTCATTTTTTTTTCTTTCAAAAGGCAGGGTGTGGCATAAGCCTATTCATTTCACTAACAACACATAACGGATTGTAAATGGAAATGTATCATTATGAAAATACAAAGGTTAATCCTATGTTATTCGAAAAAAAAAAAAATGACTATACAAATGCCAACAAGGCACAGCAATATAAGCGTTGTCATGAGAACACCTGATTTCGACATATGCAAACAACAAAGGTGCAGATCAGCCTGCGCATCCATGCAGTCTGATCAGCACCTTTGTTATTCACTGCTTAGATTGTATATACCTCTAGTTTATAGTTCTAAAATTTCAAGACTAGGATGTCTCTGTAGCTAAGCAGGCTGGTTTGAGTCTCTCCTAGTTGGAAACTCCGAAGACAGATTTTCTCACGAAGGCTCATATAACAAAGGATTTTCATGGAAATTGACGCATATGATATGACATTGTTTAATGTTTTCCTGCTATTTATAATTTTGATCGGACTGTGCCGGCCAGTCTCTCTCTCTTTCTCTCTGTGTGTGTGTGTGTGTGTGTGTGTGTGTGTGTGTGTGTGTGTGTGACGCGCAATCAGATGATTATCATGGATTGATATTGCACTTCAAACTATCAGTAAGTAACAGGTGGCTATACAGAGTTATTTGGACATTATATTCAAGTTCCCCTTTGATTTTCTAAAAACCTCAACAATAACACCAGTACTGAAGTTTATTTTGCAACTCAGGCACTGACAGGTAAATTATGGCCAGCAGATCAATAAATGAGTCTCAGGGGAGCTGTGCAGACAGGTCAGAGAGTAATTTATCAAGCAAATGGTGTCTGTCTGATATTCTTCCAGGAAGAAGGGGGTCCCTCTTTAAAAACTCAGATTGTAATCGTTAGGCGGTTGCAACTCGGATTGTAACGGTTAACCGCTTAAAAAATGAGAACGTAACTGTTAGTCAGTTAAAAACTCAAATTGGAAAGGTAAGTCGGTTTAAAAACTCAGATTGTATCGGTTAGTCTGTTAAAAACTCAGATTGTCAAGGTGAATCGCCGATTAAAACTTGAGATTGTAAAGGTAGCTGTTTAATTGAGATTATAACGGTTAGTCGGTTAAAAACGCGGAGTGTAAAAGTTAGTCGCCGGTTAAAAAAGCTCAGATTATCATGGTTTTAAAATCAATTAGAAACACGGATAGTAAAAGTTAGTCGGTTAAACGTAAAAACTTAGAAAATAAACGTTAGTCGGTCGTAAAAACACAGACTTAAACGGTAAGTCGGCTAAACACTTAAAAGTGTCAAGTCGGTTAAAAATCAGATTGTTAGTCGGTTAAAACGCAAATTGTTAGTCGGTTAAAAGTCAGATTGTTAGTCGGTTAAAACGCAAGTTGTTAGTCGATTAAGATGCAGATTGTTAGTCGGTTAAAGTCAGATTGTTAGTCAGTTAAAAGTCAGATTATTAGTCGGTTAAAAGTCAAATTACTAGTTGGTTAAAAGTCAGATTTTTAGTCGGTTAAAACGCAGATTGTTGGCCAGTTAATAAGCAGATTGTCAGTCGATTAAACGCAGATTATTAGTAGTTAAAACGCAGATTATTAGTCTATTAAAACGCAAAACGGTCAAAATGCAGATTGTTAGTCGGTTTTATATGAAAACTGCTCCAGACTCGGCATTTTTAACTTAGCAGTTTTTAACGTTTTAGCTTAGACTTTACAATAAACCAATTAATGTCTAATGGACTCTTTTACCTCACTCCTTGCACAAGTCAGTTTCCAATTTGAGGGGAGTCTTGACACTTGCATGGACTGTAGTTGATTATGCTTCATATAAACAGTGTAAAGGCTGATCAGACGCCGCAGCCTAACCTGAGTCTCCACTGTATGACTAGGTTCTAGTTTTAGGACACGCTAAAAATATATTGGTTACTGTGCTTGAAACTAGAATGGAGAACCATTGTGATTTGGAGGTACCTACATCAATATTAATTGTCCTTATTGTTAACCATTGAAGACTGGGGATCCCTAAACGGGTAACTGGCAAACAGCGCATACCCAGATCAGACGCCACAGAAAGCGGCGTCTGATCAGGGTCTCCACTGTTTGCAAATAGTCCAAACATTTTTCTTGAGGACTATCTACATCATATAGCCTGACATACCTATAATCGAAATGGACTCTTCTAATATATAGTGTAGAGAGTTTATTCAGTCTTTAATGGGTTAATGGCATTCATCAGCGTATTCACAGGTCCAGGGTTGAAAATACTCGTTTAGACCAAATGCAGAGATAGGAGAGTCTACTTAGAAAACAAGGTACTTATTTTGAGTGGAAGGAAAACACCACCGCCGAGGTTTGACGTACGAGTCCGAAGTCATGTAAGGCTTGCCGATTGAATAGTAACAGCTGTTGCATATTTACTAGTTTCCAAAGCTGTTGTATAAGACGTACGTGAAAATGAATAGCTATATTCATACTTTATAATGAAATAAAAATAACTCATTGACACGCGAAATATGTTTACTTACACAAATGTCAAAGGGTGCCTCGACAGTCGGACAGAACCAACCGAACAAACAAGATGCAAAGTGAGAGAACGTACCTTCTGACATGTGCGCCATACTAAGACTCAAATCATCTTGCGCATGCGCGCGGTTGGATCCGAGTCGTCGTTATCCGAATGAATGAATATAGCATCGTTTGCCATTACGAAGACACGCCTATTCAAATATATTGAAAATTTCACCACCAAAAACTGAATGTTTTCAGGTAAAAAAATTCCGATAATTTTCATATTTCTGCTCAAAATATAGATTGTGGGTACTCGTTAGAACCGCCTCGCCGAGGCGGTTCTAACGAGTACCCGCAATCTATGTTTTAAGCAGAAATAAGAAAAATAATGTATACCCTTGTAAACCCCAGTTTTACTATATAAAAGTGGGGTTTAAGACGTCAGAATTATACAGGTATGTTTTCGTGATGTATACAAAATGCGCCAAGTGAAGATTCTGATCAGACTTTTCAGTCTGTTATTTGTACTTGCTTCTAAAGGATTCTCCAAGATTCCGTTCATGTCAGTATTTGGTAGACTAGCTACTAATCTGATAAGAGTTAGATCATTTGTTTATTAAAAGGTAGCTGGTTTCTTAATGATTGCAAACCTTTTTTCTATAGGATCTTGGCTAAGTAAAACTGAGAAAGGAGACTGTTCATGCTAATACAAATAGATGGCTTCGTTTTCATGTTATTCATTGTAATACCTAGTGGCTAGGCTAAGTACAGTCGAACCTCAATAGCTCGAACACCGATGGCTCGTTTACCATGGCTTATTCGAACTCGTTTTTTAGTCCCTGCGAAATTCTTCCAATAGCTCAAGAAAAAAATAATTAACGAAATTTTCTTATTTTAGCATGAAATTGTATGTTGTGTGTACTTATTAGAATCGCCTCATCGAGGCGATTCTAATGAGTACACTCTACATACCATTATTGTCTAGAATATCGAAAATATCCCTAAATTATTGTCATTTACTTCCTGACCTGGCGTCATGATTAACCTTCAGTGGCTCGAACTACCCATATCTGGAACAAATTTCCACGGTCCCGAAGATGTTCGAGTTATTGAGGTTCGATTGTACTTGTAGATGCGGAATGTAATATGTTGTGACGGAATTGAAATCATGTTAACCCTGATCAAATTATTATCTGATTTGGTAAACACTGTTAACTGTATAAAAAGTCCCGTAGGTTTTACGGTAAAGTCTCTGGCAACTGGCTGCCAGTGCATTTACATGGTCCGTTAATTTTTACGGGCACCTGTAGAAAATTGGCAGGGATTATCTCGTAGAATGTGGTAAGCGTGGGTAGGCTTCAGATAAGGTGCGACAGCTCACACCCCTACTGTGCCCTACGTTACCTCTTGCTCTACTCTAAACTGCCTAGCGGGATGATTCCTGCAAATTAATCTACGGATGCCCGTAAAATTTACTGGAAATGCGCTGGCAGCCAGTTGCCAGTCATTTTACCGTAAAATCAACGGGACTTTTTACAGTGATATAGAGGCATATTTGTCGAATATATAATGTCAATACGATAGTCAAAGTTTAGGACGGATACGGGTACAAATAAGGCGCAACGTGAGAAAACGTATCTTCGGACATTCGTGCAGCCTGATCGGAATCTTCACTGGGCGCATTTTGGATAGCCAATGGTGCAAGGTTTCTTCATGCAGACAACGAAGACTCTGATCAGACTGCGCGAATGCATGTCTTCGGTTGGTCTCATCGTGGTCCTATTTGTGTTTGTTTTTGTTTGTGTTCTGGCTTCAGATCGCCGTTGAGCCCTTTGCTTTGTTTCATCAAAGTGCGTGTCACAATGTTTCACAGATCAGGTAGAGGGCCCCTATACGGACCAAACATATATTTGTAATTAGGAGCTGCATCAGAATTAAGGAAACCTCACCAGAGTAAAACTCGTTTAAGCCCCTAGAGTTTTCCTTCAGACCGTTGCATGGCGGTTCCTCTGTAGACTGGCTCCAGTCTCCAATGACCATTTTTTCCTTATAATCCTATTTGTGAGTCCACTAAAATAAAACCAAAATAATATCATGACAATAAAGGCTGGTCACTATAGTGACCAGCCTTTATAGTAATGGTATTATTTTGGTTTTATTTTCGTTATTTAACAGGATTATATTTCGTTATTTAACAGGATTATAGGAAAAAAATGTTTAGTCACTGGAGACTGGAGCCAGTCTTGTTCCACTGTTGCAGTTCTTCTTTCTTTGTGCGCCGTTTGTGTCATATGTGGCGTTTGCTTTAATAGTCATTATTCTCTCCCCCCCCATCCCCCCCCCCCAACACACACACACACACTGCCTTTCTTCTTCTGGTGCCTTTCTTCTTCTGGTTCTTCTGGAAGGCTTTGCTTCGTGATTGTGGCATTTTCTAGGGTATCTTCACTGATATGTGTTCCTTTGATACACGTGTGAATAGGTACGTTTTCTTACGTTGCGGCTCAGTTGTAGGCGCTGAGATGTCATGGTCGGAATTGCGACCAGTAGGGTATTGCTTTCCATTATGACATTTTGTCCCTTAACTTTATTTGACTGCAAGCCAATCAATGTACATGTATTCAGAGCTACAGCATAGCATTTTCTTCTAGATGTCATGTACGCCAAGCGAAGACAGATCAGCCTGCGCATTCGCGCAGTCTGATCAGAGTCTTCGCAGGGCCTTCAGCGGGTAGAAAAGGATCTAAAGCATCTTTAGGCGGACCGCGGACCGCGAAGACTCTGACCAGAATGCGCGGACGCGCAGGCTGATCTGAGTCCAGGTTCGGAGCACATGCAGTCTTGCTGTGCCTCGGCTCATATTGGACTTAAAGCTAATCAATACATGGGCATCTTAGAGTGAAAAAGTGCCTTCGAGTATGCGCAAAATGTGCGGATTCAAATCACCCCACGCATGCGCAGTCTCATCCGGACATTTGCTTTTCAGCGACACATGCTATAGTATCCAATGATTCTGTTTGCGGACAGCGAAGGCCCTGATCAACCTGCGCTGATGCACAGGTTGATCTGGGCCGTCGCTGTCCGCATATACCGGAAGACTCGTTTTCGCCTGGTGCTGCCAGTATTATCTTGTGTGGGATGCAATTGATATAAAATATTGGCGGTTCGCTAACATTTACCTTTTACTCGATACAGCTGTTGCGTAAACAAACAAATGTCACTTGGCATATGTTACTGCCTATGTGGGAGGGTCATTTCAGTTCTTCCTAACAAAATATATAATAGAGTTATTACAATTCCAATATATCCAAATAAGGAAGTACATGTATGTGGATATTGTTAGTCGCTTCCGATGATGAAAACATTGGTACAGTCGAACGTCAGTGGCTCGAACGTCTTTGGAGCCATGGAAATGTATTCTAGACGAGGTCGGTTCGAGTCACTGAGGGTTGATTACGAGTATAGCGTCAGGTTAGGAGGCAAATGGAATAATTTACTTTTGATCTTCTATAAAATGATGGTCTGTTGAGTGTACGTAATAGAATCGCCTCGATGAGGCGATTCTAATAAGTACACACAACATACATTTTCATGATAAATGAAAAAAAAAAAAAAAAAAAAAAAAAAAAAAAAAAATCGAAAAAGTAGTTCGAATCAGCCACGGTATACGATCCAATAGACATTTTACTCTGCTTGATTATTGCGCTCAGTTCCAATGAATACCCGAATTAACATTGAACCTATCCAATTACCTGAAGTACCGACAACACCCAAACCCACTACCATATATTATTTAAGAGTTAAACAAAATTTCGTCCCAGAACCCAGGTGCTCAGAAAATGTATACGAAGAAATATGAAATACTTCTGGTTACAGCTAGGCTTCGAACCGTGTCCGGCTGCGGCAACAGTGCCCTCAGACAGTGCCCAGCAATTCATCCACAACCGTTATTCGACGAAGTCGTTTAATCTCATCGTCTGGAGCAGCTGTATGAAATCACGAATATGCCATACAATCGAAAAGAACCTGCACAACGACCTTTTCTGTTATTACCGTAAAAGGGCACGCCATCTTAGTAATTGTACATTATGCTTTGAAAAGTGTTTCCAAGAGCACGGTAAAACTGCGAGGTTAGGACAAACCTAAACAGGAAAATACCAAAAAATAAAAACAGGATATAATTCTTTTCGAACGATATTGTACTCTTTGTCCTTCCATACGCACATTATTGAATTATATTTATTTGTAGCTGTAGAAAAATGTAGCTGCTTAGCAATATATAATTAGTTTTCGGGCGGTAGCGAAACAGCCCACATAGCTCATTCGGGAGAGGGTTCGCCTACCACGAGGAAGGTTGCGGTTTCGAAACCCAGGATTTTTTTTAAAGGAATCTGTCCCGTTCCTTTTTTTCATTGTTATCAGTATGTAAATATACTTTCGTTCTTACGTCGTGTATCTGTTTTTTTTTATTACAGATATTACTTGTAACCATTACACTCGCCAAAAAGAAAAAAAATGAGTTTCTTAGAACAATTATATTAACAGATTTCTCTGAATGCCACGTCGGACAGTTTTTTTTCCGCGTTGCGCAAGCTCACTCATTATATCATTACGAAAACATGCCTATATAATTTTAAACCCCTTAAACCCCATTTTGATATAGTAAAACTGGGGTTTACAGGGGTAGACATTAGTTTTCATTTCTGCTCAAAACATAGATTATGGGTACTCGTTAGAACCGCCTCGCTGAGGCGGTTCTAACGGGTACCCATAATCTATGTTTTGAGCAGAAATATGAAAAAATATAAGAATTTTTACCTGAAAATTTTCAGTTTTTGGTGGTAAAATTTTCAATATATTTGAAAAGGTGTGTTTTCGTAATGACAAGGCATTTGGAAATGTATATAGGTAGCAATGTGCCTTGAAATATGTTATTTTAATCTGTCAGACCGAAAAAAAAAAAAAAAACACGCTGCAAACAGAATAGGTCCAGATAAGACGGCTCAAGATCTTCCTTTTTTTGCCATTCTATTTTAAATTTTCAACAAATTTCCAATTCGCAACAGTGGGTATGTTCAAAGTTCTAAAAAGGAAGATTGAGGATCAGTCTTATTAAAAAGCAATGGTCCTGATCAGTCAGCTCGGATAGAGTGTCGATCTGTTTTTGATCCTAATTATTCAAACACGTGCTAAAGCCATTTTTACAAGGATCATGCGGGCCGCGCCATGCAAAAATGTGTCTTCTGGCATATGCGGACAGCGAAGGCCCAGATCAACCTGCGCATCTGCGCATGATCAGGGCCTTCACTGTCCGCTATTAGTATCAATGGATACTACAGAATGTATGAATACAGAGCAAAGACCCGGATGATACTTTGCGCATGAATCTGCTTATTTTTGCGCATTCTCGAAGGCACTTTTTCGCTTGACGCATCCAATATAATGTATAAGATGCGACTGTGCTTAAGTGGCTGAAATTATCAGGACCTCACTCGGTTTCCTATAACGTTAGCAATGACGTCATTGTGGTTACTACTTCTTAAAACAACAGCGGGGATGTCCGGCAGATCAACACATTACAATAACTAGAATCCGGGAGGCTAAAGATTGGTTTCAAGTGCTTATCCTGTAGCGTCTTACAACAAAAGGCAATGAATTGTTTACCTTTTAGGAGCCTGTGTTTTATTCACAATTACGTCTCTGAATTTCTGATTAAAAACTGAAATTCACATTATGAAAACACGCCTATTGAAATATATTGAAAATTTTACTACCAAAAAAAAGGAAAATTTTAAGATAAAAAAAAATCTGAAATTTTTCATATTTCTTCTCAAAACATAGATCATGAGTGCTAGTTAGAACCGCCTCGCTGAGTACCCACAATCTATGTTTTTTAGCAAAATAAGAAAAATAATGTATACCCCTGTAAATCCCAGTTTTACTATATAAAAGTGAGGTTTAAGGGGATCAGAATTATATAGGCGTGTTTTCGTGATGATTTAGTTTACACACCAGCAGGCACGTCACGTTGAGTCATGACGTTGCGACGTTGTATAACTATCATTTTTCTGCTGGGACAGTTTGCATATTTTACGTGGCAAGCAAGGTAAATATATCCTTTGAGAGCAAAGAACACACACACACACACACACACACAAACACAAACACACACACACACACACACACACACACACACACACACACACACACACACACACGAGTTAAAATGTAAAGTGTTTTGGGCCAGACTAGCTAGTTTTGGCCAACTAACAAGTCTTAACTCGTTCGGTGCCAAATTTCAGACGACATTCGTCGTTTGCTTTTTTTTATTTTAACAAACTATCTCTTGGAAAGACGTTTATATGTAAAGTTGAAGGACTGAATGTCAATCACGAGCTCTGAATTTCTTTTGAATGCTAGAACAGCTCACTTAGAGCTTCTTTTGAAAAGTATGTTAATGTTTTAGCAGTTAGCTTGGAACGGGCTCTAAATTTATTTTAATGCTAAAGCAGCTCACTTAGAGTTAGTTTTGAAAAGTATGTTACTGTTTTAGCAGTTCGCTTGGAATGAGCTCTGAAATTATTTTAATGCTAGAGCAGCTCATTTAGAGCTAGTTTTGAAAAGTATGTTAATGTTTTAGCAGTTCACTAATAACGAGCTCTGAATTTATTTTTATGCTAGAGCAGCTCACTTAGAGCTTGTTTTGAAAAGTGTGTTAATGTTTTAGCAGTTCACTTGGAAGGAGCTCTGAATTTGTTTTAATGCTAGAGCAGCTCACTTAGAGCTAGTTTTGAAAAGTATATTAATGTTTTAGCAGTTCACTTGGAACGAGCTCTGAATTTATTTTAATGCTAGAGCAATACACTTGGAGCTTGTTTTAAAATGTTAATGCAAGAGCAGGTTACTTACATTGTAGAACTAGTAAATGTAATTTAGTATTTAGATTAACACAAACGTAGTTTAAAACTGGCTCTAAGCAAAATTTTTTTTTTAAAATCATAATTCCAAGCTGGCCGTAAGTGAGCTGTTTAAGTATTAAGTTTTAAAGTAATGTCAAGACTAGCTTTTAGTGGACTACTTTAGCATTAGCATAGTTTCAGAACTACTCAAGCAGTTTATTATCTACTTTTTAGTGAAGTCATGTTAACGATAAAGTAGTTCACAAAGAACTAGTTTCAAAATTATGTAAATGCTAAAACAGTTCGCTTAACAGTAGTTTTGAAACTATATTAGGGAGTGCTTTAAAAGTTCCCTTAGAGCTAGATTTAAAATTAATTTAATACCATCACGAAAACATACCTATATAAATTTGACCCCCTTAAACCCCACTTTTATATAGTAAAACTGGGGTTTACAGGGGTATACATTATTTTTCTTATTTCTACTAAAAAATAGATTGTGGGTACTCGTTAGGACCGCCTCGCTCCAAAGGAGAATTTCTCCTCTTTTCCATAATATTTTCAATATACCTCTAGCTTCAGAAGTCATATTAATTTGCAAAATGTGGAAGTTGGATTTATTTTTGGCTCAGTTCTGCAAACCTGATATGTCGAGGTACGGATATTTCGAAGTATTTCTGAGAGTCCCTTTGACGTCGAGATAACGAGAGTCGACTTTATTATACTTCTGAAGAAGTTCACTTCGAGTTCCATTTAAAATAATGCCAACCTAAGTACACTTAGGTTTTTATTTATGATAATGTATAATAGTTTAGCTAGATCTTGGTTTAAAATTTGGGAATACTAATGTGGTTCTCTTAGATTTACTTTTGAATTGTACTTTATTTTTGTGCTACAATGTAACTCGGTTACTTAGATCTACATTTGAAATAATGTTAACGCTACAGAAGTTAACTTAGGACGAGTTGTGAAGCTGTATTACCTTTTGGAGAAGTTCACTTAGAGCTAAATTTGAAATTATACAGTCGAACTCCAATGGCTCGAACATCTTTGGGACCATAGAAAATTGTTCGAGACATGGGTAGTTCGAGCCACTGAGGGTTAATCATGGAGCCAGGTCAGGAGGCAAATAGTGATAATTTAGTAAAACATTTTCGATTTTCTACACAATAATTGTATGTTGAGTGTCCTCAGAACTGCTAAAACATTAACATACTTTTAAAAACTAGCTCTAAGTGAGCAGCTCTAGCATTAAAATAAATTCAGAGCTTGTTCCAAGTGAACTGCTTAAACATTAACATACTTTTCAAAACTAGCTCTAAGTGAGCAGCTCTAGCATTAAAACAATTTCAGTGTTCGTTCCAAGTGAACTACTTTAATAACATAATTTTCAAAACTAGCTCTAAGTAAGCTGCTCTGGCATGAGAATAATTTCAGTATTCGTTCCAAGTGAACTGCTTTAACAATAACATAATTTTCAAAACTAGCTCTAAGTGAGCTGCTCTAGCATTAAAATAATTTCAGTATTCGTTCCAAGTGAACTGCTTTAACAATAACATAATTTTCAAAACTAGTTCTAAGTGAGCTGCTCTAGCATTAAAATAAATTCAGAGCTCGTTCCAAGAGTGAACTGATTTAAACATTAACATAATTTCAAAACTAGCTCTAAGTGAGATGCTCTAGCATTAAAATACTTTCAGTGTTCGTTCTAAGTGAACTGCTTTAACAGTAACATAATTTTCAAAACTAGCTCTAAGTGAGCTGCTCTAGCATTAAAATAAATTCAGAACTCGTTCCAAGTGAACTGCTTTAATATAAACATAATTTTCAAAACTAGCTCTGTGAGCTGCTCTAACATTATAGTAATTACAGAGCTCGTTTCAAGTGAACTGATTTAAACATTAACATAATATTTCAAAACTAGCTCAAATAGGCTGCAGTAGCATTAAAACATTTTCAGAGCTCATTCGAAGTGAACTGCTTTAACATTAACATAATTTTCAAAACTAGCTCTAAGTGAGCTGCTTAGCAATAAAAAAAATGTCAGAGCAGGTTCCAAGTGAACTACTTTAAAAGCAATATTATTTTCAAAACTAGCTCTAAGACTTATCCCCAGAAAGTGTATTCATTCGCCCTTAAAACGTTTTGCGTGAACATATAGAAAGTACTGAAATATAAAGTTGCAATGTATATGCAATTGGATATATTTCTTATTTCTGCTAAATTATGTGACCTACTGATCTTCACAGCAAGATTGCGAACGCAATTATTGTATACATGCGTTAAAATTTCATTAAGAGCATGACAAATCACGAAAATGATACAAGATAAATTTGAAGCTAACTGAGTCCCCAACGTGCGAAAATGTAACTTCGGACATATGCACCCAGCGCAGACAAGGATAAGTTAGCATACCTGACCAGCATAGTCTGATCAGAGCTTTCGCTGTCCGCATGAAGAAGCCGTAGGGCCTTGCCAATCCAAAGGGCCCTCTGTGGAGACTGCGTACCTTGAGCTGAGCCTTCGCTGACTGGCCCAGAGATTATAAAACTTTTTTCATGCTCCTCAGCTGAGCATGAAATTTTCTCTGCTAATAAACATGAAAATGCCAACAATAGTTGGCATTTTCATATTTATTAGCAGAGAAAATTTCATGCTCAGCAATGTTTAGCAAGAAAGAATTTGCAGTTTTTAGTAGTTTTAGATTTATTAGCAGGGTAAATTTCATGCTCAGCTGAGTTGAGCATGAAAAAAAGTTTTATAACCTCGGGGCCTGACCTGCGACATAAAGACATGAAAACAGTGCTCCTATACAACGCTAATTTGTATTTTCAGTACTGAATGAGCCGCATACCCTCTGTCATATGCGCTTAACGAAGACTCAAATCAACCTGCAAATCCGCGCAGTCTGATCAGAATCTACTTTCGCCCGCATGAAGAAACTTTGCATCCTTGGCTGTCTAAAATGCGGTGAATATTCTTTAATTATTATGCCTCATAAATATTCATAAGCTATATTAGAAATCTCATTGGTAGAGAGCATATCGCGTGCAGGGTAAAATTCTGTCATGTTACCCTGTAATATTACCCTCGCAAGTAATATTATCCTCTGACGTCACTTTGGTAAGCGCATTTCACGTGTAAGGTAATATTCTAAAATGTTACTCTGTAGTATTACCACCGCAAGTAATAATACCCTCTGACGTCACTTCGGTAAGCGCATTTCACGTTGTAGTTGCAGTTGTACATATAAGAATTCGGTGTAATAAAACAATTATTGCCCTTGTACGAGGGTAATATGATGATTTGTTCACCCTCAACAGTTAGCCTCGGGTAACATTATCTGCTTCGGAGTAACAAATCGTCATATAGCCCTCGCACTTGAATAATCGCACAATATTACTGTAAAGCTTTTAAATATTTTAAATACTATACCAGAGCAAACTGTGTAGATCAGATCAAACGCTGCAGACCGCAGCATCTGAGCAGGCGCTGCACTGTTTGCTACCCATCTGTGTTTAGACACAACAACAGGCAGCCAATCAGACCTGTGGTTTATTAACACATATATGGTAAAAAAGGAGACTCAATATTTAGATTAAATACGGTAATAACACATGAAAGTAGCCAGCGCATGAGAAAAGGTACTAATCACATAGGCGACCAGTAAAGGCGCAGGCGAGCCTGCGTATAAGCGCAGCCTAACCAGAATCTTTGCTGTTCGCAAACATGAAGTAGGAACCTTGTGGAAGTTTTAGGCGAAAAAAAAAAACAAAAAAAAAAAAAACAAAACAAAACAAGAAAAAACATATGTATGCAGCCATAAGGGGACTGCGCATGCGCATTCGAAGAACCACAAACCGGAAAACAATAAAGTCCCTTTTATCGTATGCCGGTTCATAAAGTACTCTTGATTCATTTGGAATAGGATCAGTTTCAAAAGTGACATTAGCAAATTACAATAATAGAAGCAATTTATAAATTTTCTGCGTAATAACAGTTGCCTTTGGAAACAAAGAACACACAAAAGAACGAAAAAAGGATACTCGGTTTTATTAAGCCTCTTCATATGCAGCAATCTAATTTGCAGGCTGCATACGCGCACTTGCACCAGCTTAGCGGTATTCGATTTTCAAACAGCTGCATTGAAGTAAAATAAAGATCTAAACGGTTGCCTTGGGAAGCGCCCATTTAAGTTAATAATGGACCTTTCCACCTGCATGTAAGAAGAGGTCATTGTAGATATCTGGACACTTATGAGTTAAAAGATCGATACTTGGGCTACTTTCAATATACAGTCGACTCCCGTTATCTCGAATTCCAAGGGACTCACTGCAACACTTCGAGATATCCGTACTTCGACATATCAGAGTTGAGAGAGTGAGGAAAACAATAAATTGAACAACCACATTTAACAAATGAATATGTAATTTGACTCCTGAAGTTAGAAATATATATACATGTATATATACAGTATAAAATAATGTTGAAAAGAGGAGAATTTCCACATTATTTTGTTACCTGTTGCCATAGTTTCATGTTAAAACAGGGACCAGATTTACACTTCGAGATAAGCGGTAATTCGAAGATAACGAGGTTCGACTGTACATGTATCTAAAAGGATAAGGGACAACTGAAAAATAGGATTATATTCCTAATGAAACTTTCGCTGACCATTGATGATATTACATGTATTTTGTCTGTAAAATTAATTAGGAAAAATGTATTTGGAAGCGTTGAATATGAGTCGGGGCACAGCATTTCCTATAAGCATGCCTGTATAATGTTGACCCCGTTAAACCCCACTTTTATATAGTAAAACTGGGGTTTACAGGGGTATACATTATTTTTCCTTTTTCTGCTCAAAAAACATAGGTTGTGGTACCCGTTAGAACCGCCTCAGCGAGGCGGTTCTAACGAGTACCCACAATCGGCGAGGCGATTCTAACGAGTACCCACAATCTATGTTTTGAGCAGAAATATGAAAAATATCAGAATTTTATCTAGAAATTTTCATTATTTGGTGGTAAAATTTTCAGTAGATTTGAATAGGCTTGTTTTCGTAATGTGCGTGCATGCCCACTGAAAAGTCAGACCAGCCTGCGCATCCACGCAGTCTGAACAGTCTTCGCTGTCCGGCTGAAGATCCTTTGGATTCTTGGCTACCTACAGAGTACCCTGCGAAGACTCTGATCAAACTGTGCGGGGGCACAGGCTGATCTGTGGCTTTGCTGGGCACACATGCAATCTAGTAGGAAATGCTGTGTCCTGGCTGATATATCTATGAAAAGAATTATTCTCAGTGAGATTCTGAAACATCTTTAAACATAGTGTAATAATTTAACATTCAAATATAAACAATATGACTATACAGAGGCTTATAATTCTACTAACAGGGCTGTCAACTACCCAGTATAGGTGTGCAACATGTAGTGTGCGGGTTGCTATCATCTGATTGGCTGCTGACTTCGAGTTTATATACAATGTAGTTATCTTAGAGAAACTGGTGTGATAATAACTTTCACCTCTTCAGTACTTTTTAAATGTTTACAGAAATAATAATTACACATGCCAGTTGCCCAGTCAACGAAAGAAATTAACAGATATTTTGAAATATTTTTTTCTGGTTTGTTCCAGAAAACAAGGTTTGACATTTCATGAAACTGTCTCCATAGGATATAGTTTGCATGAAATGTCAAACCCCGTTTTCTGAAAAAAAAAATATAATTCATCAAATTGTTGTCTGTTGAATTTTGTTTGCCCTGAGCGTGGTAAAGGTTAAAATTGAAACCATTTCTTTATTTGATATTAATTTGGACAAGGGATATAGCCAGTCAGAGCTGAAGCGAGCTAGTCAATGATATGGCGCTTTCCTCCTGTAAGTGGTTTCAACGATCATAGCCCCGTTATATTTATTTTGCCCTCTATTTAATTGATAACAGCAAGAGCTCATCACAGTGCTACTTAATAACAGAATAATCTCCCTTGACCTGATTTTACTACTTAGCCTACTGTGTAAAATAATAAAATCTTCGGTAATACATTGATAACTATTTTTCAGTAGCATTTTGTATTAAAGAAGAAGCATCTGTACTTCATTTGGAAATAGTATTCTCTGCGTACAAAAATAAGTCTTAACTCTTTTGGCGCCAAATTTCAGACGAAATTTTTCGTCTGCTCTTTTTATGTTAACAAACTATCGTTTGTGTAAAGTTGAAAGACTGAATTTTAAACAGCATAGATCCAGATAAGGAGCAGTCTGATCTGGGTCCACACTGTCTGCCTGTATGCATAAATAGATTTGAAAAGTTTGCAAGAATATTCAGCAGACGACATAAACAGACGGCATTTTCAGATGCAGGTTTTCTTGGCGTTTTAAAGGTTAACGCTTATCATACTTGTCCTAAGCTTTAAAGAACTCCTTTTTACTACCTTGAACTGAGTCTAAAATCACTTGGTGAGGGGCAAACAATGTAGACTCTGATCAGACGCCGCATTTGCGGCGTCTGATCTGGGTCTACACTGTTTGCTCAGACCTATCTGTCCCAAAACTTAGAATAACTACGACATGCAGGATTTGACCGAGATTTGACTGAAATTTACGAACATGCAACTGCTATCAGTACAATCTTTGCGTAAATCACGTATATACTGCATTTGATGCACAGTAATTAGAAGATCAATCGAGGAAACAACGCACAAATGATCAAAACTGCTTTCTTCTTAGAGATTTCAAAGTTTGTTTACAAGTTGTATACTGGAAACGGAATTGTTTATTTGCATCTGCTGCGACCGAGATAAATAATTGTGCATGCAAATGCTTCGGAACATTTCTACGGAATCAATTGTCTTTTTGAACATCTCATTACTACTATTTCGTACAGGCACAAAAATCATAGCCTGGCAGGCTTTTGGCATGAGGTTGTTTATTTGTGAAAATCAATGATAAGAGGTTATAACTTCCGGATAAAATCCTGAATTGCTACATATATGGTCAAACTAGTCTGGTTACAGTCCGTTCAGTAAGTCTCTGTCTATAATAACATCATAATTTATTGCCTTTTTTTTTCAAAGAGATCCTCTACGTGGCTTTTCTACTATTTGACTCTGACTAAATGGGCCAAGAGACTGTTAAATAAGTTCGGTATCAGAGAGGCAATATATCTGGTGTTTAGTTGGACTTATTTTTAAAAGTCTAATATGTTGAATGGATGCCAGTCTATGATCAAACCTTTGAAACAATTTCAAAGGCATGACTCTTGAGAGCCGCAATGAACACAAACACGCAAAGATAAAAAAAAACCATGCAAGTAGCTGAAACCTATGAGTTTCCTAATTCACACTGGTTAGTTTCGGCCAATAGAGCTCATCAGTGACCCTCCGACATTATTATTATTACTTTTTTAATCAGTAGCACATTTGTTAGAGGTAAGTGTTTTTTGTTATTCGTTTGTTGTTAGATGCTTATTAAAAATAACCGAAACAATTTTATTTAATCAAGGCTTAAGCCAAGGGATTTTATGGGGCTGTTTAACCCTTGTCATGCTGAATAAAGTAAGATGCCACACCAACTTCCAATTTTCAGCCAATCGGATTGCTTAGTCCAGATTGTTGCTATAAATTCACATACTTAATGACAAACAGTGCAGATCCAGATCAGTTGGCTTCTTCAGAATCCAACTGATCTGGATCTACACTGTAGGAAAGGCAGGGTATATCCGGGTTCAGCAGGACAAGGGTTATTAATACGGTATTATTTCTTTACTACTATATCTTATTGCCTCACAAAACTCCCTTGGCTCAAGGATCTGATAAATATGTTATGGCTATTTCTTAAGTAAGCTTCTATTAATGGCATAACATATCAGGAAACTCTTAACCTATAGTACTCAGAAAATAGGATTTGCCACTTCACGCGAATCTTTCCCAAATTGTTGAACGATCCTGAGAGTTTGCACTGTTTTCTACCCAGCCAAAATATTTCCAACACATGACCATATATTCAAATGAATTTGCTCAAGCTAGGAAATGCGTTGTAAGGGATCAGGATGTCCAAATATGCAGGGTAAAATAGAAACGCTGGTATAATGAACGGCCACTGCCACGGAACACAGCCCCCAACCCCTTCCAACACACACTCAAGGCACTGGAAGACAAGAGCAAAAATGGAGTTTAAGACAAAGAGCGATCAAGCAAACTAGCACTTCCTGGAAAAGAGATTGATAATGTAACCACTACCCAGCCAGCATTCTTTATAAATCTATTGCGGGCCGTTATCGGCCCGTCAGGGTAGCTGACAGGCCGATAACGGCCCGCTATAAATTTATAAAGAATGCTTACTGGATACGTGTATGCCTTGGAACCTCAACATGTACGCTGTGGAACCTATACATATATACTTCTTGGAATCTCTAAATGTACACATTGGAACCTGGATGTAGTCCTGGAAACGTAGGGCTCCACATGTACGCTTTGGAATCGCACTCCTCTAGATGTACAGTTTGGAATCTCCACAGGTTCTCCGTGGAACATCTGCCTGTACGCCTTGGAACCTCTATGGATGACAGCCGGACTTATAGCGGGTTTAAACATGTTATAAATATATTTAATCTGACATCATGCCTCTTACTTTTCATACACACATAATTAAGAAAGGAGACCGAAATTTATAAATTAATTATATTTTGTCTTCAATGACACATATGGTGTATGCACATGTGCATGTACGGCGCACGTGTATGTACATGTATTGGAAAATATATTAATGCAAACGTTTCGGAACGTGTACAGTTAGGTTAGTTTTACTATTGACGTTCTACGGTGATGGTTCTTAGTTGATTATCAAACAGGATTCAAAGAAAAATATTTAGTCACTGGAGACTGGAGCCAGTCTAGCATTCTGCCTGCCATGGTTTGTTTACTCTTACTCTTGGTGTCATTGGTAGGCTATGTTCTGTGATTATGGAGATTCTTTAGACTGGCTCCAGTCTCAAGTGACTAAAGTTTTTCTTAAAAAGGCTGGTCACTAGTGACCAGCCTTTATAGTCATGATATTATTTTGGTTTCATTTTAGTGGATTATCAAACAGGATTCAAAGAAAACATATTTAGTCACTGGAGACTGGAGCCAGTCTAGATATTCCTGGACATCTTCTTTACTATTTTACGTTTTTGACTCAGGGGAGGTGGGAGGGGGTGTTACTTCCTATATGGAGCAGTTCAGGGATGTGTCGCTGTAATAGTCTGAGATTATATGATAAGGTATCAATTTTAGCACCAAATTATATCAATAGCCCCCATTTCTAAAGCAGCATTACATCAATAGCCCTTTGATTTCCAATTTTGGCAGACAACTTACCTGACCACATACATATTTAAAACAAGAGGCAAAATGCACATATGTTTTGCATATAATTCCCAAATAGTGTTTACTAATATTAATCTATTATATAAATAGGGTATCTTTACATGCAAATTATATGAATAGATATGTTCTGTCAGTCTGGAAATTATATGAATAGGGGGTGTATTCAAAGTTCCAGCGGCACACCCCCGCCCAAAATTTTTCCGAGTTACCCCCATAAGGTTTTTGAGTAGAATATGACGTTCGAATAACTCATACCAGTAATATTTCGGAAAATTTATAGGTTAGAAATTACTTGTCTAATAACTTTTGTTTCATGTAAACATCGAGAAACTGACAGACAACAAAGGTGGTATAATACAGCTGTCGGATATCTAAAACCACAAAATTTGCTCCTGTTTGATTCAACAAAGATATAATAAGGTGACTCAGCTAAATGCGAGAGAAAACACGGCAATGAAATTATCACCATGCTATTTGAAAATGAACCGAAACGTCAGGAAACGATCCTTCGATTAAGTGCGCCCATTGAAGATTCGGATCAGACTGCGCATTCGTGCAGACTGATCAGAATCTTGACTGGACATATTTTGGATAGCAAAGGATAGAACATTTCTTCGTGCGGACTACGGAGACTCTAATTAGCCTGCGCGGATGCGCAGGCTGATTTGAGTCTTCGTTGGGCGTATATGTCAGAAAGTACGTTTTCTCACATTATGGGTCAAAACGTGGCAACGCCATTGGAACAGGTATGCGTCGAGGATATAGGAAAATTAATAATAGCAGGCCAACAAAGGGAATATAGATTTCTGTAACCGCAAAATGCAATCAACAAAGGGGAATGCTGGTTCACGTAACCGCAAAATAACGCTGCGCATGCGCAATAAAAGAAAACTGGAATTAATAGTAAACATGCCACAATACGCTCAAAATAAATATTCGCTTATAATATGGAAGGGCTAAAAGGTTTTCGATAAAAATACGTAATCATGGCACACATATACATGCACTTGCGTTTACAGAAACAATAATAGCATGGCACACATATATACATGCACTTGCGTTTACAGAAACAATAATATCATGGCACACATATATACATGCAATTGCGTTTACAGAAACAATAATATCATGGCACAGATATATACATGCACTTGCGTTTACAGAAACAATAATATCATGGCACACATATATACATGAAATTGCGTTTAAAGAAACAATAGTATATAATCAAAGTACTGAAAATGCATAGAACTGCATATAGCAGACTTTTTATTTTCAAATAAATTAATAAATAATATAAAAAATGAAAAATAAAATAAAATAAATAAATAACAACAAAAAATAATAATCTAGAAATACGTTGATTGAACGGCAACTGTGTATAACAGATTTTGTTTTTCAATAAATTAATAAATAAATAAATAAATCAAGAATTCAATAAATATATTGATTTGAATGGCCATGTCACAAAGTGTCAAAGAATTATGTCCTCTGACTATAGTATGCCCGCGCTTGTTTTTCTTCGGCAGCAATAAGCCCTAAAATGCTTGAAAGGGAACTAGTTGAAGAGCAGGTGGCAGTAAAGAGCACGCATCCCACCCTACAATATACGAGCACACCTGATGACTTTAGAAGCATAGCAATCGTAGACACCAGACAGGAGGTGACTATGAAGAAGACGCAAGAAGCACTGAGGTATCCCTAGCAGAACCCACATCAACTTGGTCGCGCCATGCGAACACGTGTCTTCGGGCATATGCGGGCAGCGAAAGCCCAGATCCGCGCAGTCTGATCAGGACCTTCACTGTCCGCTTCTATAATCATTGGATACTACAGAACATAAGAAAGTACAGTGAACCCTCGTTACAACGACAGCATTTGTTACCAAAGACGTTGCCATTATAATGAATTTGCTGTTGTAAAGAATCTTTAATGGACTGAATGATAGGTAAAAAAAAGGCACTGTTTTATTCATATTTCCTCATATAACATAGAGAGGCGATTCTAACAAATATTCAAAACATATGTTGCTTGAAGATTTTATGCATTGTTTTGGCATAATTTTTCATTAACCGTCACCTCTTGAGCAAAGGTTTCATGATATTTAAATTGTCATTATAACGAATTTTCACTGTATAGCAAAGTTCCTGCTCAGACGCAGGCTGATCTGGATCTTCTCCCGAACACACCTTTTCTCATTCCGCAGCTCAATTGCCATGACCCGCGATATACTGTAATTTTCCTAAATATTGGGACACATTAACTCCTTACTGTATCTGCCTTAAAAGAAGACATCACTTTTACTATATATTTATGTGTCTAAAGAGACTCATCACGAAAACATGCCTATATAATATTGACCCCCTTAAACCCCACTTTTATATGGTAAAACTGGGGTTTACAGGGGTATACATTATTTTTCTTATTTCTGCCCAAAAACATAGATTGTGGGTACTCGTTAGAACCGCCTCGCCGAGGCGGTTCTAACGAGTACCCATAATCTATGTTTTGACCAGAAGTATGAAAAAATATCCGAATTTTTATCTGAAAATTTTCATTTTTTGGTGGTAAAAATGTACAGTATATTTGAATAGGCGTGTTTTCGTGATGGATATTATGTTGATTGAGTGGCAAACGGTGTTTAACCTGATCTGCGACGTCTGATCAAGGCCTACGGTATTTGCTAAGGTCTGACTGACCCAATGCTTAGGATTGATACGGTAAGACCATCGCGGATACAATGTATGAGTCATTAGAACAATAAATAATAAATAAATAAGTAAATAAATAAATAAATATTCAGAATAATTTAAATCGACTCCATTTTTATGAGTTCTTGTGATTTCTTTCAGTTTCGTTTCCTGTTTTTTTTTTTTTTTTTTTTTTTTTTTTTTCTTATATTTATTTTCGTTGTTGTTGTTATTGTTGTTAATAGAAAAAATATAGTCAGCCAATGAAAATAGCGACGTCAATTTCAAAATAATTTAAATTTTCCTTGTTCAAAGACACTATTTTTTTTTTATAAAAATACAAAATTAGAATGCATTGATATTTTTGTATAAGGAAGTGAACTATTAACTATCATGTTGATATTTTCGTCGAAGATAAAGTAAATCAATGGATACACTTTCAGTGGAGGGAAGGCCACTTTAACATTTTTTTTTTTTTTTTTTTGGTCAACCTTTTGAATAAGGTCTACTCTAACAGGAAAGAACTTATCGCCCATAAAACGAAACGGGAAGCAAAGTTCTACACCTTGACGTCGAAATTAAAATTGTAAAGTACACATTATATCTGCTCGATCTTAGAAATATTTCAATTTTCAAAAGTTCTCTACATGGAACTAGTTTTTAAACAAGAAAAGGGGAACATACTTGTTCCACTATAATATAGAAAGAAAACAGGGTTATTTAGGGGTCTTCTTTATTGGGCGGACATTCATAATTTGCTTTTTACTACATTACGAAAACAAGCCTATTTAAATATATTGAAAATTGTACCGCCAAAAACTGTAAATTTTCAGATAAAAATTCTGATATTTTTCATATTTCTGCTCAAAACATAGATTGTGATACTCGTTAGAACCGCCTCGCCTAGGCGGTTCTAATGAGTACCTACAATATATGTTTTTCAGCATTAATATGAACAATAATGAATACCCCTGTAAACCCCGGTTTTTTACTATATAAAAGTGGGGTTTAAGGGGGTCAACATTATTATATATCATGTTTTCGTGATGAGTTTTCATAAATTTGCAAGATTTTAAACCAACTTTTCAATGTGTATATAGCAAATTTTTATACTGCAAAAATCTCTTTTAATGTACTTTTTAACCAAAATCATCCCAGTTTATCATATTACATGTTGAAAATGGCATGCCTTGCATAGCTTAAAATAGGAAGATGCATGTATCAAAATAAATTATTTTCTTATTTCACCACAAAAAAAAAAAAAAAAAAAAAAAATCATGTTGTGTGTACTCATTAGCGAGTCGCTTCTAATGAGTGAGCATACTGTTGTTATGGAGGAGAATTAGAAACAAATAACCCATACAGTCGAACTTCAATGGTTCAAACATCTTTGGAATCATTGAAATTTCTTTGAGACATGGGTAGTTCGAACCACTGAAGGTTAATCATTGAACCAGGTCAGGAAGCAAATAGCGAATAATTTAGGGAAATCTTTACGATTTTTTACACCATAATTGCATGTTGAAAGTACTCATTAGAATCGCCTCGATGAGGCGATTCTAATGAGTACTTTCAACGTACAATTTCAGGATAAACTAAGAATGTTTCCTTAAATATTTTTCATGAGCTATCGGAAGAATTTCGTAGGGATTCAAAACCAAGTTCGAATTAGCTGTGGTAAATGAGCCATCGGTGTTCGAGATATTGAGGTTCGACTGTAGTTTTGTTTAAACAATTTGTCTTATCTTAATCTAGGTAGTATACACGTTACATAGTGTGATAACGTAATGTATTAAGATTATGAATGAAACAACGACATCACTGTTACTTTATTTTATATACGAAATAATGAACTCAGTTTCATTTCATATCGTATGCATTTACACCAGTACTACTCGTATTGAGTAAGGATTGAGTTTTGAGAAGGCCATGAACTCTGTAGTGGTTGGGAGCGGCCAATGTGGGAAAAGAACATCCTTTAGTCAAATCTAGGTGCGTGAGAACTAGAGCTTCACTATCAAAACCCCCACTGTGAAGTAGGACTATATCTGAACATACCTGTGCCCCAATTTACTATAACATGTGGGACTGGCTCCTGAGCCGGGGAACAGCATTTGCTAAAAGATAGCATGTGCGACCAGAGAAGACTTAGGTCAGCCGGCGCATCCGCACAGTTTGACCAGTCTATAGATAGCCAAGGAACCAAGGCGGGCAGCATCTGATCAGCCTGTTCGGATGCGCAGGTTGATCCATCACGAAAACATACCTATATTATTTTGACCCCCTTAAACCCTACTTTAAAATAGTAAAACTGGGGTTTACAGGGGTATATATTTTTTTCTTATTTCTGCTCAAAAACAGATTGTGGGTACTCGTTAGAACCGCCTCGTCGAGGCGGTTCTAACGTGTACCCACAATCTATGTTTTGAGCAGAAATATGAAAAATATCAGCATTTTTCTCTGAAAATTTTCATTTTTTGGTGGTAAAATTTTCAGTATATTTGAATAGGCGTGTTTTCCTAATGCTGAGCGCACATGCAATCTTGTACGAATGCTGTGTGCCAGCTTCGATGGCTCATTTGGATGCGCGGCGTCCGACTGGAGAGCAGGAGAAAACTGACCTCGCTCGACATGATACAAGTACCAATAGGATGACTGGGCCGTAAAACCACATCGCAAACAAAACAAATGCTGTTCCCCGGCTCAATTTTTATCAAAGTCATGAATACCGAATTTATCCAAACCATTCGGACATTTTAACTCCTTACCAAACTTAGTCTAAAATTTGAATGAGGCCATTTTACTACTTGTTGGTAAGGCCAGCATTTGCTGGATGGGTGGCAAACTGTGTAGACCCTGATCAGACATCGCGTTCTGATGTGTCTTACCTGGATCTGCCCTGTTTCCTCAGACCTGTCTGGTAGAAACCTTAGGGTAAGCAAGGTAATAGACTGGCTCCAGTCTCCAGTGCCTAAATATTTTGCTCATAATCCTGTTTGATAATCCACTAAGGTAAAACAAACAAAAATATCATGACTATAAAGGCTGGTCACTAGATCTAGTGACCTGCCTCTAAAGTCACGATATTACTTTGTTTTTATTTTAGTGGATTATTAAACAGACTATAAGAAAAATTATTTTGTCACTAGAGACTGGAGCCAGTCTAGCAAGGTAACTCCAAGCCTATTTCAGCAACAAAACTTGCCACAAAAACACATTATACTTTTAATGAGTAATACTGTTTGGTCATTATCTATATTAGAAAGAACCGGATAGCACAGCTCCAGACAAGACGCTTTTTTTCATCCGAAAAGCACTGATATTTTTTTTTTATTTTTCCGTTAGAACATATTTTGGGATGCTCATTAGAAGCGCCTCCCTTAGTACCCACAACAGTTGTTTTCTTAGAGAAATAAGAAAACTATTGTATGGACACCCCATCTTTTCTAGAGCTAAGGGATGGCCGTTGTTGGGATTGGGTTAAGTGGACACCCCGGGTGGAACATAAGTCCCGAACACAAACAGGTGTGTCAGTGCATCAATATAGCTGAATCATTATTAAAATAGAAAGCAACAGGTTTGCAAAAGTGGCATATATGTTTGCTAATACAATCAAATGTACTGACTAATATATTTTGCATTCTTATTTTGTAAACAAAGCCTTTGTGTAACGCAGATTTTCCCGCCGCTCAGAATTTTAGGTTAAAACTTTTCTTTGTCCCTTTTAGACTGTCATATTTGCGGCAGGATGTGGTGTACCGATTACCTATACTTTGATGTGGTTTATAGATTTATCGATTACATAAATAAACCGACTGCTTAAAACAGCGTGGTACGCTACGTGGGAGCAATACACCAGTTGGAGCGAATCGAGCATGCCCAATCCTTCATGTTCCTTTCAATGTGTTTCGTCTACCTTAGTGCATTTGAGCCGCGTTGCGAGAGAAAGACTCTGAAATTTCGTTGAGTCAATATTTCAGTGCGCGTGTTTCACTACCCCTTAGCGAGGCTACCTCTAGTTATTTGGCTGAAGTTTCCCCTTGGCTACCGTTTACCTGAGCGAACAACATAGGTTCTGGCGAGACTGCGCGGATGCGCAGGCTCGCCTGAACCTATGCTGTTCGCATATGCTATAACGACTCCTTTCCCATGACGCGACTCAACTGCATTAGCATTTATGCACTTTAATGGAAGAAAGGTAAACAACCTAAATGAAAAGTCCACAGGAGGGATTCTAACGGGATTGAACCAGGGGATGGCGTCCCAGCTGGACCGTATTATGTGGCCTTCGCCACACCTTGAACTTGAACTAAAGAAGTTCATGGCGTTAACACACCTGTTTAAAAGATGTAAAAATAAAAAAAAAAAACATTGTTTGTAAAATGACGTGCGTGTATGGCCTTATTCAGGGTAACAAAAATTTTCTGACTGAAAATGTCTTTATTTCCTATTTCAGCCGAACAGACGATTCACTTGAAATGTCGAGCCTTATTTTTTTTTCTATAAAAAAAGATAACTATTTCAAAATGTCATTTGCTATAGTCTGTTTATTATGATTAACACTATACAATAAAGGATAAATGTAAATGCAGACGAAGACCAATCAGTACCAGGAGCTATTGTAACCCTGACAATTTGACAGATCCATTCATAAACTTAGTAAACACGCAGTTAAAATACCGCGGCCTCAAGTACCTGTATCTATGGTAGCTCATGTGTGTTATTTTATTACCTGGGCGAACAAACCTGTAAAATTTTGTCAATAAATTTCAGAGGAAATGTACCCTGATTCTCGATTAGAAAGTGTGCTCATCGCGAAAACATACCTATATAATTTTGACCCCCTTAAACCCCACTTTTATATAGTAAAACTGGGGTTACAGGGGTATACATTATTTTTTCTTATTTCTGCTCAAAAGCATAGATTGTGGGTACTCGTTAGAACCGCCTCGACGAGGCGGTTCTAACGAGTACCCACAATCTATGTTTTGAGCAGAAATATGAAAAATATCAGAATTTTTTATCTGAAAAATTGCCATTTTTTGGTGGTAAAATTTTCAGTGTATTTGAATAGGCGTGTTTTCGTAATGTCGGGGAAAAAAATGATATAGAAGATATCCAGAATGGTCCACAATCACAGAACACAGCCTACCAATGAAACAAAGAGGACAGAATACATGTCACAAACCAAAGCAAAAACATCAAGAAAACATGCCTGTATGATTTTGACCCCCTTAAAACCCACTTTTATATATTAAAACTGGTTTACACGGGTATACATTTTGTTTCTTCTGTTTCTTCTTTTGTTTCTTCTGCTCAAAAAATAGATTGTGGGTAATCGTTAGAACCGCCTTCTAAGGAGTACCCACAATCTATGTTTTGAGCAGAAATATGAAAAGTATCAGGGTTTTTTTATCGGAAAATTTTCAGTTTTTTTTTAGGTGAAATTTTCTATATATTTGAATAGGCGTGTTTTCGTAATGCAAAGCAACCAGTTTTCTCTTCCCCAACAAGGTGATCGCAATGCTAGACAGGATCCACAAAACACAAATCCAGATTTGCCTAACTTAATCCCCATGTTAGTAAGGATTAACTATACACAGTGACAAACTTTAAAGGTCCATATCTGCATTATGGTATTGCAGGTTGCAAAATTTGATCAGTCAGTACGTCCAGGTCAGTATACTTCTGTGGCCTATGATGAGGTTATACGGCCCTATCAACCCAATAGGGTCATGTTGATCGCGGTCAGTTTGCCTAACCACGCGTTTACTGTGCAGGCTTAGTCCTCTAAGCGGTTAAACAGTGTTGTGCACATTCTTTCGCCAGAAGCTGACGGTCGTATATGACCTGGTTCTTTTTATAAGAGGAGATGAACTGCATGCATATATTCTGCATTTCTTATACCAATAAATAAATAAATAAATAAATAAATAAATAGAACTTTTGAGACTGGTACGCTGGACATTAGAGTGAACAATTAAACTTCAATTCGATTAACCCTTTCTTTCGCCCCTGACTAACTGAAGTCGATTCTTCCATCTTTGAATTTGGCTCAGGAATTTGGTTACAATTACAAATAGGGATGTCAGTCAAGTTCAAAACAGAATGATAAAACGTGCATATCCTGATGAGACGGGTCGTTTCATCAAGATCTACACTGTTTGGTTAGGTATCTGCCCTGGTCTGTTTGCCTGAAAGGGCCAAAATTGTCTACGTGCATTTGCCATGACTTTGGACCAGACGTCAGTCAAGGTAACCCCGTTGTCCCCATTGACCTTACAGAAGCTTATTGTAAAATTCAAGATCGTATCGCTGAAATAGTTTAATACAATTTATCTGTTGCTTTGAAGTGTCGGCTTTTTGCTTTTGATGCTTTCAATACCTTTTAGATTTAAACTTTACCACTCTAGACGACAAACTGGTGATATGTTTCTAATTTTCCCCA
The DNA here is from genome assembly GCA_964016985.1 of Anodontia alba. Lineage (NCBI taxonomy): Eukaryota > Metazoa > Mollusca > Bivalvia > Lucinida > Lucinidae > Anodontia > Anodontia alba. The sequence goes on along the minus strand of OZ024828.1, from coordinate 71,842,065 downwards.
CAAAATAGGCTTTGACATCTCAGGCAAATTGTCTCCTAGGAGACAATTTGCATGAAATGCCAAAGCCTATTTTCTGCCGGTAAAATAAGATAAAAAAATATTTCTATATGACATCTGAAAATTTTACCCAGCATGCTAAGCGTTAAAAGTCCAGTAGCTAAGCCTGGTTTTGTTTTTGAACCCTACTGTGGGTTGGTTAGGGCTTGGTGTATTTGCAAGGAAGGGTTCATAGACATACAAATAGGATAAACAGATTTAGCGATATATTTTCAAACACAGGAAAATAATAAATCGGCTTTATTTGCTTTTATCTTCTGTCGGTATCTACTCCATACTTTGATTTTATTTTGCTTTTTAACTAATGATCTGTTTTTGTCCTCAATTAATCAGACTTTGTCAGTGGGATTAAGCTGGTTTATGCCTGATTCCCAGCTGGTGAGCCATGTTTGAAACTATTCGACCATGCTGTCGCATAAAGCTGGGTAACAGCCGGAGCTTAGGTCAGCCCGCTCTTGTACAAGGATTACTTTTAAAAAGGATAATACACTCAAGAATATAACCCCAACTTCCCAGAAAATTTCTGAAAACTGACTGCTCCATGTGATTATTTTTTTAACTGTATCTGTATCATCTAGTAATTGGTTCCTGCAGTAAAATTCTTGATGAAGACAGTTTACAGTTTATAAGTACATTTCAAATGTGAGAAGATCATCTATATCAACTGATAAAACTGATAACCAATGGTGAATTTTTCATTTCAAAATAGAGAGATTTTGGTTTTAGAACTTTCTGACTGGGCAGTATATACAATGTTTATGTTACATTTGAAGTGTTTGAGAGAGAAAGTGGAAACATTGTTAGCAATGCTATAGAGAGTTGTTTTGATAACGATTAAAAATACGATAAGCCAAAGCAGCTGGCTGAACAAATTTTGTTCAAATCCATGGCGTTGTATGATAGACTGAATAAGGATTCCGGTAACGGCGCGCCTTTTGTACAATGTTCATTCAGGAAACGGAAGTGTGGGAGTCATTTAAGGCGGCATGATACACTGTGTAGATTTTCCGCCAATTTTGATAAGGGAGACAGCATTTGTGACCTTCTGTTTGCTTTTCTGCTCACCTTCCCACTTCTGAAAAGGGGTCTACTCTAAAAGGAAAGAATTTGCTCCCGCGGGGAGCAAATTCTTTCCTTTTAAAGTAGACTCCTTTTCAGCAAGGAGGCAACTCAATTTTGACTGAGTTGTCTCCCTTGAATGTGTTTGCATTCTCATTAAGATATTTAAACAGGCTGACCTGCATTGACTAGGTCATCTAAGGAGGTAGTACCCTTGACGCGAGATATCAAATGATAGTTTTCTTTGAAAACATCAAGGTTATTATATTGTTATCGTAATATCGCCTTTCGGTGGTTTACTAGGATAGTCAGTAGATTAATAATACCTGGGTAGTGAATACCTTTAGCGGGGGTCATTTCGGGATTTTTCAAAGTGGTAAGAGGCTTATTTGGCCAAAACTAGAGGTCTGCCCCAGCCCAGAATTCTTGACATTACGAAAACACGCCTATTCAAATATATTGAAATTTTCACCACCAAAAAACTGAAAGTTTTCAGGAAAAAATGATATTTTTCTTATTTCTGCTCAAAACATAGATTGTGGTACTCGTTAGAACCGCCTCGCCGAGTTTTTGAGCAGAAATACGAAAGGTAATGTATACCCCTGTAAACCCCAGTTTTACTATATAAAAGGGGCTTAAGGGGGTCAAAATTATATAGGTATGTTTTCATGATGACACTTCATGACACTTCATGATGACACTTCTTCTCTCAAGGTTCATTCCTTTAAGAATATGTTTATCGCTCTTCAACTTGTGTTAGTTCCGTGTGGAGGCCGTAAAACGTCTCCTCGTACTTCAAATTGGTGTAGTTTATATTTTCTTATCCTTCCCATTCCTGGATTTTGAAATTGTACAATCGAACCTCAATGGCTCGAACACCGATGGCTCGTTTACCATGGTTAATTCGAACTCATTTTTGAGTCCCTACGAAATTCTTCCGCTAGCTCAAGAAAACAAATATTTAAGGAAATTTTCTTATTTTATCATGAAATTGTATGTTGTGTGTCTCGAACAATTTTCTATGGGCCCAAAGATGTTCGAGCCATTGAAGTTCGACTGTATATGATGGTCAATGATGACGCTTATCGGCCGAAACTAACCAGTCTGGTTCAGAATTCTTTACGCGTTATCTATTTTCTGTTGTATTAGTGTGTTCACTGCTCTGAAGAGTCATTCCTTTAAGAATCTATTCAAAGTCCTAAATTAGGTGGGTATATGCGGGGAATATTTCCTCTTTGTGATATATTTCACAGTTGTTATACAATATGCGATCCTGTTACACAGTGCTAACTTGCCATCTGGGAATATTTATACATCAGCAATGCTATGCGAAAAGGCATGGCTTCTTTTCGTCTGTAGTCCCAACTTATTGACTGATACAAAATCACTATATACATGTATAATGGAATTAAGTGTCTTAACCCTTTCAGCCCAGCAGACCGAAACAGATAACAGTGAAAACAGTGTAGATCCAGGTTTTTGCTTTAGACTGAAACCCCCATTTGCATTAGGAGACGTGTCCAAAGTCAAGGACAGGAGAGTTCACTTCAGAACCTCAGGGATGAAACGGTAGACCTAAATACAATAAGAATGCTTATTTCTTGGCTGGCGCTGCCTCTATGTGACTCGGTTGCTTGGTAGCGTTAAAAATCTACTGTCTGTCTGTCTGTCTCATTTCTTGGTTAACAGTGTAGATCACGAGCTACATGTTTGCAAAGGAGATATAGTGTTTGGGTTACGTTATGTCAGAATAGGTTAAACATCTATTACAGAACTACAAAGTATCTCTGGATTGCACTTGAAGTTGCCAAAAAAAAAAAAAAAAAAAAAAAAAAAAAAAAAAAAAAATGAAGGCATGCCAAGCCTTCGAGACTTTTTGCAGTATGTAAAATAATTAGTTTAACATTATCAGCAGTCCGGGTCAGCTGGTAATAATTTCCTTGTCCTATCGTTATCTTGTAAGAGAGACTTCTTAGTACAGACACGAAGATCGTATTCTGGTAACACTGTCGGCATGAACTTGATTTTAAAGATAAGATATACAAACTGTCAGATAAGTGGTATTCTACAGATTTGGAAATTAAAGATATTCCTCACTTTTTTTACGAGCTAAATTTAACCCGTTTATGCCAAGCGGACTCTCCTACCTCATTACGAAAACATGCCTATTCAAATATACTGAAAAGTTAATCACCGAAAAATTGAAAACTTTCAGACAAACAATTCAAATATTTTTTTCATATTTCTGCTCAAAACATAGATTGTGGGTACTCTTAGAACCGCCTCGTTGAGGCGGTTCTAACGAGAACCCACAACCTATGATTTTGAGCAGAAATAAGAAAATTAATGTATACCCCTGTAAACCCCAGTTTTACTGTATAAAAGTGGGGTTTAAGGGGATCAAAAGTATATAGGCGTGTTTTCGTAATGAACTTTCTGAATAGGTCCATTTCCAGAAGAAAGAATGTCCGGGTAGTTTTTATTATTACCATATTTTACAGAAATTCTTGTACTTAATTCAAACAGTGCAGACCCTGATCAGACGCCGCGTTCTATGGGTCTACATTGTTTGCCAATGTCTCTTTTAAGTGACGCTAGGCATAAATGGGTTAATAATAGCAACTCATTTTGTATTTGTTTATCATCAGTCATCACGAATACATACCTATATAATTTTGATCCCCTTAAACCCCACTTTTATGTAGTAAAACTGGGGTTTACAGGGGTATACATTATTTTGCTTATTTCTGCTCTAAAACATAGATTGTGGGTACTCGTTAGAACCGCCTCGGCGAGGCGGTTCTAACGAGTACCACAATCTATGTTTTAAGCAGAATTATGAAAAATATCAGAATTTTTATCTGAAAACCTTCAGTTTTGGGTGGTGAAATCATTTTCAATATATTTGAATAGGCGTGTTTTCGTAATGTATTGGTTTTCGAAGAAAATTGGACTTGACATTTCATGCAAAGGAGGTGATTCGCATGGAATGTCTGGTCCTGTTTTATAGAATATATCTCACTTTAAGATGCAACCAACATTTTCACATAAACACATTACGAAAAATATATAGAAATTTCATCTCCAAAAACTGAAAATTTTTAGATAAAAAACTCCGATATATTTTTCATATTTCTGCTCAAAACATCGATTGTGGGTATTCGTTAGAACCGCCTTGGTGAGGCGGTTCTAACGAGTACCCACAATTTATGTTTTGAGCAGAGATAAGAAAAATAATGTATACCCCTGTAAACCCCAGTTTTACTATATAAAAGTGGGGTTTAAGGGGGTCAAAATTATACAGGCATGTTTTTGTGATGAGATGAAGATCCGATGTTTTTCACGTTTTACATCAGTCACCCACACCAAAAAATACTATAAATAGTTGTGGTTCATTTTGGGTGCCTGAAGAATCAACATATACTTAGATATATCATTACGAAAACACGCCTATTCAAATATATAGAAAATTTCACCTCCAAAAACTGAAAATTTTCAGACAAAAAACTCCGATATTTTGCATAGTTTTTGCTCAAAACATAGATTGTGAGTACATGTTAGAACCGCCTCGGCGAGGCGGTTCTAACGAGTACCACAATCTATGCTTTTGAGCAGAAATAAGAAAAAATAATGTATATCCCTGTAAACCCCAGTTTTACTATATAAAAGTGGGGTTTAAGGGGGTCAATATTATATAGGCATGATTCGGCGATGTACATGTACCGTATTTACCCCGAGTGTTTGGACATCTTAACTCCTTACCATACTTGCCCTAAAATTTGAACATGCCTGTTTCATTACATATGTCTCTTGAATGTGTCTGAAAGCAGCTGGATGTCTGGCAAACAGTGTAGACCTGGTCAGACGCCGCGATTTTGGGCGATACTGTTTACTCAGCTATGTCTCTCCGAATATATAAATGTACAGAACATAATGTGTACGTATTATTATTGTTGTTATTATTATTATTATTATTATTTTGTTAAACGGTTAAATATCGATTAAAAATTCAATTTATACAATACATGACTGTCATGTTTGTGTGTGTGTGTGTGTGTGTGTGTGTGTGTGTGTGTGTGTGTGTGTGTGTGTGTGTGTGTGTGTTTCTAAACAAACCAGTTTTTATGTTTTAAGTGTTATTCAGCTATTCTTCTCTCCTGTGTCGGACACTCTGTTAAAAGCCAAGGACCAAAGACTTCGTTGCACATTAGTGGGCTAGGCATAACAACTCTATTGTCGATCGTTTCTATGTGGAGTCCCAAAGATGTCCCGCCTAAATTACTTTCAGGATAAGGCAATATATAATATAGATATTTGAGAAATTATTTATCTAAACCATTGATTATTTTAAAACAGATTGCGATATTATTAAAGTGCACCACTCATTTGCAGCAACCACGCCCCTGTCCTCGGGGAACAGTGAGACAATAATTGTCCAACAGAGCTAGAGGCCCAAGTAGCCGGCAGAAACAGATGTTAAGAATAATCACCCCTTGTCCGCGGCCCGTGGTATTTTGATCACTCAGTTGCTAAAATCACCTCTATATATTTTGGTTTTAAGTAGCCTGGCACTAAAACTTTTCTGCTCTCCACAGCTTTCCCCGATGGTTGCGTTGAGGCGTGGGGTGGGGCCGTGCAATTACAAATGACTGATGCATAAACAAGCGTAAAAATTCGTTATTTTTAGTATCAAGCAGGCAGATTTGTTGTACTGTGAGTATTGTGGGCGTGTGTTTCAGTCTGTTGGAGCGAGTCCTTAGCTACGGGATTATTATGCAAAACCGCCGGTTTCTGTTGTGAATTTAAAATTTCAGGTATGTTGAATGTCAACAAATAAAAATGATGCCCTACCTGCGAAAAAAAGCCCTTATACAATATTTGAACAGCGTAGGCACTGATCAGACTGCGCATCTGCGCAGTCTGATCAGTGCCTTCGCTGTTCGCATGTATATTCCACGGTACTAGTGCTCAAGGAGCCTTTAAACGGACAGGGAAGGCGCAGGCGGGTCTTAATCTCCGTTGCGCCCACATGCCAAAAGGACGTTTTCTCGCGCTGAAATTCAAATCTATAAATTGATCTACCGGGACTACTTTTTCAACGCAATGAGTTAACGTGTACCTATACGAACTTGCGCTTTTTGAATTTTTTCAAGGATTGTCTTGTCAAGAAGGCTGAATGACACAGGGTAATTTAAATGAATGAATTATTTACCAGAGCTGGATTGAAAAGAAAACACTTAAAGTCTATTAAAGACCTTAAATCAATATGTGGACCGCATTCGCCCTTAGATTTATCCAAAATTATCATTCTTTTTATTTGAAAATTATGAGACGCTTTCGTGTATAATCATGATTTTAATATTTTATCAGCATTCCCACATAAATAAATCTACCCTTTCAGAGCGGGATTAATCTTCCCAGGGTTTAAACACAACTCAAACTGTATTATTAAACATTTTTGCGGTTTCGGATAAATATTGCGCTGTCGGGGCTTGTCCGCGTGAACCCTGGGACATCTTTGCAAAGCGCGGTGACAAACTAGTGCGTCGTTTTAAGCACATGTTCTGCACCAAGTACCAAAGACGTCACCTTCTTGAAGTTTTGGTGCAAATCTAATTGTGCAAGCATGCACAGAAAGGTTCTTGCACCAAATTATGTTCAATCTGTCACATGAAGATACCTTAGACTGTCTCCAGTCTCCAGTGACTAAATATATTTCTCATAATTCTGTTTGATAATCCACTAAAACAAAACAAAAAAAAAAAAAAAAAAATATCATGACTATTAAGGCTGGTCACTAGTGACCAGCCTTTATAGTCATGATATTTTGTTTGTTTGTGTTGAGGTTTTACGGCCCAGTCAACCCAATGGGGTCATGTCGAGCGCGGTCAGTTTACCTAACCACACGTTTACTGGGCAGGCTTAGTCCTCTAAGCGGTTAAACAATATTGTGCACATTCTTTCGCCAGAAACTGACAACTGCCCTTCTTGAATCAGCGGAAGGGAGAGAATGACCGTAGAAAATATTTCATGATCAATCTCCACGAAAGAATGTTGCCGACATCGGCGGGGATTGAACCCGCGACCTCCTGGTCTCCAGTCGGACGGCGCATCCAACTGAGCCACCGAGGCCGACTAGTCATGATATTACTTTGGTTTTATTTTAGTGGATAATTAAACAGATTATAAGAAAAAAATATTTTGTCACTAGAGACTGGAGCCAGTCAAGAACATACCCAAGAAATTCCACAATGACGACGCACAATCGTCCCGAGGCACCAAAAGAAGGAACGATGTGGAGCAAAAAAGGACAAAATAAACGCCAAATATCACGAAAACATGCCTATATAATTTTGACCCCCTTTTATATTGTAAAACTGGGGTTTACCGGGGTATACATTATTTTCCTTTTTTTGCTCAAAAACATAGATTGTGGGTACTCGTTAGAACCGCCTCGCCGAGGCGGTTCTAAGTACCCACAATCTATATTTTGAGCAGAAATATGAAAAATATAGTTTTTTTTTTTTTTTTTATCTGAAACTTTCAGTTTTTGGAGGTGAAATTTTCTATATATTTGAATAGGCGTGTTTTCGTAATGTGAAACTACAGAAGCACAAAAACAAGAAAAACAAACAAAAAAAAAAAAACAACAAAAAACAAAAAAAAAAAAAAACAACAACAAAAAAACAAACAAACAAAAAACAACAATAAAAAAAAAAAAAAAAAAGATAAAAGAACTGCAACAGAGGAACCGCCTTGGAACGGTGTCAAAATTGCAACCCATGTCAATATTTTATCATTAACCCCTTTAAAGCAGAAATTTCAGAGAAATTAAGTTTTGACATTTCATGTGAAGCTGACGATCAAATGCAATGTCAAACATTCCTTTTTGACAAAAAAAAAAAAAAAAAAAAAAAAAAAATCTGCTGCAGTTGTGATTGGCGCTGGAAAGGTTAGTGTGCTTGTAGTGCAAAGAGGTCCATTCCTTTATTGATTTGTAGTCCACAGTTCCTAGAATTTAAATTTGCTCTCTTCTTTTGAAAGTTTGAAAATGTAGGTTTATATTACACTCAAATGGCATAAGGTAAGGGCCTTGGCATATGGATCGTTCAATGTAAAAGACTCTTTCTGTAATATGCGGACAGCGAAGGCTCTGATTAGACTGTGCAAATTCGCAGTCTGATCAGGACCTTCGCTGTCCGCATTTAAGAATATACTAAGATTGCATATGTAACTATTTGAATATTTCGGGCAAATAAGGCACCACAAAACTTCAAAACCCAGTTATAGGTTTTAAACTTTATTTCATTTGTATAACATGTACAGATATATAGAAATATGAAACTCATGATACACACATTATACAAAAGGGATCCAGAAAAAAGTCTGAGACTTATTTGAATCTGTATCCCATATCTGCAATAACTCTATACTATTTAACAATTTCGTGATTATGTCAATTTTAAATCATCGTTACAATTATAGTTATTAAACTTAAGCTGCACTAAGTATCTAAATAAAAATGGGGCTCCACGGGGAATGGAGTTCAAATTCTTTTTTTCCATGTTGAAGAGAGGTCTTCTAAGAATGCATGGCAAAGTGGGTAGAAACTTTTAAGTTTGCACTTTTTTCTTCGTCCTGTCTTCCCTAACAACGGTGCAAATTTTATACGGCCAGTTGAAATCTAGTACCTGTACATGTATGTAAACTTCAGGCTCAGTTTGACAAGAACACGCAAAAATTAGATCAATAAACAAAACAAAAAAAAAAATAAAATAAATAAATAAATAAATAAATAAATAAATAAATAAATAAATAAATAAATAAATAAAATAAAATAAAATAGAATAAAAAAGATAAAATAAAATTCAATAAAGTACAATAAAATACAAATAATAAATAAATACAAATAATAAATAAATAAAGATAAAAATGAAAATAAATAAGTAAATAAAGAGATAAATAAATAAATAAATAAATAAATAAATAAAACAAAACAAAACCGAACTCAGTAATAAAAAAAATCAACCCCCCCCCCCACGTGCATAAAACAAGGACAAAAAAAGATATGTTGCATTTTACTTATGTACAAATGTAAGTTCAAAAGCTATTCAAAAATATCAACTTACGGAAGAAGTGTTGTTTTTGTTCATATCGCAAAGTTGATGGACGGGCGACCAATCATATTGTATCAAAACAAAAACGGGGGATTAACAACTCTCTGCAAACAAGGAAGCTATCCAGAATCGGGTAATATATGATGCGTAACGCACGAAAAGGGCACTTTTGCAATTTGCGGACAACGCAGGCCCAGATCAGCCTGCGCATTGCGCAGGCTGATCTGGGCCTCCGTTGCCCGCTTATAAAATCAATGGATACTGTAGTATATATTTACGAACAGATGATGCTCAGGTCAGACTGCACGGATGCGCATGCTGATCTGGACAGTCGTATGTCGCATATGGCATAAAAGGCATTTTCCCACGGTGGGCATCATATATCTGGGTTTGCCCAGGGTGCAAGTAGCGCATGTACTCTTCATACTGTTACATGTATATATATATAACCATTTGCGAAAATATACTACCGCATCCGGATTCCTTGAATTGTTCTTATGGACAATTATCCCCTTTTGGCCTGTACTAAGATTTGTATTGAAAAGAAGAAGAAGAAAAAAAAATACAACACAAACAACAACAACTACAACACACACACACGCACGCACGCACGCACGCACACACACACACACACACAAAAACAACGTTAATTTCAGATAACATCCTAATTAAGGAGCCGAGCTCCATAGCACAATCGGCAGGATCCAGAGGTCGCAATTTCGAATCTCAGCCGAGTCGGCCACATAACTGTACTTTATGTATACACTTAGTTATATGTGTACCTGTAGAACTCAAGGGCCAGTAGGCATATGTTTCTGAAATAAAATTATCTATCTATCTATCTATCTATCTATCTATCTATCTATCTATCTATCTATCTATCATAACTTCATAACTTCCCTGGTAATTTCTACGGTCATTCTCCCCTCCGCTGAATCGAGAATGGCAGTTATCAGTTACTGGCGAGGATGACTAACTCTTCCCAGAAAAAGTGTGAGTAGGTTAACTGACCAGCTCGACATGACCATTACAGTGATACTGGGCCGTAAAACTCCAACAGACCTAAAGGAACTGGATATATTTGGACTATTTTCCGCCTTTTTGGTACAAGATGTTTGCTTCACCTGGCACTAAGTCCATTCTGAAATAGACAACTCTGACTGTCATTACGAAAACTCGCCTATTCAAAATATATTGAAAATTTTACAACGAAAAAAGGAAAAGTTTCAAATAAAAAATTCTGATATTTTTCATATTTCTTCTTAAAACATAGATTGTGGTACTCGTTAGAACCGCCTCGGCGAGGCGGTTCTAACGAGTACCCACATTCTATGTTTTTAGCAAAATAAGAAAAATAATGTGTACCCTGTAATTCCCAGATTTACTATATAATAGTGAGGTTTAAGGAGATCAAAATTTTATAGGCGTGTTTTCGTGATGGTTATGTCCCCTGAAAGCGTATTCATTTCTCACTAAGATTTCCCTTACTCAGTTTTTTTTTATTATTATTCAATTAGTTTGATTTGCCCTGTATGTAGTAATCGTGTAAACGGTTCGCTATTCATTCGCCATCTTTGAATGTCTGGTTTTCCTATGTGAGCCGCATGAATGGCGTAGCAGCTGCTAGTCAATTCTGCGCAGCTTGTTGATCATCCGATCGTCTGCTGAATTTAAATATCAGCAGACGACATTTCAAGGGCCATTCTATTTTCCGCCATAAAATACGAATTTGCATTCATTCAAATCGTCTGTTGCTCCCGTCGAGAAGATTTGAATGAAATGCAAAGCCCTGTTTTTTTGGCGGGAAAAATAGAAGAGAACAAAACAAAATGGCACTAGGTGTCGTCTAGTAAATATCAGCAGACGACATTTCAAGATCCGTTTTATTGTCCCGCCAAATCAGGGCATGGGTTTCATTCAAACTGTCTCAACAAATAATCTGAATAAAATAAGATAAAACGAAAACTGAGATAACTATCACAGGGTGTCGTCTGCTAGCTTCGCCTGAAGAGTATGAAAGGTTTAAGCCGGTCTTTGAGTACACAGAAGCTGGATAGGGTTGTTAACCGATGCGTAGGGATTTCAATAACAAAAACAATAAACTCCTACAGGGAAAATTCGAATGTCATTACAAAAACACGCCTATTCAAATATATAGAAAATTTTATCTCCAAAAACTGAAAATTTTCAGATAAAAAATCAGATATTTGTCATATTTCTGCACAAAACATAGATTGTGGGTACTCGTTAGAACCGCCTCGCCGAGGCGGTTCTAACAAGTACCCACAATCTATGTTTTGAGCAGAAATAAGAAAAATAGTGTATACCCCTGTAAACCCCAGTTTTACTATATAAAAGTGGGGTTTGAGGGGGTCAAAATTATATAGGTATGTTTTCGTGATGAAACCAAAAAAATATTGTCAGGTGAAAAGCATAAGAACCGCTATTATAAAACTCGCCTGCAATATACTTGCCTCATAACTTGGTTGTTAATCGCTGCTTTAGGGTTACATTAATAATAAAACAAAAGAAGACAACAAATCCGTTCATAGTCGTTTCGAAAGAAAACATATTATTTTCAAGTTAAGAACATATTTTTTTTTTAATTATTTTATTTTTTTTTTATTTCAAACTCTTTTTATTCAAGTTTTCATAAAATTGACGTCTGCAATATCTTAATATCTTTTGTCTCATGAGTTGGTTGCTGACCACTGCGTTTGGATTGCTATGTTACATATTATGTAAAAAAAATCCAACAGACTCATACAGAGACGATTCGAATGAAAATTTAACATTATTTTAAGACTAAAAGCATAACAACACCTTTTAAATCGTCGCCTGCAATTGTTTCGGCTGTCTTCCAAAATAAGAAACCGAAAAGAACAGAGACTTTATTCAGACTTGAACTATTCATTCAGTTTCTAGTCTTTCAAATCATAAAATACAAATGTACTAGTCACAATAAAATCAACAGACTCAACATTTTCATTCAGAACCGGCTGTTGCTGTTCTCTGTCTGTCGATTACATGTACAATATATATAAATACATTGGAAATTCTTTCAAAAATATTTTATTTATATATATATAACAAATAAAATATTTCTGAAAGAAATTTCAATGTATTTAGTCAGACAAATACACATGGATACAGATATAATACTTTTCAGTACTTTGTAACTTCTTCACGAAAAGGGTTGTTATATAAATAAGGATCGCTTTCGAGTTGATGTATTCACTTTCCATTTGATGTATTCTTCTTTTCCTTCTTCTTCTTCTTCTTCTTCTTCTTATTATTATTATTATTATTATTACCACCCCTATCCTATATCCTATAATATTTTAGTCTTATAATCCAGTTTGATAATCCACTAAAACAAAACCATATTAATATCATGACTATAAAGGCTGGTCACTAGTGACCAGCCTTTATAGTCATTATATTATTTAGGGTTTATTTTAGCGGATTATCAAACTGGATTATAAGACTAAAATATTTAGTAAACCAAAATAATATCATGGCTATAAAGGCTGGTCACTAGAGACCAGCCTTTATAGTCATGATATTGTTTTGGTTTTATTTTAGTGTCTTATCAAATCGGATTATAAGAATAAATATTTAGTTACTGGAGACTGGAGCCAGTCAATACCTACATTGTATCCTAAAATTTGAACGACTTCATTTGGCTACCTTTTTATATGTTCTACATTGTAAAACCGCTGGATGAGTGGCAAACAGCGTAGATCCAGATAAGACGCCACGTTCTGAAGCGTCTGATCTTGGTCTACTTGTGTACGCAAACTGTCTCTTCGAATTCTGGGTTTGAATGCAGTACATGCATCGTCCGTCCGTCCTTACATGTGTGCGTCCGTTCCCCATTCCATGTTCATGTTTGCACGGGTATGTTTGTACGAATACTTAGGTAAATACGGTATTCTTATATTATTATAAATAATAATTACATTATAAACATTAACGTATCCACAACAAGTGTTTTGAATTTGGCTCGAAGGATCGTGTGACATTGAAATTGAAGCCATAGTTTTTGACGCTACGCCTAATTAAGCCCAAATGAAAACAACACTAATTCGAAAAGTCATATTGTGTCGTATTGACATTGTTTCACTTAAAATATTTATGAATATGATTATTCTCAAGGACAAACAAAAGAAATTAGCCGCAACGTGAATAAAGGTACCTTCTGATCTGCGCGCCCAATGGACATTCAAATCGATCTGCGCATCTGCGCAGTCTGATCAGAGTCTTCGTTGTCGGCATGAAGAAACTTTGCATCCTTGCTATCCAAAATGCACCCAGTGAAGATTCTTATCAGACATCGCAAACGCATAGGCTGATTGGAATCTTCACTGGGCGCACGTTCAAGGGTACGTTTTCTGACGTTGCGATACAAATGTTTATCATCATGGTCACACTTCGAAACAAATTGAATAGAAATTTCTTAAGAATAATATTTAGGTGTCTTCTTTACAAACAGAACCTATCATTAAGATTTTTTATTTTGTCTTTTAACAATAACAGTAAATTTGATATGAAACATGGTAAAACGCTCTTATCATCTATGCTGTCAAAGAAAACTCAAGTCAGCCTGTATTCACAAGATGTCTGAGCAAGCATTTGGTTATATATGCCACGGTATGCATTCATTTTGCAAGCAAAATGAATGCATACTGTTGCATATATAACCAAACTGTATGAAATTCACCTTGATGATCTGGACGCTTGCAGTTCATATATTGCATTAGTGCCCTTTCCTTATGTTAAGCATAATTATTTATTAATATCCCAATAGCATGGTTAATATACTAACAACAATAGTCATATTGTCTAAAGGTGTTAACAAAAAATGGGGTGACATTTGAATTCTTCGAAACGAAATGGGACCATGTTAGAGCCCAAATGGTAACCTGTATAAATACAGAACACCGTGTGCATTGTCCAGCCTATTCCCAAGTGTCAGGTGTGGACCAGTTTATTGTACATGCACCTATATGAAGGAACGCTATCAAACTTATAGCGCCGAGCTGATCCCTACTGGTAAAGAAGGGCATGGGCAGGTTCGCTTTTTTTTTTTTTTCACACGGTGCAGAACACCAGATAGGACGTTTTTCTAATCAAAACGTTTTCGTACTTTTTTACTTTTAATGTTTCCATATCAATAAACGTACACTTTGGCAAAGTACTAAGGTTGTCTCCAAGGAGGCTTCTAATATGAAGTCGTGGTTTAAATTTTAAGGCGAAAATAAGACAACTGTTAAGCCGCAAACTAAGCTTTTCAGTCATACGGTGGAAAGTCGGTGGTGTGAAAGAAAGTCACGATTCGGTCTTTTTTTGTTTTTGTATTATCTGCACTCATGATAATGATTTTTGAAAATTCTAAAAATGGAATAGGTCATAAATTTCGTACTGGCGTACTTTAGGAGATAACGCAAAATAGTACTACTGAAATTATTGTGCAATCCTTCAGCCATTCAGCGGCATGTACACGTCAGAATAACGTCGATGCATTGTGATGACGTTCAAAGCTCAGTGAATATTGGGTTCATATCTCCGCGAATTCCATTAAAGCTTTTAGCAAATTCAAAAAAAATGGTTTACTCCAACCCACACCGTACCTTTGACTTCGAATGACCTTGTGGACCCTGTCTGAGTAGGTATTTTTGTTCCATTCTGGTTGGTACCATAAGATTGAGTTTTGCTATTGTTACGGTTGCTTTCTGTCTTGTATAGATTTGAAGTCATCGCACTTGGGTAAAAGGAGGTTGGCCACTTGACTATTTCTAACTGTGGATGTTTCTGTCAATTCGCTCTTCCTCTCGGTAGCAGAGGTAGACGGTGATCTGTGGTTGTAGCATTTGTGGACCGCCTCATTATTGTTTTGTTATCCACAAAAAGCACCGTTCACGAGATGAGAAGAAGCAGAGATATCAGATCCCGAGGTTATAAAATATTTTTCGTGCTCAACTCAGCTGAGCATGAAATTCTCTCTGCTGATAAATAGGAAAATTTTCCTAGTTATCAGCAGAGAAATTCCTGGGGTTTAGTCGAACCCCCCTTTGAGTCAAAATTTCATTTTCATAGGGAATCTTGGATATAGTTGATAAATTCGTCTTTACCCTAAATATTCACACCCCTTAACTCTTTACCTTTCCCTTCGACAAGTCCATTCTACTATCTATGAATATGTATAAAATTGCTGGATGAGTGGCAGACAGTGTAGACACTGATCAGACGCCGCGTTCTGCGGCGTCTGATCAGGGTCGACACTGTTTGCTCATGCCTGCCTTTCCGAATACGTAGAGTAAGTACAGTAATTTGATCAAGTTGAATCCCCTCAGAAATCATCCTGGGTCCGCTACATTATTGCAAGACTTTCTTAGTTAATAATTTATAACACATATCATATATTTTTACTCTACTGATAATTTCCCAGGGCTCGTACTAACATGCACCCACGGTGACGGGTTTATTTTCCGCGTAATAAACTGAAAGTGAGTTTGTGGTCTAAGGGAAGTAATTTTGTATGACTATATTAATACTACAATACTGCTACCGTATTAACACTTAGTATTCGGTTACCATATACATCTCCTTAAACTTATGTACTTCTTGAACAAATAAATAAATAAATAAATAAATAGAAACAAAAACAACAACAATAATAATAATAATAATAATAACAATAATAATAATAACAATAGTAAATAAATGAATAAATAAATAAATGTTTCTTTTTCGTATGTGCATTTATCATAATTATTATAGATATATTATAATATATATATAAATACTTCAATACTTCTAATCATATTCATTGTCATTTATTTTTAAAGCAACTTGATGAGACAGTTCAGGATGCACTCAAGTTTGCACATTTTTTTTTCTTGACTGCAAACATAGATTCTGCAAACGTACTGTAAAAGTGATCCTGATCAGATAGTTCGGACGCACTTGCTGATCTGGGCTTATGAACATGTATTATGACTTCTCTCTGAATAGCTCAGAATAAGCTTATTAGCATTCTTCACATTTCATACTGAAAACTTTATTTTTCTGGTTTGAAAGACGGTGGGTAATCAGGATACCGTAATTATTTTAATTGTTCGAACAGACAGGCCTGAGCAAACAGTGTAGACCCAGATCAGACGCCGCGTACGCGGCGTCTGATCTGGGTCTACACTGTTTGCCACTCATCCAGCAGTTTTAGACAGACTGACATTTTTAACAGGTAATAAAACGGACTTATTCAAATTTTAGGAAAGTATGACAGAGAGTTAATGTGTCCAAATATTTTGGGTTCGTGAAAATAGGGAACAATAGGCCGTTATATTTCGCAAAGTAACAACTATTAAGGAAGAATTATGATATAATTATACTTGAACTTTCATATTGAACACTTGGAAAGTAGGCCGTGTTTTCTAAAAATGACCCGGTTGGAGAGTGCACATGGCCCAAGTTTGTTGTCACGCCTCCGTTTCCAATATAAACAGTCAAATCGACTTGCACCTGTCACGGAATTAGCACTTAGTGCGCTAGGGACAAATACAGCTAACGACATACTTATTTTTTCCAGAAAATAGGCTTTAACTTTTCAAGCAAGAAAATTTGCATGAAATGTCAAACCCGTTTTCTGGGAAAATGAGACAAATATTTAGAAGGTCTGCTTACTGATTTTTTTTCCAGCGTGCTAAGTGTTAAAATATGAATAACAGGTAAATTTAAAAATAGTAACAGCACCTGGAGGAGAATTCGATTTCGCGTTATTTTCATATTTTATTTGCGTACCGCAAGAAAAGGCCCTGGTGCTACTTGTATGTGCAAGATCAGCCTGATTAGGACCTTCTCGATTTGGCTATTCATCGATATCTTTTTTCCTGTATACCTTGATTCTGTAAGCAGGGGGTGGGGGTAAGAAAATCCCAATCAGACTGCGCGAATACGCAGGCTGATCGAGGACTTCTTTTCCTGTATATGGAAAAAGGTCCCTTCTTACTGTTGCGTCACATGAAATCAATAAAATAAAGTCGGGGTATAAAGTTGATAGGGTCTATTGATTGCAATGTCAAGAGTACAGGTATTGAATATGGTTAAATCAAAATTGTCATTATCATGTTCACGTCCTTTAGACGAACTTCACTTATGACATAAATGGTTACTTACCAATGTGCCTGATCAACAACAACAACAACAACACAACAAGCAAACAAACAGTGTAAACCCAGATCAGACGCCGCATTATGCGGCGTCTGATCAGGGTCCACACTGTTTGCCATTCACCCAGTTTTAAACATATATCCAGCAGTGTTTAGACACACCAATTGACAGCTCAATGGACTTGTTTTAAATTTAGGACAAGTATGGTAAGGAGTTAAGGTACACGAATACTTAGTGTAACTATGGTATGTATGTACCCGAAATACCATATATATATGTACAGAAATACATGCCTGTTAACCCATTGTAGACTGAATGAACTCCCCCACACTATATATTGGAAGATTCTTATTTCGATGTTGGGTATGCCAGGCTATGTGATTTAGATATTCCTAAAGCAAAATGATTAAACTATTTGCAAACAGTGTAGACCCTGATCAGACGCCGCGTTCTGCGGCGTCTGATCTAAGTCTGCATTATTTGCTTAATACCCTTTTAATCACCCCTAACAACCTACGGCATAGCGATGGTGAAGACATATTTTCGTCAGTAACAAGTTTTACGGAATCTTGCTCAACTATCTAGGATTTTATGACACTTCGAATATTCACTTAGTGCACCATATTCACTGTGATATGGACTGTCTGTCTTTAGAAAAATCGGGCTTCTGAAGCGCAATGGATTGTCAAACACTTAAGGCATCAATGTCGATATTCAAATGCACAAATTACAATAATTTATGCGTAATAGATCAAGTATCTACAATAACTAGAATAGTATGGAGCTCGATTTTTGGTGAAAGGCAGTGCTAAGATAGACATGTTTTTTTTTTTGCACTCGGTGATATGACGATGCATTGTGCAGTCTTCGTGATTTTGTTACATGTATAAATCCGAGTAAATGTTACATTCGCCACCAGGCCGAAGACGTATGTTGTTGACCCTGCTAATGTCTACAGCTTTCAAGATAGTCTTCACCTGTGGAGATACGCAATATGCAACTTAATTATTTGAGCCGGTGCACAGCATATTTCCTGCAAGTTCGCATGTCCGCGAAGCAATGACCCAGATCAGCCTACGCAAACGCGCAGGCTGATCAGAGTCATCACTTTGCGCTCTATATGAAACCAAACAACCAGTCTTTCTTTAGACGGACGACAAAGATTCTGCGCGTGTGGGTGCGCAGGCTGATCTGAGTTTTCTCTGGGTACACGAGCAATCTTGTAGGAAATGTTGTGCCCCGGCTACATACCAATACAGATACCATTGCAAACAGTGCAGAGCCAGATGAGACGGCTCGTAACGAGCCGTCTCATTAGGATCTACACTGTTTGCCATTCTGTTATTGATTTTGACTGAAACCCCTTTTTGCTACAATGAATGTGTCCAAATTCAGAGATGGAAGAGTCCATGTCAGAAAGTCAGGGTCGACAAGTTAATAACTTCTCAACCAGTTCAGTTTGGCTAGTTTACCTCGTTAGTAAATAAATAAATAAATAAAAAGATCATATAAAAATGAACAGGAAAGTAAAATAAAATACATGATATGCGACTGTATTGCAACACAAGGTTCGGCGGCGTCTGATCTGAGTCTGCAATAATTGCTCAGGCCTGACTGTCCCAATACTTAGGGTTAAATATTACGGTAACCCCTACCTTAATTGATTTCGAATATTTGTCGCCTGTAGTGTATTTGGCGGGCGATTTTATCTTAATAACTATGAAAAAAATGTTAGTTATTTTTTCATTTATCTCAAGGTGTGCTCTTCCCATAAACAAAAACAAAACAAAACATTCTCACAATAAGGTGCATTGTATGTGGAGCTTATTCATAATATGAATCACATCAAGTGAAAAGCTACCTACACACGTCTTCTAGATCGCTTGTCCCCTCTGTATATCACATCTATATGCTACAGATACCAGCCTACATTGGACGCAGTCTCATCAGGACTTATGATGCTAATCCCAGCGGGCACACAACGTCGAAATGACCGCCAATTTACCTCCCCAAATAACAATTTATTTTGAATACAGTTATCCCTTAAACAACACCTCTTTGAACAATGTCGATTCAACATCACTGATGTTGAATCGACGTTATAACGACGTTGTTTCAACGTTGTGTGCCTGCTGGAGTGCTATCCCTTTAAGCCTAAATCACAACTACAGCAGACGACACTTTGAAGTATATATTTTTTTCAGAGGAAATAAGGCTTGACATTTCACGTGAATCGTCTGCAAACTGAAATGTCATATTATCTCTGAAAAATAGCAACATCAATTTTAAAATGTCATCTGCTACTTTGTTTAGCGCATTAAGGGGTAATTCTTGAAGGCACTGCTATACACCTTGCCCGCTCTATGCGTCGTCTCAGGATTTTCTTCGTTTGCATTTGTTTTTGTGCAACATTTTAAAGATATGTGCCATTTTTTCAGGTCGTGATTTTCGTAATATTTGATACCTTGATAGGTGTGATAATTACATGTATGATTTGTACAATAAACAATGCAATGTTCAACGAACAGCTTAGTTAATATTTATTTCCCATGCTTTTTTCACACCAAAACGTTGTGAACGGAAGCCTAAAAATTGTCAGACTGGCATATCAAATGTCAACACAATAAGCAGAACCCTCATAAAAGGGGTCTCAACCACCGCATTCCTGAACGTTTAGCATACTTGATAAAGTCTTCAGCAGACATGTTGAAATACTTTTTTTTCTTATTTATTTTTCCAGAAAACAAGCTTTGGCGTTTCATGCGAATTGTCTCGGATAGAGACAAGCTGTATGAAATGTCAAAGCCTGTTCAAACTGTTCCCATATAGTTCCCGAATCCATACTGACAGTATGGTCAAAGCAAAGTCTTTCCAATATGTTTAATCGGGGGATCATGTATCTTTCCAGCAACAGACAATAAAGAAATATACCTGATGTCAGAAAAGACGGCATGGGAACTGTTGATACAATTTAGAAGCACTGCAATTCCATGAGATGTGCCAGGAACAGAATTATGTACCTCCTCTCAGAGAACATGACATTCATCGACCAGTCCAAAAGCTTTGACATAACCTTGAGGGCCTCTGGAAGAGTATGGCAAAGTTTAGCTGCCCAGACAGGTTCATTGTGATGGTTCGACAATTCCGTGATTCCACGCCTGCACGGATCGGACCAATTTTCTATGAACCATGGATATGTAAGCAGCAACGTGAGGAAACATACCTTCTCCCATGTGCGCCCAACGATGACTCAAATCAGCCAGCACATCTTCGTAGTCTGATCAGAGTCTTCGGTATCCGTATGCAGAATTTTTGCATCCTTGGGCATCCAAAAATGCGCCCAGGGAAGGTTCTGATCAGACTGCGCGAATGCGCAGTCTGATCTGAACCTTCGCTGGGCGCACATGTCCGAATGTACATTTTCCGAGTTTATGGCTCGTGTACAAGCAAAAGTCCTGTTGAGAGCGGTAATGTTATCTACCATGATTTCAGACGCTCTTTCAGGATTGCGAGAGTGCACTGTTTATCAGACATCGTTTTGAAGCCAGTTTGTTCAGCCTTGGCCAATTACAGAACAAAAGCATGCAGACAGTAGTAATAATAGAAGATGGTTCCTCTGCTAATGACATGGCAAAAAATGCTTCGACTAAATTAAAGTTACAAGGAAACTTGGATAGTATTTCAAAAGCCTGTGACAACATAACATAATCGAACAAATCAACAATGCAAAAAACGACCGAGGGGATCTGATATTCTGGAGAGAACACGACTGAAACTACAATTTCAGTGAAAGGCGAGGAACTGACAGCAGTCTTAACCCATTTATACCTGGTGTCCCATAAAATGGACATTGGCAAACAGTGTAGACCCAGATCAGACGCCGCAGAACGCGGCGTCTGATCAGGATCTAGACTTTTTGCACTAAGTACTGGACTTTCTATATTAATTGATAATAATAAACACAAACCAGAGACACCTTCCAATAGACTTAGACCTGCCTAAAGAAAGAGGTAGAAAAAGCCATTAAGCATTAACGGTTTAACTTGGAAGCATGCTGACAAGGAATATACCGTATTCATTGCATAGGTCTCATTACGCACATTACGCATATACGTAGCATGCGTAACATGTGTAAGAAAAAAAATCGTATTCGACCTAATACCGCACTGTGCGCTTATGTTTTTCAAAACTATTGTGAAAACTTGTAGTAAAATATGTATCCACCTACTACGAGCGTAAAAGTACACTTTAAAAACAAGATCAGCATATGACATATCTAATGGTGTTTATGCGTTTTATTTTTTATCTGATTTTCTTTATGAAAGCATATGTTGTTTGTACTCATTTGAATTGCATCGACACGTCGATGCAATTCATATACAATTAATGCCTTTTTAAGAAGTAGACAAAAATTACACTGGCTGTAATCTGAAGACTATTGAACTGCTTGACTGTGCGCTTGTTGGGGAGTGTGCGTAATTAGATCGAATACGGTATTTGCACTAAAGAGACATCAACTAACATAAGCTGCTTTGCTTCGTTATGGGCTGCTCTGAAAGGAAACAGTTAAAGAGGGAGCAGAATCTTTCCTTTACTATTTTGGAAGTGATACCTTAAAGATTTGTCCTGGGAGAGCATAAATAACGCTACTAGTATTTTCCGTAAGTATTCGTACAAACAGGCTCGAGCAAACAGTGCAGATTAAGATCAGACTGCAGAGCATATGATCAAGGACTACACTATTGGCCAGTCATTCAGCAGCTTTTAGACAAATTAACAGATCATCAAGAAAACATGCCTATAAACTTTTGATCCCCTTAAACCCCACTTTTATATAGTAAAACTGGGGTTTACAGGGGTATACATTATTTTTCGTATTTCTGCTCAAAACATAGATTGTGGGTACTCGTTAGAACCGCCTCATCGAGAAATATCAGAGTTGTTTATCTGAAAATTTTCAGCTTTTGGAGGTGAAATTTTCTATATAT
The DNA here is from genome assembly GCA_964016985.1 of Anodontia alba. Taxonomy (NCBI): domain Eukaryota; kingdom Metazoa; phylum Mollusca; class Bivalvia; order Lucinida; family Lucinidae; genus Anodontia; species Anodontia alba. The sequence goes on along the minus strand of OZ024828.1, from coordinate 71,819,672 downwards.
TTGAATAGGCGTGTCTTCGTAATGGGGTAAAATGGACTTGTGCAATTCCACATGTAGCAGTACAGTCGAACCTCAATGGCTCGAAAATCCTTGGGATCATGAAATTCCTTTCGAGATATGGGTTGTTCGAGCCACCGAGGGTTAATCAGCTTCAGGTCAGAAAACGAATGGGGATGATTTAGGGAAATCTTTTCGATTTTCTACACAAAAATGGCATGTTGAATGTACTCATTAGAATTGCCTCGATGAGGCGATTCCAATGAGTACACACAACATACAATTTCATGATGAAATTGGAAGAACTTCGTAGGGAATCAAAAAACGAGTTCGAATTCGCTATGGTAAACGAGCCATCGAGGCGCTTCTAATGAGTACCCACAACATATGTTTTCATGGAAAACTGGAGAAAATTATCCTAGAATTATCATCAAATACTTCTCCTTATCAAGTCTCCTGATAAGTATAAGAACAAAATCTTGATACGCCTTTTATTTCAACCTATGAAGGTCACCCAGAAATCATCACTGGACGACTTTAACAGGTCACCTTCTAGGAGAGTATAGTGCATGACATGGCCTTATCACAAAGAATCTGTTGACCTTTGAAGAACGAAGAACACATGGTCCCCAGCAGAAAGGAGAAAAAAGCGCAGAGTGCAAAGCCAGAACTAGAGTAGTATTGCCAGTTTAGCTATCACCTTAAGATCTACCCTGTTCTACATTTGGCCGAGTGTTGACTCATCAGTCATCCTACATGTCCATGTACAGACTAAAGTACAAGGCACCGCTTACGATTGTGATAGACATGGCCAGTCATGACCGACGCAACGGCAGCAAAAATATACATTCTCTGTTTGTGAATATGTTTCTGATTTCTCCACAAAATATATTTTGTTGGTACTCATTAGAATAAGAACCTACATTATCTTCTTTTTCGTATTTAAAAACTAAAAAAAATAATTTTCTCGATAACCCTCTTATAGCGAACTTTGTAAGCCATGACATTTTGACCGTATCATCCCGAAAACATGCCTATATAATTTTGACCCCCTTAAACCCCACTTTTATATAGTAAACCTGGAGTTTACAGGGGTATACATTATTTTTCTTATTTCTGCTCAAAAACATAGATTGTGGGTACTCGTTAGAACCGCCTCGCCGAGGCGGTTCTAACGAGTACCCATAATCTATGTTTTGAGCAAAAATATGAAAAATATCAGAATTTTTATCTGAAAATTTTCATTATTTTTGGTGGTAAAATTTTCAATATATTTGAATAGGCGTGTATTCGTAATGTAATTTGGTAAATTAGAACTGTTTTGGTTATTGATTAACCCTTTCACCCCTGAGGTTATGTAATGGACTCTTTCTTCTTTGAATCTGGACAGAATCATTGCTCTAAATAGGGATCTTGGTAAATAATAATAATGATAATAATAATAATAATAATAATAATAAAAGTAGCAAAACGTGTAGATCCCGATGAGATGGTTCATCATCTGGATCTAGACTGTTTGCAAAACGATATACTTTGGACTTCAGGGCTGAAACCTTGAGTTTCGGAAATAGACTTTCATTTCTGTATTTGGACACATCCATAGTTGCCAAAAGGGTGACAGGTGCAATTCAAGAGCAGAATAACAAACAGTGTAGATCCAGTTGTATCTGTCTTGGTCTATGGGGCTGGAAGGGTAAAGACAGCTTTATGCAGTAACAGGACGCTAGACGTTAAAATGCACATTGAAGAAACTGGTTGAAATCTGTAAAAATCAAAAATGAATCTGCCAAATAAGGTAAACCTTGTCCCCTCCATGCATTTCATATAGCATATATATTGTGAAGCTCTACAGACTTATTAACATAATGATGTCTATTTACGAAAAATCATTCATCAAGCGGAACTGAGGTTATGTGGACTACTGAGACAGTTAGTTACTCACTTTGACTGGACCCTGCGACTTTCGCAGGGTCTCTGAACCATGTTGACCCAGATCAGACAGCACAGTTGATTAGGACCTTATAGTTCGTATTTATTGGAAGAACTATTTTCGCTTTCGAGTCACTATATAATAGTATTATTGTGTTATTGTTGTAAAGGTTAGCGAAAGTTCGAAGCGTAAATTCTTAAAATGATTTATTAAATAACTTAAATGTGTCTCATAAGCATTTTAAGAATGCTATTGTGCTTTGATCCTACGCCATCAAATTTTATAATTCATCATATTTTAACATACCAATAAGATTATTTGGATAAACAACCAGAGGACCTGTTAAGGTGGAATATTTGATGATAATTCTGGGATAATTTTCATCAGTTCTCCGTAAGAAGATATGTTGTGGGCGCTCATTCGAAGCGCCTCACCGAGGCGCTTCGAATGCGATCCCACAACATATGCTTTTATGAAGAAATGAGGAAAATTATCCTACAATTATCACCAAAAATTTCTTAACAAGGCCTCCGACAATGTTATGTCTGTGTTATTCTTATAAATACTTTATCAACCAAGGCATGCAGCTTCGTGTGATAATAATAACATATTAGTTAACAAGAAGATAAACTGGGATGACCTTGCAGATAAAATATTCATAATGTCAATATTTATAAACAATATCTAAAAATACATTATAAAATAGTTGTATAGTGACGAGTTATACCATTTTTGCCCTAAGACTTCGGACAGCTCGTTAACTAATACAATATATATATATATATATATATATATATATATATATATATATATATATATATATATATATATATATATATATATGGACGTTTAATCGACTTTGTTTCAACGTTGATTGCGTGCTTGGGTGTTATTCATGTCAGAAGATATGAATTTCTGTTCTACTTTCATAATCAATTGCATTTCTCCATGGCAGTGCTGCTGATGGCTTAACAGGGGGATGGGAACATAGCCTATGTTTTTTTTTCTTGACTCATTTTGACACATTTTCTTTCTGGACATTATCATCATAAAAAGTAATATCGCCTAAATGCGAGCACAGCACAGACCTATCTGTAGTCTCTTCAAAAGTCCTTCACAGCATAATTAAGGAATGAATATCCGTATATAAAAATATATGTAAATCAATAATAAATAATAAAAAGTAATCAGCAAAATTTGTTCGTGACACTTATTGACAGTCGTTTCTTGTCACTTCGTGACGCTTATTAGTGAGACTCAAATTTTGTGACTAGCGGTATAATCAAGTCTGCCCCAGTCCTGCTATCTTCCGGTGACAACTTCCGGGAAGAAAAAGGAAGAACATATTGGTCACAGCGGTTTCTGCTGAAAGTATATATCTTTGTATGCTACTTTTCCTTGATCATATTCTCTACCGTAGAGCTCTGTTGAACCGTATTTCTCACAGAACGGATTCCTCACGCCGGTGTGATAAATTCGACCGAATTTTTCACATTCGGACAAAGGTGAAGAATACGTTTTGCGGATTTAGAGTTTTTAACCCAAACGAGTTTGTCACACATTAGAATTTCTATTGCTTGCACACCATTAAACAAATTTTTAATGAATGGAAACATTTTCGGTGAAATATAGGTGTAAGAAATTCGGTCGGATTTTTCACATGTCATGTTTTGGTCAAATATGCCACAACTATGAATAATTCGGTCGAATTATTTTTTACAGCAGGGAAGTTTTCGATCGAATTTATCACGTGCCAGATATATTTGGTCAGATGTGTTACATGTGACACACGTTGGTGAATTATAGGTGTAAGAAACTGGAACATATTTTTCATATGTGATGTTTTCGGTCAAATGTGTCACAACTGTGTGGCGAATTAAGTCTATTTTTCCATAGTTTCACAGCTGTAAAGTATTGGATCGAATTCCTCACAAGTGACATATACGGTCGAATTTCTTACATGTGACACATTTTGGTAAAATATAGGTGTGAGAAATTCGGTCGGATTTTTCACATGTGATGTATTCTGCTGAATATGTGATGACTGACAAATTTGGTCAAATTGTTCACATCTGTGAAGTATTCGATCATATTCCTCATGATTGACATATTCAGTCGGAACTTTACTTCTGATATTTTCGGCAAATGTAGGTGTGAGAAATTCGGTCGGATTTTTCACATGTGATGTTTTCTGTCCACTATGTCACAACTTGTATGAATTCGATCGATTTTTCCACATCTGTGCAGTATATCATTGAATTTCTTACGTTTGATATAATCGGTCGAACACGTGGCCTTATCGGCGAATATAGGTATGAGAAATACGGTCGGATTTTTCACATGTGATGAATTCTGTCGAATATGTCATAACTGTGACGAATTAGGTCTAATTGTTCACATCTGTGAAGTATTCGATCGAATTCCTCACGTTTGATATATTTAGTGGGATATTTTACATGTGATATTTTCGGCGAATATAGGTGTGAGAAATTCGGTCGGATTTTTCACATGTGATGTATTCTGTTGAATATATCATGACTGTGACGAATTCGGTGGAAATTTTTCACTGCTGTGAAAAATTCGATGGAATTACTCTCGTGTGCTATATTTGGTCAGATGTTAAACAGGCGACACACTTGTGAATAAATTGATTGATTGTTGGTACACGTTCGAACCGCCTCAGTGAGGTGTCGGTTCGAACGAGTACCCATAATCTATGTTTTAGAGCAGAAATAAGGAAATAATGAACACCCCAGCAAACCCCACTTTTTCCTCGTAAGGAAAACATATCTATTCAAATACATTGCATTTTGCCGAAGAGGATTTTCAGAGGAAAAAGTTTGATACCTTTCTTATTTCTCCTAAAATCATTAATTGTGGTTACACGTTCGAAACGCCTCAGTAACCGCCTCGCTGAGGCGGTTTGAACGAGTACCCACAATTTTTATAGCAGAAATAAGGAAATAATGAATAGCCCTGCAACCCTCACTTTTTCCTATATAAAGTGGGGTTTGCCGGCCCAGGGTAGTCATTGCATAGGCTTGTTTTCTTAATGTATAATTCAGATCATTTGTGGCTTTTTACAATCACGATTATCAATTACCAAAATTTATCCATTGTTACAAACAATTCGCATTGATATCTTAAAGTATTAAAGTCGGGCTGATTTACATCAGATTTATATCAATAATTTACATTTCAAGTTTAAGATAACAATATAAAGACTGATTTTTAGATATCGATTTTTCGAAATAAAATATTCACAAATTGGGTATCGATATATGTAATTATTAATATCCATAATTAATTATAGATATCAATAAAACTCTTTACAGATATCCATAATTTATAGATATCTTTACAATTAGAATATTTGATATCAGTACCAACAATCTTATATCTATAATAAGATTTGTCGAAATCTGTATAGAATAAGGGATGATTGATATTATTGAACAAATCCATAGGTATCAAGAAACAGATATGACATTTCATTTATTTCATTTTATGATATCCAATAATATTCGAAGTTAAAAATAATAATACAATAAATAATAAATCTATCACTCGATCAAAAGATATGCATGATAAGAAAAAAATATATTACCTCGGAACTGTATTAAATGGTTAATCGTATGTTTTATATCATAAGCTGTGACAAATACGTTTGTGAGAAATCCGTGCATGAAAAAAGGCACTTTTTTGAAGGTTTTTTTTGAAAAGTGACAAATACGTTTGCGTGCTATATATAAAACTGATGCCGAACGAGTTTGTCACAGATAGGTGAGGAATACGTTCGGCAGCTGTGAAAAATTCGGTCGAATTCTTCACGCCGCGTGACAAATCCGACCGAATTTTTCACATGTGTGAGGAATCCGTTCCGTGAGAAATACGGTTCAACAGAGCTCACTTCGTTCGCGACGCGCTTCAGCTTGTCTGATCGAGAAATCTGGACACTTCGACTGCTTTTAGTTTTGTGTTTGTGTTCATTGCTTTCAAAGGTCATTCTTTTTAGAATCTTTTTTTTACATATCAACAGAGAGCAAAACGTACGGACAAGTATGGTAAGGAGTTAAGGCAGCCGAATATATAGGGTAATTAGGGTTTTGACATGCTGACACCATAACTTGAGATACTAATTAGTAGTTTTGAAACTCAATAACCTGCATGGAATCCGAGTAGCAAGGAACCGGCTTCAGGAAATGAACATTATAATTCGGTGTTATTAACCTTTTCCACTCAATGGGCTAATTCAGCAAACGACAAATTTGATGACATTTTTGTTTTAATTTTCCAAGAAAATAGACTTTGACATTTCATGCAAATTGTCTCCTTAGGATATCGGGATATAGGCTTTGTCATTTCGTACAAATTAGGAGACAATTTGTATGAAATGTTAAAGCCTGTTTGCAGGCAAAATAAAAAAAAATGCTGAAAGTTTTACAATGTACCCAGCATGCAGTATGCTAACTACTTATTGAAGCGGTCAACTAAGAGGCCGAATAACATATAATTATGTTTGTTTCTGACTGAAAGTTGACATTTCACTAATGATATTTGAAACAGAGTTGATTAGCAGCTGCAGAATCCACGTGACAACATCGACCCCAAGGTGTTGACATACAGAGACTCAGGTGATAAAAAACATAAGCCTTGGGACTAAATCAAAGTGTTACTGGTTGGTAGATTTAGATTCTATTGTGTGTGATCCGATTATGACATTTTGACATAAGGCGTGTGTCCATTCTATAAATATGTGAAAAAAGAGTACATATCAACGTCATCATAAATATTATTGCCTCACGTGTAAAACTCGTACATTACTCCAATAATAGTAACAACACACCTGAAATTAACATTACTGTCTGGCAGCGGCTTATAATTCTACTCATTACGAAAACACGCCTATTCAAATATATTAGAAACTTTACAACTAAAAAAGGAAAATTTTCAGATAAAAAAATTCTGATTTTTTCATATATCTGCTCAAAACATAGATTGTGGATACTCGTTAGAACCGCCTTAGCGAGGCGGTTCTAACAAGTACCTAGGCGGTTCTAACGAGTACCCACAATCTATGTTTTGAGCAGAAATAAGAAAAATAAATTATATACCCCTGTAAACCCCAGTTTTACTATATAAAAGTGGGGTTTAAGGGAGTCAAAATTATATAGGCCTGTTTTCGTGATGTAGGTTACTCTGTGTCTGGTAATCGAGTTTTGACGAGTGAACTGTGGCATGTCCACAGTTACTGCCTTGTCAATAAATGAGTCACAGGATGGGAAAGTACCTTAAGAAACGTGCGACCAGATAAGATTCAGATTAGCCTGTACATCCGTGAGAAACTTCTCTGTCTGTACAGTGAACCCTCGTTACAACGACAACATTTGTTCCGAAAGATGTTGTCATTACAATGAATTTACTGTTGTAAAGAATCTTTAATGGACATAATGATATGTAAGAGAGACCTTATTTTATTCTTATTTATTTCATAGAATATGTTTTTGAAATTTGTTAGAAACGCCTCAGTGAGGCGATTCTAACAAATATCCAAAACATATGTTGCTTGAAGTTTAAATGCAATATTCTTGCATAAACTCTTCATGACATTCAAATTTTCATTATAACGAATTTTGTCATTGTATTGAGTGTCGGTATAAAGAGGGTTGACTTATATGGACCGCATGGATCCTTGATTATCTACAGAGAGCACAGAGCAGATTTTGATCAGTGTATGTGGATACGAAGGCTAACCCGAGCCTTCGGTTGGCCCACAATGTGATACACTACAGGTTCTCACATTGCTATTCAAATTAAGGGGACTTGTTTTAAGTTGTAGTTTATCTGACATTTTTACAAAGCAGACAACTTTTTGGACTTCTTGTTTGCTTTCCTGCTCAGCAATCTCCTTCTTTAACGAGGTTTACTCCAACAGGAAATAATTCCCAGTTAGAAATCTTCCTTAAAAAAGCTTCCTTGCTGAAAAGGGGTCTACTCTAAGTAGACCCCTTTTCAGCAAGGCGGCTTTTTTTTTCCTTTTAGAGAAAATCCCTTTTCAGTAGGGACCTAAAACTAGTTTGACAGTGTTACAAAGTGCACAAAGACCTCTTTTTATGTTTAATAAGCAGTTTCAGTTAAATAGTTTACTCACCTCTCAATACGAAGACATGCTGCGTGTACTCATAAGAATCGCTTCGAGGCTGTTCCAGTGTATACAAGAAATGAAAAGTGGGAGCTACACCTAACAGAAATCGACATTATGACATATATATACGTGTATGCAATCATATGAAATCATTGTGTGGACTGAGATCAGCGTACATATTCGCACAGTCTGATTAGAGTCGACGCCGGTCGCTCACAGAATGCATGGTATTTACTTATTCTGTTACCGACTACCGTAGGCCCTGAATCCGTGCAATATGATCATGGTCTACGCTGGTCGCATATGTCATAAGGTCGACTTAAATTGTAGATGCTGGAGAAATAAGAAAGTGTTACGTGATATTTTGGGATGGAACAAAAATCGTTATCTGCATCCCTGTCATCTGTGCACGCCATTTAACCAGACAATACGGATGCGAAAAGTAATGACACTGGTCATCAAGCGGCTCTTGTATCATATAATTGGACTTGTTTTGGAATGAAAATTGGCACTTTCCGTCAAATGACCATTCGCCACACGCCAAACATGCGCGCAATGGCGTGCTGTTTGACAGTCAGGCTTCGTTTATTGGTGGGATTTGCTTTGTAGCATGACGGTAAGTTGATCAGAAACATCACCGCTCGGCAAAAGGCACCTCACAGTACTAATGCGATCACAAGAACAAAACGAGAATAAATGAATGAAAGAAAGAAAATAGGCAAATTATCTTGCTCATTTATGACTTATCATCACGAAAACATGCCTATATAATTTTGACCCCCTTAAACCCCACTTTTATATAATAAAACTGGGGTTTACAGGGGTATTCATTATTTTTCTTATTTCTTCTCAAAAACATAGCTTGTGGGTACTCGTTAGAACCGCCTCACCGAGGCGGTTCTAACGAGTACCCACAATCTATGTTTTGAGCAGAAACATGAAAAAATATCAGAATTTTTATCTGAAAACTTTACAGTTTTGGGTGGTGAAATTTTCAATATATTTGAATAAGCGTGTTTTCGTAATGCTCAGCAAACAATAACTATCCTCCGACCCATGCGAACTACAAATGCTCAACACAGGCTGCGAACATGCGCAATATACATGCATTCCGGGCATTCGCATATCGACAGTTTATTTCAGAATCTGCATGCTCAAATAAAATATTAACTATGCGAACTGTCTCACGCAGTCTTGTCTAATCATTTCCCTGCGCACATGCGCAGTCACGCCTGAACATGCGCAGTTACCTTTTCCCTCTGCAATAAAGATTCTTATCATCTCCAACCTGAGATTATGTTCTTTAGGGCATGAGCGCCCAGCCAGGCCCCGAGGTTATAAAACTTTTTTTCATGCTCAACTCAGCTGAGCATGAAATTTTCTCTGCTAATAAATATGAAAATGCCAACAATAGTTGGCATTTTCATATTTATTAGCAGGGAAATTTTCATGCTCAGTTATGTTAAGTGAGAAAGAATTTCGCAATGTTTGTAATCTGAGATTTATTAGCATGAAAAATTTCATGCTCAGCTGAGTTGAGCATGAAAAAAAAAACCTTGGGGCCAGGGCTCCGCACAGTCTGATCAAAGTCTTCGCTGAGCGTTCTCTGGATAGGTTGCGTAGGTTGATCTGAGACTTCGCTGGGCACACATGTGCCAATGTACATTTTCTTAAGTTGCGGACGACATGTCCTAATACGGCTCTAGAATGCAGATGTATTTCCGATTCATGGCCATTCACAGACAAAATGAAGTATTTGATTATAAAGTCATATTTGAACCTAGAAAAAGACATTACTGGGTATTAATGCCAATCATGAAATAAGTATAGCGCATCGGATGTTCATACAAGCAATTTTGAAACATTTTCCCTTTCAGAAAATGACGGTTTTGGAGCATAAAAATAACCATCCTTCTTCCATGGTTCTATTTTAGTCACATGTCACTCCATAAAAAGAAACCACTATCCCTGACAAACAGTTAAAGCCAGATGAGGTGGCTATAACTAGTAATCTAGGATCTACACTTTTTACCATTTCCAGTGATCGTTGCACCCACGGAGGGCCAATCATTACGAAAACACGCCTATTCAAATATATAGAAAATTTCACCTCCAAAAACTGAAAATATCTAGATAAAAACTGATATTTTTTCTCCATATTTCTGCTCAAAATATAGATTGCGGTTACTCGTTAGAACCGCCTCGGCGAGGCGATTCTAACATGTACCCACAATCTATGTTTTTGAGCAGAAGTAAGAAAACTAATGTATACCCCTGTAAACACCAGTTTTACTATAGAAAAGTGGGGTTTAAGGGGGTCATAATTATATAGGTATGTTTTCGTGATGCCTAGCCCCAGGTCAGGAGGAAAATTGGGAAAATTTAGGAATGCCTTCGATCTTCTATGAAATAATGGTTTGTTTAGTGTACGCGTTAATATCGCCTCGATGAGGCGATTCTAATGCGTATTAACAACACACATTTTCTCATTTAAGTAAGAAATGTTCCCTAAATATCCCTAAATATTTGTTTTTCTTGAGCTATATACTTGTATGTGGTGGGTTGGTGGTTGCGTGTGGTTGTAGGGGAGGTGGGGATGGGATGGGTTGATGATGTGTAATTTTACTGACCGCTTTGCTCAGGTGCGGCTCATTAACGCTTTCATGAAACATTTTCCCAGAAAATAAGATTTGACATTTCATGCAAATTGTCTTCTTAGATCCCATTTTCTAGAAAAAAAAATAGAAATTTATCATCATTTTTTCATCTGCTGAAATTAGTGTGTTAAGTTTTAATGATTAACTTTTTCTTAGGAAACAGTTTGCATCAAATTTCAAGTCTTATTTTTCTGGAAAAATGAGAAAAAAAAAAATAATCAATTTGTCGACTGCTGAATTGCCCGCTGGTGTTATGAGATTTCGAACTTGTACATGTTACAAGTTGAAGTAAACAGCAACCCCGTTTCTTTTTTATTTTATTTTATTTATTTATTTTATTTATTTATTTTTATTTTTTTTATTTTTTTTTTTTTGATTCAAACAAAAACAATAACTATGTTAAAGCCAACTTGCTCCGACTCCCGTGACAAGTGTGAATATACGAGTATAGGTAGATTTCTAACCAGGTGGGAAACCTCGGTTTAACATTTTCCCCTAACGTAGTCAGTTCTTAATTAATAATGCTTGCATTTTCATTGTCAATAGTCCTGTCAATATTATTGAATATAGCTTGAGAATAAAAACTCTGACGTGTGATATTAACACCTGACAACGACATGATCGTTAAGTTAGCATCTGGTTCACGGTTCATTATTCACGGTTCAGGATTCAGAGTATGGTTCAGTATTCAGGATATTATTCAAAATACGAGCTGCAGCGTCTGGTTCAGGATTCAGCGTATTATTCAAAATACGTGCTGCAGCGTCTGGTTCAGGATTCAGCGTATTATTCAAAATGCGAGCTGCAGCGTCTGGTTCAGGATTCAGCGTATTATTCAAAATACGACCTGCAGCGTCTGGTTCATTATTCAGGGTATTTTTCAAAATGCGAGCTGCAGCGTCTGGTTCAGGATTCAGCGTATTATTCAAAATACGACCTGCAGCGTCTGGTTCATTATTCAGGGTATTTTTCAAAACACGACCTGCAGCGTCTGGTTCAGGATTCAGCGTATTATTCAAAATGCGAGCTGCAGCGTCTGGTTCAGGATTCAGCGTATTATTTAAAATGCGAGCTGCAGCGTCTGTTTCATTATTGAGGGTATTTTTCAAAATACGAGCTGCAGCGTCTGGTTCAGTATTCAGCGTATTATTCAAAATACGAGCTGCAGCGTCTGGTTCATTATTCAGGGTATTTTTCAAAACACGACCTGCAGCGTCTGGTTCAGGATTCAGCGTATTATTCAAAATACGAGCTGCAGCGTCTGGTTCAGGATTCAGCGTATTATTCAAAATACGAGCTGCAGCGTCTGGTTCAGGATTCAGCGTATTATTCAAAATGCGAGCTGCAGCGTCTGGTTCAGGATTCAGCGTATTATTCAAAATACGAGCTGCAGCGTCTGGTTCATTATTCAGGGTATTTTTCAAAATGCGAGCTGCAGCGTCTGGTTCAGGATTCAGCGTATTATTCAAAATACGACCTGCAGCGTCTGGTTCATTATTCAGGGTATTTTTCAAAACACGACCTGCAGCGTCTGGTTCAGGATTCAGCGTATTATTCAAAATGCGAGCTGCAGCGTCTGGTTCATTATTCAGGGTATTTTTCAAAACACGACCTGCAGCGTCTGGTTCAGGATTCAGCGTATTATTCAAAATGCGAGCTGCAGCGTCTGGTTCAGGATTCAGCGTATTATTTAAAATGCGAGCTGCAGCGTCCGTTTCATAATTGAGGGTATTTTTCAAAATACGAGCTGCAGCGTCTGGTTCAGTATTCAGCGTATTATTCAAAATACGAGCTGCAGCGTCTGGTTCATTATTCAGGGTATTTTTCAAAACACGACCTGCAGCGTCTGGTTCAGGATTCAGCGTATTATTCAAAATACGAGCTGCAGCGTCTGGTTCAGGATTCAGCGTATTATTCAAAATACGAGCTGCAGCGTCTGGTTCAGGATTCAGCGTATTATTCAAAATACGACCTGCAGCGTCTGGTTCAGGATTCAGCGTATTATTCAAAATACGAGCTGCAGCGTCTGGTTCAGGATTCAGCGTATTATTCAAAATGCGAGCTGCAGCGTCTGTTTCATTATTGAGGGTATTTTTCAAAATACGACCTGCAGCATCTGGTTCAGGATTCAGCGTATTTTTCAAAACACGACCTGCAGCGTCTGGTTCAGGATTCAGCGTATTATTCAAAATACGAGCTGCAGCGTCTGGTTCAGGATTCAGCGTATTATTCAAAATACGAGCTGCAGCGTCTGGTTCAGGATTCAGCGTATTATTCAAAATGCGAGCTGCAGCGTCTGGTTCAGGATTCAGCGTATTATTCAAAATACGACCTGCAGCGTCTGGTTCATTATTCAGGGTATTTTTCAAAATGCGAGCTGCAGCTTCTGGTTCAGGATTCAGCGTATTATTCAAAATACGACCTGCAGCGTCTGGTTCATTATTCAGGGTATTTTTCAAAACACGACCTGCAGCGTCTGGTTCAGGATTCAGCGTATTATTCAAAATGCGAGCTGCAGCGTCTGGTTCAGGATTCAGCGTATTATTTAAAATGCGAGCTGCAGCGTCTGTTTCATTATTGAGGGTATTTTTCAAAATACGAGCTGCAGCGTCTGGTTCATTATTCAGGGTATTTTTCAAAACACGACCTGCAGCGTCTGGTTCAGGATTCAGCGTATTATTCAAAATACGAGCTGCAGCGTCTGGTTCAGGATTCAGCGTATTATTCAAAATACGAGCTGCAGCGTCTGGTTCAGGATTCAGCGTATTATTCAAAATGCGAGCTGCAGCGTCTGGTTCAGGATTCAGCGTATTATTCAAAATACGACCTGCAGCGTCTGGTTCCAGCGTATTATTCAAAATGCGAGCTGCAGCGTCTGTTTCATTATTGAGGGTATTTTTCAAAATACGAGCTGCAGCGTCTGGTTCAGGATTCAGCGTATTATTCAAAATACGAGCTACAGCGTCTGGTTCATTATTCAGGGTATTTTTCAAAACACGACCTGCAGCGTCTGGTTCAGGATTCAGCGTATTATTCAAAATACGACCTGTTCAGGATTCAGCGTATTATTCAAAATACGAGCTGCAGCGTCTGGTTCAGGATTCAGCGTATTATTCAAAATGCGAGCTGCAGCGTCTGTTTCATTATTGAGGGTATTTTTCAAAATACGACCTGCAGCGTCTGGTTCAGGATTCAGCGTATTATTCAAAATGCGAGCTGCAGCGTCTGTTTCATTATTGAGGGTATTTTTGAAAATACGACCTGCAGCGTCTGGTTCAGGATTCAGCGTATTATTCAAAATATACGAGCTGCAGCGTCTGGTTCAGGATTCAGCGTATTATTCAAAATGCGAGCTGCAGCGTCTGTTTCATTATTGAGGGTATTTTTCAAAATACGACCTGCAGCGTCTGGTTCAGGATTCAGCGTATTATTCAAAACACGACCTGCAGCGTCTGGTTCAGGATTCACCGTATTATTCAAAATGCGAGCTGCAGCGTCTGGTTCAGGATTCAGCGTATTATTTAAAATGCGAGCTGCAGCGTCTGTTTCATTATTGAGGGTATTTTTCAAAATACGAGCTGCAGCGTCTGGTTCAGTATTCAGGGTATTTTTCAAAACACGACCTGCAGCGTCTGGTTCAGGATTCAGCGTATTATTCAAAATACGAGCTGCAGCGTCTGGTTCAGGATTCAGCGTATTATTCAAAATGCGAGCTGCAGCGTCTGGTTCAGGATTCAGCGTATTATTCAAAATGCGAGCTGCAGCGTCTGTTTCATTGTTGAGGGTATTTTTCAAAATACGAGCTGCAGCGTCTGGTTCAGTATTCAGCGTATTATTCAAAATACGAGCTGCAGCGTCTGGTTCATTATTCAGGGTATTTTTCAAAACACGACCTGCAGCGTCTGGTTCAGGATTCAGTGTATTATTCAAAATACGACCTGCAGCGTCTGGTTCAGGATTCAGCGTATTATTCAATATACGAGCTGCAGCGTCTGGTTCAGGATTCAGCGTATTATTCAAAATGCGAGCTGCAGCGTCTGTTTCATTATTGAGGGTATTTTTCAAAATACGACCTGCAGCGTCTGGTTCAGGATTCAGCGTATTATTCAAAATACGACCTGCAGCGTCTGGTTCAGGATTCAGCGTATTATTCAAAATACGAGCTGCAGCGTCTGGTTCAGGATTCAGCGTATTATTCAAAATGCGAGCTGCAGCGTCTGTTTCATTATTGAGGGTATTTTTCAAAATACGACCTGCAGCGTCTGGTTCAGGATTCAGCGTATTATTCAAAATACGACCTGCAGCGTCTGGTTCAGGATTCAGCGTATTATTCAAAATGCGAGCTGCAGCGTCTGTTTCATTATTGAGGGTATTTTTCAAAATACGACCTGCAGCGTCTGGTTCAGGATTCAGCGTATTATTCAAAATGCGAGCTGCAGCGTCTGTTTCATTATTGAGGGTATTTTTGAAAATACGACCTGCAGCGTCTGGTTCAGGATTCAGCGTATTATTCAAAATATACGAGCTGCAGCGTCTGGTTCAGGATTCAGCGTATTATTCAAAATGCGAGCTGCAGCGTCTGTTTCATTATTGAGGGTATTTTTCAAAATACGACCTGCAGCGTCTGGTTCAGGATTCAGCGTATTATTCAAAACACGACCTGCAGCGTCTGGTTCAGGATTCACCGTATTATTCAAAATGCGAGCTGCAGCGTCTGGTTCAGGATTCAGCGTATTATTTAAAATGCGAGCTGCAGCGTCTGTTTCATTATTGAGGGTATTTTTCAAAATACGAGCTGCAGCGTCTGGTTCAGTATTCAGGGTATTTTTCAAAACACGACCTGCAGCGTCTGGTTCAGGATTCAGCGTATTATTCAAAATACGAGCTGCAGCGTCTGGTTCAGGATTCAGCGTATTATTCAAAATACGAGCTGCAGCGTCTGGTTCAGGATTCAGCGTATTATTCAAAATGCGAGCTGCAGCGTCTGGTTCAGGATTCAGCGTATTATTCAAAATACGACCTGCAGCGTCTGGTTCCAGCGTATTATTCAAAATGCGAGCTGCAGCGTCTGTTTCATTATTGAGGGTATTTTTCAAAATACGAGCTGCAGCGTCTGGTTCAGGATTCAGCGTATTATTCAAAATACGAGCTACAGCGTCTGGTTCATTATTCAGGGTATTTTTCAAAACACGACCTGCAGCGTCTGGTTCAGGATTCAGCGTATTATTCAAAATACGACCTGTTCAGGATTCAGCGTATTATTCAAAATACGAGCTGCAGCGTCTGGTTCAGGATTCAGCGTATTATTCAAAATGCGAGCTGCAGCGTCTGTTTCATTATTGAGGGTATTTTTCAAAATACGACCTGCAGCGTCTGGTTCAGGATTCAGCGTATTATTCAAAATGCGAGCTGCAGCGTCTGTTTCATTATTGAGGGTATTTTTGAAAATACGACCTGCAGCGTCTGGTTCAGGATTCAGCGTATTATTCAAAATATACGAGCTGCAGCGTCTGGTTCAGGATTCAGCGTATTATTCAAAATGCGAGCTGCAGCGTCTGTTTCATTTTTGAGGGTATTTTTCAAAATACGACCTGCAGCGTCTGGTTCAGGATTCAGCGTATTATTCAAAATACGACCTGCAGCGTCTGGTTCAGGATTCACCGTATTATTCAAAATACGAGCTGCAGCGTCTGGTTCAGGATTCAGCGTATTATTCAAAATGCGAGCTGCAGCGTCTGTTTCATTATTGAGGGTATTTTTCAAAATACGACCTGCAGCGTCTGGTTCAGGATTCAGCGTATTATTCAAAATGCGAGCTGCAGCGTCTGGTTCAGGATTCAGCGTATTATTCAAAATACGACCTGCAGCGTCTGGTTCATTATTCAGGGTATTTTTCAAAATGCGAGCTGCAGCGTCTGGTTCAGGATTCAGCGTATTATTCAAAATACGACCTGCAGCGTCTGGTTCATTATTCAGGGTATTTTTCAAAACACGACCTGCAGCGTCTGGTTCAGGATTCAGCGTAATATTCAAAATGCGAGCTGCAGCGTCTGGTTCAGGATTCAGCGTATTATTCAAAATGCGAGCTGCAGCGTCTGTTTCATTATTGAGGGTATTTTTCAAAATACGAGCTGCAGCGTCTGGTTCATTATTCAGGGTATTTTTCAAAACACGACCTGCAGCGTCTGGTTCAGGATTCAGCGTATTATTCAAAATACGACCTGCAGCGTCTGGTTCAGGATTCAGCGTATTATTCAAAATACGAGCTGCAGCGTCTGGTTCAGGATTCAGCGTATTATTCAAAATGCGAGCTGCAGCGTCTGTTTCATTATTGAGGGTATTTTTCAAAATACGACCTGCAGCGTCTGTTTCAGGATTCAGCGTATTATTCAAAATACGAGCTGCAGCGTCTGGTTCAGGATTCAGCGTATTATTCAAAATACGAGCTGCAGCGTCTGGTTCAGGATTCAGCGTATTATTCAAAATGCGAGCTGCAGCGTCTGTTTCATTATTCAGGGTATTTTTCAAAATACGACCTGCAGCGTCTGGTTCAGGATTCAGCGTATTATTCAAAATGCGAGCGTCTGTTTCATTATTGAGGGTATTTTTCAAAATACGACCTGCAGCGTCTGGTTCAGGATTCAGCGTATTATTCAAAATACGAGCTGCAGCGTCTGGTTCAGGATTCAGCGTATTATTCAAAATGCGAGCTGCAGCGTCTGTTTCATTATTGAGGGTATTTTTCAAAATACGACCTGCAGCGTCTGGTTCAGGATTCAGCGTATTATTCAAATACGAGCTGCAGCGTCTGGTTCAGGATTCAGCGTGTTATTCAAAATACGAGCTGCAGCGTCTGGTTCAGGATTCAGCGTATTATTCAAAATGCGAGCTGCAGCGTCTGTTTCATTATTGAGGGTATTTTTCAAAATACGAGCTGCAGCGTCTGGTTCAGGATTCAGCGTATTATTCAAAATGCGAGCTGCAGCGTCTGGTTCAGGATTCAGCGTATTATTCAAAATGCGAGCTGCAGCGTCTGTTTCATTGTTGAGGGTATTTTTCAAAATACGAGCTGCAGCGTCTGGTTCAGTATTCAGCGTATTATTCAAAATACGAGCTGCAGCGTCTGGTTCATTATTCAGGGTATTTTTCAAAACACGACCTGCAGCGTCTGGTTCAGGATTCAGTGTATTATTCAAAATACGACCTGCAGCGTCTGGTTCAGGATTCAGCGTATTATTCAATATACGAGCTGCAGCGTCTGGTTCAGGATTCAGCGTATTATTCAAAATGCGAGCTGCAGCGTCTGTTTCATTATTGAGGGTATTTTTCAAAATACGACCTGCAGCGTCTGGTTCAGGATTCAGCGTATTATTCAAAATACGACCTGCAGCGTCTGGTTCAGGATTCAGCGTATTATTCAAAATACGAGCTGCAGCGTCTGGTTCAGGATTCAGCGTATTATTCAAAATGCGAGCTGCAGCGTCTGTTTCATTATTGAGGGTATTTTTCAAAATACGACCTGCAGCGTCTGGTTCAGGATTCAGCGTATTATTCAAAATACGACCTGCAGCGTCTGGTTCAGGATTCAGCGTATTATTCAAAATGCGAGCTGCAGCGTCTGTTTCATTATTGAGGGTATTTTTCAAAATACGACCTGCAGCGTCTGGTTCAGGATTCAGCGTATTATTCAAAATACGAGCTGCAGCGTCTGGTTCAGGATTCAGCGTATTATTCAAAATACGAGCTGCAGCGTCTGGTTCAGGATTCAGCGTATTATTCAAAATGCGAGCTGCAGCGTCTGTTTCATTATTGAGGGTATTTTTCAAAATACGAGCTGCAGAGTCTGGTTCAGGATTCAGCTTATTATTCAAAATGCGAGCTGCAGCGTCTGTTTCATTATTGAGGGTATTTTTCAAAATACGACCTGCAGCGTCTGGTTCAGGATTCAGCGTATTATTCAAAATACGACCTGCAGCGTCTGGTTCATTATTCAGGGTATTATTCAAAACACGACCTGCAGCGTCTGGTTTAGGATTCAGCGTATTATTCAAAATACGAGCTGCAGCGTCTGGTTCAGGATTCAGCGTATTATTCAAAATACGAGCTGCAGCGTCTGGTTCATTATTCAGGGTATTTTTCAAGACATGACCTGCAGCGTCTGGTTCAGGATTCAGCGTATTATTCAAAATACGAGCTGCAGCGTCTGGTTCGTTATTCAGGGTATTTTTCAAAACACGACCTGCAGCGTCTGGTTCATTATTCAGGGTATTATTCAAAATACGAGCTGCAGTGTCTGGTTCAGGATTCAGCGTATTATTCAAAATACGAGCTGCAGCGTCTGGTTGATTATTCAGGGTATTTTCCAAAACACGAGCTGCAGCGTCTGGTTCAGGATTCAGCGTATTATTCAAAATACGAGCTGCAGCGTCTGGTTCATTATTCAGGGTATTATTCAAAAATGGTCAGGATATTATTCAGCGTATGGTTCAGTATTCAGGGTATTATTGAAAATACGACCTGCAGCGTCTGGTTCAGGATTCAGGGTATTATTCAAAATACGAACTGCAGCGTCTGGTTCATTATTCAGGGTATTTTTCAAAACACGACCTGCAGCGTCTGGTTCAGGATTCAGCGTATTATTCAAAATACGATGTGCAGCGTCTGGTTCAGGATCCAGCGTATTATTCAAAATACGAGCTGCAGCGTCTGGTTCAGGATTCAGCGTATTATTCAAAATACGAGCTTCAGCGTCTGGTTCATTATTCAGGGTATTTTTCAAAACACGACCTGCAGCGTCTGGTTCAGGATTCAGCGTATTATTCAAAATACGATCTGCAGCGTCTGGTTCATTATTTGAGGGTATTAATCAAAAGTGGCCAGGGTATTATTCAGCGTATGGTTCAGGATATATCTAGGGTTTGTGTAGCCCCAACCGAAGGGCAATGCAGGATGAGTGTTTTGGCTGGGGCTAACGTGAGATGGTGTATCTAAGACTTGCGACTTTTGGGGTTGCCGTTACTTCTAATGTTTTGTACCTAGGTTTAGGGTTAGTGAAAGTGATAGGTAAATGTTGCGGTTAGCTTAGGGTTTGCGGTTAATTCTGATGTCTTGTAGCTAGGGTTAAGGTTAGCGTAAACCTAGGGTTAGGGTAGTCCTAACCCTAGGGCTATAAGGATGAGTGTTTGGGGGCTGGGGGCTAGCGTGAGATGGTGTGACTGCGGTTAGTTTTGGGTATTGCGGTTAATTCTAATGTTTCGTAGCTATGGTTAGTGATAGTGATGGGTTAGGGTTAGTGCTTAGGGCTAAGGTAGTAAGGGTTTGACAGGTTTAGTGTAAGGGGCTGGGGCTAGGGTTGGTGGCTGCCGCTGAAGGGTTCGGCTAGTTTTGGGGGTTGCGTTTAATTCTGATGCCTCAGACAATGACGGCCTCGTCATAAAACTTTAACCAGTGGGTTGGGGCTTGACGATATCTCTTTGGGTTGGCCGCCGTGGTTCAACTATTGGTTTTCATTTACTCTGGCATACAGTAGAATTAGCCATGCGTACTCGGCTTTGTTTATTATAGCGATTAATTTGATTTTTATGTTTTCGCTTTGATGCATGGACTGAGTTGGGAGCCTTTATGCGAACCGAATTTTTATGTATTTCTGTATTAAGAGTAGCATCGGGACCCAGGGTGAAGTTGGCTAGCTGTAAAAGTGCTTTAAACCCCCCCACCCCCCACCCCCCCGGTGATTTGCTCTACCGACCGTTCTAAGGCGGTGGTCCCGGTGTTAGTCTTACTCTTTGTTGCTTTGTGGTTTATTCTACGAGGCGATTTGTTGTATGTCTTTCCGTGTGTCATTTTGTTCTTGTGTTTTTCAATCCATTTAGTTTGCGATTACCTCGCTTGGGGAAGAGAGAGCTAAACTTAGTGCTTTTCGTACGTTTGTTCGGTTTGTGCTTATTTAGATTTGTCGGTTTCCTATTTCCTCTTGGGGCCTGGGAAGGGCTGCGGTTTGTGATTGTGGCCCTCCCTGGACTTTTCTCTTACCTTTTTTGGGGATAGGGTTAGGGTAGCCCCAACCCCAGGTCCTATGTAGGATGAGTCTTTGGGGCTGGGGCTAGGATGAGAGGATGCGACTGAGACTTGCTGTTAGTTTGAGGATTGTGGTTACTTCTGATGTCTTCTAGCTAGTGTTAGTGTTACCCTAGGGTTAGGGAAGCCCCAATTCTAGGGCTTGCAGGGTGTGTGTTTAGGGCTAAGGCTACGGTGAGTGTGTGTCTCTTGGGGTTAGTTTTGGGGTTGCAGTTAATTCTAATGTTTTGCAGCTAGGGTTAGTGTAAGTGTTAGTGATAGGTTAAGGTTAGGGTTTCGGGTTAGGGCAAGGGTAGTAGGGGCTTGACAGGGTTAGTGTTAGGGGCTGGGGTTAGGGTTGGAGGCTACCACTAAAGGTTGTGGTTAGTTTTGAGGTTGTGGTTAATTCTGATGCCTTGCAGCTAGGGTTAGGGTTACCCTAGAGTTAGGGTAGTCCCAACACTGTGAATATGCAGGGAGAGTCTTTGCTGCTGGGGCTAGGGCAAGAGGATGTGTCTGAGACGCGGTTAGTTTTGGGATTGTGGTTTACTCTAATGTTTCATACCTAGGGCTGGGGTTAGGGTAAGGGTAAGGGGTTAGAGCTAGGGTAGTAAGGGCTTGACAGGGTGAGTGTTAGGGCTGGGGCTAGGTTTGGAGGCTTTAGGTTGCGGTTAGTTTGGGGGTCGCGGTTAATTCTGATGTCTTTTAACTAGGGTTAGGATTAGGATAAACCTAGGGTTAGGGTAGCTCTAACCCAGGGGCTATGCAGGGTGAGTGTTTGGGGCCAGGGCTAGGTTGAGAGCGTGTGTCTAAGACTTGCGGTTAGTTTTGGGGTTGCGGTTAATTCTAATGTTTTGTACCTAGGGTTAGAGTTAGTGATAGGTTAGGGTTAGGGTTAGGGTTAGTGCTAGGGTAGTAGGGGCTTGTCAGTGGTATGGGGCTAGGGTTAGGGTTGGAGGCTGCTGCTAAAGGTTGCGGTTAGTTTAGGGGCTGTGGTTTATTCTGACGTCTTCTAGGATGGGTTAAGGTCAAGGTAACCCTAGGGTTAGGTAGCCCCAACCTTGGGGCTATGCAGGATGTGTTTGGGGTTGGGGCTGGAGTGTGAGTGTGTGTTTAAGACTTCCGGTTGGTTTTGGCGTTGTGGTTAATTCCAATATTTTGTAGCTATGGTTAGGGTTAGGGCTGGGCAGGGTGAGTGTTTTGGACTGGGACCAGGGTTAGAGGCTGTGGTTATGAGTTGCAGTTAGTTTAATGGTTGTGGTTTATTTTAAATGGGTTAGAGCTAGGGTTAGGGTTAGGGGTTAGATCTGGGATTAGTAGGGGCTGGATAGGGGTAGTGTTAGATGCTGGGGCTAGGGTTAGCGTCTTTGGCTGAGCCTTGCGGTTAGTTTTGGGGTTGCGGTTAATTCCAGTGTTTTGTAGCTAGGGTTAGGGTTAGGGCTGGGCAGGGTTAGTGTTTTGGGCCGTGTTTTGGGCTGGGGCTAGGGTTAGATGCTGTTGCAGTTTTGCGGTTAGTTTAGGGCTTGCGATTAATTCTAATGATTTTCAGCTATGGTTAGGGTTAGTGATAGAGTAGGGTTAGTGTTAAGTGTTAGGGCTGGGGTGAGTAGGGGCTGGACATGGGTAGTGTTAGAGGCTGGAGCTAGGGTTAGGTGCTTCTGTTGAGCATTGCGGTTATTTCTGGTGTTGCGGTTAATTGCAGTGTTTTTAGCTAGGGTTAGGGTTAGTCTGGGCACGGTGATGATTTTGGGCTGGGGCCAGGGTGACTAAGCGTTGCGGTTAGTTTGGGGGTTGCGGTTAATTCTAATGATTTTTACCTAGGGTTAGGGCTACTGATAGGTTAGGGTTAGGATTAGGGGTTCAAGCTGAGGTAAGTAGGGCTGGACAGGAGTAGTGTTAGAGGCTGGGGCTAGTGTTAGGGGTTAATGTTAGAGGCGGTGGCTATGAGTTGCGGTTAGTTTAGAGGTTGCGTGAATTATAATGATTTTCACCTAGGGTTATGGTTAGGGTTAGCGATAGGTTACGGTTAGCTTTAGGGGTTAGGGCTGGGGTGAGTAGGGGCTGGACAGGGGTAGAGGCTGGGGCTAGGGCTAACGGCTTAGGCTGAGCCTTGGGGTTAATTCTAGGGTTGTGGTTAATTGCAGTGTTTTGTAGCTAGGGTTAGGGTTCGGCAGGGTGAGGGTTTTGGGCTGGGGCCAGGGTTAGAGGCCGTGGCTAAGTATTGCGGTTAGTTTAGGGATTGCGGTTAATTCTAATGATTTTCAGCTAGGGTTAGGGTTAGTGATAAAGTTAGGAGATAGGGGTGTGGTGAGTAGGGGCTGGACAGGGATTAGGGTTAGGGTTAGGTAAGGGCTTTTTTCTTGGCTGTTCGCAGTAAGGAATTTTTCCCTATTGTGGATCTCGATGTCAGCGACCAGGTTCATTCAAGTTGATTGGATGCATCTCCAAGGGAGCCCACGTGAGCCAACTTTGGCGAGAAAGTAATTACCTCTCTTCTCATACAGGGCTACTCTAAATGGAAGGAACATATTTTCTGATCAGAATAGCCCCCTTTTGAAGAGGGATTTATAAACCAGGAAAGGATCTGTTCCGCTGGAATGATCTCCCTTTGAAAGAGAAGTGAGTGTTGAGATGTATCTCTGTTCACCGTAACCTTTTCATCGCTGCAGATCAAAACAGATACTGTGCAAACAGTGTCGATCCAGATGAGAAAATAAAAAGCATTTTTTATTGCTGTTTAAGTGCAAAAAGGTATAAAGTTAAAATATCATTTTAACCTTCCTTTACCACTCTCTCTGGACTAATTTTAGCAGATGATAAATTGAGGACATATTTCTGATTTTTCAGAGAAACAAGATTTGGTATTCCATGCAAATTTTCTGGACACAATTTGCATGAAATGCCAAAACCAATTTTCTGGTGAATATAAGAAAATATTTCAAAACTTCATCTGAATTTTTTTCTTAGCATGCTAAGCGTTGAAGTTAAACTACTCGACTGCAACCTATTTGGTAGACAATGGCAGCTATTTATTGAAATCCATTCAGGTTGCAACTTCAGGACACTGACACAACCATGGAAACCAGGACAGAACAAGATCTATACAGCAGTGATATTATCATAAATTATCTAATATTTGGACAGAAAAAAGAATTGTTAACCCTTGAGGCACTATCAGAATTGTTCTTTATATTTCTTGATATTTCATGTAAATTGTCTGCTTAATAGAGGATTTACATGTAGTGTTGAGCCTTGTTTTCTCCTAACAAAAATCTTAGAATGTCATCTGTAGCCATTGTGACAGGCTTTGCTACTGTAAGGAAGTTACCAATTTTGCCAAGGTAGGCAATTTCTCATAATTGCTTATCTTCCGTTACAGTATTTGTAACTTCCTGACATCAATAATTTTAAGTAAAGCTTGTGTCCCATACTTTTTTTTTCAGTCCGAACTTATGGTTATCTAGCCTTTACCACTCTATAGGCAAATTCAGCAGATGACAAATTGATGATATTTTTATTTTTACCTGAAAACAAAATTAAGAATAAATTAAGATGCCATACCCTTTTCAAATTTTCAGCCAATCAGATTACTTTATCCAGATTGTTCGTCCATCTGTCTGGTTTTACGTATGCCTGTTATGTACACCACAACAGTTTGCGGTTTGTCAAAAGAAATATATATATAAACCATCATAAGTTCTTATTTTACTTAGATCCTTAGTATTTCCATGGTTGGCAGACTCCACTAGCTGTCAAACAAGAGCAATATAAGCGTAGCTGTACCAAATTTAGTGACACAGAGGCCCAAAAGTTTGTAACCGAAAATCATGATTGGTAAGACCCGGCAAGCGAAGCACATCCCCCTTCGAGCATACATCAGTCTACGTAAATCATGAGAAAGTCCAACCGCAGACATCAGGTAAGAGACGCCTACCGATCGATTAAAGAGCGTCCCCCACCGTGCCACCTCAGCCAGCATGGCCCACGCATCACGGCAATCCCGGGCATCAGCAAGGAGAGTGCCCCAGGCAGCGAGACCTGCAACATGTAAACTCAACCCCCAAAAACTGGCGAACAAATCCGCTAAGATACACGTCACTATGACAAATCAAGCTTAGTTTTAGAAGAATTTAGAATGTGTACTACTGCAAATGTTAAGGTTTAATACAGTAATTTAATTCAGTACTTACGTACTGACGTTAACACCGCAGTATCAACATCAGCACTTAGGAACTGATTCTGAGCAGATGATATCCTAGGGGACGAAGGAAACATCCACCAGCAGAGATACCGACACAGTGGTTTGCAATATAAGCGCAACTATACCATGTTTAGTGACACTGAGGCTTTCTGTTATTAAAACGTCGTCAGTGTATCTAAACCTCAAAAGTGTGAAACCGAAACAGCTGATTGGCAAAACCCGGCAAGCGAAGCACATCCCTCTCAGAGCACACATCAACCGACGTAGATCAAGAGACAGGGAGCAAACAGTTCGAGGAAATGAGGAACTAAGTCTATAATATGGTATCGTGAAAGGACGACTTGCATAAAATTATATTAACTGAATAATTATGTGATTATATTTGCAGCTTAAAGTGAATACTGAAACACTGACTGAACTCTGAACTTTATCCCAAACCACGAACCAAATCTTGAACTGATTAATTAAGAATCCAGCCCCGTAGACTGAATCAAGAACTACACTAAATTTAGAATCTTGTAGTGTTTCCTTAATCATGGACTGAACTCTGGTTTTGTTCAGTTTGAATCCTAATTTCAACCATACATCGTGAACTCAAACTTGAACTGGCATATATTGAAATCCGGAACTAAATTTTGAACCTTTGATTTAGTCCTGAGTCAATAAAAAATATCGGAAATCGTTACGTTTGATTTGTTTTCAAAGTTCATATATCGAGCACGGATTTTCAACACTTTATCAAGCTACGCTTATAAAAACATAAGCGTCGGCAAAAATGGCTTTTACAGATGCACCAATTACGGATGCATTATCACTATAAATTTTACAACAATACTTATCGCTGATGCATATACCCATAACTAAACCTATACCTATATACGAAGGTAATTCAAGAATTAATGGCGATTGCCAAATAAAACAGAACATGTAGCATAAACATCAGTTTTAACTGCGTACGCTGAAACCTTAAACATGTTAGCATACTGAATACTGAACCAGACACTGAATAATACCCTAGCTAATTTTTAATAATCCAGACGCTGAATAATACCCTGGAATATTTTTTTAATAATACCCTGAGTCCTGAACCAGGCGCTGAATAATACGCTGGTCGTATTTTGAGTAATTCCCTGAATAATACGCCGAATATCGAACTAGACGCTGAAGAATACCCTGCACATTTTATAATAATACCCTGAATCCTGAACCAGACGCTGCAGGTCGTATTTTCAATTATACCCTGAATACTGAACCATACGCTGAATAAAATCCTGACCATATTTTAATAATACCCTGAATAATGAACCAGATGCTGCAGCTCGTACTTTGAATAATACGCTGAATCCTGAACCAGACGCTGCAGGTCGTGTTTTGAATAATACCCTGAATAATGAACCAGACGCTGCAGCTCGTATTTTGAATAATACGCTGAATCCTGAACCAGACGCTGCAGGTCGTGTTTTGAATAATACCCTGAATAATGAACCAGACGCTGCAGTTCGTATTTTGAATAATACCCTGAATCCTGATCCAGACGCTGCAGGTCGTATTTTCAATAATACCCTGAATACTGAACCATATATACGCTGAATAATATCCTGACCATTTTTGAATAATACCCTGAATAATGAACCAGATGCTGCAGCACGTATTTCGAATAATACGCTGAATCCTGAACCAGACGCTGCAGGTCGTGTTTTGAATAATACCCTGAATAATGAACCAGACGCTGCAGGTCGTATTTTGAATAATATCCTGAATCCTGAACCAGACGCTGCAGGTCGTAGTTTCAATAATACACTGAATACTGAACCATACGCTGAATAATATCCTGACCATTTTTGAATAATACCCTGAATAATGAAACAGACGCTGCAGCTCTTATTTTGAATAATACGCTGAATCCTGAACCAGACGCTGCAGCTCGTATTTTGAATAATACGCTGAATCCTGAATCAGACGCTGCAGGTCGTATTTTGAATAATACGCTGAATCCTGAACCAGACGCTGCAGGTCGTGTTTTGAAAAATACCCTGAATAATGAACCAGACGCTGCAGGTCGTATTTTGAATAATACGCTGAATCCTGAACCAGACGCTGCAGCTCGCATTTTGAAAAATACCCTGAATAATGAACCAGACGCTGCAGCTCGCATTTTGAAAAATACCCTGAATAATGAACCAGACGCTGCAGGTCGTATTTTGAATAATACGCTGAATCCTGAACCAGACGCTGCAGCTCGCATGTGAATAATACGCTGAATCCTGAACCAGACGCTGCAGCTCGTATTTTGAATAATACGCTGAATCCTGAACCAGACGCTGCAGCTCGTATTTTGAATAATACGCTGAATCCTGAACCAGACGCTGCAGCTCGTATTTTGAATAATACGCTGAATCCTGAACCAGACGCTGCAGGTCGTGTTTTGAAAAATACCCTGAATAATGAACCAGACGCTGCAGCTCGTATTTTGAATAATAAGCTGAATACTGAACCAGACGCTGCAGCTCGTATTTTGAAAAATACCCTCAATAATGAAACAGACGCTGCAGCTCGCATTTTGAATAATACGCTGAATCCTTAACCAGACGCTGCAGCTCGTATTTTGAAAAATACGCTGAATCCTGAACCAGACGCTGCAGCTCGTATTTTGAATAATACGCTGAATCCTGAACCAGACGCTGCAGGTCGTGTTTTGAAAAATACCCTGAATAATGAACCAGACGCTGCAGCTCGTATTTTGAATAATACGCTGAATCCTGAACCAGACGCTGCAGCTCGTATTCTGAATAATACCCTGAATAATGAACCAGATGCTGCAGGTCGTGTTTTGAAAAATACCCTGAAAAATGAACCAGACGCTGCAGCTCGTATTTTGAATAATACGCTGAATCCTGAACCAGACGCTGGAGCTCGTATTTTCAATAATACGCTGAATCCTGAACCAGACCCTGCAGCTCGTATTTTGAATAATACGCTGAATCCTGAACCAGACGCTGCAGCTCGTATTTTGAATAATACGCTGAATCCTGAACCAGACGCTGCAGCTCGTATTTTGAATAATACGCTGAATCCTGAACCAGACGCTGCAGGTCGTGTTTTGAAAAATACCCTGAATAATGAACCAGACGCTGCAGCTCGTATTTTGAATAATACGCTGAATACTGAACCAGACCGTGCAGCTCGTATTTTGAAAAATACCCTCAATAATGAAACAGACGCTGCAGCTCGCATTTTAAATAATACGCTGAATCCTGAACCAGACGCTGCAGCTCGCATTTTGAATAATACGCTGAATCCTGAACCAGACGCTGCAGGTCGTGTTTTGAAAAATACCCTGAATAATGAACCAGACGCTGCAGGTCGTATTTTGAATAATACGCTGAATCCTGAACCAGACGCTGCAGCTCGCATTTTGAAAAATACCCTGAATAATGAACCAGACGCTGCAGGTCGTATTTTGAATAATACGCTGAATCCTGAACCAGACGCTGCAGCTCGCATTTTGAATAATACGCTGAAACCTGAACCAGACGCTGCAGCTCGTATTTTGAATAATACGCTGAATCCTGAACCAGACGCTGCAGGTCGTATTTTGAAAAATACCCTCAATAATGAAACAGACGCTGCAGCTCGCATTTTGAATAATACGCTGAATCCTGAACCAGACGCTGCAGCTCGTATATTTTGAATAATACGCTGAATCCTGAACCAGACGCTGCAGGTCGTATTTTGAAAAATACCCTCAATAATGAAACAGACGCTGCAGCTCGCATTTTGAATAATACGCTGAATCCTGAACCAGACGCTGCAGGTCGTATTTTGAAAAATACCCTCAATAATGAAACAGACGCTGCAGCTCGCATTTTGAATAATACGCTGAATCCTGAACCAGACGCTGCAGCTCGTATTTTGAATAATACGCTGAATCCTGAACCAGACGCTGCAGGTCGTATTTTGAAAAATACACTGAATAATGAACCAGACGCTGTAGCTCGTATTTTGAATAATACGCTGAATCCTGAACCAGACGCTGCAGCTCGTATTTTGAAAAATCCCCTCAATAATGAAACAGACGCTGCAGCTCGCATTTTGAATAATACGCTGAATCCTGAACCAGACGCTGCAGCTCGTATTTTGAATAATACGCTGAATCCTGAACCAGACGCTGCAGCTCGTATTTTGAATAATACGCTGAATCCTGAACCAGACGCTGCAGCTCGTATTTTGAATAATACGCTGAATCCTGAACCAGACGCTGCAGGTCGTGTTTTGAAAAATACCCTGAATAATGAACCAGACGCTGCAGTTCGTATTTTGAATAATACGCTGAATACTGAACCAGACGCTGCAGCTCGTATTTTGAAAAATACCCTCAATAATGAAACAGACGCTGCAGCTCGCATTTTGAATAATACGCTGAATCCTGAACCAGACGCTGCAGCTCGTATTTTGAATAATACGCTGAATCCTGAACCAGACGCTGCAGCTCGTATTTTGAATAATACGCTGAATCCTGAACCAGACGCTGCAGCTCGTATTTTGAATAATACGCTGAATCGTGAACCAGACCCTGCAGGTCGTGTTTTGAAAACTACCCTGAATAATGAACCAGACGCTGCAGCTCGTATTTTGAATAATACGCTGAATACTGAACCAGACGCTGCAGCTCGTATTTTGAAAAATACCCTCAATAATGAAACAGACGCTGCAGCTCGCATTTTAAATAATACGCTGAATCCTGAACCAGACGCTGCAGCTCGCATTTTGAATAATACGCTGAATCCTGAACCAGACGCTGCAGGTCGTGTTTTGAAAAATACCCTGAATAATGAACCAGACGCTGCAGGTCGTATTTTGAATAATACGCTGAATCCTGAACCAGACGCTGTAGCTCGCATTTTGAAAAATACCCTGAATAATGAACCAGACGCTGCAGGTCGTATTTTGAATAATACGCTGAATCCTGAACCAGACGCTGCAGCTCGCATTTTGAAAAATACCCTGAATAATGAACCAGACGCTGCAGGTCGTATTTTGAATAATACGCTGAATCCTGAACCAGACGCTGCAGCTCGCATTTTGAATAATACGCTGAATCCTGAACCAGACGCTGCAGCTCGTATTTTGAATAATACGCTGAATCCTGAACCAGACGCTGCAGGTCGTATTTTGAAAAATACCCTCAATAATGAAACAGACGCTGCAGCTCGCATTTTGAATAATACGCTGAATCCTGAACCAGACGCTGCAGCTCGTATATTTTGAATAATACGCTGAATCCTGAACCAGACGCTGCAGGTCGTATTTTGAAAAATACCCTCAATAATGAAACAGACGCTGCAGCTCGCATTTTGAATAATACGCTGAATCCTGAACCAGACGCTGCAGGTCGTATTTTGAAAAATACCCTCAATAATGAAACAGACGCTGCAGCTCGCATTTTGAATAATACGCTGAATCCTGAACCAGACGCTGCAGCTCGTATTTTGAATAATACGCTGAATCCTGAACCAGACGCTGCAGCTCGTATTTTGAATAATACGCTGAATCCTGAACCAGACGCTGCAGCTCGTATTTTGAATAATACGCTGAATCCTGAACCAGACGCTGCAGCTCGTATTTTGAATAATACGCTGAATCCTGAACCAGACGCTGCAGGTCGTGTTTTGAAAAATACCCTGAATAATGAACCA
Organism: Anodontia alba; assembly: GCA_964016985.1. NCBI lineage: Eukaryota > Metazoa > Mollusca > Bivalvia > Lucinida > Lucinidae > Anodontia > Anodontia alba. The sequence continues at coordinate 71,788,990 of OZ024828.1, read as the reverse complement.
TACGCTGCAGTTCGTATTTTGAATAATACGCTGAATACTGAACCAGACGCTGCAGCTCGTATTTTGAAAAATACCCTCAATAATGAAACAGACGCTGCAGCTCGCATTTTGAATAATACGCTGAATCCTGAACCAGACGCTGCAGCTCGTATTTTGAATAATACGCTGAATCCTGAACCAAACGCTGCAGCTCGTATTTTGAATAATACGCTGAATCCTGAACCAGACGCTGCAGCTCGTATTTTGAATAATACGCTGAATCCTGAACCAGACCCTGCAGGTCGTGTTTTGAAAAATACCCTGAATAATGAACCAGACGCTGCAGCTCGTATTTTGAATAATACGCTGAATACTGAACCAGACGCTGCAGCTCGTATTTTGAAAAATACCCTCAATAATGAAACAGACGCTGCAGCTCGCATTTTAAATAATACGCTGAATCCTGAACCAGACGCTGCAGCTCGCATTTTGAATAATACGCTGAATCCTGAACCAGACGCTGCAGGTCGTGTTTTGAAAAATACCCTGAATAATGAACCAGACGCTGCAGGTCGTATTTTGAATAATACGCTGAATCCTGAACCAGACGCTGTAGCTCGCATTTTGAAAAATACCCTGAATAATGAACCAGACGCTGCAGGTCGTATTTTGAATAATACGCTGAATCCTGAACCAGACGCTGCAGCTCGTATTTTGAATAATATCCTGAATACTGAACCATACGCTGAATCCTGAACCGTGAATAATGAACCGTGAACCAGATGCTAACTTAACGATCTTGACAAATGACATCCAACACAAAAAGTTACCCTAACCAAGGTACATCTGACCTGTTAAATTAATTACCCATACAGGAATGTTCAAGTCCGTTCGAGCTGCAACGTCAGGGAATGTACCATCGGACAATGCGCGCCCGCCGAAGATCCAGATCAGCCTGCGCATTCGCGCAGTCTGATCAGAATCTTCACTGGACGCATTTTGGACTACCAAGGATGCAAAGTGTCATCGTGCGGACAACGAAGACTGATCAGACTGCGCGGATGCGCAGGCTGATCTGAGTCTTCGATGGGCGCGCCTGTTAGCAGGTACATTTCCGTACGTTTCGTCTCATTTATTTGCAAACAAACTCGCCTTTTGGGGACCGACACTATTGTACCATAGTTACTCGACAAAGCTTGTAATGTTTTGCGGTATGTGATCAGAAACAATGCCCTGGCGACGGTTCCCATGAAACATGAAGGACACATATATTCCCAGGTCGACATTGGTTTAAACAAATAAGCCCCAGCGTCTGCAAACCTACCTTTGAACATGTGCGCCCAGCGAAGATTCAGATCAGCCTGCGCATTCGCGCAGTCTGATCAGAATCTTCACTGTGCGCATTTTTGACAGCCAATGATGCAAAAGTTTTTTCACGCGGACAAAGAAGACTGATCAGATTGCGCGGATGCGCTGGCCGATTTGAGTTGTTGTTAGGCGCACATGTCAGAAGGCGTGTTTTCTGACGTGGCGGTTAATATAATTTCCATTGTATGATTTACTATACTGCAATTGTTGTCTGGTGTTTATGTGAACGGTTTCATTCATAAACAGTCAAGATTCCCGCGCTTTGTGATCAATGCTATGCAGCAGTCTGGACGAAAAAGGGCCCTCCAACGCTTATACAGGTACCATAGATGTCATCTACGAAAAAGCGCGTTTACTAAAAATTTGTTTTTTTTTTCAGAAAGTTTTCATTGACAGAGTCTACGAGAGCAGGCGGTTCTGAATACAGAGAGTCTCAGCCTAACAGATATCCCACTACTTGCCTATGTACAAGAATTGAAAAAAAAAAAAAAAATCGGTCAGGTAAAAAATGTGTCACACCATTAGAAAGCGTACCTTCTGACATGTGCGCCCAACGAATGCTAAGATCAGTCAGCGATGTCCGCATGAAGAAACTTTGCGTCTTTGGCTATACAAAATGCGCCCAGGGAAGATTCTGATCAGACTGCGCGAATGCGCAGTCTGATCAGAATCTTGCCTGGGCGCATATGTCCGAGGGTAAGTTTCCTAACTTTGCGCCTCGAATGTCTGTTATAGGATACCATTGAGCTCAGTGCGCCGAATTACGGAAAGGTAAAATAGGTCACTGTTGAAGTAGGCGCGTACATTGTGTCATCAATTGTTACCTGAAAAATTCTAAGGGGAAGCTTTAGTTGTTTCATATTTAGTTATAGTAAGGTCACAAGGCCTGTTCACAAAATTGTTCATGCAGACAGACATTTTGATCATATTCGAATTCCTAATGTGCAAGATTCAACATTTCACAAAACCCCTATTAATTTTTTTACCCCAAGTATCCGGACACCTTATCTCTTCATTTCTTTACCATATTTGCCCTTAAATTTGATTAGGTCCATTGTACAGCTCGTTGATGTGTCTAAAATACTGCTAGATGTGTGACAAGCAGTGTAGACCCTGATCAGACACCGCATTCTGCGTCTAGGTCCACACTGTTTGCTCAGGCAAGTTTGTCCAAAAACACATCACGAAAACATACCTATATAATTTTGACCCCCTTAAACCCCACTATTATATAGTAAAACTGGGATTTACAGGGGTATACATTATTTTTCTTATTTCTGTTCAACAACATAGATTGTGGGTACACGTTAGAACCGCCTCGAGGAGGCGGTTCTAACGAGTACCCACAATCTATGTTTTGAGCAAGAATATGAAAAAAAGCAGAATTTTTTTATCTGAAAACTTTCAGTTTTTGTGGTGAATTTTTCAATATATTTGAATAGGCGTGTTTTCGTAATGATAGGGAAAATATGGTACACCGTCTAGACATAATTTGGACTCCTGATACCACGAGTATCCTTACACCAGTGACTGGCGGAACATGACAAGGTAAATTCTGATTTACATACCTTTTAACATAATTGAAGCATTATAGACAGGATGTAAGGTTGACAATGAAATGCTCTGTGCAATAAGGCGCGGTGTGGTCATCATCACGAAAACATACCTATATAATTCTACCCCCCTTAAACCCCACTTTCATACAGTAAAACTGGGGTTTACAGGGGCATACATTATTTTTCTTATTTCTGCTCAAAAACATAGATTGTGGGTACTCGTTAGAACCGCCTCGCCGAGGCGGTTCTAACGAGTACCAACAATCTATGTTTTGAGCAGAAATAAGAAAAATATCAGATTTTTTTTTATCTGAAAATTTTCAGTTTTTAGAGGTAAAATTTTCTATATATATGAATAGGCGTGTTTTCGTAATGATGAGATGAATTACACCTCAGCCGAACAAAAATGTTTGTGTGAGTACGGAAGAGGGTTTGTGAGGTGATGGAGTATGTTTTTGTGTGTGTATGTGTGTGTGTGTGTGAGAGAGAGAGAGAGAGAGAGAGAGAGAGAGAGAGAGAGAGAGAGCGAGAGAGAGAGAGAGAGAGAGAAAGAGACAGACACACAGAGAACATGCCTAAATATTACAATCTTAACCCTTGTCTTGCTGAATAAATTAAGATGCCACGCCCACTTCTAATTTCCAGCCAATCAGATTACTTGATCCGTGTTTTTGATAGAAATTCACATATTTAATGACAAACAGTGCAGATTCAGATCAGTTGGTTTCTGAAGAAGCCAACTGATCTGGATCTCAACTGTTTGCTAAGACATGGCATGTCGTGTTTAGCAAGAGAAGGGTTAATCTTATATTCAGTGCAGAACAAATACTATAAGCAAACTAAGTGTATGTCTTAAAGAGCTCCGACCAGGATATCTAAAACTGTGATGCATTCTCCGCTCAGTTTCATCTCACAGTTTTGCTCTAAGCCTAATAGTCATTCAACTCCTAGTTAGGACAGAAGCTTTATATGTGTACCCTTTTGAATGTCTCTATGTAAAGATTAATGCATGGCTTCAGTTCATATGTACTTTGTAAAAACTAATTAATTCATTCATTTCTGTCCAGTGAAAGCAAACAAACCTGCATGGAAAACATAATTAATTGAGCATATCACTCTTAATCAACATATTTCAATTTGTGAACACTAGAGATTTTATATTGAATCCTGTGTTGACATGAATGGAATAACAACTGTAAAACATTTACATTCAACACGTGTGGCCAATGTACTTTTGCAGAAAGAAAGCCAAGTCCAATCGCTTAGCATGTTGGGTTAAAATTTCAACAGTGGCGACATTGTGAAATATTTCTTATTCTCCAAGAATATAGGCTTTGATATTTCATCCAAGTTGTCTCCTTAGCAGAGAATTTTCATGAAACGCCAAAACCAATTTTCTGGGAAAAATAAGAAAATATCATCAATTTGTCTTCTGCTGAATTAACCCAGAGTAAATACTTATGAGAAGATGCACAGTTCATCTCGGTCCATGGTTGTCGGTCCACGAGTACTTTAAGTTTTACTAAGGCATCAAGTTCCAAGTTTCATTCTTCACCCGTTTACGCCTAGCGTCCCATAAAAGGGACATTGACGCAGATCAGATGCCGTAGAACTGATCAGGGTCTAAACTGTTTGCATTAAATACAGGAATTTCTATAAAACATGGTAATAATAGAAACTAACCACACACCCCTTCTATTGATAATGGACATGTCCAAAGACTTGAGGTAGAAGAGTCCAGTCGGCATAAATGGATTAACACAGCTAGGCACCCAACAAGGCACACGGAAGCTACGCCACTGACACACCGCTCAACAGTTTCGTTGATACAGGAGTGGCTTGCACCATTTACGTATAAGAAGAAGAAGGTTTCCAGACCAGGTATAAAATATACCTTGTTCACCCTATATATTCGGACACCTTCATTCCTTACCGTACTTCCCCTAAAATATGAAGTTATCGTGCCCAACCCTTTTGGAGCCAAATTTCAGACTACATTTGTAGTCTGCTTTGTTTCTTTAACAAACAATCCATTAGAAAGAAGTTTACATGTAAAGTTTAAAGATTGAATGTCAAACTGCGTAGATCCTGTTGAGACGGCTCATAATGAACAGTGGCAAACAGTGTAGAACCTGATCTGTGGTGTCTGATTTGATTCTACACCGTTTGCTTAGGCACATTTGGCCGAATACTTAGGTTCGCAATACCTGAATACAGAATCAATTTGTTTGGACAGTCCATGCAATTCGAAGCGAGAGCAAGCGAAAACCTAGACAAGTCTGCACATAACCACTAAGAATAAATGTTGAGCTATGCAGGAATGGCTATAGGCGTAGCACACATTACGCATATACGCAAAACTGAACAGTTTCAGATAAAAGACTGACATTTTTCATATTTCTGCTCAAAACATAGATTGTGGGTACTCGTTAGAGAGGCGGTTCTAAAGAGTACCCACAATCTCTGTTTTTGAGCAGATATAAGAAATATAAAAGTGGGGTTTAAGGGGGTCAAAATTGTATAGATATGTTTTCGTGGTGGGACATCTTTACTAAGTGTTAGCTAAATGATGCCAGAAATCATCATAACATTAAGGACAAGTGCAAAACTGTTTAATTAAAATCTGTATAACAGCATGCACAAACTGGAGACGTCAGATTACTTGTCAAGACATCGATGCTCACAAACTAGTAATAATAGTGTCATCAATAACCATGCAAATGCGCACGGCGAAGATGCTTAAAAGCTTAGCGTGATATTCATCTTAAGCTACTACATTGCCCGTTTGGCCCTTGGGATATGTAAATCCTAAAGTCCCATGTGTACGAGAGAAAGCAGGCATGTTTGTTTCATCCCAGGTCAATAACTTCTAACCTTTGAACCAGACCTCAAATGAACCGTCTTAAATACAAGTACTAGCTTTCAAAAAAGCTTGGTCTAAGCGTAGACCAAGTCTTCTGCGAAAGCTAATACTTGGTTATAATATATTGTTGAGACGGTTTTGTGAAAATCGATACTTGGTTATAATAATGTTCAGTCCATGGAAAATAGCATTTGACCAGTCCATTATGTTTCATAAAGTTCTTCCGGAGCAATGGCAAACTCTAAGATTGTTTACGCCCATGGGCGTAGAAAAGGGGTTAAAATTCTGATGGAAGAAATAGAGACAGTAGCCGATTAGCTTCAAGTGATCTCATGCATCGAACTGACGCTAAACAAAGGCGAGATCCTCTAAATTTTATCTGATATATGCGACTGACCGAAACGGACAATTTAAATGATTAATTTTACCATATGTCTCGGCCATGCATAATGTAAAACCATACCGACAGTCTTGTTAATGCTTAGCACTCGGGGTAAAATTTTTCAACAGAAGACATATTGAAATGCTTTCCTTTTTCCCCCCAGCAAAACAAATTTCATGCTCAGCTGAGTTGCGTACGAAAAAAAGTTTTATAACCTCGGGTCCTGATGCTTCACTTGATGGGATTCTCTAGCTCAGTGTGTCATCAGAGAAAAAAATGTATTGATAACCATACCAACATTGTGGCATTTTCGTCTGCTGCTGTTGTAACGGACACTTTATAGATTAATAAGCAGTTTTATGTATGCATATTCCATAAACTACATTAATATGATTAGTTTTAGATTTTATGACTCGGCTGGACAATGGCCTAGATGACAAAATGTCAATAGGTCACTCGTTGTCGGCCACTGACTTAATGGAGATAAGAAGAATACAGATTACTACAATTTGATTAACTTTATGCTTAGATTATATTTAATGTACCAACTGTACATTATTAACTCTCTCACTGCCACAGGCGATAATAATAGGCTTTTGCAAAAAGCATAGATCCAGATGAGACGGCTCAATGAGCCGTCTCATCTGGATCTACGCTGTTTGACATTCAGTCTATCAACTTTACATATAAACGTCTTTGTTAAAATAAAAAGCAGACGACAAATGTCGTCTGAAATTTGGCACCGAAAGAGTTAATAAACAAGCACACCATATTTGCTCTAATAAAGCAAACACAGTACAGTAAAACCTGTGTAAGACAGCCACCTTTGAAATTGACCATAGTGGTTGATGTGAAAAGGTGGTTGTCTTATAAAGGTACATGTCATGTAATTTTGCTAGCAAAATTACATGACATGTACCTTTATAAGACAGACAACTTTTTCCACATCAACCGCTATTTAAAGTCAGTCTCGAAGGTGGCTGTCTTACACAGGTTTTACTGTAGTCTCTATGTTTTATCCACTTGGTAGCAGCCATATGAAAGGACTCCTTAAACAAACGCTGCTCAGGACCGCATCGGCTACCAGCTTTGGCCCCTCCTTCCGGGTTCGGGTAGAGGGTCATGTTGTTTGGACATGGGTATCCACCACATGCCTGCCTTAACTCGGTGCGGGGTGCTTGTGATGCCCTTCCGATGCGGCCATGTGCTGTCCTTTGGGTACTCAAATTGTGATTTGTAGGATTTAATAGCATTCGTTATATTAGATATTGCATTGAACATTTGTGTGTTTATATGTACATATGCATATTGTGCAGATATTGTTTTAACTTGTATGGAGGGCCACATTGTAGAATAGTTGTTAAGCTAAATGGGTTTACCCTTAGTAAATAATGTACAGATAAATAATAATTGAAACAACAACAACAACAAAACAAAACAAAACAAACAAAAGAAAAAAAAAAAAAGAAAACAACAAAGAAAAAAGAAGAAACACACCAAGATGAAAAAAAAATAATTAAACAAATATATATATATATATATATATATATATATATATATATATATATATATATATATATATATATATATATATATATATATATATATATATATATATATACACTGAAAGGGATATACACCAATTTCTAGAAACACTCAGTTTGGTGTATATCCCCTTCAGTGTAAGGTTTATGTGCATTGTATGCATTGAGAAACACTCAGTTTGGTGTGTATCCCTTCAGTGTAAGGTTTATTTGCATTGTATACATTGAGAAACACTCAGTTTGGTGTGTATCCTTTCAGTGTAAGTTTGGTGTGTATCCTTTCAGTGTAAGGTTTATGTGCATTGTATACATTGAGAAACACTCAGTTTGGTGTGTATCCTTTCAGTGTAAGGTTTATGTGCATTGTATACATTGAGAAACACTCAGTTTGGTGTATATCCCTTTCAGTGTAAGGTTTATGTGCATTGTATACATTGAGAAACACTCAATTTGGTGTGTATCCTTTCAGTGTAAGGTTTATGTGCATTGTATACATTGAGAAACACTCAGGTTGGTGTGTATCCTTTCAGTGTAAGGTTTATGTGCATTGTATACATTGAGAAACACTCAGTTTGGTGTGTATCCTTTCAGTGTCAGGTTTACGTGCATTGTATACATTGAGAAACACTCAGTTTGGTGTGTATCCTTTCAGTGTAAGGTTTATGTGCATTGTATACATTGAGAAACACTCAGTTTGGTGTGTATCCTTTCAGTGTAAGGTTTATGTGCATTGTATACATTGAGAAACACTCAGTTTGGTGTGTATTCTTTCAGTGTAAGGTTTATGTGCATTGTATACATTGAGAAACACTCAGTTTGGTGTGTATCCTTTCAGTGTAAGGTTTATGTGCATTGTATACATTGAGAAACACTCAGTTTGGTGTGTATCCTTTCAGTGTCAGGTTTATGTGCATTGTATACATTGAGAAACACTCAGTTTGGTGTGTATCCTTTCAGTGTAAGGTTTATGTGCATTGTATACACTGTGCATTGCGTATATGGACACAGTGGTGTTGATAATAAAGATAAGCTTTATACGTTTTACACGTTGTGTTGATAGTAAAGATAAGCTTTATACTTTTTGCACGCTGTGTTTACGCGTATTGTTTACATTTCACATATAACTAAACACGATCAGTTATCAAGTCGCAGCGGGCCAGACAACATGGGCCCGGAAAGGGCATAATCTGTTTTTTTTCAACTTATGCAACTTTTATTTGTAAATTTTAAATTTTTTATGTCACTTTTTTAAATAGAAAACCTCTGAAGAAGGCGAAAGCCGAAAGGCCTCAGGAAAGCAAATCATTCGCACTGTTAATGATTAACTCTCTATAGGATGAAATGGATTCTTTTGAGTGCAATCTGTTTTTTGTTTTTGTTGTTGTTTTTTTTTTTTAGAATAGGTGATAGGCAGGCCAAGTAAATCAATTTGGACACTGTTACTTCCTCTGAATATGTACATGTTTTTCCTCCAAGAAAAGTTACAGGATATATGTAAATAAGTATAAAATTCATACTTTGCAGATCGGTAGAAGGGTCCTTAACGGTAATTTTTGATTCATGACCGATACCCCATTTTTATCGAACGGATGTGTCCAAATTCAAAGACAAACGATTCCACCTTAGAAATTGTGAGAAGGTGTGAAAGTGGAAAATTCACATTTGAGAAAGGACAACACATTTCCCTATACGAGGGTAGCAGAGGCAGGGCGTAGTCAGAACTGACCTAGGAAAAATCTAAAAAAAATTCTCCTGAATGCAAAAAAAAAAAAAAAAAAAAAAAAAAAAAAATTCTTTGGATTAGTGTGATCTTCTATCCCTGTGTGTGATGTGCTACTTGTGATGAACCTATTTAGAAAAAAAAAAAAAAAAAAAAATCTATCACGAAAACATGCCTATATAATTTTGACCCTCTTAAACCCCAATTTTATAAAGTAAAACTGGAGTTTACAGGGGTGTACCTTATTTTTCTTATTTCTGCTCAAAACATAGATTGTGAATACTCGTTAGAACCGCCTCAACGAGGCGGTTCTAACGAGTACCCACAATCTATGTTTTGAGAAGAAATATGAAAAATATAAAAAACTTTTATCTGAAAATTTTCATTTTTTGGTGGTAAAATCTTCAGTATATTTGAAAAGGCGTGTTTTCGTAATGCCCAAAATGGATGCCATTTACTAAATCATTGGATATAGTAGAACATATTTAAAGAAAACCGTGACACTGATAAGACAGCGGAAGCTCAGGGCCCACTTGTTCAAAGCGTCGTTAGCTTAACGAGCTCGTTAAGGGTCATTTCGTTAACTGTTTTAGCGGATTCAATATATATTATTCTGATAATTTTTGCTGGAAAAATGTGAGTAGCTTTTGCACTGCAAAAGCTACTCACATTTTTTCAGCAAAAATTTCAGCATATTTGCATATCACTTGATGTAAATTTTAACGAATCGTTAACTAACGACATCGTTAGCTTTGAACAACTGGGCCCCGGATTTTGACATGCTTGCTGTTTTACAGTAAACATAAAAGAGACTGGCCAGCACGTGCGCATGCAGACATGGCCTAATGTTTTTTTGTTCGCTTTTTTAGACATCCGTGCCAGCAAGCCCCAGACTTCTAATAATGATACGGTTCTTAATATCGTCAAAAGTAATAAACACAGGTTTAGAATTTCAAGGGAAATAGGGGTTTTCTATATTGGGCATTTTGTCCTTGGGAAACTGAATAATTGTTTCTTGTCAGTGATATTGAATGCGGTCAATGAAAAAAAAAAATGATAAAAAAACAAAAAAAAAAAAAAAAAAAAAAAAACAACAACAACAATGGACAGGTGATTATACAAAATCTTCCTCTGTTGGAGTCCTTGACCGGTTTTTCTTCTGCACCTTGAGCTTCAAGATATAACTTGACCGATTTTCATATTGGCATGAAGGTGATATAAGTCTCAACATGAAGACATGTACCTAATTACACGTGCGCCCAGTGAAGACACATATCAGCATATGCGCCTGCGCAGTATATAAAAAATAAGTCGATATTGAGGACAAGTTCAGTGCACATAAGGTACCTCTTTTCAGAAGGGGAGGCAACAGTCAACTGTTTGTGTATTCTTATTCAGTTTTTTTTTTCTGTTATATTTTGTAGGTTTTTTTCTTTCTATCTTTCTTTCATAGATTAAAATCTAAAGAAAATGTGAATTTATTTCGGACTTCTCACCAAAGGTTTATTTTCTGTTATATTTTGAAGTTTTTTCTTTCTTGGGTTCCCCGAAATTATTCGCATATAGTTTGAGAACGAATCGGCCAAAATGAGAACGAATTGACAAAGATGGTACGAGTTGACCTACAAATAAGTGCGAGTTGACAAAAATGAGAGAATTGACTTAAGTACAAATTGACTTCGTACCTTCCAAGTGTATCAACCCCGCTTAAGCATTCATTGACCCATTTATACCGAATGAACTCTTCTACCTTAACCCTTGTCCTGCTGAATAAATTAAGATGCCACACCCACTTCTAATTTTCAGCCAATCAGATTACTTGATCCAGATTTTTGATACAATTTTACAAAATTTATGGCAAACAGTGCAGATCCAGATCAGTTGGCTTCTTCAGATCTGAATCTACACTGTTTGCATGACTAGGGTTAACTCTTTGGAACGGTCCATTTCAAATTTAAGGGGTGTCCAGTTTGTTTTTAAGATAATTACTTATTATAGAAATTCCTGTTCTTAACAGTGTAGCCCCTGATCAGACGCCGCGTTCTGTTTTGGTCTACAGTGTTTGTCAGTGTCCATTTTATGGGACGCTAGGCATAACTGGAATTAAAGAGTGGGTTTTTTTGGGATGTGCAAATTGCAAAACTTGGAATAGAATTTTAATTAAATATATTATTTATTTATTTATTTATCTTTTTATTTATTCATCCATTTATTGATCTATTCAACTGTTGTGATTGAGTGTTGGTTGCTTTTCGTTACGATATTGTCGTGCCGGTCTTTTCTGGAAATAAAATGATGCTCCAGACTTTTGCATTCCAAAGGAGAAAACAATCAAACTGAGACCACCAGACTTTACAATGTGGCTATACCAATCCAAGCCGTCAGATTATTGTCCTTAGACGACTAGTTTTACATTCACTTTGATCGTCAATGTCAAAGTTCATTTAAGGTCGAAGGTTCATTTCCGGAGAGACAATGACCCTATAATGTATAATTGGTAGACGTTAAAGAATATGTGCCAGGCAACAGCATATCCTACAAGATGGCTTGTGCGTCCAGCGAAGATTCAGATCAGCCCACACACCCAGTAAGCATTCTTTATAAATCTATAGCGGGCCGTTATTGGCCCGTCAGCTACCCTGACGGGCCGATAACGGCCCGATATAGATTTATAAAGAATGCTAGCTGGGACATCCTCACATTCTAGATAAGACCTCTGCCATCCGTCTATAGAAAGCTTGTATATCTGGCTACCCACAGAGCGCAAAACAATGAATCTAATCTAAGCCATTGCTTAGCGGACATGCGATATCGTAGCAAATGCTGTTTTGTTGTTTTCTTTCATATTTCTTCTCAAAGTGTAGATTGTAGGTACTCGTTAGAACCGCCTCGGCGAGGCGGTTCTAACGAGTACCCACAATCTATGTTTTTGAGCAGAAATAAGAAAAATGTATATCCCTGTAAATCCCAGTTTTATCATAGATAAGATAAGATAATTTTATTTCAGAAACATAAGCCTACTGGCCCTTGAGTTCTACAGGTATACATATAACTGTGTACATAAAGTACAGAAATGGCGAACAATATTGCATTTTCCATTTTGTGAACAGTGATTTTAGGCTGTTCAACATATTTAAGATTTCAATATACTATTATCACTATTATGCACTGTACGGAGAGATTGTAAGCACCGACACACTTCCAAATATCTTTCTATATGGTTTCTCATCATCAATAATAACTTACTTTATTACATAGCTATATATGATGTGCGTGGGGCCAGTTAGGAATCTTGACAGGGGAGACAATTATCTCCACTCCCAAAACTCCCCCTGTTTACCCAATTCCATCACGTAAGTAAACACGGATATCCCTCATTTACATGGTTGACAAAAGCATATAATATAAGGAAACAGATATGTAAGGCGTGAAGTCTCAGATCAGCCTATGCAACCACATGGCCCAATTGCACAGGCTGATCCGAGATCAGCTCTATCACAGGTAACTATACGTTAAATTCCCAAATTTGCAAAACAAATCAAAAAATCCGTTTACACATTCGCGCAGTCTGAATCCTAGGCTTACCTGGTCATCAAACAACTTCAAACGTTTTATTAATATTATGTGGGAACCAGTAAGGAATTCTGACAGGGGAGATGGCCATCTCCTCTCCCAAAATTCCCTGTTTACCCATACTAATCATGCTGAATAGCAAAGAATACCCCGCCTTCCCTAAGAAACAACTACTTCTATGTTCGATAAGACAGAGTGCAAACAAATACCGAAATCTGAGGTTTTGGTATCCATGATCAGCCCCAGATCAGCCTATCATATAAAAGTGGGGTTTAAGGGGGTCAATATTATATAGGCATGTTTTCGTGATGCGGACACTATTTCTTTGAAATATGTGTCTGTTTCCGTCCGACATTAGTTTTCTCTTTTTGTTTGGTAGTTCTGTTTTCGTGTAACAAAATCCGTATCCGGTGAACTGGGATGCTCTGTTTCATGAGTGTGGGCATCACGAAAACATGCCTATATAATGTTGACCCCGTTAAACCCCACCTTTATATAATAAAACTGGGGTTTACAGGGGTATACATTATTTCTCTTATATCTGCTTAACACATAGATTGTGGGTATTCGTTAGAACCGCCTCGTCGAGGCGGTTCTAACGAGTACCCACAATCTATTTTTTGAGGAGAAATTTGAAAATATCAGAATTTTTTATCTGAAAATTTTCATTGTTTTGGTGGTAAAATTTTCAGTATATTTGAATAGGCATGTTTTCGTTATGCTTGCCTAGGTATCTCTATGTTCAATATTATATACGAATTCCGATACAGAATAAAATATCAAGCCCAGCTTTGCAGAAAATAAAAGGCAACATTGAACCGGACCATAACCGTTCCCACAAGATTGTATGTGCGCGCAGCGATCTCAGATCAGCAGAGCTTGGTCAACAGAGTCTGATCAGATTCTTTGCGAAACACTGTATGGGTAGCAAGGGTCCAAGAAGTCTTCAAGCGGTCAGCGAAGACTCTGATCAGCCGCGCTCGAGCAAGATCTGTATCAGTGTCTTCAAACAGGCGGAAGCTGATTATATGACACATGAACTACCATTGCGTTTCTTGTTTTTAAACAACAACAACAACAACAACAACAACAACAACAACAACAACAAACACAAACACAAAACAAAATATAAAAAAAAACATTACGAAAACACGCCTATTCAAATATATTGAGAATTTTACCACCAAAAAATGAAAATTTTCAGATGAAAAATTCTGATATTTTTCTTATTTCTGCCCAAAACATAGATTGTGGGTACTCGTTAGAACCGCCTCGATGAGGCGGTTCTAACGAGTACCCACAATCTATGTTTTTGAGCAGAAATAACAAAAATAATGTATACCCCTGTAAACCCCAGTTTTACTCTATAAAAGTGGGGTTTAAGGGGGTCCATATTATATAGGCGTGTTTTCGTGATGGTTAAAAAAAAAAAAAAAAAAAAAAGAAATAAGATAATAAAATAAATAAAAAAAAAAAAAAAAATAAAAAAAAATAAATAAATAAAATAAGCAAGTTGTGGGCTCTATAATATTTGCAAAAATGTATAAAATACACAAGGAAAACCAGCGGACCTCTGTAGCCTATAAGTCGTTGCTTCAGATGGAATGCTTTCTACAACTATAATGTATATAGATACTTATTCACATTAGGCTTTTATCATGAGTAGCCACAACATAGGTCTTCATGAAGAAATCTGAAAACAAACATATTTATCTCATCACGAAAACATGCCTATATAATTTTGACCCCATTAAACCCCACTTTTATACAGGGGGTTTACAGGGGTATACATTATTTTTCTTATTTCTGCTCAAAAACATAGGTTGTGGTTACTCGTTAGAACCGCCTCGTCGAGGCGGTTCTAACGAGTACCTAAATCTATGTTTTGAGCAGAAATATGAAAATATCAGATCTTTTTATCTGAAAATTTTCAGTTTTTGGTGGTAAATTTTTCAGTATGTTTGAATAGGCATGTTTTCGTTATGTGGACATCCCTCATATGTAAAACTATGTAACTCATAACATTTTCACTTTACAATATGGAGACAAAGAGGACAACTTTGCTAGTAATAATATTAAGACATATTTATACGCCATGGAATATCGATAGAAATAACAAACTAACTGCAGCCAGGTTAAAAGCTACAGAAGGCTGGAAACTCGAAAAAATATTGTATACCCCTGTATATTCCCAGCAGGCACGCAACGTTGAGACAACATCGCATCAACGTCGATGCAACATCATGACGTTGCATCGACGTGATGTGACGTTGTATATACGTCATGTTCCTGTTCAACTATACTCCTGTTTTACTATACACCATTTTGGGGACAGGGTGGGTATACATTTAATTGTCTTTTTATTGCAATGTACATTATACTCAGTCGAATTCCTAACCCAGCGTCGTCTACTCTAACTCGAGCTAATAGCTAATAATTTAATAAATTGAACTCGGACATGAGAAAACATACATTCTGACAAGTGCGGCCAACGAAGACTAAAATCAGCCTACGCGTCCGCAAGCTCTGATCAGAGTCTTCGTTGTCCGGATGAAGAAACTTTGCATCCTTGGGTATGTAAAATGCGCCCAGTGAAGATTCTGATCAGAATGCGCGAAAGCGCAGGCTGATCTGAATCTTCGCCCGAGGCGAACATGCCTGATGGCACGTTGCTTGACATTGCGGCTCTATTATGGTAAAGTTGCTATGTTTATCTTCTTCGTGTGCAAATGTGACTGGACATGGCCAGTTATATGTCATTAAATATGCGAATAGGCCAATATTTGTAACATAAACAGACATGATTATAGTTATTAGATGAAATAATTGACCAAAGTGATTAACGGCTCTCATGGCATGCACTTCATATTCCATTTTAGGAAATCTGAGACAGCCAGTCTGTTGCTCGCTGATATTCTGCCCAACCCGTGCCCAACACGTGCAGCAATGGTTTCTTAACGCATAGCATGCTGGGTTAAATTTTTAAAATATTTTCCCAGAAAATAGGTTTCGACATTTCATGCAAATTGTCTTAAAAATCAATCCAAGTAATAAGGTTTCGGCATTGTACGCAAATTGCCTGAAGCTACCTGGAAAATGGCATAGAAAATCCCCAAGCACAGCCTTCCCGAGTCACCAAAAGACGGAGAGATGAGGAATAGTCAATGGCAAAGCAAACATCAGATATGAAACCAACGGGACACGAACAAAAAACTACAATAAAAGACCCCCTTCCGCTCTTGGAATGGCTATTAGAATCCAGGGGGATTAAAACTTAAAGCAGTTCTACATTCGCGAAAAATCTCAACGCAATTGTGACGTTCCAAATTACAAATACATGTCGCAAAATGCATTTTATCTAGCCATCTTTTTTGAAATGACTATCTGCGCAGTAGCTTCAGCGCGCAGAATTGTCCGATATCATTATTTATGGTATTTAGAATGCATCCATCTCTATATAATTATTCTATAAATAATTTTAGCCTTGAAAGTGAATGCAGAATGTCATGAACTTGAAATGAACACAAAATGTCACGGCTTTCATATGAGCCCCAACGTGAGAAAACGTACCTTCTGACATGTGCGCACAATGAAGACTCTAATCAGCCTGCGCATCCGCGCAGTCTGATCGGAGTACTCATTGTCCGCAATATGAAACTTTGCATCTTTGGCCATCCAAATTGGGCCCAGTGAAGATTCTGGTCAGACTGCGCGAATGCGCAGACTGATCAGAATCTTCGCTGAGCGCACATGTACGAAGGTACCTTTTCTGAAATTTCAGTGCCGCCTATATAATTATTATAATTATCTTAATTGTGGAGCAGATGCTATTTTTGCAATTTCTTGTTTAATACATTTACAAGGGGTCATGGCATGATGGCAGTTTCAGTAAGTTATCCATTTTTGTGTGTACTCTGTATATAGTCATGTTCAAATAAGCTTGGCAATGTCCATTTCCAACAATTATCAATCTGAGTCACATTTATACTAGACAGACGGCGACGACTATCGTTTTAACTTTGTCAAGCTACAAACTACCATTACTTTTCCTTATATATTTTATACATTTTTGCAAATGTTCCACAGCCCACAACTTTATTATCTTTCAGTTGGGGCCATACTTGGTACTCGCCTGACAGCAGGCCCTCTAATATTCTCAAAACATTACGAAAACATGCCATACATGGGGTGGGGGAGGGGGGCGTGGGGGGGGGGGGGGGGTCTGTATTTTTTATCCTAGATGATTTTTTATTTTCATATTCAACGCAACAGTCCAATATAAATGTACACGCTTTCTAAAAGCTATCCCGTAGAATTACCTGACATACATTTTGACTTGGCATTTCAGATGATTGGCAGACTATTCACATGAAATGTCAAACCTTATTTTCTCTGAAAGATACAAAAGTATCTGCTATAGTTGAGATTAGCGCTTAAACCTGGCGAATTCAGCAGACGACAAACTGATGACAATGTTCTTTTAATTCCTGGAAAACGGGTTTAACGCTAGAGGGTATAAGCAGTGTTGCAAATTTCATTACTGCTTATGAAGAGTCTCAGTAAAACTGAGACTCCCATTTTCTTATCTGTAGTGTGTTCTTGTTTCCAAAGGCAATAATTTCGACGTTTATTTGACAATTCATGCTAATTGTCATAAAATATCAAAGCCTATTTTCTGGGAAACATTTTTCATGAAATATCAATGCCTATTTTCTGGGAAAGTAAGAATAATATTTCAAAATGTCATCTGCTGACTTTTGGAGCCAGCATGCTAGGTGATAAGCTTCCTTATTAATCAAAGCACTAACAGCACTGGTTGGTCAGTTGTCTCTGCGTGTAGGCTGGGAAAATGGTCCTAAACGGGGACTTAAGACTGTTTCATTTAACCCTTAACTTCCTGTAATTTAAGCAAACAATGCAGTCCATGATCAGACGCCGCGTTCTGCGGTGTCTGATCTGGGTGTGCACTGTTTGCCAATGCCCCAGTCCAGGTTTTACAGATAACCCTCTTTACACGGCACTCAGACGTCACAGTGACAAGACTATAGCTACAAACGGGTGATTTGATTTCATTGGTCAATGATAATCACGTGGACACATTTTGGTGTATGAATACTATGGCTCGATTGTAAACAATCTACTAAAATGAATTGTATCGCTATGGGACATCCTCAGACATCCTCAAACAAACACTGTATGTATGTATGCAATCTCATAGGAGTCTGGAGTCTTTGCAGTTTGCATATTAGCCGCGCCAAATTAAATGTGATCTTGGACAGATGCAGACAGCGAACACCAATGCATTCGCTGTTCGCTTTAAATATAGAATTTCCTTTTATAGGTACTTTATAAAATAACGATGTATATGTCAAGTTCTCTGATCAGACTGAATGGTTTAGCTTGCTCATTGGATTCTTTACTGTCAACATAAGCTCAATAAACACAGTTTCACTTAGTGCGGTTCATATTTATTATTGAACATTGATGAATATATAGGAAAGATGAACCTGGACAGTCTTGACTGCTCAAACAGACCGATTTTAGGCGGCCTCGGTGTATATGTCACAATACATCTGTTAAAAATCAGAATGCTGGGTAAAAATCTTTATATGTACAAAAATTCAGCCATATATCTTTCCGAAGCTAGGATTACGTGTTTCTTGCAAGACACAGGAATTGAGAAACCCGACTAAAATATATTGGAAAGTCGAATTACGATTTTAGGTATGTCAGGCTATGTGATTAGATATTCCCAGAGAAAAATAACATTACGAAAACATGCCTATTCAAATATACTGAAAATCTTACCACCAAAAAATGAAAATTATCAGATAAAAAATTCTGATATTTTTCATGTTTCTGCTCAAAACATAGATTGTGGGTACTCGTTAGAACCGCCTCGATGAGGCGGTTCTAACGAGTACCCACAATCTATGTTTTGAGCAGAAATAAGAAAAATAATGTATACCCCTGTAAACCCCAGTATTACTATATAAAAGTGGGGTTTGAGGGGGTCAAAATTATATAGGCATGTTTTCGTGATGGGCGTATGATCTGGGTCTAGACGTTTGTCAGTTATCCTTTTGGGGGTCTCCAGATTAAAAACAATTATCGCAATTTTACGGCGTCATCTATTAAATGATTCCAATTATAATGATATCTTGCTTTTGAGCCTATTACAATTCACAAACAAAAATGAAATGGAAATTGTCATCCGTTATTCGCTAAGGTCAGTATTATAAAGGTTAAAGTTCATCCCAAGTCGAGAGAATAGCTGGGTGAGCCACTGACCTTACGAAGCAGTTGACAATTCAGAAAACCATTGACAGATTTCAATGCTCAGCATTCTGAGTAAAATTCTCTGCAGACGACATATTGAAATACTTTTTTTTTTTTTTTTTTTTTTTTTTTTTTCAAGAAAATGGGTTTTAACATTTCATCAGTGCAACTTTTGTCCATTGGAGACAATTTGCATGAAATGCCAAATCCTGTTTTCTGGTAAAAATATGATTTTTTTCTTCTGCTGAATTAGCCCAGAGAGTGGTAAGGGTTTATCTGTTGCTTGGTGTAGCTAGTGTTTGAACAGATTTTCGATGCGGGAGATTATTTGCAGTCATATGGCCACGGCTAATAAAATTACACGGATGTAGGAAGGACCGCGAAAACTTCTTTAACCCTTGACCCTTGTCATATTGAATAAATTAAGATGCCACACCCACTTCCAATTTTCCGCCAATCAGATGACTTGAACCAGATTTTTTATATAAATTCACATATCTAATGGCAAACAGTGTAGATCCAGATCAGATGGCTTCTTCAGAAGCCATCTGATCTGGATCTACACTGTCTGCAAAAGCACGGTATATCCGGGTTCAGCAGGGCTAGGGTTAAACACTTTGGCAAATTGCTAGTAGATGACATTCTAAAATGACTTTTGTATTTTTTTTAAGAGAGAAAAGACTTGACATTACATATGAATCGTCTGCTTGGCAGACGATTCACATGGAATATCAAGCCTATTATGAATAGACTCAATAAAACCCAGTCTACTATTTCGATTATAGGATGTGTTTTGTGCTTCAAAATGATCCTTTACATTTCATGCATATTCTATCATGAATAATAATAATAATAATAATAATAATAATAAACATGTTTGACAACAATTTATATCTTCTGTTTCAGCCCAGATAATGCTAACGTCACGGTACATGCGCTCAAGTTTAACCCTTCTCTTGCTTAAACATGCTCTGTCTTGGAAAACAGTGGATCCAGATCAGTTGGCTTCAGAAGAAGCCAACTGATCTGGATCTGCACTGTTTGTCATTAGATATGTGAATTTATATCAAAAACCCGGATCAAGTAATCTGATTGGCTGGAAATTAGAGGTGTGCGTGGCACCTTAATTTATACAGCATGACAAGGGTTAATGGAATGCTCGTGGTTCTGCCCGCTATTGCGTATAATCTTAGCCTCAGCGTTCGAAAACGTACATGTACCTTCGGACATGTGTACCATAGGGGATTCAGATAAGCATGCACATTCGCGCATTAAGATGTGGGCCCAGTTGTTCAAAACTAACGATGTCGTTAGTTAACGTATCGTTAAAACTTAGATCATTAAATATGGCATATAAACTAATATTTCTGCTGAAAAATGTGAGTAGCTTTTGCATTTGCAAAAGCTACTCACATTTTTTTTCAGCAAAAATACCTGTGAATTAGATATTGTACTTACTAGAACAGTTAACATTTTGACCACTAACGAGCTCGTTAAGCTAACGACGCTTTGAACAACTGGGCCCAGATCTTCACTGGACGCAATTTGGATAAAAAGGGTGCAGCGTTACTTCAAGCGGGCAACGAAGACTCTGATCGGTCTGCGCGAACGTGCAGGCTGTTCTGAGTCTTCGAAAGGCGCACATGTCAGAAGGTACGTACATGTATTTTCACGTTGCGACTCATTTTCATCACGAGAACATACCTATATAATTTTGACCCCCTTAAACCCCACTTTTATATAGTAAAACTGGGGTTGACAGGGGTATACGTTAATTTTCTTATTTCTGCTCAAAAACATAGATTGTGGGTACTCGTTAGAACCGCCTCACCGAGGTGGTTCTAACGAGTACCCACA
Source organism: Anodontia alba (assembly GCA_964016985.1). Lineage (NCBI taxonomy): Eukaryota > Metazoa > Mollusca > Bivalvia > Lucinida > Lucinidae > Anodontia > Anodontia alba. Next base: position 71,767,869 of record OZ024828.1, on the reverse strand, counting down.
ATCTATGTTTTGAGCATTAAATTGAAAAATATCAGATTTTTTTTTCATCTGAAAATTTTCACTTTTTGGTGGTAAAATTCTCAATATATTTGAATAGGCATGTTTTCGTAATCATTCGGAATATCTGTGGCAGTACGATGTGGAAAGGCCTCCCGCTTGGAAAATCTGTTCAGTCAATTTTATGCCCAGCAACTCTGAATTGTCAATCTCTTCATAAGGTCAGTGGCTCGCCCCGACAGTTCTCTCGACCTCATATGAACTTTAGCCTTTATAACACTGACCTTAGGTTTTAACGAACGATTCAAATGTCGTCCTAAATTTTCACTTAATTTAAGCTTTGCTATATGTTTTCAATTGGTCTCAAAAAGGTCAAACATGTGAAATGTTCCGACTTATCTTATGGAAACTATATAGTCCTATTTCTGCAGAAAATGTAAAGCACGCTTTTAAGGCAACAAGTACAGAAAAGTCATACATTGGTTGATTGCGATTTCCCGCGGGTAGAGGAGGGTTAGGTCCCTTGTAAAGGTATACGAGGACGAATCGCTGAAATGGGGTTAGTAGGTTCTCACTTCTGCTGGTAGTCATACATTTTGTATCCGTCTTACAAAACACTTGTGTTAAACAAACACTTGCATTTAAAGGCCAATTTTTCAGTTCCCATAGCAAGGAAAATAAGTTAAATTTAACTGAATAAGACTGGCACTTTTTCTGGTTTTCCCTTAGACGCATACTTAATTGACTTTTTACAATGGAGGCATAGTTTACATACACCAACATTTTCTTAAGTAAGTTGTCCACGTGATTATCATTGACCAATGAGAACAAACAAAGCGTTTTTACAGAATCCAGATAACGGTTATTTATAGCCGCGCTATGTTTGTTACTTCGACGTCAGAGTGCCGTGTAAAGAGGGTTATCTGTAAAACCTGGACTGGGGCACTGATAAACAGTGCAGACCCAGATTAGATGCCGCAGAACGCGGCGTCTGATCAGAGTCTGCACTGTCTGCTTACATTACAGGAAGTGAAGGGTTTAAAGTCTCCGTATTCCTCAAAAATAGACATTTTTTTTATCCAAGAAAGATTTAATAAATTAATATATAGTATTAATATGATCATAAAGTAAGGCATTTGACAGCATGTAAAATTTCAGTTAGTCTCTCGTTTTTGAACTGGATCAAAAATGAAATGATTTTTTATCGTATCTCTGAATTAATGTTGGCAACATTAATTCAGGGATAAGATAAAAAATCATTTTATTTCAAGAATGAGAGACTAACTGAAATTTTACAGGCTGTCAGGTGCCAGTCTGATCTGGGTCCACAATGTTTGCAAAAATGACTTTTAAAATCACAAGCAGATGACAAAGCAGACGACAATAGTTGTGACTGGCGCTTTAAGGGTTAAGTCCTCGTTCAGGACCATTTTCTCAGCTTACTGTCAGAGACAATCGACCAACCAGTGCTGTCAGTGCTTTGATTTTTTTGCTGCTAATTCAGGAGTGTGCGTATTGTTTTGGGTTATAGAATCCCATTCTAGGTATTTGGATTCGGTCTAAAATGAGAGTGTAGAGTACGTTTTCTCTTGGAAGTCATGGTGAAAGGGGCCATGATACACATAGTTGATTTTCCGACATGTTTTTAACTCTTTCGGTGCCAAATTTCAGACGACATTTGTCGTCTGTTTATTTTTTTATTTTTTTTTTTTTTTCATTTTAACAAACTTTCGTTCGGAAAGACGTTTATATGTAAAGTTGAAAGACTGAATGTCAAACAGCGTATATTCAGATGAGACGGCTCATTGAGCCGTCTCATCTGGATCTTTGCTGTTTGCAAAAAGCCTATTATTATCGCCTATGGCAGTGAAAGAGTTAAGCTAGATAATTCCTGTTTGCTTTGCTGCACACCAAACCCCTTCTGAAAAGGGATGTTCTCTAAAAGGAAAGCATTTGCTCCCAAGGGAGCGAAAATAAAGTCCACAGAATTGTCTCCCTTGAAAAGGGTATGTATTCCACTTAAATATGCATCGGCTTGACTGCTGATATTTTCTTATTAATTTTGGTCAACTGTTAATTTTGACAGAGTTGCTCCCTTGAATGGGTATGCATCGGTTTGACGGCTGGTATTTGCTTAATTATGGTCAATTGACAATTTTGACAGAGTTTTTGCTTCCTCTCAAAGCGTAAGCATTCCCATTAACCTTTACCACTCTCTGGGCATTTTTAGCAGACGGCAAACTGATGATATTTTTCTTATTTTTCCTAGAAAACAGGATTTGACATTTCATGCAAATTGTCTCCTCAGGAGACAATTTGCATGAAATGTCAAATCCTGTTTTCTGGGAAAAATAAGAAAAATATTTCAAAATGTCGTCTGCTGAAATTTTTACCCAGAGTGCTAAGGGTTAAAATATGCATTGGTTTGAATACTGGTACATGGTAAAGTGATCAAGGTGTAAGCTGTATGCTTAAGTGGTTTAAGAATGGTTTAATCTCCTGACATCAACTGAGCGACTCTTCATTGAAAACGGCAGTTGATTGAGAGTGCATTTTGCACATTCTAGATCAAATAATAATACATATACTACTAGATCCTTAACTCATTCAACCCTCTATACCAGACCAAATGCCTATGCAAACAGCCGTCTCAGTTGGATTAACACTGTTTGCCAATCTAGTCTTGAATACATGTGACACAACTATTTGCGAAAATAGATTCTTCAAACTTCAAAAATGGAAAACTCCACTTCAGAAACTCGAGGCTAAAATGATTAAATACAAGCATAGCGCCCCCACCCCCACTTCTCTCTCTCTCTCTCTCTCTCTCTCTCTCTCTCTCTCTCTCTCTCTCTCTCTCTCTCTCTCTCTCTCTCAAATTCACCCCTCTCTGTCTGTCTTTCTGTCTGCTACCCTGTCTCTCTGTTAGTCTCTCTCTCTCTCCCCCTCTCTCTCTGTATTGCAAACATGCTCTCTCTCTCTCTCTCTCTCTCTCTCTCTCTCTCTCTCTCTGTATTGCAAACATGGTTCAATCCGGTTTTGCGTAGCAAATAATATTCTCAACGTGCATGTCACTATTGGTTTCATAATAATGGAAAAAGATTTTGTCAACAGTCAGATAGTAATAGTGGGCGATAATAATCTAATTAGAATAAAAGACTGTTAGTCTGAGGCACGTTTTTGTAATTATCATCAATAAAAACAAATGTGATGGCGATTATATACCCCAGGGACGAACATTTCCGCTTTCACGTTATATATAACCGGACTATCTGATCGCCTTAACGCCTAATCGTACATGTTCTAAAATTTGGACAAATTTCTTGTTCAGCTTAAAAAAGCTGCTGGAAGAGCGACAAACTGCGTCTGATCTGGGTCTGCACCGTTTGCTCTGGTTTGTTTCTCTGAATACTTTGGGCAAAAAGCCAGGTTCAAGTGTGTGCCTGGATCAATTCTCAGCAAACACAAGATAAAACACACACACGCACGTACGCACGCACGCACATACATACATACATACATACATACAAATTAGCCGGAACCTCATAAAACGTACCTTCTGACATATGCACCCAAACGAAGATTCAAATCAGCAAGCGCATACACGCAGTCTGATTGGAGTCGTTGTTGTCCACATGAAGTAACTTTTCTTTCTTTGCCTATCCAAAATGCGGCCATTGAAAATTTTGGTCAGACTGCCTGAATGCGCTGGCTGATCTGAATCTTTGCTAGGACCACATGTTTGAAGACACGTCTTCTGACGTTGCGGTTCAGATGGTTCTCAGTACATTTACTTAAAGGAGGCGAGAAATAGACAAAGCATTGCAATACAATTATAAAGATTTATGAAAATATCGATTTGCCGAAAACCGCATATTTTTAGCCAGTCAAGGAGTATTTTTATCACACCAAAATTAGATGCATTGTTATTTTAACCATGGAAAAGATTGGGAGACAAAACTCCGCCCATAAATACAAAAGCCATTACTAACTAAGCAAATACAGTCTGTAACATTAACCCATGTCATGTTGAATATATTAAGATGCAACGCCCACTTCTAATTTTCAGCCATTGAGATTACTTGATCCAGATTGTTGGTAAACATTTACATACTTAATGGCAAACAGTGCAGATCCAGATCAGTTGGCTTCTTCAGAAGCCATCTGTTCTGGATCTACACTGTTTGCAAGGGCAGGGTATATCCGGGTTCAGAGGACTAGGGTTAATTAAGCAAGTGGTGCATGAGGATGGAGGTGGGTATCATGTTCTGAGCGCTTCTTTTATTGACCGGCGCGTGAATCGCTTTGGATTTGTATGTATGGAGAAGTGTTCGATTAGCGCAGAGAGCATTTTGGTAAGTTTGAATATGACCTGTGGTCCATACTTGAAAAGTTCAAACATATTTATATCTGACGCACGTTAAAATAAGCTTCTAGATAAGATCTGGTAACTTATTTAAGATCTGGCATGTTTATTTATTTACTTATTTTTATTTTTTTTTAAATAATAATGTACAAACTAAATCTCGTGGAGATCCCAACATGACTAGGATTCGCATATTGCTTGATCAAGAAAATCCACTTCAATATTTTTATAGAAGGCGTGGGATGCTCTGAGGGGAACCAGGAGACCCAGACACACAAATATACTTTAAAGTTGAGGTCTACCTTAAAGTTAGGGTCCAACATTTTAACATATAAAGTGTTTACACTGCAGCTGGTGTTACATGTAGTGCCGTGTGGCGGCGGTAGAACGTCTCCCCGTAGTGCAGATTATATTACATTTCCTTTGGGATCATTGGGTTCATTGTGGTTTATTTGAAAATGGAATTCTGCTCATGCATACGCTAGAGGGCGTAAGCAGTGTTGCAAACTTCATTATTGGCCTACTTTTATTGCGAACCATTGCGCCCGGTCAAAAGACAAGCAGAAATAATTTAGGGCTGTCTTTTCGATCTTCTATATAATAATGTTATATTGAGTATACTCATTAGAATCGCCTCGATTAGGCGGTTCTAATGAAAACATTTAACATACATTTCAATATAAAATAATAAAAGTTTCCTAAAATATCCCTAAACATTTGCTTTCTTGCGCTGTCGGAAGAATTTCCTAGGGACTCAAAAACGAGTTCGCATCAAGCACGTTAAACGAGCCATCGGTGTTTGAGTCCTAAAAGTTTTGCTGTATAATGAAACATTTTATCTTTATTAAGGGGCAACTCTTCAAAATAATTTTGTGTCATTTCTGCAAAGAGATACACTCTAAAAGGATTTGCTCCCTGTGGAAAGAAATTCCTTTTCTCTCCTTGGGAGCAAATTATTTCCTTTTCGTCTTCTTCTTCCGTGTAATGGTCATGATTCTTCTGCAAGAATGTACTATTGACCAGTGTGATGCTTATATTTGACATCCTTTTATAATAAATTCCTTTTGAGAGTAAATTATTTCCTATTAGAATAGATTCCTTTTCAGAAGCGGCTTCTTGTAAAGGATAAATCCTTGTAAAAATCTAATTGTCCTAACTTTTGAACAAGTCCATTTAACTACTTGTTGATGTCCAAAGGGACCTGGCGAATGTTAATGCATTGAAAAACCATGTTCGATCTCTATTATAGCATAAAAATTGAAAACATTTGCTACATTTCGCGTTATTTCTTGCACTATTTTGTTTCGCCTTTTCACCGATGTCTCGCAAACGTAATTTCCACTGACTATGCTCGTTCTAGGACCGGACAGTACATATCTCGTAACGGCAGCAAATCTGTGGCCCCGGTACGATCATAATGAAAGTTGTGTAGCCGTGCATTAACAGCGCGTGAATTACCTTGTTAATACACGGCTTTTCGCCGGTTAATGCACGGCTGTTAATAACGTGCGACACTGCTTTTTATGCAATAATTTGTCTTAATTCCACTGAGTGACAAATATTGCAGAACCTGATCAGATGCCACGTTGTGAGGTTTCAGATCTGGGACTTCAGTGCTCGCTCAGGATTGTCTGTTCCAATACATAGAGTAAATGCGATATAGCTTGTTTACACAGACAATGAGCGATTATCAGAGAAATGAAACTGTGGCTCTCTAAGAATTATTGAAATAGGATATGCAGTTACTTGCATGCCCTGCTATGTGAACCGTTAATGACATTGGTCAATTATTTCATCTAATAACATGAAATTATTTCTGTTTAGGCTTCAGAAGTGGCATATTCGCATATTAATGAAAAATAACCATTCGTTTCCTGCCATATTTGCACATGAAAAAGATAATCGCGGCGTCGTCTCCATGATTTAATGTCGTTGCGCATGTAGAGCATACCAGTCCTTGTGGATAAATTTTCTCCAAATACTTCAGACATTCACAACTCTATGATGGTTTTGTATTCTAGCATAAATACCATGCACATATCTGTTTGCAGACTGTTCAAATGGGAAGATTCACAAGCTGTTTGAACATGTTTTTACGCAATAAAAAAAAAAAAGTCCTCAAAACGGGTTTGCTTACGTAATGTCACATGACATAACGCCGACGCCCTGGATTAACCATTTCGTGTACAGTGACATCAAAGCAATTCTAGTTTTCTCGGAATAACGTCATTCTACACAATGTACTAAATACGAAGACCTAATAATTGTTCACTTTTTCTCGATCATCGAAATCATGCACAAAATGCAAATACAGCGACTGCATATCTTAAACTTATTGCATTAATATTTGGCGAATTCCTCGGAAGATCTTTCGAGGGACCCAGAAAATATGAATGTATAGAAATGCGTGATGTTTATATTTGACATCATGTTTCTTCCATTGTCGTAACAAAAGCGACATGCGAAACTGCGCAATTAGACAAAGCACAGAATATAATCAGGCGCCAAAATATTCTGCAGTAACTTGACGGAAAATGTTTGAACGACCGAAACACGAATCGCACGTGGATGATGATATATTATCGACCAGTGACAACAATTATTTGTCCTTTGACCTCTAATTGGGTCATAAATATCATTTACATTATAAAATGAACACACAATCACAGGGTATATTCCAAAATGTTCATATCGCCAAAACCAGAATGCTGCGATTCTTACAGATGTTTATCGGTGCTCTGAAAGGCTGTGCTTCGTGCTTGTGACCTTTCAAGGGTAACTTCGCTTATGCATCACGAAAACACGCCTATATAATTTTGACCGCCTTAAACCCTACTTTGATACAGTAGGGTTTACAGGGGTTTACATTATTTTTCTTATTTCTGCTCAAAACATAGATTGTGGGTACCCACAATCTATGTTTTGAGCAGAAAGATAAAAAATATCAGAATTTTTTTATCTGAAAATTTTCATTTTTTTGGTGGTAAAATTTTCAGTATACTTGAATAGGCATTTATTTCGTAATGGTGTATGCATACTAATAAGCTAGTTACGAAGACTCATTAAACAGATTCTGATCTTTAACTGAACATAACACGACCTTAAAATACCATCATGACATCAGCAAGGTCATATGTGAAATCTCAAAATAAAGTTCATATCCGTGAAGCGACTCCATCAAACTTAGAACCTTAATTTCGTCTTTTGTTATGCAGTGTATTACCGATAGAGTCCACTCTCTGAGTATGTAGTAATTGTTCTGCAACCATTTTAGATTAGTCTTTTGGCAATGTATACGAAATGGGACCAATTTCTTGGTATTTTCGTATTTGTTCAGTCATTATGGAAAATGTCAGAAATACTCATTTTCTGAAAAGTAGTAAATACAAAAATCCATGAAAATGAAATAATAATAATAATAAAAAAACTTAATTTTCTTCACTACACCTCTATTTCATGTCAAAGGATTCTTCTTGGAATAAAAGCGATTTTGTTCGACAACTCAGTGTAGAATCGACGAAAGAGTGCAAACTCTTTTACAAGTCCGTTGGCTACATCCATTGATATAATACAGGAAAACCCATTTTCGCAATAAGCACTTAAATGAAATATGTGCCAGCGCATGACAAAGCATACAAAATGGCATGTGCACCTAGCGAAGACTCAGATCAGCCTGGGCATCCGCCCAGCCTGATCAGAGTCTTCGCTGTCCGCATGAGGGAAGCTTGGGTTCTTAGCTACCCATTGTGCGCAAAGCGAAGACTCTGTCAGTCTGGGCGGATACCCTAGCGCACATCCCAACTTGTTGGTTTTGTCATGCGCTGGCTCAGATATCCTTGATTAATCGCTTGGCCCGGTTACGATGTTGTCATTAAGTCATTCGTAAGGTTAGGTCGTAATGAGTATTGCAACAAAACGATCTTGTCCAGAGTGTTTTAAGGGCGTTACTGTGGTTACTAAGGTATAAGTGTCAAAATTCACAACTCTACAGTTCGCAATTTGCATTGCGCACGTGAGGATGTGTTAAGTTCCATAAATAGGATTTCAATTAATTTCAGAGGAAATCCGCACGCGAACAAAACAGAAAACAAATGTTTTCTCCTTCATTTACATCTGTCAAATTAACTCGGATACCGCAGGTAATTTAATTAAATTTCTCCATTAAGCGCTTTAAAAAAAATGTGTTTTTTAATGTCGGTCGCTTACACGCTAAGGTCTTTGGCCCACCGGTAATGTGCCTTCGAACTTAAATGAACTTTGACATTGCCTGTCAAAGCGCGAAATAAAGGGGCGGTCGTACGAAAAACAATTATGATAAGCTGAACTTTCTGACAGATTTGTTTCGCTTTGATCTCAGCATCTAGGCTGTGCTGTAAACACTAAGTGTCTAAGTGCATCGTTTGGCAGTGTCTTAGATTTGGCAGCTGACATCAGTATAGATATAGGTATAGCAATGTTTTTACTTTACTAGTATTTCATTGCTACAGTTTTGGAACCTATCAAATTCACAATACGTTTACTTAGTAATTACAATCGACTCTCGTTATCTCGACTTCGCTTATCTCGAATAACCGCTTATATCGAAATGAAAATCTGGTCCCTGTTTTAACATGAAAATCTAACAACAGATAACAAATTTTTTTGCAAAAGAGGAGAAAAGGAGCAATTTCTCTTTTCCACAATATTTCCAATATATCTCCAACTTAAGGAGTCAAATTACATTTAAGAAATGTGGTTTTTCGATTTACTTTCTTGCAAATCTTATATGTCGAGGTACGGATATCCCGAAATATTTCACAGAGTCCTTTGGACTTTGAGATACAAGAGATTTGTTTATACACATCTTACGTACTAATAGGTTCTAAACGAAATGACTCTTGACCACGCGTTCTTGAAATTTTGGGCGATTTCTGAGAGAGAATAACTGGGTGACTACAGTGATCCCATATTTTCAAAACATTATCGAAAATGCCGCATTGATACCAAGATGTCCGCCCATGATATCCAAGAAAAATGCAGCCGTGAACATATACATAAACAGATTTCAGTTCCACGCTAAGTTTTGCAATATGCTTGTTCCTAACTTTATAATAAATCAATCAGATCGAGTCCGTGTCGATCAGCCACATAGTTTAATCAAAGTATTAAGTGCTTAGTCTTTTTCCTCCATAAGTCAGTGTGGAATAAACACTTAGACCAGTTCTTTATTGAAAATAAGCATAAGTGTCATTCGACACTTCAGCAGAAAAAACATGTTAAGAACTGTGAACAACTGAAATGCAGGAAACTTCAAGAACGAACAGAGGTAGAGGACACTGTGCAGACCGTAAACATATGAGCCGCAAAATCGGAAAACTTACACTTAGGACAAATGCGCCCAGCGATGGTTCAGATTATTTTCGATAGTCAAATATGAAAACTTTCTTAAAATGGACCACAAAGACACTGATCAGATTGTAGGTTGCTCAGGCTGATTTGAGTCTACGTGAGGCGCACATGTCAGAAAGTACGTTCTCTCAAGTTGCGACTCATACCTTGGCATCTTCTTTGCTGTTCTGTGTAAGAACTGTGGTTTATTTGTATAACATGCACACAAGAACAAGAAACGCTTAAATACATTGCTATAAGTATCGTGTACCAAAGGAATAAAAAAAGCCATTCGGCTAAATCGGCTAAAATGGACAAAAGTACAAAAGGCATTGTTTCGATCCAGCAAAACTAAAAGTGAATAAACCAGGAATTGCCACAATCAGGAAGGACAGTCCTGGTGAGACCCCGAAGGAAGGAGAGATAAGATACAAATAATGGCAAAACATGCGGCATATGAAACCACTGACGCACAAAGAAAGAAGATCTGCTAAGAATGAACCGCCCCGGAACGGCCTGCAGGAAAATCACCGGGGTCCGAGCCAGCCCCATCCGCAATTACAAAAATACGCCCGGTCAATACAAGGTCATTCACCATATCTGTGAAACATCACAGTGAAAACATACAATCAACAACACTGCGATCGAACAAGCAAAGGGCCAAACGGCCCTTCGAGCTATTACACAAGAAAACAAACAAACATGACCACGACAAGCCCGACCACAGACACTGAAACAGATCGAGAAAGGAGCCATCATTTAGCCCGAGAACTGACCCACCGGCGTGTAACCTATGAAGATATTAACTATAACTAGGCCAACAACTAATTTAAACTGACCCGCAGATTTTTTTTCTACTTATCGTTACTCTGCTGCAGTTCTTTTTTGTATGTCAGTTACTGCAATTGTGTCGTTGTCCCTTTCATTTGTTTGTTCCTCACCCCTTCCTTTTCGGAGCTTTTTAACTAGTAACAGATGTCTTGTCTGGATTAATGCTGTATAAAGATAAAGCTACTGTAATACAAACTATATGAGCGCTTGCTACCTTCACATGACACGTGTCATAAAAAGCCGTTGTCTGTTTGAATGCTTTTTATTTCTTTCTTGGCGAATTGTTGCACTAATCGTGATATCTTTTATAGTTTTCACTTCAACACCACTATCTCTTAATATTTTTTATCGGGGAAGTCAACACATCTTTCAAAAGATGAAAATTTATTAGGCTTTCTCAGATTACTAATACGTGTCTAATTTCACAAGCCCATTGTCTTCAGTACCTCTTGATACAAAAAAACACATTTGTTCTTTGAAAAGCCTGATATTATGTGTTGCTGCGTGTATCGTACACCTGGCCATAGTAAAGTTACACTCAAGATAAAAAAAAAGAAGCAATGAAATACAGCTTCGAAATAGACAACGGATTTTCAAGCCAATATTTCACTGCTGACTCCTTTAAAATGTTCTGTGAAGGACATCATGATTTCGTCTGTAGCTACAATATAGATGTGCTTGTTGCCAAACTGCAGAAGGACTTTGAACTCTGTGTGTGCACGTGACATATGCCAGGATATTCAGCTGTAAGGTTGGTAGACATGGCAGACCTGCAATAGGACTAGGAGTGAGAGTTTGGTATCTGTGAAACCAGGTTAAAAGCCCATCCCCACAAATAGTATAGCTGCTGACCATTCCAAGTCGGCCTTTCTGATACAGCTCCTCGTCAAGTAGATTCATATATCTATTTGTCAATATTTTATTCTTCTGATCTATGTCTCTTGGGGGTTTACGATGAAAGGCTATGAGTGTCTACTCCCACCTATTTTTAAAGACTATCTATTGAATAATCGTGAGAGGCCGATCTCCTAGAAGTAGAATGATTCAAGTGCCTGACGAATTGAAACATATTGGTGCACCTTCTAAATGATAGACGTATTATGTTTGTCTGCAATGCCGCGAAGATTTCATTGACAGAGTAAGACTGTTGAATACTAGATTGTGGCCCAAGGGCTGTACAAAACCGAAACTAGTTTTAATGTTTTAACAAGCTCTCTGAACGAGATAATGATTTCGTCGATCCCTACAATAAAACTGATTACAGACTTATTTCTAACGTGTTTACTACCAAACTGTGCTCTGCACGTGTCATACCCCCAAAACGAGCTGTATGTTTGATAGACATGGCACACCTGTGAAAGGACTAAGAGCAAGAGTTTGGCATCTGTGAAGCCAGCTTAAAGCCCATCTTCACAAATAGTATAGATGTGCACTTCTCTAAGGTGGCGCTTCTGTTGTAGTTCGTCTTCAAAGAGATTCATGTCTATTCGTCAATATTTTATCCTTCTGGTCTAAGCCTCTTGGATTTACGATAAACGGACGTCGACCTCGGCTATAAGTTAGTGTCTACTCCTACCTAGTCTAAGAAATATATATTGAATTACCGTGAGTATCCAAGAAACAAAAGACAAGTGAATGAAGTGTCTAACAAATGGAAACATGATGGTGCTACTTTTCAATGATAAATTCATTGTGTCTGGCTACAGAGCTACCGTATTTACTTGAAATATTCCGACAGTTCAACTCCTTGACCTACTTTCTTAAATCTTGAACGTGTCTAGTTTATTGCCTGTTGTTATGTCGTAAAACCACGGATTGAGTTGCAAACAATGTAGAACATGATCAGACGCCGCATTTCGCTGCATCTGATCAGGTTCAACATTAGTTGCTGAAGCATTTTGTTTCGAATATTCAAGGTAAATGCGTTACTTCAATGTTTACCTCTCTTTGAGGTAATTGATTTACGCTTGCTGGTATATCGTTCTGACTTTTTTTCATCTCTATCAATTATGCTTTAAAGACTGTAAATTTCTTCTCTTTAGAGGATGGGTGAATGCTCGCTTTAGTAGCTCAGTGACATTGAACTAATTTCGTCTCGGGACGTATGCGTTACGAAGATAAGTTAGGTACAGACATGTGGCCGAATTATTTAAAACTGTATCTATTCATATACTGGTGCTCTAAACATAATCTAGCCATTCTTTATTCTATTGCATTATATACGCAAATACATATCCTAGTAAAACAAAAAAAAAAAAACTGGCCTCTTTTCGAAGAGTAGTAGGCACCTTTTACCATTCTTATCTCAAAATAAAAGCGCATATACAGGAGTTTAGCCGATATTGTGGATAAATAAAAAGAAAATAATCATAAAATATAAAGGGTATTGATATATTTTGTCTTTAAAAATGGGGTAAATTTGGTATTTTGTCCGTGTTTGTTTGTGTTGAGGTTTTACGGCCCAGTCAACCCAATGGGGTCATGTCGAGCGCGGTCAGTTTACCTAACCACACGTTTACTGAGCAGGTTTAGTCCTCTAAGCGGTTAACCAGTATTGTGCACATTCTTTCGCCAGAAACTGACAACTGCCCTTCTTGAATCAGCGGAAGGGAAAGAATGACCGTAGAAAATATTTCATGATCAATCTCCACGAAAGAATGTTGCCGACCTCGGTGGGGGTTGAACCTGCGACCTCCTGGTATCCAGTCGGACGGCGCATCCAACTGAGCCACCGAGACCGATTTTGTCCGTGTACCTGGACTGTTATATGGAATTGATTGCCATTAGGGTGTATACAATTTCAGCTCCACTTTACTATGGTATCTGCTTCTGTCTTTGTAGTTGGTGCAGAGAGGGATATTATCTTTGGCACCTAGAAATTCTGAAAATGTCATCACATTATAGGGTAAGACTACGTTACCTGAAGGAGGTCGGGTCACTTGGCTAATCATTTAGCTTTTTGTTTTTGCTGTGGATACCCCTACTTGTTCGCGATTTTCATCTCGGTATCAACGGTAAACGACCACCTATGATTGTGATACTCCCTAATTTTTCCATTATGTTTTAGTATTGCAGATAATTTATTCTTGTAGACCCGGGTCTGTGAGGGTGTGTGATACTGTACAGTCTATGTATACTGTGTGTGACCATTTAGATAGACAGACACTGATACGCAGCAAATGTGAAGGCTGATCTACACAAATGAGCCGCAACGTAAGACAACGTACCTTCCGATATATGCGCCCCGTCACGAAACCATGCCTATATAAATTTAACCCACTTAAACCCCACTTTTAGATAGTAAAACTGGGGTTTACAGGGGTATACATGTTCTTATTTCTGCTCTAAAACATAGATTGTGGGTACTCGTTAGAACCGCCTCGTCGAGGCAGTTCTAACGAGTACCCACAATCTATGTTTGAACAGAAATATAAGAAAAAAATCAGAATTGTTTTTTATCAGAAAATTTTCATTTTTTGGTGGCAAAATTTTCAGTGCCTTTGAATAGGCATGTTTTCGTTATGTAGCCAAGATGCAGATCAGCCTGCGCGTTGGCAGTCGGGAATCTTCACTTGACGCATTTTGGACAGACAAGGACGCAAAGATGCTTCCTAAGGAGACCGTTTGCATGAAATGTCAAACCCTGTTTTCTAAAGAAATATCATCCAATTGTTGTCTGTTGAATTTGCCTTGAGCGTGGTAAAGCTCAAACTTGAAACCATTTCTTAATCTGGGCCCAGTTGTTCAAAGCTAACGATGTCGTTAGTTAACGATTCGTTAAAATTTACATCGGGCGATAGGCAAATATACTGAAATTTTTTGCTGAAAAAATGTGAGTAGCTTTTGCAGTGGAAAAGCTACTCACATTTTTTCAGCAAAAAATGTCAGAATATTGAATCCGCTATAGCAGTTAACGAAATGACCCTTAACGAGCTCGTTAAGCTAACGACGCTTTGAACAACTGGGCCCTGATATTAATTTGGAGCAAGGCCATGCAAACCCATAAATGCAAATCACTGCTGAAGCCAGCTAGCCAATGATATGGCACTTTCCTCCTGTAAGTGGTTTCGAGGGTCATAGCCCTGTTAGTAGAATTATAAGCCTAAAGCCTGGCATTTTAATCAGAGCCACATTACGCAGAGGGCGAAATTCCAGAAGTACCAACGGGATGTAGCGTGTTAATTAAGAATGCATTCTCATTTTTATGTCCATGGAAAATGTGACGAGACTGCTTTGAAAGTAATAATGGGGTGAATATTCTCGCACCACCACATATTTGTCGCCGTGCCATGAGAAAACTTGTCTTTTGGCATATGCGGACAAAGAAGTCGCAGATCAGACTGAGCATCCGCGCAGTCTGATCAGAACCGTCGCTGTCCGCTATCAGGATTATTCGACACTAAAGAGTGTATCAATGGAGAGCAAATGCGCAGATGAGGCTTTGCGCACAGCGGTATGAATATGAATCTTGCGCATGTTCGGAGACACCTTTTCGCTTGAAGTGACCTATCTGACCTTTTGCCCTAACAAAACGATGGTGTCTTTCTAGCACGAATGTTTGACAAACACGGAATATACGCCATAATATATTCATTACTAGTTGACCTTGTTTCCAGGACGACGAACTGTCTCTTCTTCACCTTTAACCGTCAAAATATAACCATTATAGACATGTCAAAGAACACAGATCACTTTTTAAAACAGCGTACAGATTAGACGGCTGGTGACGCACCGCGTCATTAGAATCGACATGGTTTACCATTCCATTCTAGATGTATATTTGACACCCTAGTTGACACAATGGATGTACCATTTCAAATGGGGAAGTGTTCATTTTCGAAGCCCAGGGTTAAAACAATTTACAACCAGTTTTCCCCATATTCACTCCATCAAGTGGCATACTCGTATAAGGCTTATACATGTATTCCACTTGACTCCATATATTTTGGCATTATAATCTTTTCACCCATGGATGTCTTAAATGTATTCTTCCGGCTTTGAATAAAGATACATCCTCTGTTGCAGAGATTGTAGTCTAAAACCAAACAAACATAATGGCAAACAGTGTAGATCCAGATGAGACGGCTCGTGACGAGCCGTCTCATCTGGAGCTACACTGTTTGCAGAGATACTTGTTTGGTCAACAGTGCTAAAAGGGCAATTTCTACTTGATGAATATTGTCCTTAAGGATGATATACACGGCTGCTCCTGAGCAAGTCGCAATTAGAGATTATATACTAGTACATGTATGCTAATGTAATTCTAGCACGAAAGCTTTACGAATAGGGAATATGCACCGTAATCCATTTAATTATAAGTTGACCTTATTTCTAGGACAAGGAACCGTCACCTCTTAAACTGTCTCATATTACAGTGGCATTCAATCGTATTTACGCTAAATATTCGAGTACCTGGAACTACCTTATTAAGACTTGATTTGAAGAAATCTGTTTAAAGGACCTTGTGCAGTATGAATGCCAAAACAGTGCAAATTGTGATGGCATTGCATTCCTCTGAACAGTCTGGCCGGGGTCTTTACACTGTTTGCTGCCACATATCTCTCTGAACTGTCGGACGATTGGTGTAGATCATATTTGGTCCACTTTTCTGCAATAAACATTAAAACATTGCCAGTAATGTACAAGTTAACCCTGAAAGTTCCAAGCAAAATTGTTGCACACCACAATCTATGTTTATTATCATTACATTTCAGAGAACATTATGCACAACATTTCATGGGACTCGTCTGTTAGGCAGACGATTCACATAAACTATCGAGCTCATACTTCTCTGAAATATTAGAAGAAAAAAAATCAAAATGACGCCTGCTGCAATTGTTATTGGATTTCTGTGTTAAGACTTATTTTCTGGTCTGTCGCTTTCTTCCATCGGGACACGAGAAAAGAAAACCCAGCTAGCATTCTACGTAAATCTACATCGGGCCGTCATCGGCCCGTCAGCTACCCTGACGGGCCGATGACGGCCCGATATAGATTTACGTAGAATGCTGACTTGGAAAGAGAATGTATGCCCATGCGGAAAACAAAGACAAAGAGCAGCGTGAAATCTTCAAGCAATATCACCGAGACCTTCGTTGTCCAGATGCTTTAGAATTCAATGATAAAACTAAACGGCATTGCTAAGATCGTGCGATTGCGCCGGCTGATCTGGGCCTTGTCTCTTTAAGTGTAGCATATAGATCCTATTGTCATGTTCCAATCTTTTTGTCGTCTGTTTACTTCGCCTACGATACACAAAAGGGTAAAGGTTAATTAGGTTCTATCGACCGTTGTCGGTTTGATTAAAGAAAAAATGAGATATTAATTTGGAGCTGTATAGAGATTTCTTCTTAAGAAAAACAACAAACATTTGTGCAAACGGTGATATAAATCATCCTGCAATATCTACATTGTCGTTACTATATTATATTATATTATATTATATTATTATATTATATATTATTATATTATATTATATTATATTATATTATATTATATTATATTATATTATATTTATTATATTATATTATATTATATTATATTATATTATATTATATTATATTATATTATAACGGATCGGCCGAAAGAACAAAAGACCAAAAGAACAAATATGTCTTGCCAAAGTCCTTGTAAGTCGTTGTAAAAGAACCAACGCTCTTGGTACAGAGAATAATGCAATAAATGCGGAGTGGATGAGTTCATGTTTCTGTTGAACATTGCCACTGTTGCAGTTCTTCTATGTATGTCATTTATTGCAGTTGTGCTGCTCTGTCTTTTCAATGTTTATCTCTCATTTCGTCTTCGTTTGGTGCCTTAGGAGGGCTGTGCGTCGTGTTTTGCGTCGTGTTTTGGCCTTCCTGCATTACGTCATTTGTATTGTTTGTGATATATGAACGTACTGATCTAAGGACGTGTTCCGTACCCAACATTCTACTAGTTTGCGGTTGAATTCTCAAAAATGTAGCCATAAATATTCAATGAATATTCATTGATAAACACACACACACACACACACGCGCACACACACACACACACACACACACACACACACACACACACACACACAGACAGACAGATATATAGGGCCTTTGAATGTTCCGTTACAAGACATTTCTTTGATGACGTCGAAGGGCAATGACGTCACGCCAACATGTAGTCACGTATTTGTGCAAGTTCGGAAGTTGCCTTTTTTCAGGCTACAAGAAAAAAAATATATGAAAATGGCGCATATTTATAGCTATATGATAAAATAGTTATTCTATTGATAGTGGTGAATATTGCCCCGCGTAGGGATATCAAAGGACACGGGCAAGCTCGCGACATTTGATATCCCAGTTCGGGACAACTTTCTACAATATCAGTGCAACAACCCTATAATATAGTGATGGATACTTCGCCAGTCCATTAATGAGGACAGAAGTGATTCATTAAAACATTTCCCATTCAAAGCGTAATCATTATATTCATGTTACAACTCCCATTGTTCATCAACATGCTGGAGGGTTTCAAAAGAAAATTCTCATCCTCCGCACACAAATCCTATATTTACTGTTCCCGCCTACTCGTGTAATGCTGCTTGGATAATTGAAAAGAAAAGGAAAGCCGCGCCAGGCGAAAGTATTTCTTCGAAATAATAGGCAGTGCTTACAATTACAAAAAAAAAAAACAAAACAAAAAAAAAAAAAAAAACACACACACAAAAAGAAAAAAAAAAAGATCCCGTTTAAACAGCAGCATGCTCAGCAATGTTTAGCAAGAAAGAATTTGCAATTGTTATTAATTTTAGATTTATTAGCAGAACAAATTTCATGCTCAGCTGAGTTGAGCATGAAAAAAGTTGTATTCGAGAATTCCAAGTAAGTAATAAAAAATAAACAAAAGAAGTCAAGAATTATTATTTTTTTATATATTATTATTATTATTTGTTTTTCTGAAGGCGACAAATTGAAGGAAATGTAAAGACTTACTTTCTGAGAAACAAAGACAGAATGAAAAATCTAATATTTTATCTAATCATTCAATCTACATAGTGCTAAAGCTTAATCCAGGTCGTGATGATCCGGATATGCCCTACTTTTGCAAACAGCTTGGATCCAGATCAGTTGACTTCTTCTTCAGAAGCCGATTTATCTGATTCTGCATTCATTGCCATTCAGTATGTGAATTTGTATCAACAACCTGAGTCAAGTAATCTGATTGATTGACAATTAAACTTAGGCGTAGCATTCAGCATGACAAGGGTTAGAATGAGACGGAACCCTTAATGATAAAAGAGCACTGTTACATTAAGGTAGTAACTATGATACGATAGAAACATTCACGAAACAGTTTGTTAACCCTTTCAATCCAAAGTTTCTAAAGTGGTCTCTTCCAGCTTTCAGTTTGAACATATCCAATGTTGCAAATAAGAATGTCGGTCAGAAATCAAGAATAAATGGCAAATAGTGTAGATGCTGATGGGATGGCTCCTAACGAGCCTTCCCATCAGGATCTATACTTTTTGCAATGGTATATGTTTTCACCTACAGGATTGTTACGGTTAAAGGGAACTTAATACTCTTTCAAAAGAAGTAAAATTGTTGTGTCTCCCTTCCGAGGGGCTTACCTGATAAAGGATCGATTTTTTTCCGTTCCAGAGTAGATCAACGGAAACTTTCCACTTTTTAGTAGACCCCTTTCCAGAAGAGGGTCGGTAGAAAACAAACAGGAAGCTACAAAAGTTTTCTGCCTTGTACAAAATGGCTGACGGTCTACCAGGACTATCAATTCACATTAAGTGACATGCAGGAATGAAACTGTCCAATGACTTTCAGTATCTGAGGTCTCATCCTTGTTTCGTCACAAGGATTGAATCAGACTTACATGATTCTTTCTTTGATGTTTCACTATTTGAGTTTTGGTGTCCCTATACGAGTCGAACAATTATTTTGCATTTTTTGCGGGACTTTTTTTCATGTTTTGTTCTATTTGTTGTCTTATTCTTTTGTTTGGTGGGTCCTGTCTGGTATTGTGAATCACCTCGCTGGGGAAGAGTGAGGTATATTTGCCTTTCGTTGGTTTGTGCTGTTGTCTGATGTAGTTTATAAGAATTTATCATAAGTGTAAGGGATAGAAAGAAAGATCTGTCCCGAAGATCACTGTCTGGCATCACTCAGCAAGTCTCGTGACGCAAGACAGGGACCATCGGGACGGATTTGTCTGTTTATCCCTCACAGCCATGATGGATCCTTTTTCTTGCACACCTTTCATTTCTGATCATTGATTTTGATAGTGCAGTCATTTCGATTGCTATATTGTAATATTGCGTGACGTTTAGTGACGTCATTAGGTTCATTGACCAATGGCGTAGGTGACGTCCTATACAACCAGTGTATATCAAAATACGTGAGAGTTCTCGATTTTTATCTTACCCTTGGTAGGATAACATGGGCAGAATAAGAATTTCTATCCCAGGGTGAAACCCAGGATTTCCTTATCTGGTGTTCAAGAAAATTTATTCTATTTTTGTAAAACCCAGGATTTCCTCATCTGTACCCAGTTATTCAAAGCTAACGACGTCGTTAGTTAACGATTCGTTAAAATTTACATCGAGTGATACGCAAATATGCTAAAATTTTTCGCAAAAGCTACTCACATTTTTTCAGCAAAAAAATGTCAGAATATTGTATATTGAATCCGCTAAATCAGTTAACGAAATGATCCTTAACAAGCTCGTTAAGCTAACGACACTTTGAACAACTGGGCCCTGGTGTTCAAGAAAATTTATTCTATTTTTGGTGTCATTGGTAGACTACATTCTGTGACTGTGGGTCTTCCTGGACATTTTCTCTTCTCCTTGTCTATCTGCAGTAGCCACTTTAGGATTGTTTCATTGTTACATCAGATTTGGCAGTGCGGTACTGGACTTTCACAAATGGTTGTAATTACCCATGGAAGACTGATCGATTGTATAATTTTATGTTAAAGGGCATCCAAAACATTACGAAAACACGCCTATTCAAATATATAGAAAAATTCACTTCTAAAAATTGAACATTTTCAGACAAAAACTCTGATATTTTTCATATTTCTGCTCAAAACATGGATTATGGGTACTGCTTAGAACCGCCTCGGCGAGGCGGTTCTAACGAGTACCCACAATCTATGTTTTTGAGCAGAAATAAGAAAAATAAATTATATCACTGTAAACCCCAGTTTTACTATATAAAAGTGGGGTTTAAGGGGGTCGAAATTATACAGGTATGTTTTCGTGATGTATGTCACATTACCGGCAGCGGGTTTAAACTAATTGTTTAGACATTTGTATACATCTGTTGCAAAATGGATCACATATAAGTGCATTTCCGTTTTATAGCCATGTTTATGCCATAGGGTACGACTTTCGATGTATAAATCAAAGCTACTTTATTGCCGCGACAATGTACTTAGAAGGTAATAGTTTTAACTTGAATTACGTTACGCGGTATTTTTCTGTTCATTGGCTCCATTCGGTTGAGAAATAGCTTTTCGAAGATGTACGGGATCAAACATCAGAAGATAAATATGTTGGAAAGGACATGGATTTAGATCCACGTCTGGAGGCTAAGCCCTCGAAAAGCCACTTTATTTTATGTCCACTTATAGACCTTTTTGACTCTTTTTTTATTTTCTTTACTCTGCGGGTCCTGTTTTAAAACTTTTATGAACAAACTGAAAATCCTTTAGAAATCATTTTCAAACTGTTCTTGTCTGTATAATAAAAGCAATGCCTACATGGACTTCAAATTCATGCTTTTGGAGAAATTATCATCACGAAAACATACCTATATAATTTTGACCCCCTTAAACCACTTTTTATATAGTAAAACTGGGATTTACAGGGGTATACATTTTGTTTCTTATTTCTGCTCCAAACATAGATGGTGGATACTCGTTAGAACCGCCTCATCGAGGCGGTTCTAACGAGTACCTACAATATATGTTTTGAGTAGAAACATGAAAAATATAAAAAATGTTTTTATTTGAAAATTTTCATTTTTTGGTGGTAAAATTTTCAATATATTTTAATAGGCATGTTTTCGTAATGAGCAATGCCTACATGGACTTCAAATTCATGCTGTAGGAGAAATTATGGAATAAGTATAACAAGCATGACAAATTCATGCTTCCACATTTGAGCGGGGCACAGCATTTCCTTCACGATTGCATCTGTGCCCAAATCACGACTCAGACTAGATTGTATATCCTACCAATCCGATCAGAGTATCTGTGGGTAGTCAAGGATCCTAAGCTTTTTCAGTCAAACAGCGAAGACTCTGATCAGCCTACGTGGATGATCAGGCTGATCTGAGTCTTCGTTTGGCGCACGTACAATTTTGTAGAAAATGTCGTGCCCTGGCTCATTTTGTTTCGAAAGTGGACGAGGCTACTGTGCCCTAGTCTGAAACGTTGGTTGGCATGTACGATATATTAATTATTTTTTCTGCTTTCACTTTCTCAAATAAAGATACTAAAGTACATCAATGCATAATGTACTCAGGCCTGATGCGATACGTTGAATATCAGTCTCTTGCAGGGCTTTCGTTGACCACAAATTGTTTACTCTAAATATTCGGAAAGAATAGCCTGAGCAATCGTTGTAGATCCAGATCAAACGTCACCGAACGACGTGTCCGATCAGGATCTACACTGCACATCAAAATGTAGTAAAACGGGTATATTCGACTTTAACCCTTAAACTGCCTATCACAACAATTGCCGTCTGCTTTGTCATCTGTTTGTGTTTTTAAAAGTCATTTCTGCAAACAGTGTGGACCCAGATTAGACTGTTCCTTTAGGAGCAGTCTGATCTGGGTCCACACTGTTTGCCTGTATGCAAAAATAGGTCTGAAAAGTTTTCAAGAATATTCAGCATACGACATAAACAGACGACATTTTCAGATGCAGGTTTTTTTGGCGTTTTAAGCGTTAAGAACCAGGCCCCAAAGTTATAAAACTTTTTCACCTGCTCAACTCGGGTGAGCATGAAATTTGTCCTGACAATGAATCTAAAATTATTAACAATTGTATTTTTTTCTTGCTAAACATAGCTGAGCAAGACAATTTCTCTGCTAATAAGTATGAAAATGGAAACTTTTGTTGGCATTTTTCATATTTATTAGCAAAGAAAATTTCATGCTCAGCTGAGGTGAGCACGAAAAAATGTTTTATAACCCTGCGGCCAGTATGCTGAGGTGTTGTTATCCGAATATCTGGGTTATAAAGCAAATTGTGTGGCTGTACGGATGTAGCATTCTTCAGGTTTTTGCATACCCATAAGATATATGTTTATGGAGACAATTTTATTTCTCCCTAAATCACAACATATCACGTAAATGTTCTCTAACTGTATCACTGAATACTGTATAATGTATCAACCCAACGATTACCAATTTTTACTATATAAAGTGGTGTATTGTTGTGGGGTGTGGGGGTGGGGCGGGGTGGTTGCTTGAATACTGAATAAACGAAGCATTTCTTTTTACGGCAGTGTGTAAAACCTCGGAAATAATTTATGAAACCCTTTTTTTTATCAATCTGCCTACTAAAATGCGCAGAGAATAACGTTTCGCAAGCATATTAGAGAGGTTTTGAAGTTGAAAGCTTAAGCTGGTACCTGACGATAATAATTAAAAGCAGACATCATTGAGATATGATTTTTTCTTTGGTCACAGAAAATAAGATTTAAATAATTCTTTCAAATTGTTTCTTCAGAAACAATTTGAAAGAATTATTTAAAGCTTATGTTCTGCGTGAAATCAGACAGAATTGCTAACGTTTTGTTTACAGTGTACTAAAGTACAAATTGTACAGGAGACGGAGCACGTGATGTTGAAGATGCATTTCACTTGACGTGGCTCATTCAGTGCTACTTCCTGCAAACTACCGGTATTCCATATAATAATGGATGCAAAAGTGATAAAATATAATTTCTGCAAGTCATAATCTGTGTCAGCTGACGCTGTATTATATATTAGAAGAGCCTCGTTATGACTCGATCTGAGTCAGGAAGCGTGGGCTTGTTAAAGTACTTTGTTATAAAAACAGCTGATTCAAAAACTACTCGTAGCCATATTTGTACGACAGAAATAAAAATAAGCTTAAAAATGAAATAACAGCTCCGCGCAGACTTAATATAACCATGTCATCTAGGCATGGACAAGCAAGTTTGTTTATCTTAACATGCGCATGTTGAATTAGGCTTTCGTAGACCACATATGTGATAAGTAAGGTCACTATTACCACATAAGATCCCAGCAGGAATATGTGTACATGTATACAACGTCGCATTAACGTCGGTGCAAAAGCACAAGGTTGCATCGACATATGCGATGTTGTATAAGCGTCATGACATTGTATCGATGCTAATGCGACGTTGCATCAACGTAAATGTAATGTCATAAAACTGTTATGTGCCCGCTGGGGTAATACAGTGAAACCTGTGTAAGAGAGCCACCTTTGAGACTGACTTTAAATAGTGGTTGATGTGGAAAAGGTGTCTGTCTTATAAAGGTACATGTCATGTAATTTTGCTAGCACCTTTCCACACCAACTACTGAAGTCAATCTTACAGGTGGCTCTCTTACACAGGTTTCACTGTACGTAATGCTTACATTTCACCCAGCCACTAATTCACACTAATTCAGGTACCTAGGTACAATATTATTTGGGCACGGACCATTCCCACAAAGAGAACAGCGAAATACACTGATCAGGCTTGATGTCTGAGTCTTTACTATCAACATATTGGCTTGTATCCTATTTCATCTGTTCCTAATATTATTGTTGGCCAAATGGTGAGCCAAAACGTTTCTGACGCCGAGTACTCGACGGTGCGTGCCACAAAGGAGAAACGCTGTAAAGACAACAAGTGAGGAAACAGTAATTTGCAAACATCAAAGAATGCATATAAGCCCTTGAAATCCTCTGGAATCACAACAGATGTTCATACAGCATTGATTTTCATATACAGTCGACTCTCGTTACCTCGAAATCCAAGGGATTCTCTGAAATACTTCGAGATATCCGCACCTCGACATATCAGATTTGCAGAATTGAGGAAAAAAATAATCGAATAACCACATTTAACGAGTGAATATGTAATTTGACTCCTGAAGTTAGAGATATTGAAAATATTGTGGGAAAGAGGAGAAATTGCTCCTTAGGAGCAATTTCTCCTCTTTCCCACAATATTTTGATACCTGTTGTTAGATTTACATGTAGAAACAGGGACCAGATTTTCTCTTCGAGATAAGCGGATATTCGAGATAAGCGAAGTCGAGATAACGAGAGTCGACTGTATTTGTATCTTTCACAAAATTATGTGACACAGCTATGAGTTTCCACGCCCTTTTTCAATTAAATACGCATATAAACTTAACCTTTATCGCTCGCTGGTTAAATTCAGCGAATGACAAATTGTTGGTATTTTTCTCTTTTCTTTCTCCTAGAAATTAGATTTTGACATTTCGTGCAAATTCTTTCCTAAAGAGACAATTTGCATATAATGTCAAAGCCTATTTGCTGATAAAAAGAAGAAAAAAAAAATCAAAATGCATTTAAATGTAGTCCACTGAAATTATTACCAAACAGAAGCTACGTCCTTTGTCATTGTTGAGTACCCAAGACAAATTGCCGTAGAAACTATTAAAGCCGCACGCGTGGCCCCGATCAATGACCTCTTTACACGCATGGCAATGTAACCTAATCATATGTTCAGTTTCACAACGATCTACGTTTCCTAGCAATCTAATCAGATTTTACACAGATTTTGTACACACTAATCTGATTTTACAGAATCTATCTAGAACTGACCCTGATCGGACTGCACGAATATTTCATGTGGCATATATCAAACGATCTCTAGGCTCTCGGCGAGGCGGTTCTAACGAGTACCAACAATCTATGTTTTGAGCAGAAATACGAAAAATATCAGAATTTTTATCTGAAAACTTTCAGTTTTTGGAGGTGAAATTTTCAATATATTTGAATAGGCGTGTTTTCTGTATCTATATAAAATAGCTTTTAATATTTGCTTCTCTATTGTCGCACAAGTCAACCATTTCCAAGTTTACAGCTAACGTTACTGTCCACTTATGCTGTCATCAGTGTTAGGCTTAACGCTTTGAACTCCGGGTAAAATTTTCAGCAGAATACATATTGAAATGCTTTATCATTTTCTGCTGAATACAGGTTTTGACATTTCATGCAAATTGTCTCCAAAGCCAAATTTCGATTTCTGGGGCAATATTGTCATCAGTATGTCATCTGCTAAATTAACGAATAATTGTATGCATACTACCCAGCTAGTAGTCTACTCAAATCGGTATTGGGCCGTTATCGGCCCGACAGCATTTTGCTTTCGGGCCGATAAAGGTCCAATACAGAATGCTAGCTAAAATCCTCTCGGGCCGATAACGGTCCAATATGTTACGGTACACTGCTAGCTAAAATCCTCTCGAACCGATAAAGGTCTAATATAGATTTAAGTACACTGCTAGCCAAAATCTTGTCGGACAGATAACGGTCCAATATAGATTTAAGGGGAATGCTAGCTAAGCAGACCCCAGAAACATCAGGAGGTACTTTAGTCTGTCTCCAGACTCTATCTTTTCTATCATTTTCTTTTTTCTATTCAAAGGTATACAATTTAGTACAGCTTATAATGATTTGATAAGTTATGTCCCTTAGTGGAAAAGATGCAGTGAAACAGCGAAATGGGATTAGAAAAATACAGCTACAGGAAGTGATAAAACAATTGCAGAAACGACTGGAGCCAGTCTAGAGAATGCGTGACCTTATCTGTAGTTGTTGGATGTTCGTGAATCGCATTATTTACCTTAAAATTTTACCAGGCCAAGGTTTACGGATGATGGTAACTTTTGCTCGTATAAACAAATCGCTCGTTCCTCATATCATCAGCAAATGTATATACCTTTGCCGTGTTCTTACGGCCACGCCTATTTGCTGATTGAAACAATTCAGTTAAAAAATTCTTATGAATGAAAACGTGCCGCAATATTGCCTTCTAACCATTTAACGTAGATTCATTTTATCAAGGGAAATCCTCGAGCCAATTCGTGTCGATCAGTCGAAGAAAGTAATCATTATAAACCATCCGCCTGAAAACAAACGTGCAGAATAGAAAGACTAGCTATGGTCCTGCTGAACTGGGATATGCCCTGCCTCTGCAAACAGTGTATATCCAGATCAGTTGGCTTCTTCAGAAGCCAACTGATCTGGATCTACACCGTTTGTCAATCAATATGTGAATTTTTATCAACAATCTGAATCAAGTAATCTGACTGGCTGAAAATTAGAAATGAGCACGGAATTTTAATTTATTCAGCAAGCGAAGGTTTGGTAGGTAAATGATCTCATTCAAACAGAAAATTAGGTCGTGCCCTTCAACCTATTTGAAAGTTGGCATAAGTTCCAGAAAAGACACATTTTGCGACTAAAACTGTTTATTGTTGTCTAATGTTCGAATAAAACATGTTTAAATGCTGTTTGCTTTGGAAACTCTTTGATTATCCATAATATATGTTTTCGTGGAGAAAGGCGAAAGTATTTAATTGTCCACATTATCTGAAATTATGAAAGGAAGCATTACCGATATGAGCCGACGTCAGTCGTTTATGGTGTACCTCTTTTTGTTATGTGACATCACAGAAGGGTTGCGTCTTTGGAGTTTTCGGAGTCTCTTTTTTCTTTGATAACAAGCAAATGAATTTGTTTAATTCATCGAAATTTACTGCTCGTTCGGAGGTTGTTCGACAGTAAAACAATCAGTGACAGAATATGTCGTCAAGCGATAGATAGCCTTGTAATGTATGTTTAATAACGTAGTACATATCCCCTCTATCCCTGAAGGTAGACAATATTTCCCTTGTGACCAATAACGTCAATAAAAGTTCAAAAATGATAAAATTCGCAACGTCAGGAATCTTTGGACATAATTATGCGCCCTGCGAAGATTCAGATCAGACTGCACTTTCGTGCAGTCTGATCTGATTCTTCACTGGGCACAATTTGGATAGCAAGGTTTCTTCATGCGGACAAGGAAGACTCTGATGTGTGCTTTGATTCGCAGGCTGATTTGAGCTTTGGTTGGGTGCACATGTCAGAAGGTACGTTTGCGCATATTGCGGTTCATAGAAAGTAGTCCAGACGATGTCTTGTGTACTAATAACATACAGATATGAGATCAGTCTGAGGCGTTGAAGAAAATAATATAGGAAGAAACAAAAGGTAAACCTCGGACGACACCCGACGCCCGCCCGCCCGCCCGCCCGCCAGCCCGCCCGGACATCGCTATTTTAAAGGACGGATTTTTTTAAAAACGCGTCCAAAAAGCCATTAAGTGTAGACAGAAGGAGGACTCCTGTCTGCCGGTCATCTGTCAATGCGAATGGTGCCCGCTGCGGGTTTCTTTGCTTCTTGTCGTTTCGTAACGATATTGCTGTGATTGTGGCTCTTCCTGGACGCCTTCTTTACTATTATTTGCTGATGACCGCTAAGTAGACCGACCGCATACTTGCAATTTGGAATTGGATCAGAATACTACGAAAGACCGGTAGTGACATTTCAGCTACATTAATTCAAGGTTTCAACTTCACGAATTCACGATTTCAGCTTCACGAATTCACGATTTCAACTTCACGAATTCACGATTTCAACTTCACGAATTCAACTTCACGAATTCACGAATTCCACTTCACGAATTCAAGAATTCAACTTCATGAATTCACGAATTCAATTTCACAAATTCCACTTCACGAATTTAACTTCAAGAATTCACGAATTCAGCTTCAAGAATTCACGAATTCAACTTCACGAATTCAACTGTTGAATTCCTGAAGTTGAATTCGTGAAGTGGATTTCGTGAATTCGTGAAGTTGAATTCGTGAATTCGTGAAGTTGAATTCGTGAAGTGGAATTCGTGAAGTTGAATTCGTGAATTCATGAAGTTGAATTCGTGAATTCGTGAAGTTGAATTCGTGAAGTGGAATTCGTGAAGTTGAATTCGTGAATTCGTGAAGTTGAATTCGTGAATTCGTGAAGTTGAATTCGTGAAGTTGAATTCGTGAAGTTGAATCGTGAATTCGTGAAGTTGAAATCGTGAATTCGTGAAGTTGAATTCGTGAAGCTGAAATCGTGAATTCGTGAAGTTGAAACCTTGAATTAATGTAGTTGAAATGACACCACCGGTCTTTCGTAGAATACAACTCGAGAGATTAACACTTTTTTATGCCTAGCGTCCAATAAATTGGCAAACAATGTAGATCCTGATCAGACGCCGCTGAACGCGGCGTATGATCAGGATTTACACTGTTTGCAGTAAATACATGATCTTTCTGTTAAATTTTAATATAAAAAAATAAGCAGAAACCCCTTGTATTAGAAATGGACCTGTCCAAAGAGTTGAAGTAGAAGTGTCCATTCGGTGTAAATAAGTTAAAACTAGTTAAAACTAGTAAAAACGTGTCAAAAATATTTTCTTCCTGACTGCGCATATGTGGTTTTGCTTTAAACAATAGGGACATGTGAGCAGAACCTTGAACAGATGATTTCATGATCATGCAATTTAAACAGAAAAAAAAAAAAAAAACAAAAAAAAAAACAAAAACACATGAGCCAGACAGACCAGTACAGAAACTTGAACAAATGATGCAATACATGAAAAAAATGGACCTCGTCAAGAGAAAAAGTGCCTTCGACGCATGCGCAAAATATGCGGATTTACATCATCCTGCAGATGCGCAAAGTCTCATCTGGACATTTGCTGTCCATTGAAACATATTATAGTATCCCATGATTCTGTTGGCGGACAGTGAAGGCCCTGATCAGCCTGCGCGGATGCCCGAAGACCCATTTCCGCATGGCGCGGTTCAAATAGCATATTGAAAAAAATGTATATCTGATCCGCATATTATTTGTACACCATTGTTACGTTTTGCTGTATCCAGACATTAGTTATTTCATACACGCACGCGCCTTATCATGAGAAACCCCACTTTATGCCATACGCGATGCGATTGGAAAATAGATTAAAAAATGAATGGCCCTTGAGAGCAATGAATATACAAACAAAGCCTAAAGCAGTTGAAGTGTCAAGATATTTTGGGCCAGATTAGCTAGTTTCGGTCAATTAGGCCTCGTCAGTAGCCCTTGTATAAATTTTCAAAATTCCCATAATGAGCTCAATAAGCACAAAGGACCAGAACATATAAACTACTCTGACTGACGTCCACGCTTATTGGGTAATCCTAGTACTGAACATGCATCTTCAACCGTTTTCTGTCATTAAACATGATACTTTATGAATGCAGTTCAAATTTTAGGACAAGTACGGTAAGGTGATACGTTGTCTCAATGTTTAATGTACGTACGGTAATCAAAATACTGAATGTACATATTTATCACTTTATTGGGCCAGTTAACTTGTTTGGAATTTCGTAGTTTAATGGTTACAGTATTTATGCCCTCTCTGCATTGTCCTTGCAAGTATTTTTGCGGCAGTAGAGTTTCTTTCAGGATAGTGGGGACGGAAGAACTTCCCTTTCTCACGGCTTGTCCCCAAACTGCATACGGTAACGACCGCGCATGCGTTCTTCAGGTTCTTACTGGACTAAATTTTCATGATGGACGGTCTTGCCTACGAGAGTAAGAATTTGTCTCGTTTTCTGATTAGTTCCCGTCTTCTGCACTACTACTGTCACAGTGGAACCCCCCCCCCCACTCCCCCACCCCCTCCGAACAGTCCTCTCAAACAACAGTCACCCCTCTCTCCAGGTTACGCCCAAAACATTCCCGAGAACAGACCTAGGGGAAACAATCCAATTTACAAAACTGTCCAAGTAACCCGAGCCATCACTTGACCAGTACCTCGCTTCATGTTCAACATGGAGCGCGAATCAAGAGAATGAGTTTTCGAGGTATGTGGATTGTGCGCAGTCTAATAAAAGTTTTTGTTTTGGTATGGTATATTCCACGTTATGCAATTATAATATTAGTGGAATCGAATGCCTTAGACAACGTGGATGCACTGGCCGTTTCCTCAGTAGTAAGAACAACAACATACAGTCGAATCTCAATAACTCGAACACCGATGGCTCGTTCACAATGGCTAATTCGAACTCGTTTTTGAGTCCGTACGAAATTCTTCCGATAGATCAAGAAAACAATTTTTTAACGAAGCTTTCTTATTTCATTATGAAATTGTATGTTGTGTGTACTCATTAGAATCGCCTCTTCGATTAATGCAAATAGTGTAGACCCTGATCTCAGTTTACACTGTTTGCCAATGTCCCATTAATGGGACACTAGGCACAAATGGGTTAACTGTTCATTTGTGTCGGCTGACCTTGGAATTCCATTTCCAGACAGAAAAAAGGCCACTATCCAGTTATATAATAAGCTGAGTCACAGACTGCACGATCACTTGAAGCAGGCACTTTGAGCCCCACCGTGAGACAACGTACCATCTGACATATGTGCCCAACGAAGATTCAAATCAGCCTGCGCATCCGCGCAGGTCTGATCAGGGTCCTGCGATTGAAAAAACAAAACAAAAAACAAAAAAAAAAAAACAAAAAAAACAAAAAAACAACAACAACAAAAAAACAACACTGCATCCTTGGGGTCAGGGGCGATTCTATACAGATTGCGTGAATGCTCAGACTGATCTGAATCATCTCTGGGCGCACATGTCCTAAGGTACTTTTCCTGACGTAAATGATCATTTGAGGTAAGCAAATTGCCATCATGTTATATGTGAAGAGAATTCGCACCGGTTGATCTGGACCACCTCTTTTCGTCGATGTTTTCTGTAGTGTCAGTTGATTTAGTCAGAGGACAACGGACGCCCAATCGGAATGTCTGCAAGCGCAAACCAGTATTCGCCTTCTTTGCCTGTATATGGCATGACTCTGTATGCATGTTAACAATCATTTGAGTCGCAACGTAAGAACACTTACCTTCGGCATGTGCGCTAAGTGAAGATTCAGATCAGACTGCGCATTTGCGCAGTCTGATCTGAATCTTCACTGGGCGGATTTTGGATGGCCAAAGGTGCATAGTTTCGTCATGCGGATGCGCAAACTGATTTGATGTACATGCCAGATTGTATCATCACGAAAATATGCCTACCTAATTTTGATCCCTTAAACTCTACTATATATAGTAAAACTGCGGTTTACAGGGGTATACATTATTTTTCTTATTTTTGCTCATAAACACAGATTGTGGGTACTCGTTAGAACCGCCTCGCCGAGGCAGTTCTTACAAGTACCTACAATCTATGTTTTGAGCAGAAATATGAAAAATATCAGGGTTTTTTGTCTGAAAATTTTCAGCTTTTGGAGGTGAAAATTTCTATATGTTTGAATAGGTGTGTTTTCGTAATGGTTGGCTCAAATATTCTTGCATTAAAAGATCGTACATTCAGTGACTAAGCTTATTACAGAACATCTCAGAAGGTACATTTACTCACGTTGCGATTCATTTGAATGCCTTATTGGAATTACATAACTATAAAAAGTTTAATTTAAACAATTTACCCAGTCACCGGGGATAATGCAAGGCCAGACGAAAAAGGTTTAGTTTTCATCCCAGTAAAGAGCATTTTATGTAACGTTATCCATTAATATGCACTCAGGAATATTAATTGGTTAAAATTAATGGTGTTAAATTAACTATGCCACTGTGTCAATGTCAAAATGTATGCTTCATTACGTTTACACGTCTTTGTCATAGTCATAACATTCCGCAATACCTGGTCCTGGTCCCATTGAGGTATTTAGTGGATTCTCCCTGGTATTGTGATCACCTCATTGGGAGAAGGGGTGAGGGTGTGTGGGGGGAGGGGATGGGGAGTGGTGCTGATTTTTGGCAGGGTCTGCCATGGTTTGTTTACTCATTCTGCTCAATTATTTACATTGAGTGTCCCCACAGACGGTCTTGAACAAACAGAACGCGGCGTCTGTTCAGGGTTGACAGTGTTTGACATACATCTAGCAGTTTATGCACATCAGCAATGACACAAATGGCACTTCAGCTGTGATTTCCTTTTGTGTGTGTGTTCATTGCTCTCAAGGGTCATTCTTTTTCAAATGTTCACATTTTAGGACAAGTATGGTAAGGAGTTCATTTGTCCGAATATTGAAAATAAGATAACTACTCGTCCAGATAAAAAGAGTCATCAAGCTACCGCTCAACTGAAGAAAACAATAACAAAGCGTATTCTAAATAATCAATCATCATCAGCGAACAGCAAATTCATTTTCTCTGTGGGAAATAGCTTGTTAATCCAAATTGCTTTCACATCTTCAGTGGCTACAAAAACGATTTGTGAGAATGCTCCAGTGCAAAGGCGGTCAACGTCCGCAAACCAAAACATGCCCTTTGGAGGACCTTTTGACCTACAGAGGATGTGATTCCCCATTCCTAGTAGCCATCGTGTATGCTAAGAGTACGACGCGACCCCGTTTCCAGGACACTAACCTCTCGCCTCTCACCGTGAACTTAAACGACCGTCTTACAAATAATGTTTCGCTGAAGCGCCGGTGATTGACATTTTATCCGGGTAATCCGAAAGACTAACATGCAAATAACTTGCACGCGGGATTCTTTTTATGATGGGAATATGGAAGGTAGCATGATTGATTTGACAGATCTTCTAGAGACATGTTGTAAAACCTGCAGTGAAATATAACGCTTATTACACCAGATGGTAACATATGTATGGTTTTCGATGAATTATAATTAATTAAATGAAACATCAAACTGACACAATATACTGGTACGATTAACATGCTATCAACAACATCATGTCTATTTGATAATTGGCATGCAAAATGAGAACGTACATTGAATTTTATTGTACTTTTCAGTTTTGCTTTTACAACAATCTTGTATCTGAGCCGAGGCACAGCATTTCTACAAACATGCATGTGCGCCCAGCGACGACTCAGATCAGCTTGCACATCCGTACAGTCTGATCAGGGTATTCGCAGGGCACTCTGTGGATAGCCGAGGCTCCAAAGTGTATCCAAACGGACAGCGAAGACTCTGATCAGCCTGGGCAAATGCCCAGGCTGATCTGAGTCTTCGCTGTGCGCACATGCAATATTGTAAGAAACGCTATGGCCTGGCTCATCTATCAGTGATTGAACAGGCTTACTAAATGTTCCAAATACTAACACGAGGAGCTTGAGGTGTCGTATTTAAAGATTTAATACAATGAGCTCTCTAGTCCTCTAGAAAGAACTTACTAGGCAAACAAAGAAGATCCAAATATTCGTTCTGATCATAGTCTGTACTATTTGTTAATATAGTCAGGAAAACCATAGTATTATATAAAAAAAAAATCTTTCATCCATTTATGCTTAGCATCCCATCGAAAGGACATTGGCAAACAGTGCAGGACAGGATCTACACAGTTTGCATTATGTGTAGTGATTTCTATAACAAAAGAACTTATACCAAACAAATAAATAAATAAATAAATAAATAAACAAGAAACAGACACGACCCATTTACGCCTAGCGTCTCCCACAAGAAGCACTGGCAAAAAGTGTAGACCCAGACCAGACGCAACAGAACGCCAAGCTATTTGTATTGCAAAAGAGCCTATTCAAAGAGCTAAGGAAGGAAATTCGGCATAAATGGGTTAAATGAATCTATCCAAAGAGAGAGACAGAAGAGTAAAATGGACATAAATGAGCTAAACACTAAATTGATTTGACAAAATTCATAAAAGGAAGAATCCATTTGGTTTATTTGATTTATTTAATTTCGATACATGGAAAATCCATTGCAAACACCAAAGTATGAAAGTTTGCTCGTCGATAGCTCCCTGGTAGCCTTGCCCAAGGCTTAGATTTTTTGGCTTATTGAGCTCTGTGGCTAGTCTATAGATAATACGGTCTGGATTTCTAATATATCAGAGGCAACCACAGAAGAAAAGTTCACCCATAGACTAGCTAAACATTGAATCAAAAAGTAGAATATAAATAAAAAAAAAAAAAAAAAAAAAAAAAATAAGTAAACAAAAAGTGACAACATACTTATATATTGGCCTAGTAGCTAGGCTAGCTCCCTGGTCTCATTTCATTTTGTCGAAAGAGAATGGAAACGTCTTTTTCCGACCTTTTATGCCTAGTTGTCACTTCTATCTCAACTGTTGGACAGGTCCTTTTACTTTAGACGAGGTGCCTGTTTAGTTTTCAATATTACTATGCTTTACAGATATTCTTGTATTTAATGCAAACAGTGTAGACAGTGATCAGACGCCGCGTTCTGCGGCGTCTGATCTGGGTCTACAATGTTTGCCAATGTCCCCATTTCAGGACGCTAGGCATAAACAGATGAATATGTTTCCACCCGTTGCATTAGGATTGCTGGTAATGTTGTCGACGACTGACTGTCAATATAAGCCAGTATGCCTGAAAACGGAATCCTCTCAGCTAATAAAAGATAGCCTGCTCTTGTTTTACATTATGGCTAGGACGCTCATGGTCATCATTCAAAAGTTAATAAGCTGTCAGATGGCTGCAGCATTTGTTGAGTGATCATTGGCGTGGTCATTTGAGGTTATTTAAGGTCAAGAAGATATTTGTAGAGACTGAAATTATTAATCGATTAATCTTCGTTTCTTAACTTTCTCGCTGGAATACCATCAAATGATTATTCCATTCACCAGCACCTCCCCTCTCCCCACCCACCCCCTCACACACACCTTAAGGTATTTTAATACGAACATACACTTGTACAGTGGTTCAGGAGTCGTTTTCATATGTTATAAAGAACATATGACGTAGTAAATGAGACGACACCGTCTAAATCCAATTCATCTAAGTTGTAATAACCAAATAATTTAAATCCAGACAAGTAGCCTCAGTATTAGAAAAAAAATTGCTTCAGCTGATAAGCTGAAGTTCGTCTGGAAAATTGCACCGAACATTGGTTCAAAATATATATCGTCAATATTTAGCAAAGATAAATAAATAATTATGCACCTAGCAGTAACAATAAATATTTCACTTTAATAGCAAATAACATTGGCTTGGTATTCTTCAGAGGGAGACATCATTAAATCAACACAAAGGAAACAGATCAGCAATAAGACGTGTACAAAGAGTCCCCATCGGAATACCTATACTTGGCCCGTATAATATAGTACCAAAAATCATATAAATGTATTATCCAGAAAAAAAAAAATACTAAGAATATGACAAACTGTTTGACAAGACTACTGCTGAAGTGAAAAGCCAGCCTTGTCATACAATATTCTTATAACTACACAACAAATCAAAACAAAAATAGCAGACTCAAATTTGATTAAGTCTGTTAATGAGGATAATGCAATGTCCCTATACTGGCTCCAGTCTCCAGTGACTTAAAATTTATTCTTATAATTTTGTTTGATAATCCACTAAAATAAAGCAACATATTATCATAACTATAAAGACTGGTCTCTACCCAGCGGGCACATGAAGTTTGATGCAACGTTGGCTCAACGTCGATGCAACGTCATGACGTTGCATCGACGTTGAGGCGACGTTGTATAAACGTCATGTGTCTGCTGGGTATAGTGACTAGCCTTTATAGTCATACCATTTTGGTTTTATTTTAGTGGATTATCAAACAGGATTATAAGAATAAATATTTAGTCACTGGTGACTGGAGCCAGTCTACAATGTCCCTAGCAGCTTACAAAGAATCTAAAATGGAGCCCTCACATTTGAATGTTCCTTCAATTAGTTTGTGTGTTAAGGTTGTACTCATACGTTCACAAACTGGACTCTGGATCGTATGTTGTTCAAAACTTCACCAGAATTTTAATGGACCACAATTTTCACAGTGAGTATTCAGTTGCGAGTTGCAAGTTTTAATGGCGGTGAAGCAAGATCTAAGACCTTTGAAAGCTCTGTAGTAGCGCATGGACTACAAGTCACAATATACATGCTCTGCATGATACTTTATGACATTTTATAACCAGTACTTCGTAGGAGGCCTGCCTTGGTTGTCTTTTTTTTTTTTTTTTATTTACTGAATTTTACTTACAACTGCCTGTTGACCATGTGATGTCTGATTGTAGCCTTTAGTGCCGCCAAGTTCTTGTTACATGTTGTTACAGTCGACTCTCGTTATCTCGAAGTCCAAGGGCCACTCTTAAACACTTCGAGATATCCGTACCTCGACATATCAGATTAGCGGAACTTAGAAAAAACAATTAATCGAACAACGGCCTTTAACTGAATGAATGTAATTCGACTCCTAAGTAAGAGACATATTGAAAATATTGTGGAAAAGAGGAGAAATTGCTCATAGGGAGAAATTTCTCCTCTTTTCCACAACATTTTGTTGCCTGTTGGTGGATCTCTGTGTTAAAACAGGGACCAGATTTTCACTTCGAGATAAGCAAGTTCGAGATAACGAGAGTCGACTGTATTATAATTGAGCCATCAAACAACAGCAGTAGTATTGACGGCTTGTCTGAAGGATCGTCTGTACTTTCCCCGTGTGACATGTTGGAAATTCCAAGGCGTAAACAACTCTAGATAGCCTGGTAAATGCTTCCCTTTTTGATTACGAAAACATATGTTTCGGGATCTCATTAGAAGCGCCTCGGCGAGTACCAACGACGTGTACTTTCATGGATAAATACAAGCGACGTTTTTTTTAATGGCGTTGTTGTGACGTTGTGTGTTTACTGGGTAAGACACTGTGCGCAAGAACGTCAGAAGATATACCTTTAGACATGTGCGTCTAATTAAGATTCATATCAGCCTGCGCATTTCAGCAGTCTACAACATAACCTCAATGGCTCGAACCCGGATGGCTCGTTTACCCTTGATGATTCGAACTCTTTTTTCAGTCCCTACAAAATCCTTCCAATAGCTCAAGAAAACAAATATTTAGGGATTTTTTCTTATTTTATTATGGAATTGTATGTTGTGTGTACTCATTAGAATCGCCTCATCGAGGCGATTCTAATGAGTACACTCAATATACATTGTGCAGAAAATAGAAAAGACTTTCCTAAATTATCGCTATTTGTTTCCTGAACTGGTGCCATGATTAACCCTCAGTGGCTCGAACTACCAATGTCTCGAACAAATTTCCATGGTCCCAAAGATGTTCGAGCCACTGAGGTTCGACTGTAATTAGAATCTTAACTGAGCGTATTTCGGATAGCCAAGCAAGGTTTCTTCATGCGCAGACTGAAGACTCTGATCAGAGTCTTCATTGTGCGTGCATTTAAGAAGGTACATTTTCTCACGTTGAGGCCCACGTTATTGTCCGAAGGCGCAGCTGTCACTGCATGTCTGTCTTTCCGTTATCACGTTAATATGATTAATTTACAAAGTAACCTTTACAAAACGCGACAATGTAATGATCAACAGCAGTGTCTTAGAGTTTCCACGTATGAAACACCTCTTCCAAGTGGCATTTGTATTATACCTTTGAGTGGTGACCTATACGTAAGATGGTATTTTTATCACAAGAGAGAATGTCATTTCCTAGCTTAAAGTCTCTTAGTATTTGTATAAATAGCATTTCTAGAATATCTTAATTGAATGAATATGTCGCATTCATTATTGTCCAGGAAATATTACTCCAATATGTCGCGGCTTATAATGAAGGGTTCGGTCACCTTTTCTCAGACAACGTTTGAAATGTCAGCCAACGGTTTAATTGTTAGCACTCACGCAGACGACAAACTGATGACATGATGATTTGTTTTCGCATTATTTTTACCTGAAAAAAAAGTTTGGCATTTCACGCAAAACATTTTGTTGCAAATGTTTCGCGTAAAATCTCATTCCTATTTGAAAAAAAAAAAAAAAAAAATATATATATATATATATATATATATATATATATATATATATATATATATATATATATATATATATATATATATATATATATATATATATCACAAATTCTAAGGGAGCAGAATTTTTAATAAAGGACAATCGAACCTCTACAGCTCGTACACCGATGGCTCGTTTACCACGGTTAGATCGAACTCATTTTTTGAGTCGCTACGAAATTCTTCCGAAAGCTCAAGAAAACAAATATTTAGGGAAATTTTCTTAGTTTATCAAGAAATTGTATGTTGTATGTACTCATTATTGTATAGAAGATAAAAAAAAATACTTCACTAAACTATCACCGCTATGATTAACTCTCAGTGGCTCGAACTAGCCATCTCTGGAATAAATTTGCATGGTCCCAAAGTTGCTCGAGCCATTGAGGATTTTTTTTTCTGTAATTGGAGACAAAAGGAGCTGAAATGCAAGAAAGATACTGAAAACAATACAAATATTGCCCATTACGTTTTTACCTTGACTTAAGCAATAGTTTATCAGTGCAAGACAATACGAGTAAAATGTATCTTAAAATTGTCGCTTGCAGAAATTCTAACTCTCTGCGTTTGTGCCCAGTCAACAGTATTAAGGACATGTCGAGCCGTTCAGGTAACCTACTCACTCTTCATTACGAAAACACGCCTATTCAAATATATAGAAAATTTCACTTCCAAAAACTGAAAATTTTCAGATAAAAAAGTCTAATATTTTTCATATTTCTGCTCTAAACATAGATTGTGGGTATTCGTTAGAACCGCCTCGGCGGTTCTAACGAGTACCCACTATCTATGTTTTGAGCAGAAATAAGAAAAATAATGTATACCCCTGTAAACCCCAGTTTTACTATATAAAAGTGGGGTTTAAGGGGGTCAAAATTATATAGGTATGTTTTCGTGATGTTATTACTGGCAGGCTTAGTTCTCTGAGTGGTAAACTCTTACATTGTACTTTTGAAATGCTTTCGTTTGTGGTTTGTGTGCTGTTTGTTTAGGTTTGTTTGCCTTTTCTCTGGATGTTACTGGTTGTCACAGGTGAGCCATGTTCTTTTTTGTCAAGTAGTCCTTTCAACCTTTCATCAGCTCTTGGAGGTATTAGTACGTTAAGTTTTAATGATGTTCAGCAGTTCCCTAATAAGGCTGCTCTGATGCGCAGGCTGATTTTGAATTGTGTGTGTTTCCGGATGTAATCGGCCTTTTACGTGACATGGCTCACTTATGCGCAACTACCAGACAGACAACGTGACTAATCATGCTTGAAAAGATGATGCCACGGAAATGGCTACATAAACATCAAACAGCACCACGTGGAATACATATGAGCCGCAATGTCAGAAAACGTACCTTTGGACATGTGCGCCCAGTGAAGATTCTGATCAGCCTGCG
Organism: Anodontia alba; assembly: GCA_964016985.1. Lineage (NCBI taxonomy): Eukaryota > Metazoa > Mollusca > Bivalvia > Lucinida > Lucinidae > Anodontia > Anodontia alba. The sequence goes on along the minus strand of OZ024828.1, from coordinate 71,728,027 downwards.
CATTCGCGCAGTCTGATCAGAATCTTCACTGGGCGCATTTTGGATAACCAATGCTATAGTTTCTTCATGCGGACAACGAAGATTATGATGAGACTGCGCGGATGCGCAGACTGAGTTGAGTCTTCGTTGTGCACATATTAAAAGGTACATTTTCTCATGTTGCGACTCATAAAGGGTTGCTAATGTGAAGATCTCAGTGACGACCTCGTGACGCATCCCTTTTGGCATCTGCGGTCTGAATTGGCTCTATCAGTCTAAATATACTCATGGTCTGTCCTTGAGATACAGGCTGGACGTGGCCGTTAGTATACAAATCCCTTTTCTTCGATTGGTCCATTGACATGAACAGAAAAAAAGTCAACCTATGTAATCAGTAGTTAAAGGCAAAATGTGTTGACCTTTACGAGCAGCGTGAGGTGTATCTTCCAGGTGTACACTGTTTGAGAAGGTATTTTATCTGGTTGTAGTATTGAGAGGGACATGTCATAATTTTCCATTGCTCTCAATACAGACCAAGGTCTTGTTTATGTTGAAATCAACATTATTGACATTTCCTCAAGAAGAGATGCGTTTTCTTGAAGAGGACAGTCACCTATGACAAAACCAACAAAATGGCGTGTGCGCCCAGCGAAGACTCAGATCAGCCTGGGCATCCGCTCAGGTTGATCAGAGTTTTCACTCTGTGCTCAATAGGTAGCGAAAGACCTAAGCTTTCTTCATTCAGACAGCGAAGACTCTGACCAGACTGGATGGATGCCCAGGCTGATCTGAGTCTTCGCTGGGCGCACATACAATTTTGCTGGTTTTGCCATGTGGTGCTCTATTAATGTATTGCTTATCTGGAGATCTTGTAATGGTTTAAGAAGTCGTACAGGGAAGGTCATATGAGCCCCAACATGGGAAAACGTAACTTCTGATCCGCGCAGTCTGATAAGAGTCTTCGTTGCCCGCAATTTAGAAGCTTTGCATCATTGGCTATCCAAAATGCGCCCAGTGAAGATTCTGATCAGACTGCGCGAATGCGCAGGCTGATCAGAATCTTCGCAAGGCGCATACGTCCGAAAGTTCCTTTTTTGCGACGTTGCCGCCCATATATGTTGGTCAGATTACATCTTATTTCAGAAACCAACAAATCTAGCAGTATAATGTGACAATGATTATAGCAGTAATTTACGTATTGACTACGCAGCATGCAATGTTGTTGTTATTGCTTGGATGTGTACTTAGTGGACACGCATTTTCGACGACGACTAGCATGAAAACAGTGCAAAGTCCTCTCAAAAATAGAACAAGAGAAACAAAACTTTACATACTTCATTGAACACAGAAAAAAAATTGTCATAGTATTGTAGGTATCTTTTCAATCTTGTATACCATCAGCTGTTGTTGACAAAATAACATTTAATACAACCTTGTACAGTAAATCCTCAGTGACTCGAACACAGATGACTCGTTTACAATGGCTATTTCGAACACGTTTTTAGTCCCTAGGAAATTGTTCCGACAGCTCAAGAAATCAAATATTTAGGAATATTTAAGGATTTTATCATGAAAATGTATGTTATGTGTACTCATTAGAATCGCTGCCTCGAGGCAATTCTAATTAATACACTGAACATTCTATTATTTTAAAGAAGATTGAAGAGATATCCATATGTTATTCTTATCGTCTCCTAACCTGTTGCTATGAGTTACCCTCAGTGACTCGAACTACCCATATCTAGAATAAATTTTCATGGTCCAAAAGATGTTCGAGCCATTGAGGATAGACAGGTCTGATCAAAACGCGTAGACACAGATCCGCAATTTTAACTCAGGAGACAACTTTTGTGACTCCATGTTCGCTTTCCTGCGTACAAGATCTTTCAGAAAAGTTGTCTATTCGGGAGCAAATTCTCAGTAAGCATTCTACATAAATCTATAGCGGGCCGTTATCGGCCCGTCAGGGTAGCTGACGGGCCGATAACGGCCCGCTATAGATTTATGTAGAATGCTAGCTTGGTTCGTTCCTTGTGGAGAAGACCACATTCAGAAGAGAGGGAAATCAAAGTACTGACAGGACTGGTGGGTTCATTGGCTCTGGGTGCAGGCTGGAAGAAAATGTCCTGAACGGTGACTTAGGCCTTTTCATTTAACCCTTAACTTCCTGTAATTTAACCAAACAGTGCAGATCCTGATCAGACGCCGCGATCAACACAGTTTGCTAATGTCCAAAATGTCCCAGTTCAGGTTTGCCTGTTTTTTTTTTGTTTTTTTTTAAATAACCCTCTGCCAATAGCAATCGGACATCACAGCGACAAGAATAGTGCGGCTATAAATATCCGTTACCTGGATTTTGCCTTACGCGCGGTTTGATTACGTTTGTCAATGATAATCACGTGGACAACTATCTAAAGGAAATTTTGGCGTTTGTATACTATGGTTCGATTGTAAACAATCGACCCCAAAACGTTTGACATAGATAGCTCCCTTTAAAGTGTACCCATTCTCGTAACAATCCATCTGCACACTGTCGTCACTCCTGGATTTAGGATCACATAAATTTCATAACACTCATAACATGTACACTATTGGTTTATTGTTGGACCTGAAGAAGCCAACTTTTATTGCCATTTCTTTATTTCATATTAAAACATTTTCAGTTTAAATTTGCCGAATGGCTTATGTGTGTGAGGTGCGGGTTGGGACTCAGAATTAATCTAAAACAATCAAATAAACAAAGCACATACAGTTTTTAAGTTCACGTACACTTACATTCGAAAATGAAAATAATTATAAATTATATGAAGCCGGCATAAAACATGGTATAAAACCTGGTTATATAGTTAAGCCTAATAAACTTATAATAAAACCCACTTAGACAAAACATGCCATTATAGCTCAGACACATGCAAACAACGTGCCTTGTACAAAACGTAATTATAGATAAAAAATGTTATTCTCTGTTTAGTGCAAGAACATTTTTATTCGTTTGAAAGCTGGTCTCTTACCGATATGGAATAATAGTAAACATTTGAGCTATACAAAGCAATCCAGGCGGCATCCGTAAACACCAAAATGCAAACACGGTAGTCCTTTCAACCAAAGCAGATCAAAACATCTCAAAACAGCTCATTATGAGACGTTTCATCAAGATCCACACTGTTTGCCATTCGGTGTTGAGCTTTGACTGAGACTCCTGTCCGGAACAATTGTTCTGACCAGATTCAAAGATGGAAGAGTCCACTTCAGAAACTCAGGGATGAAAGGGCTTATGTCATTTAACGGATGGCTCTTTTCATTGTACAATGTTAAAGCTTGGTGTTTACGTGCAGAAAATGCTAACACCAGAGTACGAAGTCCACAGACTGATCTCTTTTATTTCTATTTTCACATACAATAAGGCAGATTTGACGTGTCTGTGTTCGATTTGTAAACAGCCAGAGTACTTAACTGTCACGAGGAGACGAATCACGTTTCTCTCTACATGCGCATTCTACTGAAAATGAGCCGCAACGTAAGATGAGGTACTTCCGGAAATGTGCGCACAGTGAATATTCGCGCAGCCTGATCAGAATCTTCACTGTGCGTATGTTGGATAGCCAAGGACAACTCTTATCAGAAATTGCAGGCTGATTAGAGTCTTCGTTGGGCCTACATGGCAGAGGATATATTTTCTTACATTGTGGTTCAGAATGATAGGACAGATATCAATTTAAAGGCAGTATGTGAGATGAAATCAATATACCAGACACAAGAATTTTTCGGTAAACGTGTAGCGTTTGCTGGGGCCATAAAGTCAAGCATCGCGGTCATCCATCCATGTGCATTGCTTAACTTTGTGAAAAATCCAGCCACTCTACACGCGCCATGAAAACCGGATTCCACATGAGGGCTGTGGAAGTGATCTATATATACCTAGTCTGTTACAATTCTCTCCCCCATCCCTTCTCTTGACTTTGCTCTTGTCACCAACTCTACTCAGTCAGCCGACCTGAGGATGGAGCCTATGTAACGTTGTCAGGAATACAAATCCCTGTTACCGGGATCCCGAAATGTTTGTGGAGTCATCTCTCATCCCACCACTGCCACCAGACGTAATGTTTGTCGGCCTTCCACAAAGTCAAGCATTGAGGTCACCCATCTAGGTATTAACGGCAATATATGTTGCTTAACTTCGTAAAAATATCCAACATACGTAGCCATAACAGCCGGCTTCCACAGCAAGGCTGTAGAGGTGATTTATACTAGTATATATACCTAATCCGTTACAAAATGATTATTCATGTAATGCATAGTACTGTCCCTGCCTTTGTTCTAACTCAAGTGACACATAAGAAGCATATCACTTGCCTAACTACAGACATAAAAAAGTATAGATGATGTCTAGAAATAGCCACACCAACAGAACACAGCCTACTAATGACACCAAGAGGACGAGCAAATAAACTCAAGGCAGACCGTACACAAGGCACAAAGTAGTTTTGGTCATGGTACCCAAGCCATAATCCAAACTCAGAAATCCATAAACGAATGACGAATCAGAATGTTAATCAGACCAACAAACATGGACCCCAGAATAAAGGATGTAATCAGGCGTCCGCGGATAATAAGCATTACTTAGTAAGCAAGCTTCGCCCACCATGACCATAGGCCTGAACGAAGGAAATGTAGGTAAAAGCGTATGTCCGGAATTTTGGCAGTCTACTTATGGCTCGTCTTGGCTAAAACATCAGAAACAATTCTGGAAACCGCCACATTGTAGGGACTGACCAGATCATGATGTCTCCCACAGAACTTCTTAAGTGTTGCTACCAGTTTGGTTTTTTGATACCCCTGGCTCAACAACTTTGTAGTGAGCACTTTCACAAGCTCCATGAAGTCCTGATAACAAACCAATGAACAACAAAGTAATCGGCTTGATCTTCCACAGTAAGGTGATAACAGTGTTAGACCGGATCCACTAAATGCAACAATAAGAAAACGAACAGTACAAAACATGAAAAAAGGCCATATTAATTATCAAAATATGCATAGACTCACAACTGATAGAGCTTTTTACTAGAATTTACAAAAGTGATCACGGTGACGAATGCTTTCTATGTCTACGAATAGTTTATCTTTCGGCTTTGTCTGAACATATCTCGAGGTTATATGACTATATAAAATCATGACAATTTCACATAAAATCTATCAAGCGATTCTCCAGAAACTTACAATAAATGATCGAGGTACCCATTAAAACAATCTGTCAAGTGATTCTCCAGAAACATACTACAAGTTAACGATTAAAGCAACTGCTTCTGGTAGTTGCCGGCCCCTGTTCCAGGTTATATACATATATCATCACGAAAATACGTCTATATAGTTTTGGCCCCCATAAACCCCACTTTTGTACAGTAAAACTGGGTTTACAGAGGTATACATTAATTTTCTTATTTTTGCTCAAAAACATAGATTGTGGATACTCGTTAGAACCGCCTCGTCGAGGCGGTTCTAACGAGTACCCATAATCTATGTTTTGATCAGAAATATGAAAAATATCAAACTTTTTACCTGAAAATTTTCATTTTTCGTGGTAAAATTCTCAAAATATTCGAATAGGCGTGTTTTCGTAATGTAAAACCCTGATGATTTACTGATACACATAAATGATATAATGAATGATATTGGCTGCTCCTTACGGTTGTTCGCAGACGAAACAAGTCTGTTTATAATTGTAGAGTCTTTTCAGGCAGCTGCGAATCGTATTAACACTGATCTTGATACCATCAGCATCAGGGCAGCTGACTGGTTAGTCAACTTCCATGAACGAAAAACTTTCTCAATGATCCTCCCTGGTAAACTACTTCCTCCAAAGCATCCACCGTAACGTGATCGTAAACCCTAAAATATATATCCCTCATTCAGTATCAGTGAGATAGATTTTAGGGAGGTGTGAAACACAAAATTCCAAAAACAATATAAAAATATAGGCAACCGGGCCATCCAATACAGTAAGACCAATGTAATCTCTCTCTCTCTCTCTCTCTCTCTCTCTCTCTCACACACACACACACACACACACACACACACACACACACACACACACACACAACAACAACAACCGACCTACCCATACATTAACTTGGTTGTGTTTTCCAGAATTTATACAACAAGCGCCTTAAACTTTGTTCATTCTATGGAGGTAGGAGTATAACCAAAACTACAGTCGAACCTCAATAGCTCGAACATCTTTGGGACCATGGAAATTCGTTCGAAACATGGGTATTTCGAGCCACTGAGGGTTAATCATGACACCAGTTCAGGAAGCAAATAACGATAATTTGGGGAAACCTTTTCGATTTTCTACACAATGATTGTATGTTGAGTGTACTCATTAGAATCGCCTCGATGAGGCGATTCTAATGAATACACACAACACACAATTCCATGATAAAATAAGAAAATATTCCCTAAATGTTTGTTTTCTTGAGATATTGGAGGAATTTTGTAGGGACTGAAAAAAGAGTTCGAATCATCCACGGTAAACGAGCCATCCGTATTCGAGCCATTGAGGTTATACTGTAGTTTACTTTTAGTATATGTAGATCATATTAAGTAGAAGTATGAAGTTTTTACAGGAATATGCTGACTAGGCATGGCTTTCTTCGTTGGTAGCACACAGCTTAAAGGTCATCTTTCAGTACACAAGGCTAAATTGTTGCATTTACCTGAAAGATAAGGACACCTTACCACACCGGTCCTAGAATTTGAATTGGTACATTTGGCCACCTGCTGGTCATCACGAAAACAAACCAATATAATTTTGACCTCCTCAAACCCCACTTTTATATAGTAAAACTGGGGTTTACTGGGATATACATTATTTTCCTTATTTCTGCTCAAAACATTGACTGTGGGAACTCGTTAGAATCGCCTCCGCGAGGCGGTTCTAACGAGTACCCACAATTTATGTTTTGAGCAGAAATATGAAAAATAACAGATTTTTTATCTGAAAACTTTCAGTTTTTTGGGGTTAAATTTTCGATATATTTGAATAGGCGTTGTTTCGTAATGGTAATTAAAATACAGTTGGACGAGTGGCAGACAGTGATGCATGATCTGGCTCGACACTATTTGCTCAGGCATGTCCGTCCAAACACTAAGGATCATTACGATGGGCGCTGCGTTAAGGAGATGCAAATTAGAAATGAAACATAAACAAACGACAATTAAACTGGATTATTATATATGTTACAAATCATGTAGAATAAATCCATATTACTGCCTGCTGATATGATTCGACCCACTGGGGCAGTAGCAACCAGTGCAGAGACTGATCAAATGTTGCATTCTGATCTGCGTTTACACTGTTTGCTAAGGAAGGTCAGTCCTAATACATCCATACATATATGCTGCATTTGGAGAATCAAGGTCGGACGGCTTTGCTCACTTATGAAAAACATTTAGTGTGTTTTCGTACATGTCATTTATTAATAATACAATCGACTCTCTTTATCTCGAGTTCCAAGGGACTGTATACAATACTTCGAGATATTCGTACCTCGACATATAAGATTTGCAAAATTGAGGAAAAAATATTCGAACAACCAAATTTAACAAATATAAATGTAATTGGACTCTTGAAGTTAGATATATGTTGAAAATATTGTGGGAAAGAGGAGAAATTGCTCCTGAGGAGCAATTTCTCCTCTTTTCCACAATATTTTTTTACCTGTTGTTAGATGTTCATGTTTAGGCATGGACCAGATTTTCACTTCGAGATAAGCGGTTATTCGAGATAAGTGAGGTCGAGATAACGAGAGTCAACTGTACATAAATTACGCTATGGATGTATAGTCATCTCTAGAACACACCTGTACAATGGATATATTTTTCATTTCTATTAATTGTCAGTGAGAGCTCTTTATTTTTCTCTCCTCTTTTGGCATCCCCTGTATAAGTAAATCAGAAACATTCACCTCCCACATATAGCTCACCGTTTCGAGTAATTAATGGACCGTGCCATGCGAAAACGTGTCTTCGGGCATAGTCGGACAGGGAAGCCCCAGATCAGCCTTCGCACTCACGCAATCTGATCGGGATTTTCGCTGTCCGCAAATATAATCATTGGATACTGGTACTATAGAATGTTTCAACAACCAACCCACCTGCCCATGCATTAACAATAGTATAGGCTGCCACTATGGTTACCCATAGTGGCAGCCTATACTACTATTAACCTGGCTGTGTTTTCCAGAATTTATACAACAAGCACCTTCAACTACTGATACTATAGAATGTTTCAACAAAGAACAAATGCCCGGATGAGACTCTAGTCATGGGCACGATGACGTAAATCCGTACAGTTTGCGCATTCTCGAAGGCACTTTATCGCTAGACGCGACTCATATGTACTCTCCTCATCCCTGAAGTGTCAAGAATTATTCTTACATAAATGCCATTGCTCATAGCTGTTTGAAGGTCTGGGCCCAGTTTTTCAAAACTAACGATGTCGTTGGTTAATGTATCGTTAAAACTTTGATCATTAAATACGGCATATTTGCTAATATTTTTGCTGAAAAAAAAAGTGAGTATCTTTTGCATTTGCAAAAGCTACTCACAGTTTTTCAGCAAAAATACCTGTGATTTAGTTACTAAACTGTCTAGAACAGTTAACATTTCGACCACTAATGAGCTCGTTAAGCTAACGATGCTTTGAACAATTGGGCCCTGGTTTTATTGACAGATTTACCCGCTGTTTGGTTTCCGGCGAAAGAATGTGCACAATACTGGTTAACCGCTTAGAGGACTAAGCCTGCCCAGTAAACGTGTGGTTAGGTAAACTGACCGCGCTCGACATGACCCTATTGGGTTGACTGGGCCGTAAAACCTCAACACAAACAAACAAACAAACACCCGCTGTTTGAACAGGGTATTTTTTATCCTTTCACACCCAAGTTTCTGAAACGGACTTCCGTCTCTGACTCATCCAGTTTTGCAAACGAGAAAGGCAAACTGTGTAGATCCTGATGAGCCGTCCCATCTGGATCTGCACTGTTAGCAAAGGTATCGGGATGAAAGGTTGAACACAATCAAAACCGGTCATAGTTTGTTTACATATCGTTACGTGACATAACGTTGCCACTCTGGAATAAGTATTGTGCTATTGTTTTATTGAAGTCGACGTCATTCTTGTTTTTTTGCAGAAAAACGTGAGTGTATATATACAAGGTATTAAATGCGACTAGTTTTATGAATGGTCGGTCTTTTCGTTGAGACGTTTAAATGGAATCATTTAAGCGCATGCAAAAACAGCGACCGCACATGTTTGTTTTATTTTATTAACATTTGTCGGGACCTTCGGAAAATATTTGAACACCCTCGTGTACAAACAACTTCCTCGGGACCCGGCAAATGTTAATGCGTGATATAACATGTGATTATCACATTATTCAGTTTGGTCTTCGCAGAATACATGTACAATAATGTTTTTGTTTTCTTCTTCAAAAAGCCACATGAACTTCAACAAAAATGTGGATTAATGATGCAAATGTCACGAAATATAGGTTTACTGATGCCAGTTATAGAGAAACTCGAAACATAACAGATATTTGTGTCATGTAACAGCTTGATATTTCAAACAATGTGTCATTTAAAATAATGCTTTTAGGCCACCAAATGCGGAATAATAATACAAAATTAAAAAAAAAAGACAAAAAAAAAAAAAAAAAAAAAAAAAAAAAAAACATATCCCGTTTGACCTTGTAATGCTGATAATGAATGCTTTAATGGTTGGTACATGTATCTTAAACACATATGAGCAAACATGATATTTGCAAACGTACGGCGCATCTTGTCAGAGTCTGCATTGTTTGCCATGAAACAAAATCGCTGTAATGCAATTTCATGTGTGTTTTCCTTGGGACCACTGGGTTTATTTACACATATCTTAGAAAGTCCAGTTCCACTAACATCGGTGCTACGGAGAGTATGTAGCCTTTAAACTACATTATTGCATCAAAAACAGTGTCGGACGTTATTAATAGCCGTGCATTAACCGGCGAAAAGCCGTGTTTTAACAAGGCAATTCACGCGCTGTTAATGCATGGCTACGCAACTTTCAATATGATCGTGCCGGGGCCACAGAATTGCTGCCGTCACGAGATGTGTACTGTCCTGCCCTAGAACAAGCATAGTACGTGGAAGTAGCGTTCGCGCGACATCGGTGAAAAGGCGAAACAAAATAGTGCAAGAAATAACGCGAAATGTAGCAAATGTTTTCAGTTTTTATGCAATAATAGCGATCGAACATGGTTTTTCAGTGCATTAACATTCGCCAGGTCCCTTGGGAGATGTTGAAAACCTCGGTTTTCAACACCTCCCACGGGACCTTGCGAATGTTAATGCATGAAAAACCATGTTTGATCCCTATATTGCCTTCATATGCAGACTACAATTTACTAATTTTTGAGTTCTTATTCCTTACTACAATGAATACAAATGTTGTGACTTCCGGTTTCCTTTCCTGCACACAAAGTCCTTCCTAAAAGGAGTCCATTCAAAAAAGGCATCCAACCCTCGCCTTCAGTCCTAATGTATACACTTGAATTGGAAAAGTCGAGGAAATGTCATTCCCCGAGAACCACCCATCATACCGCTGTACCCCGGGACAAACCCGGTCACTCTGAAGACGCGTTCCGTTGAAAACAAACAACTGTTTGTTGTAAATCGTGAAGGTGGCCAACTCATCTCTATCAAATCTTCATTTAACCGTGGTAAACTTTAGTTTCACATGCAAAACCAACACCTAGATAAAGTTATAGGAAAACCACGTCATTTCCCCGTGCAAAATTCAGCCGTAAAAACCAAAATGAAAACATATAAGGTAATTGCGCCTACAGTCGACTGCAACGTGAAGCTGAATGAAACTCACATCTAGGTACCAGGACCTCAAACAAAAACCTCTGCATACATAAACACTATCTATCTTAGTCAGGGGTGTGTTGAACTAAACAGGGGAAATTTATTTTCGTCTAATTTTCCGCAATCAACCGACGAAAATTACATTGTTCAGTGTTTTAAATACGTTCTGTGTACTTGCAAACTTATCTTGTGCAGAGCTTTAACGTTTGCAAAATGATTATTCCCCGAAGTAGTTTTCCTACTGACCGTCAGTAGGAAAACTACTTCGGGGAATAATCATACAAAGGCAGGTCTTATGTTGAAGTTCATCTTTGTGCGCCGCGGCATTACGAAAACGCGCCTGTTCAAATATACTGAAAATTTCACCAGCAAAAACTGAAACCTTTCAGATAAAAATTCTGATATGTTTCATATTTCTGCTCAAAACATAGATTGTGGGTACTCGTTAGAACCGCCTCGCCGAGGCGGTTCTAACGTGTACCCACCAATCCATGTTTTAAGCAGAAATAAGAAAAAATAATGTCTACCCCTGTAAACCCCAGTTTTACTATATAAAAGTGAGGTTTAAGGGGGTCAAAATTATATAGGTAGGTTTTCGTGATGGTCATTGTTTTCATGTGTGGCGTTTATGGTGTCCCTATTTGTTCCTCATCTCTCCTTTTTTGGTGTCTCGGGAGGGCTGTCAAATCCCGTTTGTGGCATTTTTGGGTATCTTCACTTATATTTTTATTAGGCAAAGAATGCATCTTATTACATGTATATGCCCAAAGCTACAGTTTCTCTCGTTGTTATGGAAGAGCTCATAAACAGTAAAATAGACAAGAAGAGCAAATGGATTTTGTAGTCGCGCGCGTTGTATTTTAAGTTGATGTAGACTCCGAGAAAGCACATTGTAATGTAAGTTCCAAAGTGCATGCCCTGTGCCAATTGGGCCGCGCCATGCGAAAACGTATTTTCGGGCATATGCGGACGGCGACTGCCCAGATAAGCCTGCGTATTCGCGCAGTCTGATCAGGGCCCTCAATATCCGCTAACAGAATCATTTGATACCACGAAATGTGTGAATGGAAAATAAAAGTCCGAATGATACTTTGCGTGTGCGCAGGATGGTCTGAATCCGTGCATTTTGCACATATTCGATGGTACCTTTTCGCATGTCGAGGCCCAATTAATAACAGACGTCCCTAAGGGGATTATCTGAAACTTTTAATCTATCAGAAAAAATGTCCATGAATAAATCAACCTCTTGAGTGAAGTGAATCCAACCGAAGCACAAGAAAACTGCAATTACATATGACCAATGTTAAGCGAAAATGAGCCTTCGATGTCATATGTGAAAAGCAAAATGTAGAATATGCGTCGCATCATGGTCTTCGCTGTCGTATGCAGAATCACTACTGCACTTTCAACGTCACATAGAAAGACGGGTTTGCTTGGCGTTTTATTCTAAAACAATGAGATTGACTAAATGTTATCGAGAACCATTTGTTTGTTTCTTTGCTTTATTTTCAAATATGTAGCATCTAATTCCTTTTTTGGTCATCTATTAGTCCACTCCATATTGCCGGTTATAGTTTTGTTTGCTTTGGGATATTGTGTACATTATGATTACTTTAGTACGTACGAGATGCCACCTCGCAAACTACTTTCCCGCATATGAAGGGACTTAATAGAATCGAGTATCTGAGTTTCGTTTATTTTTATTTTTATTTTATTTTATTTTATTTTTTTGCCTGTATTCTTTGCAACAGTTTAGATTCTTATATTACCTGTGCGATTTCTATACTGAGAAGGTTTTTGAAAACATTTTATGCGTAATATTGTTTGCTTTTTTCCAGTAAAGTTTTTACTGGTGCTGCATGAAACAACGCGACAAAAAAGAAGACCCATGGATTTGTTTTTTCCTGAAAGTCATCAGAAGCATGGTTACCAATATTTTTTTTAAGTTTTTAAGCAGAATGTATAATACAGAAGGCAAATGTCTAAATGACACTGGATATCTGTAAAGGAATACAGTAAAACCTCAATGGCTAGAACACGGATAGCTCGTTTACTGTGGATGATTCGAACTTTTGTTCGAGTTTTGAGTAGCTAGGAAATTCTTCCGATAGCTCTACAAAACGAATATTTAGATATATTCTAAGAACATTTTCTTATTTTATCATGAAAATGTATTATTATACAGAAGATCGAAAAGATTGCCCGAAACTATCACTGTTTGCTTCCTGATATGGCGCCATGATTATCCCTCAGTGGCTTGCATTACCGATATCTCGAACAAAGTTCTATGGTCCCAAAGATGTTCGAGCTATTGAATTTCGAGTGTATCTGGCTCCGTGCATTTCGCGTATGTTAAAAAACACCCATTACGAAAACACGCCTATTCAAATATATAGAAAATCTCTCCTCCAAAAACTGAAAATTTTCAGATAAAATACTCTGATATTTTTCATTTTTCTGCTCAAAACATAGATTGTGGGTACTCGTTAGAACCGCCTCGGTGAGGCGGTTATAACGGGTACCCACAATCTATGTTTTGAGCGGAAATAAGGAAAATAATGTATACCGCTGTAAATCCATGTTTTACTATATAAAAATGGGGTTTAAGGGGGTCAAAATTATATAGACATGTTTTCGTGATGTTTTCCCCTGACAGAGTCCATCTGCTAACAGTGAAGACTTAGATTAGCCATGCATTCATGCAGGCAGTACGTATATTTGGGACGCAACGTAAAAAACGTACCGTCTGACATGTGCGCCCAACGAAGACTCAAGTTAGCGCTGTCCGGTAAGAGTCACCATTGTCCACATAAATAAACTGTGCATCATTAGCCATCCAAAATGCGCCCAGTGATGACACTGATCAGATCGTGCGAATGCGCAGACTGATCTGAATCTTCGCTCTGCACACATATCCCGAGGTACATTGTTGGACGTTGTGACTCATATTCTTTTCTGTACTCACATTAACCCATTGTAGACTGAACAGACTTTCCAACACTATATATAGAAAGAGTCCAATTTCAATTTTAGGTACAGCTGGCTGTGAAATTTACATATTCCTAAAGAAAAATGGCTGAACGCAAACAGTGGAGACCCTGATCAGACGCCGCGTTCTGCGGCGTCTGATCTGGGTCTGCACTGTTCGCCAGTTACCCTTTTACGGGTCTCCCGACTACAATGGGTTAACCGAGTTTGTAGGATGTAACTACAGTCGAACTATAATGGCTCGAACATGTTCGGAACAATGGAAATTTGTTCGATATATGCGTAGTTAAAGCCACTGAGTGATAATCATGGCGCCAGTTTAGGAAGGAAATCGAGATAATTTAGGGAAATCTTTCGAGCTTCTGTACAATCATGGTATGTCGTGTGTACACATTAGGATCGCCTCAATGAGGTGATTCTAATGAGTACACACAACATACATTTTCATGATAAAATATGAAAATTTCCTTAAATTATCCCTAAATATTCGTTTTCTTGAGCTATCGGAAGAATTTCCTAGGTATTCAAAAATGAGTTCGAATCATCCACAGTAAAGGAGCTTACCGTATTCGAGCCATTGAGGATTTACTGTAAACAGCTATATACATGTCCACAGTAAACTAGCTATCCATGTTCAAGCCACTGAGGCTTTACTGTATACAGCAATATAGACGCTTTAAATAACTGAATACATGTCCGTAGTTGCCTCCTTTCTGAAAAGTTTGTTTTGTCTATAAAGTTGTTTTGTGCGTGTGTTTGTGCGTGCGTGCGTGCTTGTGTGTGTGTGTGTGTGAGTGTGTGTGTGTGTGTGTGTGTGTGTGTGTTGCTCTAGGGTCATTTCTTTCAGAAACTATTTACTGCGTAAAGAAAGAATCTGCATACAGATGTGTTACATATGCATACAATTATACGAATACGTAACAGTTACAGATGTGTATGAGTACCACATGTCGAATTTAACACGTGTGCAAACAATACGAAATCTTCACATCTTATCAAATTGCAAAGAAAAATTGATTGTGTAGACCGAACGTGGCAACTGAGCAGGATCTACACTGTTTGTCACTCATTTTATCCCCTATCACTCTAAATGGTGTAAAGCCTGATCAGATGTTAGCAATATGACGGCTAATCTGGGTCTACACTGCTCTCATGTTACTAATGCTGTTTTGCTCATATACGAGCGTATGTACGCTAAAAGTAGATTTCCATTGCCAGAACAAAAGACAATGTCGGTTAAAGTATACCAGTAACAACATTTATACCATACTAGGACACTGATCTTGAAATGCTTTAGCTGCAATTCGCATGAGGACCATATTATATCCTTGCAAGGGGAGAAAAAGAATATTACAACACTTCAAAAGTGATTTTTGCAACTAGAGGTTTCAGTTATAGGCTATTAGCAACATAGACGTTTTCTTCCTGGGAAACCATGCATATCAAGTGGTTGCAATATCTTTGCATACATATAAGTGACATCTACTTCATGTAATGAACAGGTTTTACATATGTATATGGTTCGTACATATCATACAGACGCTTAACACTAACGTGTCCACATGTTACATATGCGTAGTTATACGCAAGCGTAACACATTAACGTTGTAGTGTGTTACATATGCGTACAGTTGTGCGGATACGTAACAATTTGTTACGTATGCGTACAACTGTACGTATATGTAAAACATTTGTTACGTATTCATATGTGTGACATATGCCCACTCACACTGCCCCCCCCCCCGCCCCCCGCCCCCCCACCCCCCCCCCCCTGCTATCAGTTTCTTCCGACTATATCGAATAGTCCAATTTCGGATGGGTCAGATACATGCACAGAAAGACAAACACATTGTAATGAGATCCCGTAGATTTTACGGTAAATACTGTTAACTGGCTGCCAGTACATGTACCGTAAATTTTACGAACGCCTGTAGACCATTTATAGTAATAATTGCACATGGTATGTAGGACTGTGTAGGGCAAGGTAGGTAACGTATAGGACATAGTAGGGATGTGAACTACCAGACCGTATCTTAAGTTTACACATCCTTACTCCGTCCTACGAGGAAATTCCTGCGGAAGTTCTACGTGCCCTTGTAAAAATTACGGTAAAGGTGCTGGCAGCCAGTTGCCAGTTTTAGGGATTTTTTACAGTGCAAGATGTCACAACAGTGGTCTTCTTCAAAGGCAATGGCGGACAATCTATCAGATGGACCCAGCGTGGTATCTGGGCCTAGTTGTTCATAGCATCGTTAGCTTAACGAGCTAATTATTGGTCAAAATGTTAAATGTTCTAGTTAATACAATATCTAGTTCACAAGTATTTTTGCTGAAAAAATATGAAAAGCTACTCACATTTTTTCAGCAATCAATTCTAGCGTATATGCCATATTTAGCGATCAAACTTTTGACAATACGTGAACTAACGACATCGTTAGTTTTGAACAACTGGACCCAGGTCAACTGCAGCATGAATTCGGTTTATTCATAAGTCAATATTCCAATCTTTGAATGAGTGAAATGGTTGAAATATCTTTTTTAAGAAGTACTGACGCTGCGACTTTTTTTCCTGAAAGAAAGGAATAAAGAAATGACATTAAAATCTTCTTATCCTTTTGCTTAATTGGACTCTTACGAAGTCGTTTGCAAGCAGCAAGCCAGATGGCATCTTTAATTTGTGCGGATGAAAGCAGTTAATTCAGCAAAGTGTCAGTTAATGATGCAATTTTAAAATTCTGACAAACTGACAGAGGTCAATGACACAGCCAGAATGAGCCACGTGGGTTTCCTGAAAACCTGGTTTTGATTGGTTCGTGCCAATCAATGGATAAAATCATAATGATGGAACAGCTTTATAGCGCTGACTGGCTAATCTGTTTATACACATTCGTAGACGAACTCGAACCAGGGTTTGGGAGATGATTACTTCGGATGCACCTGCACAATTTAGAAGAAAATGAAAGACATTTATGCTAAGGAGGCAACTGGTATGAAGTTTCAAACAATATTTGCTTGGGAAAAGTGAAATACAAAATATGACCAATACGATTTGGTCCAAAGAATGCTAAATATTACAAAGAACAGGGTTGTTGCCCGCTTACTCTTCACACAGACACATGGGGCGTATAGGTCCGCGGTGTCGTTTGAGAGAAAGTTTTTTTTTCAGTCGTTAAAGAACAATTCGACATACTAAACCACATGTATACGCAATACCACAATAACATAGCTCATATTTCACAAGACATCTGTAACTGGACTTTATATATATATATAAAACTATCGTTTGGTGACAAATAATTCTGACCCGGATGAGAGCGCCTGCTATGATTTTATATGTGCGCAAAGCTATTTTATGAGGCATTCAACATATAAATTAGACATAGGTTTTAATGTATAATTCGTATTATATAATATAGGCTGTGCCATTCGAAAACGTGTCTTCGGACATATGCGGAAAGCGAAGGCCCAGATCAGCCTGCGCATCCGCGCAGTCTGATTAGGGCCTTCGCTGCCTGCAAAAATAAAAAAAAAAAAAAAAAAAAAATCATTGTATACCATTGGATACTATAGAATGTTTCAATGGAGAGCAAATGCCCGGATGAGACTTGACGCATGTGCAGGATGATGTGAATCCGCACATTTTGCACATGTTCGAAGGCATTATTTTCGCTTTTGCTGTGCCCCGGCTCATTTATTATTCGAGCCAAGTGTCATGTTAGACCTCTACCTAGCTTTTGATGCAGCCTGTATCTCTGATTATGTGTTACAATGTGTTTGTTTCATTTATACAATACGCACTTTTCTGCCAGACGAGACAAATCTCTTTCTCAAGGACAGGAATTCATATAAATGTTTTAGAGGTCGAGTTAAATGTAACTACTGTTAAGGTTTATTCTGAGAGAAATTTCTTGTCAACCTTGAAATTATTTCCATCACGCAAACATGCCTATATTATTTTGACCCCCTTAAACCCCACTTTTATATAGTAAAACTGGGGTTTACAGGGGTATACTTTATTTTTCTTATTTCTGCTCAAAAACATAGATTGTGGGTACTCGTTAGAACCGCCTCGCCGAGGCGGTTCTAACGAGTACCCACAATCTATGTTTTGAGCAGAAATATGAAAAATATCTGCGTTTTTTTATCTGAAAATTTTCTGTTTTTGGAGGTACAATTTTCTATATATTTGAATAGGCGTGTTTTCGTAATGGCATCATTTTCCATCAGGCCATACTGGCTTAACCTTTACAACTCTCTGGGTTAATTCAGAAGACGAAAAACTGATGATATCTTTGGTTATTTTTCACAGAAAATAAGTTTTGAGATTTCATGCAAATTGTCTCAAAATCTATTGTCTTGGAAAAATAAAACTTGTTTTGAAATGTCGTCTGGTGATATTTTTTTTACCCAACATGCAAAGTGCTAAAATCAATACCATTTCAATGCCCGCTCTAAACTACATTTGGCCTTTTTCACCTGAAGGACTCTTAACTCTTTCCATCCCGAGTTCATGAAATAAACTTTTCAATCATTGAATTTGGACATGTCCTTTGTTACAAATAGGCATGTTAGTCAAAATTCAAAACAGAATGGCAAACAGTGTCTGATGAGTCGTCTCATCAGGATTTGCACTGTTTGCACAGACATCTCGTTGTTTTTAAATGTATCAAGTGGAAGACATCGGTATATATACACATATTATATATATGATCAAGAGCTTATTATGCTACTTGATATGTTACACATATTATATATATGATCAAGAGCTTATTATGCTACTTGATATGATACACATATTATATATATGATCAAGAGCTTATTATGCTACTTGATATGATACACATATTATATATATGATCAAGAGCTTATTATGCTACTTGATATGATACACATATTATATATATGATCAAGAGCTTATTATGCTACTTGATATGATACACATATTATATATATGATCAAGAGCTTATTATGCTACTTGATATGATACACATATTATATATATGATCAAGAGCTTATTATGCTACTTGATATGATACACATATTATATATATGATCAAGAGCTTATTATGCTACTTGATATGATACAAGCACATTTAGATCTAAATCACACTCAAAGCAAAATCTCTCTGTATCTTACTGAACAAAATATTTATTTACGATGCATGGCTTGCCCAAGTCTGTTCATTTGTTCATTGAGTTCCTGTTTGTATAATTATCAAAACTAATAATAAAACAAGAGGCCCAAGGGCCACGGCTCGCTCACCTGATTGACATAGCCACTGCAGATATGCAGATGTTATGAAACATTTTTTGCAATCCTATCATTGCAACTAATGAAAGGATCCTCATTTAAGTAATTCTTAGTTTTAAAGCAGAATATATGGACATGATAGTCAATGGAGCGTGATCATTTGAACAAACTCTCAATCACATTTCAACAGTAGAATCAATGTGAAATTTAGTCGAAATTGGCCAAGTGGGTTCTGAAGAGTTGTATAACAATATCATGATTTTATACATGTAAACAACACAGCGGCGGGGAAATATAATAAACGTCAAAAAGATTGCCTTTGGAAACAAAGAACTCACTACGGATTAGAAAATGAGAGTCACGGTTTTATTGAGACTCTTCATAAGCAGTAATGAAATTTGCAACAATGATTACTGTGGTTTTGGAGGAGCTGTAATTTAAAAAAATCATTTTTTTTAATTTAATGATGCCATGGCAACCAAACGAAATGGTCAGTGGTCATAAAACACATAAACTGGGCAGACAATCATCCAATGATCATAGCTGCCAAATATGGTTCAAGCACTTCACTGTTTATGGAGAAAATGCAATTTCTCATTACAAGTCTATGGAAGTTTTCTGTTGCCATGACAACCAAACCAAGAGGCAGATTGGCAGACTTTTAGCTATTTGCTATTGCCCTTACCCATTTAGCATTTGTACCAAATTAGAGTCCTACTGCTTCAGTGGTTTTGGAGGAGTAACCATTTAAAACAAATCTTTTTTTTTATTGTTATTAAATTTAATAATGCGATGGAAACCAATCAAAATGGCCACAGGTCACAACATGCACAAACTGGGTAGACAATCATCAAATGATCATAACTGCCAAATATAGTTCACTTCACTGCTTATGAAGAAAATGCAATTAAACCATTTTCCGTTATAAATCTATGGGAATTTTCTGTTGCCATGGCACCCAAACCAAATGGCAGATCACCATAATTTTAGATATTTTGAATTGTCCTAGCCCAAGCAACATTTGTACAAAATTAGAGGCATACATGTACTACTTCAGTGGTTTTGGAGGAGATGTTATTTAAAAAATTCCTTTTCTAAAAATAATTAATGTTGCCATGGCAACCAAACAAAATGGCCATTGGTCATAAGACATATTAACTGGGTAGATATCATCCAATGATCATAACTGCCAAATATGGTTCACATCACTTCACTGGTTACGGAGGAAATGCAATCGAACCATTTTCCCATTATAAGTCTATGGGAGCTATGTGTTGCCATGGCAATCAAACCAAGAGGCAAAGCATCATAATTTTAGCTATAATTAAAGGCCCCTAACAAGCAACATTCTTACCAAGTTAGGGACAAATCGCTTCAACGGCTTTTGAGGTTGTTTGACATTGTTAACGGACGGACGGACAACCGGACGGACGGACAGACGGACAAAAAGTGATCACTATAGTTCATCCTTAGCATAATTGAGCTAAAAATCAAGTCCTATATCTATTTGATGTTACTGAAATGAATATTCAGAGATAAATAAATAACTAAAGAATAAACTAAAGACAATATAAACATTCAGAGATAAAGGGCTGTTCCAATATCTTGCTCTTAAAGAGACAGTTCAAATAACAAGGAGAGTAAATACAAATGTAGGGACTTGGGCAAGTCTATCACGATGCCAGAAATGCGTTTTGCACGTACTTGCTGGCGATTCCGTCGTGCAGATTACACGATAACGGAAGGCTTAAGTTGATTACTCTTATAAGCGTAACTTACACTGACTGTAGTGGAGACGTCTGGTAGCCTACTGACGCAGAGTAGCGGTGTAGACTGGCTCCAGTCCCAAGTGACTTAATTTATTAATTTATATAATTATGTTTGATATAGACACTAGAATAAACTCAAGACAATATAAACATGCTAAGATTATGACGCACTGGTCACTAGGGTAGGGGACCAGTGCCTCACAATCTTGGCGTGTTAATATTGCATTTGTTCTTCAGTCTACCCTCTTTATGCCGACATTCGACAAAACGACAAAATACGTTATAATGACAATTTGAATGTCGTGAAACCTTCGCTCAAGAGGAACCAGTTAATGAGAAATCATGCTGGAAGACTGCATTATAACTTCAAGCAACATGTGTTTTGATATTTGTTAGAATCGCCTCACTGAGGCGATTCTAAAAATATCCAAAACATGTTTTCTATCGGGAAATAAGAACAAGACTGGTCTTTCTTACATATCATTCTGTCCAATAAGGATTCTTTACAACAGCAAATTCATTTTAATGGCAACATCTTTGGGAACAAATGATGTCGTTGTTATGAGGGTTTACTGTATTTTAGTGTCGGTACCAAACAGAATTATAAACCTTGATCAAGTTGCATATAAGACTAATAAGCTCTTGCCTTGATACATTTAGTCACTAGGGACAGGAGCTAGTCCACATGTAAGTAAGGAGTGTTAAACCTCCTTCCCTTGGCAAGAAGGAAGTTTCAGGATCAAAGACATAGGACATTCCGATCACAATCTTTACGAAGGAATTTGATACGCGAATTCCTAGTACCACTCTGGGATTGTTACAGCGTAGTACCTGATTAATTTTACATGATATTTATTGCTATGAACAACAAACAAATACCGCGTACTGTAGATGTTTATTTCTTAGCTAAGATAAAATCAGATTGATCTTGAAATGAGCCGAAACGTCAGGAAACGTACCATCAGACATGTGCGCCAAGTGAATATTCAGATCAGCCTGCGCATTCGCGCAGTCTGATCAGAATTTGCACTTGTCGTAATTTGGATAGCCAAGGATGAAACGATTCGTCATGCGGACAACGGAGGCTCTAATCAGACTGCGCGGATGCGCAGGCTGATTTGAGCCTTCGTTGGGCGCACATGTCCGACGGTACGTTTCTTGACGTTTCGGCTCAAATGTGGATTGTAAAGATTATCTGATACAGCATACCCGTGAGTTCAGGCAACGACCTCTCGTCACCTTTCACGGAAAGAAAATAGACGAAGCGATTAAGAAGAACAACATAAATCCAGATAGACAATCATTAATGATAAATCGAAAATTATACAGGTTTAATAGGTACTCTAATTTTCATTGGACGAGGTTAAATGGCATTGATTATATGGAATTTCACAGCTGCAAATATTGTGTTTAAGCAAGACAATGATTATATAGGACCTGCACACAATATATAGGAACAGAACGAAAACATTAGCTTATTTAGTTCTTCTCCTTATGCATACTACATTGTATATCACTTGTACTACAATATGGCAGTACAAAATTATTACAAATTATACATAAAGTCTCAAGGATTATGATAATAAATGACCAAAGTTTCAACCAGTCAGTACAACGGAATGAAAGAACGACACAAGCATTATAACGAAATACAACATAATACAATGGTTAGGCACCAATAAAATGGAACAAAGAGAAAAAGAATGAAAGAATACAGAAAAAAAGTAAAACTCTTGATAAATGGACTTTGTTTCGCAAAAAAAAAAAAAAAAAAAAAACAAAAAACAACACTTAACTTAGAAAATGCAAACACGCAGATCAAGCCTATAGATATGTGCAATTTGGTCAGGTCTTCCTATTTGACCAGATTATTCTTTCATGTCCAAATTTCTCCAATGGCATGTAATGTGGATATTGCAATAAAAAGGAATCAGCCAACCAGGGTTATCTTATCTTATTAAGTTTTGCGAACAAGATAATAAGTTGTGCGGGCAAGATAATAAGTTGTGCAGATAAGATAATAAGTTGTCCAAACAAGGTATATTATGTGAACAAGATATTATCTTGTGCGGACAAGATATTATCTTGTGTAGACAAGATAATAAGATCCCCGAACAAGATATTATCTTGTGCGGACAAAATGTTATCTAGTGCGAGCAAAATAATATGTTATTTGGACAACTTAAAAAGTATAAAGCTAGCATTTCCTTTCCAAGGTTCAGTAATTTGTTATGTCCATGTACATGTACATGTCTTGTATTTAATATTAGTCAGTTTAGAAATAATCCAGAGTTTCTGATCAAACTGCGTTCCGTTTGTTTTGTCGGTTTTCACAACGATATTCTGATTTTGTCCTGTCGGCTTCAGACTACTTGGTATTAAGGTTCCACATATGGCCAGTTTACAGACACAGTTTCGTTCAGTACCAGATATGATGTTGGCATCTTTTGTCGCTTGGAAAGTACACACTACACATGTATGTTTTTTCGCATATGTATGTACAGTAAAACCTGTGCAAGAGAGCCACCTTTAAGACTGACTTTAAATAGTGGTTGATGTGGAAAAAATTGTCTGTCTTATAAAGGTACATGTCATGTAATTTTGCTAGCAAAATTACATGACATGTACCTTTATTAGGCAACCACCTTTCCACATCAACCACTAAGGTCAATTTCAAAGGTGGCTCTCTTACACAGGTTTTACTGTGAATGTATATACTTTGTAATCTGTTCAGAAAGATCGTGTTTAATATTATAACTGTCGTACTTGTCTTGTTGCCCGTGCTTGAAAATTAAATTTGTTTCATTCTATTTTATTCGAGTATGATTAATCAGCACGGTACTAGTATAGCTTAGTAGGCGGCGTATCATGATACATGTCTGCGACGTGATATTTCTGTGGGGGCCCAATATAAAAGAGAGCACTGAACTTTCTGTGAAATAAGAACGAGTATTGGAAACGGCGGTTGATCACATATCACATAAAAATACGATTTCAAAATTTATGGCCACAGGAAAAATAATTATCCACAATATTACTAAAGCTTCAAATTTTATCACCAGCACCAGTATATCAGATTTAAGTGGCATTAGATTACCTCATTACCTTGAAATGGAGACATTGATAATTGGTCCCCCTCAGGCGAAAAAGTGCCTTCGAATATGAGCAAAATGTGTATTCAGATCATCCTGCGCATGCGCAAAATATCATCCTCGCCTTTGTTCTCCCATTCATACAGTCTTTCGTATCCAATGATTCTGTTAGCGGACAATGAAAGCCCAGATCAGTCTGATCTGTGCCTTCGTTGACCGCATATTCCCGAAGACACTTTTACGCATGGCCGAATCTAATTATCACTGTAAGGTGGAGAAGGCAACGACCTGTGGTCATCTTTGTGAAATACAACGAATGGATGTCGCAAAAAGACTGAGAGCCGGGGCATATCAATTCCTACAAGATTGCATGTGAGACCAGAGAAGGCTCCGATCAGCCTGCACATCCCCGCAGTTTGATCAGAGTCTTCACAGCGCACTCTGTAGATAGCCAAGCACCCAACGCGTCTTCAGGCAAACAGCGAAGACACTGATCAGACTGCGCGGATGCACACATGGATTCGTGTACAAAATCCTGTGCCCCAGTATTTTCGAATCAATAAACAAGTGTCATTCAGGCACCTATTCTTGTTCCGTAATATCTGAGACCTTGATATCACAATTATACTATACAATTATACTATTTAAAGTGATGAACGGGGTGATTAACCCTAATTAGGAAATAAATTAATAATATTAATAATAATAATAATAATAAAAATAATAAACATGTCATAAGAAAAACGCCCTTCGGTCTTTCAGTGCGCATGCCCGGCGTCTTAAAAAAGTCACATGTCTAGCTGTTTGGCTGAAGTTTCCCTTGGCCTGCCGCTTATCGAAGCAAACAGGTTGACTAATGGAACCAGATCGGTAACATGATATATTTTCGGGCTAACGGTTTGATATACAACAAAACTTTACCGTGGTTGATTCGAACTCGTTCTTGAGTCCCTGAGAAATTCTTTCGACAGCGCAAGAAAACAAATAGAGATATTTTCGGGATTTGTTTTATTTTATCATATAGGTTTTGTATTGTAGACAACACCAACACGAACTACCTTACTTTTTACTCCATCCGACGTTTCGCCTTACGGCTTTATCAAAGACTTAGCAAACAAAGTATGAATATGACGTCGAAGTTAACCCTTGTCAAGCTGAATAAATTAAAATGCCACACCCATTTCTAATTTTCAGCCAATCAGATTACTTGATCCAGATTGTTGATATAAATTCACACACTTAATGGCAAACAGTTTAGATCCAGATTGTTTGGCTTCTTCAGAAGCCAACTGATCTGGAGCTACACTGTTTGCAAAGACAGGGTATATCCGGGTTTAGCAGGACTAGGGTTAAACATTTATAACGTGACGGCGCCAAATCATTACCAGAATATTAGCGGAAAAATATACGTATGAAGAAGCGATGTGCAAAGTTTAAAAAAAAGTAAGTAAAAAGACAATCATATACAGCAAGTGGCATACTTCTTATATGCCACTTGTATATAGCTATTTCCCTATCAGCCATCCACATATCAGACGCCTGTTCAGTGCTATATGTACCGTCGTAAACGACGAGCAAAGCCACTATTTGTTTCCTCATCGAGGCGATTCTAATGATTACAAGCAACATACCATTATTTTACAGAAAATCGAAAAGACATCCTTAAATACATGTAATCCCCATTAGTCTCTTGACGTGGCGCTATGATTAACGCTCAGTGGCTCGTACCACCCTTGTCTAGAACAAATTTCCATGGTCCAAAAGTTGTTCGGGCCATTGGAGTTATTGTGTTTTCTGTCTCCGACCCCCATCGGAGGAATAACCGTACGTTCGACTGCCTTGTATTAGTTTTGTTGAGGATAATTACGATGATGCCACATTCTGAACAGCAAAACTTAGCCTCCCTGTTCATGGTTCAAAAGGAGACAATTCCTACAGATACAAATGTGCTACCCGTTGATCCCTACCCAAAAATGGCTATTCTTAAAGAAAAAAGAACTCCCAGGGTAAACGTTCTTTAAGTTTTATATGTTCCCCTTTTCAGAGGCGCAATAATTGCTTTTAGACAGTGGCCTTCTTTGAAGCTGTATCAAGCCACCTTAAAAATTGATGACGATTCAATATTTACATTAAACGATAGAATACTTGTTGTAAATATCGTCTGTTTACCTCATTAACTGAATGTGTATGATGCTACTAAATATAGCATACTTCATGATGTTCTTGTCAAATAACGTATGTCTCCAGGGAATGTTGAAATAACATTATTATCTGAATATTGCCTCTGTTTTTGAAAGTTACATTGAAAGCGATGTTTTTTCTAAATGCAATTGCAGCACTGAAACCAGTTTGATATCATCCCTGCTAGCATTCTTTATAAATATATAGCAGGCCGTTATCGGCAGGTCAGCTACCCTGACGGGCCGATAACGGCCCGATATAGATTTATAAAGAATGCTTACTGGAATTACGTGATCTGGACACACGTGGTAGATTTTCTGCCATTTTCACAAAGGAGACAACGGTGAAAATAGTAAACAGAATATGAAATGATAAATGCGTTTGCGATATTCAATATAGCTGCTTGACGTGTATAGGAAGAAAGTGTGTGTGTGTGTGTGTGTGTGTGTGTGTGTGTGTGTGTGTGTGTGTGTGTGTGTGTGTGTGTGTGCGCGTGCGAGCGTGCATGTGTGTATATGTGTGTACTACAGTAGAACCTCAGATATTCGAACCTCTTTGGGACCATGGAAATTTGTCCGAGATATGGGTCGTTGGAGCCATGAGGAACCCTTCACGCAGACTGAACAAACAAATGTCTTGTGTATACCATGGCAGAACTAAGGGTGAGGGTTGTGGCTACGTAAAATCGATTTAAGCTCCCCCCCCCCCCAACCCCCCCCCACACACACCAAGTAATATTTTACTGACCGTTCCAAGGAGGTACCTCTGCTGTGGTTTACTATATCTGTCATTGTATATCTTTGCATGTATGTCGGTGAAATTTTTTATTTTGGATAGCCGTTTGGCCATTTTTTGGGAAGAAACTGTCCTTTTGGCTTTCTGCTTGTAGTGTTTTGATTGTGGTGCTGGTACTTTTAGTGCGTCCTTCTTTCCTTTTGGTGTCTTGGACGGAAGATGTTAGGTAATTGTATCGATTCCTGATTATTGCCTTCCTTTCTAATAATCATGACGCCAGTCAGGAAACAAATTGCAATAATTTAGGGGGAATGTCTTTTCGATCTTCTACAGAGCTATGGTATGTCGAGTGTACTTATTAGAATCGCTATATGAGGCGATTCTAATGCGTACACACAACAAAAAATTCATGATACAACAAGAAAAGTTCCTTAATTGTTTCCTTGAGCTATCGGAAGAATTTCTTACGGCTCAAAAACGTGTTCGAATTAGCCATGGTAAACGAGCCATCGGTGTTCGAGCTATTGAGGTTCGACTGTAGTTTTAAAACTGATATGAGCCAGAGAAAATTATCTTATACGATATTGCATGTGCACCAAGCGAAAACTTAGATCAGTCCGCGCATACGCGCTGTCTGACGCGCCTTCACAGAGCACTCTGTTTGTAGTCAAGGGTCCCAAGCATCTTCAAGCGGACAGCGAACGCTCTGATTAGCTTCTACGGATGCGCAGGCTGATCTAAGTCTTCGCTTGGCGTACATGCAGGCTTGTATGAAATGCTGTGCTCCGGCTTATATCTAAATCAGTATCCGTCAAACAGCAAAATTAATGTAGGAGCGATTAGGACCAAATAATGACAAAACAAACGTCAGATATGAAACAACAATCACGAAAACATACCTATAAAATTTTGATCCCCTTAAACCCCTATTGTATAAAGTAAAACTGGGGTTTACAGGGGTATACATTATTTTTCTTATTTCTGCTTAAATACATAGATTGTGGGTACTCGTTAGAACCGCCTCGCCGAGGCGGCTCTAACGAGTACCCACAATTTATGTTTAGAGCAGAAATATGAAAAATATCAGAATTTTTATCTGAAAACTTTCAGTTTTTGGTGGCGAAATTTTCAATATATTTGAATAGGCATGTGCACAAAGAAGAACTGCAACACAGCCCCAGACGTGTTTTTCTACAGTTGCAATCGTGCGTCGGCAGTTTCATATATGGCGTTTGTTTTGTAACAGATATATCCATTCTTTTTCAGATGTTGGGGAAATATTTGCCCCGCTAGCATTCTACATAAATCTATAGCGGGCCGTTATCGGCCCGTCAGGGTAGCTGACGGGCCGATAACGGCCCGCTATAGATTTATGTAGAATGCTTTCTTGGTGTAACGTTGTCAAGAGTACAGGATAGTTGGCGAGCCCATTAGGGCTGTACTTCTTGATTGTGTCATTTCCTGGGTAGCTTCAATTATTTTTTATTTATTTTTTTTTTTAATCTTAATTTTATCAGAAAGTGTTTAATCATTATCCGATTTTAAACTCACACAAACAACATATTTAAAAAAAGGAACACGGTTTCCTATAAAAAAAAAACCAAAAAACAAAAAAAAAAAAAAAAAAAAAAAAAAAAAACATTTCCGGCTAAGCATTTATAGTTTAAAATAGGCTCTTGGGTAAAGTCAGTAGCAACTTATCACCTGACTAGCTAGTTTGTATTTCTAGTGTCAATTCCTTAAAAGTAGTTATATTCACAAGAGTTCAGTTATACATTTTATGCCTCGAATTGTTGACAATCACTGGCGACATTGTGTACTGTAGATGTTTCCTAAAATACATTCCTTTTTGCCATAAATAACTCCCCGGAGCTCCCCCATAAAACGCAGAGTGACGCCAATAATTCCATATAATGAAACAGGTCTTTGGGGAACGACAGAACGAGATTGATCTTTCAGCCTTAATTCATGAGTGTATCGTTTACATCATGTTGTCTTCATATAAATAATGAGATTTTTAAATGAATCTAGGTCTGTTGTTATCAAGACAGTGCGTACAGAAATGTGTGTGGCGTTGTGATCAATTTATTCTATAACGGAGGGACCGATTTAATGAACATGCTATTATACAGAGAATTTGAAAATTGCAATTTTGATGTATCACTTTTCAAGCATTTTTTTCTTCATTTTTATATTAGCTTTCGTTCTAATATCGCCTTGTCCTTCTGGAATTACACCATATATAAAGTTCAAAATTAAACGAAATGAAATAAAAGATAAAACAAATGACAAATTGTAATTTACTCTGTGGTTGTACACACATGTCCTAGGGTAATAAGATATGAGAGGTCGCGTGCCACATCTGCATCTGTTTATAGATGGGCCTCGCCATGCGAAACTTGCCTTCGGTAAAATGCGGACAGCGAAGGCCCAGATCAGCCTGCGCATACGCGCAGTCTGATCAGGGCCTTCACTGTCCGCAAACAGAATCCTTGGATACTATAGAATGTTTCAGTGGAGAGCAAATTCCCGGATGAGACTTTGCGCATGTGCAGCATGATGTGAATCCGCCCATTTTGCGCATGCTCGAAGGCACTTTTTCGCTTGGCGCGGCCCACATGACGTTTGGGTTTGGTCAACGACCGCAAACACTTCAGTAGAGAAACCATTGTTGTATGATGGATAAATTAGCACTTGGCATGCTGGGTAAAAATTTCAGCAGAAGACATTTTGAAATATGTTTTTTTTTTTGTTTTTTTTTTTGTTTGTTTTTTTTTTTCATTTTTTTTTTTTCCAGAAAATAAGCTTTGGCATTTCATGTAAGGAGACAATTTGCATAAAATGTCTAGGAAGCGATATTTTAAAATAGCATCTGCTTTATTTGCCTACAGAGATGTAAATTTTAATTGTGCGGGAAAAGTTTTGTTCAATTGGTTGGCTTTCGAACATGATGTAGTTTATACATGTATTTATTATTAAATGGGCTTTTACACTTTTGTTGTCATAGTGTGACACTTTTGACGAACTCTGTAGTACATACGTAAAGCCCAGATCATACGCAAAATCTCATGGTTGTACGAAACATTTTTTGCAACAAAAAGAAAAAAACAAAAAACAAAAAAAAACAACAACAAAACACTTCCATTTTACAGTATAGAACCATATACCAGGAGGAACATACACCCGATTATGCACTGTCGCTAAGTCTCTCTCTGTCTGTCTGTCTGTCTACCTCTCTTTCTCTCTCTCGCCAGAATGCTAGCTGAGCCTGTGCTGTCCGCACAAACCTCGAAAGCAGCTTTTCTCAAGACGGCGACCATTGTCATTCAATACCATAAAGAAAATGCAAACATGGCGTTTTACTTGTCCGGGCTTTGAAAATGGAATAGATCCGGGGTACAACACTGCATGTTCGCCCAGCGAAGACTCAGGTCAGCCTTGTAATAACAAAACATTAAAAGTGGGCAAACTGGATCTCATATCTGCAATGGTTTCTTTGTACTTTCTGATATCACGAGGTCAATGACACTTCTAGCTCTTGTCGGCGTGTGTGTGCCATCCTTCCTTCAGAAATGCAAACAATGCATTTAATTGAGTGTTTCAGCGCCCGATGGTGTCTCATTAACCTTTACCACCCTCTAGGCGAATTCAAAACATTACTAAAACACGCCTATTCAAATATATTGAAAATTTCTCCACCAAAAACTGAAAGTTTTCAGCTCAAACTTCTGATATTTTTTTCATATTTCTGCTCAAAACATAGATTGTGGGAACTCGTTAGAACCGCCTCGCCGAGGCGGTTCTAACGAGTACCCACAATCTATGTTTTAAGCAGAAATAAGAAAAATAATGTATACTCCTGTAAACCCCAGTTTTACTATATAAAAGTGGGGTTTAAGGGGATCAAAATTATATAGGCATGTTTTCGTGATGAGATGACGTAACTGAGATATTATTATTTTTTCCAGAAAACAGGTTTTGACATTTCATGCAAATTTCCCCTTTGGAGACAATTTGCATGAAATGTCAAACCTGTTTCCGGAAAAATTAAAAAATATATTTCAATATGTCGTGTGCTGAAAATTTTACCCAGAGTGCAAAGCGTTTAGTATTGTGTTTTAGTTTTGACACTATTCTAATTTGGTATGAAGTATGTCCTTCTGCTGAACAGAAAACAACTGGAGACAATCTAAAATATCATAATTCTTTATATGTATTGTAGACACGAAATCAATCAATCAATCAAGTACACTAAATATTTAGAAAATGGAATGGAATTTTCGCTGCATTCTCATAGCATGGATTTAATAACATGTAGCTTCTAAACTACGACCACACCGCGATGAAAGAAGCATAGCCCAGCCAGTCAGAACAAAGGTATTCATCTGAGCAAAAATAAAACAGATTTATTTAAGGTAGAATAGAATTATTTAGTTATTACATAAATATTATGCAGTATGACGTTCGGCAAACTTTCCATTTTTTGTCAATTGTAGATATAGTTAAAAAAAATAAAAAATAAAAAATTGTCAATTGTAGATACAGTAAAAGAAAAAAGAAAAAAACAAAAAACAAAAAACACAAAAAAAAAAACAACTCGAAATTAAAACTACGCTGCTGTTAAGAGTAGTTTTTGCCAGTCCCAAATGGTTTATTTCTTTTATTATTCTACATTTAAATTAAGACCGCCTTACCAATAATAAACACATTAATTTGGCATCATGGTACGTAACCATATCACGTGACCAAATCTCGTATGACGTCTCGTAGCAAACTTCGTTTTATCTCGTTCCCCAGCTTGAATTTGGCATCACGGTAAGCAGACTAATAAATGGTAAGCCAAGAAATGATAAATAACTATAGATATATAGGTTTAAAGTTGCTTTTGAATAAATAATTATAAGCTTTATTAAAATTAAGAAACAGTTACCTATTAATTATGCAGAAATGAAAAACCAAAGAGTATTTGTCAACGGTATTTGATATATCCAACATTTATTCTGGCCGGAGTGTTGCAATGGTTCGTGCTAGTTCCACTGCTCTTCATGTTGTATAAAACATGGCATGGTATGTCCAGAAAGAACCATAATCACAGAACGTAACCTTCCAATGACACAGTCACGAAAACACGCCAATATAGTTTTGAACCTCTTAAGCCCCACTTTTATATGGTAAAAACTGGTGTTTACAGGGGTAAACATTAGTTTTCTTATTTCTGCTCATAAACATAGATTTTGGGTACTCGTTAGAACTGCCTTGGCGAGGCGGTTCTAACGAGTACCCACAATCTATGTTTTGAGCAGAAATATGAAAAATATCAGAATTTTTATCTGAAATCTTTCAGTTTTTGGTGGTGAAATTTTCAATATATTTGAATAGGTGTGTTTTAACCATGGCAGATAGTACACACGACAAAAACCTGCAGTTTACTCTCCAAAAACGAGGTGGCTACAATTCCAGACGGAATCCACCAAACACAACAATAACACAACAAACAGAACAAAGCTTGAAAAAAAAAAAACTATGCAAAGAGCAACTACAAGACAACACAAAGAAGAAACAATAAAAGTATGGTCATTAGTAAACTCTACAGGGCTGCAGTAGTTTTTTTCCACTGACCGTGTCAAGGCGGTTACTCTGTTGCAGTTCTTTCTTTTCTGCGTCAGTGGTTCATGTGTGGCGTTTGTTTTGTCATTATTTGTTCCTCATCTTTCCTTCTTTTGGTCCATCGGGAGGACTGTGCTTCATGATTGTGGCATTTTCTGAATATCTTCACTTATGCTATCTTTTGCGCAGCCATGACAAATAGGATATTAACTGTGCGAAAATCAAGTAAAAACTGTTGTGATTTTGAATCATATTCATAATAGCGATATGATGTACCGTTGCTTACAGTATAATTATCTGTAATCTATGTCATCGTTTCGAAATGACTATCATAGGGCTTTGAGAAGACGTTAAATCATTCCAATGTCAGAACAAACAGACAAGGTCAGTAGAACGCAGACCTCAATTATTGTATAGGCCGTTACGTCAGAAAAAGTACCTTTGGACATGTGCGCCCAGCGAAGATTCAGATCAGCCTGCGCATTCGCGCAGTCTAATCAGAATCTTCACTGAACGCTATTTGGATACCCAAGTATGAAAAGTGCGGGCAACGAAGACTCTGATCAGACTGCGCAGACTGTGAGTCTTCGTTGGGCGCCATTGTTAGACGGTACCTTTTCTTGCATGTCGTGGCACATATATTGTGTCACTTGGTACATTGTACTTGGGTATATTTGCTGCGTAATAAGCTTGCCTTTACCGCTCTCTGGGTAAAGACGAGAGACTGAAGACAGTTTTCTTAACCTCCGCACGAAAGAAGATCGGCGTCCTTCAAATGGAGTCCTCAAGAGACAATTTACATGAAATACCGAACTCTTTGTTCTTGGGAAAAGCAGGGAAATATATTTCAAAATAACGTCTGCTAAATGATTTATCCAGCATGCAAAGCGTTAAAGGATTATGTAAACATGACCAGTCTCTGGTGGTTTACTTCCGTATTTTGGTCTAATATTCTGAAATGTCTGGCATGTCAGTATTATATTGACAGTTACATTGATTATATTGATTTAAAGTACCATATCTTAAGATACATAAATTGTATTACTTATTATCAAGGAGGGCTATATACTCGTAAGTGACTGATCCGCGCCAAGAGAAAATGTTTCTTCGGGACATATGGACCGAGAAAAACCGGGCCCTGAGGTTATACAACTTTTTTCATGCTCAACTCAGCTGAGCATGAAATTTTCTCTGCCAATAAATATGAAAATGCCAACTATTGTTGGCATTTTCATATTTATTGGCAGAGAAAATTTCATGCTCAGCTATATATTTAGCCAGAAAGAATTTACAATTGTTAATAATTTGAGATTTATTAGCAGGACAAATTTCATGCTCAGATGAGTTGAGCATGAAAAACGTTTGATAACCTCGGAGCCAGATCAGACTATGTCTTCAGGGCTTTCAGCGCCCATTGACAAAATCATTCGATATTATAGACAGCATTTGCCCTTAAAGCTGCAGCAGACGACGCTTTTTTGTAGTTTTGATGATGATGATTATTATTGCATTGTTTATTTATTTATTTATTTATTGTAATTTTCAAAGAAAATAAGACTTGACATATCAGGTGAATCAGATGATTCACATAAAATGCCAGGTTTTATTTTCTCTTTAAAATAATAGAATGTCGTCTTCTACAATTTTGCATAACACTTTAGAGGCTAACCGGATGAGGCTCTAAAGATTACCTGAATATACACATTTCGCCCATGCTCAAAGCAACTGGTTGACATGGCACAAATGATAGCTGAACCACGCCTTCATAAATGGGGTCTTCGGGGTTCTGCGAACAGTAAAACTCCAGACCATCTGTTCCGGGGTAAGCTTATATTTTTCGTATACATTTATGTATGCCCAATAGAACCCAGTGATTCTGTAAGCGGTTTCTGTAAGTTGACCCGGCTCACTGATATGTAATTTTCAAGCATGGTTATTAACGCACTCTGAGTAAAATTTGCAGCAGACGACATACTTTTTTTTTTTTTTTTATTATCCATCCCCCCACCCCCACACCCTCCACTCAAAAAACAACAACAGGTTTTGTTATTTCTTGCAAATTGTCTTCACTGGAGACAATTTGCATGAAATGTCAAAGTCTGTTTTCTGGAAAAGGTAAGCAAAGTATCTCCAGTTTGTCGTCTGCTCAAAGCCAAGATAGTGGTAAAGGTTAAGTAGTTTTATTTCAGGACGACATTGCCTCGTATATTAGGCAGTTACAGAAAGATACTACTTGTTACTTAATTTTGTAACGGTAACCCCCGTACTGTAAATCTGTATCACAGCAGACGATAGTTTGATTATTGTTATTATTATTATTATTACTATTATTATTATTATTATTATTATTATTATCAATTGTTGTTTTGTATTTTTTCAAAGAAAATAATGCTTGATATTTCATGTGAATCGTCTATCTAAGTATGTTTTACTCTGTAAAATAATAATAATAATAATAATAATAATAATAATAATAGTAATAATAATAATAACAGTAAAATCATAGAATGTCGTCTACTACAATTGTCATTAGCGCTTTAAGGGCTTGGTGCAAGTGTTAGACGCAGTCACTTCAGTGCTCTGAAGACATACATTTGTCTGGGCGTGCATAAAATATGGAATAACAAAATAAATTGATTTTGTTCTATAATTGTCTTTCTCCATTTTTCTGTTTATTTGCTTTCGATGTCTTTTGTTAGCTTGATGTTTCGAGTTGATGACATGTCATGACAGTGTCTGGAATGACGGCGGGAAGTCATCCCAGATGCGTTGAAAGCATACAACTGTACCACGCAACCATTATAATGATACCGGTCTAGATGGCATCAGTGTCTTGAAATAAACTTACTTTATGTATATCTGTGTGGTGTATGTACCGACCAAAATACAAAAAAAAAAAAAAAAAAAAAAAAAGAGAAAAGAGACAGAAAACCATTATTGTCTACTTACATCATTAGTTACATAATGTACTGACGGTCAATCGGTAGTGACCAGGGCCCAGTTGTTCAAAATTAACGATGTCGTAAGTTGATGTATCGTTAAAACTTTGATCGTTAAATATGGCATAATATGCTAATATTTTTGCTGAAAATAAAAAAATGTAAGTAGCTTTTGCTTTGCAAAAACTACTCACATTCTTTTTCAGCAAAAATATTGTACTTATTAAAACATTTAACATTTTGACAACTAAAGAGCTCGTTAAGCTAATTATTCTTTGAACAGCTGGGTCCAGTAATGCGTTTTATTGTCTAAATCAAAGAGGATTATATAAGCATTATAAAAACATGCCTATGTAATTTTGACCCCCTTTAACCCCACTTTTATGTAGTAAAACTGGGGTTTACAGGGGTATACATTTTTTTCTAATTTTTGCTTAAAAAAATAGATTGTGGATACTCGTTAGAACCGCCTCGCCGAGGCGTTCAAACGAGTACCCACAATCTATGTTTTGAGCAGAAGTATGAAAAATATCAGAGTTTTTGTATCTGAAAAATTTCAGTTTTTGGAGGTGAAATTTTCTATATATTTGAATAGGCGTGTTTTCGTAATGAACAAAGATAACACCATTTATTCACTAGGAGTAGGAGCCAGTCAACCACCGTTGCGACAGGTCCAAGCTCTTCTTCGTATTGCTGAACGTCAAGCGAAAGAACACCAAGTCTTAAGTACAAATTTTAGAAGTTCTAAGAAATGATCCGTCTTGGGCTCAAACCCATAACATCCCGATACGAAGGCGGACGATGTACCAACTGAACTAGTCATACCGGCGTGTTCTTGTTATTTACTAAACAGCCGAGTGGATTTAGGAACAAAATGCCGGCCTCAGTGGCTCAGTTGGATGCACCGTTCGACTGGAGACCAGGAGGTCGCGGGTTCAACCCCCGCCGAGGTCGGCAACATTCTTTCGTGGAGATTGATCATGAAATATTTTCTACGGTCATTCTCTCCCTTCCGCTGATTCAAGAAGGGCAGTTGTCAGTTTCTGGCGAAAGAATGTGCACAATACTGGACTAAGCCTGCCCAGTAAACGTGTGGTTAGGTAAACTGACCCGCTCGACATGACCCCATTTGGTTGACTGGGCCGTAAAACCTCAACACAAACAAAATTAGGAACAAAATACCTTTCCTATTACAGGTGTATGTTTGATTATTGTTCATCCATTTGATTTGGTTTACCTATTAGACAAACGTTGTGATGCATAAAATGCAAACCATTTTAGACATGTTATCTTTTTTCTGTCACAGGCGATAATAAGAGGTTTTTGCAAACAGCATAGATCCACATGAGACGGCTCATAATGAGCCGTCTCATCTGGATCTACGTTGTTTGACATTCAGTCTTTCAACTTAACATATAACCTTCTTTCCAAGCGATAGTTTGTAAAAACAAAAAAAGAACGATAAATGCCGTCTGAAATTTGGCAACGAAAGAGTTAATTCTTTCGGTGAAGCTTATTTTCAAATAAAATTAGGCTATATTTTCTTTTCTTCAGAGTAAGCAACGCTGGTGACAAGTTGCAGCCTCTGTTTGCGTGTGTGTACTGTGTGTGTGCGTGCGTGCTTGCGTGTGTGTGTGTGTGTTGGGGGGGGGGGGGGGGGGTCATGCGTATGTTGGGTTGGTCAACAAATTTAAAGGAAAGGGTTACATTTTCAGGGCGAGCAACTCTGTCAATATTGTTTTGTCTCCCTTTTGAAACGGGGTCTTCTCTATGTGCATATGGGAGCATTTTTTCCCTCTCAGTGTAGACCCCTTTTCAGAAGGGGCTTGGT
Source organism: Anodontia alba (assembly GCA_964016985.1). Taxonomy (NCBI): domain Eukaryota; kingdom Metazoa; phylum Mollusca; class Bivalvia; order Lucinida; family Lucinidae; genus Anodontia; species Anodontia alba. The sequence continues at coordinate 71,690,747 of OZ024828.1, read as the reverse complement.
GTGCCAGACGTCAAAAAAATGCCTCCCTACTAAAGCATGGCGGAAATTCTACTCAAGAGTTCTCTTAGAAGAGAAAACATAGGAGTCATCACGAAAACAAGTCTATATAAATTTGACCCCCCTTAAACCCCACTTTTATATAGTAAAACTTGGGTTTACAGGGGTATACATTATTTTTCTTATTTCTGCTCAAAAACAGATTGTGGGTACTCGTTAGAACCGCCTCGCTGAGGCGGTTCTAACGAGTACCCACAATCCATGTTTTGAGCAGAAATATGAAAACTATCAGAGTTTTTCATCTGAAAATTTTCCGTTTTTGTTGGTGAAATTTTCTATATATTTAAATAAGCGTGTTTTCGTAATGTGTCGCGAACTGCATAAGCGTTTCATCTTACCTTCTAATGCTGTATTACACAGGCAATATCAGAGACTTCAAAACATTAATAGGGTAGCCACTTTACTCGTAACAGTAAGTAAATAAGAGCAATGCATTGAGGCTATGCATTCTCAAGATCTGATCAAGGTGTCTTGGATTCTTAGATATCCACAGAGAACACAACACCAATTCTGGTCAGAATGCGCAGATAATCATTCCGATCTGAATTTTCGCTACGCTATCATGCCATAAGGCACGGTATTTTTTCTAAGTATTCGGACAGACATGCCTGTGAAAAGAGTAGAGACCAGATCACTCCACAGAGCGCGAACTTGGCCTCTGACCAAAGTCTACACTGTTTGCCACTCATCTAGTACATTAAAGAAATCAACAGTATATAAAATGTGCGTATTTATAATTTTTATGAAAAGTGTGGTACGGAGTTAATGTTTAAAGTACATATACGGTTCATTTCCTTTTGTTGGGGCTCGTATACTTTCATCTCAGACATTTCAGATGACTGGCTATCATACATGAACTCTTCTATCATAACTGTCGGAAATCCATTATCTGCTTAAAGCGCTGTAATAATGTCACATATACAATGTAACCCTTAAATATTCGACCATCTTATCTCTCTATCACACTTGCCCTAAAATTTGAATATGTCGTTTTTACTTCCTGGTGGTGTGTCTAAAATCTGCTGGATTAATGGCAAACAGTGTAGACCCAGATCAGACGCCGCAAAGCGTGTTTGAATACTTATAGTACATCCTATATGTATATACATAAATTGTTTAACTTGTTGTAGTTGTTGGAATTGGTAAAAGTATAACACCAGATCAAATGCTGTCTCATTTTCGCGTCTGCACTTTTCGAAAATTATGAGAGCGGACGCGAAGGCTGATATAAGCATTCATGGTCCCCATCTGCCGTAAGAGCACTTTTGTTAAGACATGGTGCATCCTAGTTACTCTTTTATTGTGTTAAATAATTGATAATCAATTTATAAGATAGTAGCAAGATAAACATGATACTGACGGCCTGGTAACAAAATTATTGCATTTAGTTTAGTTTAAACATATTTTATTCAGAATTTCAGTTTGTGTACAGATATAACAATGAACACAATACAAACATTTAGGATCAGAACAGAAGCTTAAAGCTTATTTCATTACGAAAACACGCCTATTCAAATATATGGAAAATTCACCTCCGAAAAACTGAAAATTTTCAGATTAAAAAACTCTGATACTATTTTTTATATTTCTGCTCAAAACATAGATTGTGGGTACTCGTTAGAACCGCCTCAGTGAGGCGGTTCTAACGAGTACCCACAATCCATGTTTTGAGCAGAAATAAGAAAAATAATATATACCCCTGTAAACCCCAGATTTACTATATAAAAGTGGGGTTTAAGGGGGTCAAAATTATATAGGCATGTTCACGTGATGTAGTTCTTCTCCTATTGCATTTGCATTGCGGGTTCAGCAAACAAGATGGAAGTTAATGCGTAAGCATGATAAGAAAAACAGACTGTTCATGATGCTTCAGTGCGAAACATATAAAAAAGAATTTTAGTGCCATTAATCCAAAAGAAATCTTTTAACATGTCCCAAGGAAAAAAAAAAAAAAAAAAAAAAAAAAAATACTTACTGTGAAAGTTTCGGTTCTCATCGAGAAAATGTATCAGACCATGACCTTGTAATTTAAAGGTCACGGTCTGATAATGGTTCTCGATGAGAACCGAAACTGTCACCGTGACAGTAAGTGATTTTTTTTCTTGGGATAAATTAACGTCAAGGTCACAGTCTGATGATGGTTCCCGATGAGAAGCGAAACTGTCATATTAAGTGAGCAAAATTCTTGGGCTATTTTAAATGATTTCTTTGGATTTATGCGATATTCGATCTTGATGTCTCTATATAGCGAATTTTAGTTGTTCTTTTTTTTTTCCTTTTTTCAAAAACTACTGAAGATTAGACAGAAAGGTAAAACACACCACTAAAAACATGCAAAAAATGGCTCCCTGCTCTTTGTATGTTTGAACGGAAGGGACTTTTTAACTTACATTCATTTGAAATTTTGGAGTTTCAAATTATGTAGTCATGCTTAAAACGGGACATATTATTAACAAATGATACAGATACAAAAATAACAGGGTTTGAACGCTCTGCCAAACATGTCTCACGTGACATCACGCAGCGCCTCTGAGTGATTATAAAACTAAAGCATGCCTTGTCACTGCCAACGTGCAGCTGACAAACGCGCGCGATTTAACTATCTAACTGCGTATGATTAGTCGCTGTTCCAGCGCTTAATTTTTGATCATTCCCTTATATAATGGTACATGCGGTATTTATAATACATTTACTTGTTATAGGCGTAGTAGCACACATTACGCACTTTACGCATTTGCGTCACGAAAACATGCCTATATAATTTTGACCCCCTTAAACCCCACTTTTATAAAGTCAAACTAGGGTTTACAGGGGTATACATTATTTTTCTTATTTTTGTTCAAAAACATACATTGTTGGTACTCGTTAGAACCGCCTCGTCGAGGCGGTTCTAACGAGTACCCACTATGTTTTGAGTAGAAATATGAAAAATATTAGATTTTGTTTTTATCTAAAAATTTTCATTTTTTGGTGGTAAAATATTCAGTATATTTGAATAGGCATGTTTTCGTAATGCGTAAGAAAAGGTATTTGCAATAAACACAGAGAGATCAGACTTTGTAAAATATATTCGCTTTTATCATTGGGACTCCTCTTAAAGGAAATCGTTCTTTTAAGAGTACCCCAAATTTTGAAATTTGGGTAGATATTTTTTCTAGAGTTTTCCGACTGTTCGTAAAATGATTCAGTCCTGGCTTCGCCACTGCTTATCGTCAAATTAAAGGCACCATATTCCTCATTCACAGACATTTTATTATCCAAGAAAGGTTTAATAAATTGATATAAGGTATTAATACAATAGTAAAATGTGGCATCTGACAGCCTGAAAAATTTCAGTTAGTCTCTCGTTCTTGAACTGGATCCAAAATGAAATGATTTTTTAATCATATCTCTGAATTAACGTTGCCAACATTAATTCAGAGATACGACAAAAAAAAAAAAAAAAAAAAAAAAAAAAAAAAAAAAAAAAAATCATTTCATTTTTGATCCAGTTCAAAACGCGAGACTAAATGAAATTTTACAGGCTGTCAGATATCACATTTTATGATCGTATTAATACCGTATATCAATTTATTAAACTTTTCTTGGATAAAACAAAGAATGTCCATTTTTGAGGAATGTGGAGCCTTAAATAGGCGGCAATAAGTATTACAGGAAAATAAGATTTATCATTTCATGAGAAAAGCATCGGCGTCAAAACAAAAGATAAAGCTTTATTTTCTCGACAATATAAAAATATATGTTTAAAACAATCACCCGCCTACATTTTGACGGCTTAAAGGGGCCTGGTACACATAGTAGATTTTCCGAAACTTTGACGCATTTTCAGGAACGCCGCAAAACAATTTGAAAAAGACACCTTCCATCACGAAAACATGCCTATATAATGTCAACCCCCTTAGATACCACTTTTATGGAGTTTTCAGGGGTATAGATTATCTTTCTTATTTCTGCTCAAAAAAAAAGATTGTGTGTACTCGTTAGAACCGCCTCGCCGAGGCGGTTCTAACGAGTACCAACAATCTATGTTTTGAGCAGAAATTTGAAAAATATCAGAACTTTTATCTGAAATTTTTCATTTTTTGATGGTAAATTTTTTAGTATATTTGAATAGGATTGTTTTCGTTATGCTTGAAAGGGTATCTATTCCCCTGAATTGCGATGAAGATACAATCCCAGAAAAGTGCACCGATTAAAAGTTCACATTTTAATAGTAATGTTGTCACACACATAAAGAGACGTAATAACAGGAAAACATGGAACATTAATTACTGAAGGATTAAATAAAAAATCTGTTTGGCGACATAAACAAGAATAATGTCAATAATTAGAGACTTTGTGCTGGTTTGAAGACAAGACGCATGTGGTGGGAAAAACAGCAATATGCACATCACGAAAACATGCCTATATAATTTTGACCCCCTTAAACCCCACTTTTATATAGTAAAACTGGGGTTTACAGGGGCATACATTATTTTTTTTATTTCTGCTCAAAAACATAGATTGTGGGTACCCGTTAGAACCGCCTCGTCGAGGCGGTTCTAACGAGTACCCACAATCTATGTTTTGAGCAGAAATATGAAAAATATCAGAATTTTTTATCTGAAAACTTTCGTTTTTTGGCGGTAAATTTTTCAGTATATTTGAATAGGCCTGTTTTCGTAATGATTTTATTCCTTAGCACTTTCAAGGTCAAGGATGTAGCTACGTTTTAAGCGCCCGTTACGTTGACACACCTGTATGAAATTTATATTTTTTTCCATCGCTCTAAATAATAGCTGTTTTAACCATCAATTTATATATTAACGTTTTCCTTATTTTTTCAACGAAAATATATGAGGCGGGCACTCATTAGAAGCGCCTTGTTTCATATGGCAAATTGTCTATTCAGTGATGTCACTCCACCAAATTTAAGAGATGTCAAAACCACATCTACTAACAATGCTTACCCGGTCGAACACAGAACAAGACGGTCATGCCTAAATCTTGTGGTAGCCACAATGTTCACAAGCACGGTTATAGCAAAATATAAGTGAAGATACCCAGGAAATGCCACAATCACGAAGCACAGCCCTCCCGAGACACCAAAATAAGGCGATATTAGGAACAAATAAGGACAATACAGTCGCCACATGTGAAACCACAGACGCACTTAGAGAGCTGCAAAAGAGCCGCATTGAAATGGCTTACATCACAAAAGCATGCCTATATAATTTTGACCCCCTAAAACCCCACCTTTATATAGTAAAACTGGGGTTTACAGGGGTATACATTATTTTTCTTATTTCTGCTCAAAAACTTAGATTGTGGTACTCGTTAGAACCGCCTCGGTGAGGCGGTTCTAACGAGTACTCACAATCTATGTTTTGAACAGAAATATGAAAAATACGCTCAATCACTCATAAAAAATGTTTCCGTGGAGGAATAAAAAAATGTTGACAACATTCATATTTACACCGATTGCGGCAGAGTTATTACAGTTGTCTGAATTTTTTTTAAAAGATAATGCCTGGTTTTCTAGAGCGAGCCTGTAATACGGTAAAGCAGGTATAATCCTCTTTTCTGCTGACATAAACAAGACTTAGCTCATTAGAACAATGGCTTTCTAGATACTGAAATAGATTGTCACCTCACAGATAGTGTTGTCATGGAAGGACACACAATGTTTTGAAAAGCATATGAACGGCACGATTGTAAATCGCATTACATAATATTAGACTGGCTCCAGTCTCCAGTGACTAAATATGTATTCTTATAATCCTGTTTGATTACCAACTAAAATAAAACCAAGACAATATCATGACTATAAAGGCTGGTTATTCTAGTAAAATGAAACCAAAGTAATACCATGACTATAAAGTCTAGTCATTCTAGTATGATAAAACCAAAATAATATCATGACTATAAAGGCTGATCACTCAAGTAAAATAAAACCAAAATAATATTATGACTATAAAGGCTGGTCACTCTAGTATAATAAAACCAAAATAATATCATGACTATAAAGGCTGATCACTCAAGTAAAATAAAACCAAAATAATATCATGACTATAAAGGCTGATCACTCAAGTATAATAAAACCAAAATAATATCATGACTATAAAGGTTGGTCACTCAAGTATAATAAAACCAAAATAATATTATGACTATAAAGGCTGGTCACTAGTGACAAGCCTTTATTATCGTAATATTATTCTGGTCTCTAGGGACCGGCCTTTATAGTCGTGATATTATTCTGGTCACTAGTGACCAGCCTTTGTAGTCGTGATATTATTTTGGTTTTATTTAAAGTGGATTATCAAACTGGATTATAAGAATAAATATTTAGTCACTGGAGACTGGAGCCAGTCTATACATAATATATGAGCCGCAACGTCAGGAAACGAACCCTCGGACATCAGTGTGTTCTCAGCGAAGATTCATATCAGGAATCTTCACGGGGCGCATGTCAGCCTGTGAATTTGTGCAGTCTGATCAGAATCTTCACTAGGCGCATTTTGGATGACAAATCTATTCACGTTACTTTGAAAATCGAATACCATTATGAAAACATGCTTATTCAAATATAATGAAAACTTTACCACAAAAAAAATGAAAATTTTCAGATAAAAAATTCTGATATTTTTCTTATTTCTGCTCAAAACATAGATTGTGTGTACTCGTTAGAACCGCCTCGCCGAGGCGGTTCTAACGAGTGCCACAATCTATGTTTTGAGCAGAAATAAGAAAAATAATGTATGCCCCTGTAAACCCAAGTTTTACTATATAAAAGTGGGGTTTAGGGGGGTCAAAATTATATAGGTATGTTTTCGTGATGACCACCTAGGCTGGTTCTAGAAGGGCGTGTGCAGCCCTGCAAACTACACAGCTGTATATGAAGAGACTTAATAAAATCGAATCTCCGATTTTCATTATTATTATTTTTATTTTTATTTTTTTATTTTTTTATTTTTTTTTTGTTTCCAAAGACAACTGTTTAGATTTTTATTTGCATTGTAAATGACTTGAACAGGTGTGCAACACAAAAACAGATTAAAACTGCATTTTAGCAATCAAACGATTAACGTCAATGAAATTATGATTTTCTGTTGTAAATTGTAAGTAATAATAATAATAATAATAATAATAATAATAATAATAATAACAATAGTAATAATAACAACAATGATGATAATAATAAAAGCAATCAAACTGTATATCCGTGTACATGTGTCTTGTTTACGCTTCGAAATCGTTGGAATTATGTTTACACCATCGAAGTCCATTCGACAAGTTGGGACATGGTTTGAATGAAATGTCAAGTCATCTGTGCAAATTATAAACAGTAGTTTCAAATGACGTCTGTTGAAAGTGTTACACAAAATGTTAAATGTAAATTAGGTTTCTGGTTCTGAAGTCGATGTATCTCGTCCTTAATATCGCTTCATCAGTACCCTCTGATGTAAGGTGTGTCGTTTTACTTTAAATATTTGTACACCTTAGCATTACGAAAACACGCCTATTCAAATATATAGAAAATTTCGCCTCCAAAAACTGAATATTTTCAGATAAAATCTCTGATATTTTTCATATATCTGCTCAAAACTTAGATTGTGGGTACTCGTTAGAACCGCCTCGGCGAGGCGGTTCTAACGAGTACCACAATCTATGTTTTGAGCAGAAATAAGAAAAATAACGTATACCCCTGTACACCCCATGCAGTGTTACTATATAAAAGTGGGGTTTAATGGGGTCGAAATACTCGTATATAGGTATGTTTTCGTGATGTATTCACCATATGTAGCCAAATGTTCAAAGAAGTCGTTTTTACCACTTAGTACATGTAACAATAGAATGACAAGGACGTGGACCGAGATCAGACAATTCACTTAGCAGTTTGATCTGGTTCTACACTGTTTGTTCAAATCTTTCTGTCTGAATTTATAATAAATATACGGTTTACGTATTCGTTTGTTGCACCAAAGTAAACATTTCAAGGCTAACTATGCATGCAATATAGTTTTAAAAATTGTCATGTTCTTCTTTACGAAAACACGCCTATTCAAATATATAGAAAATTTCACCTCCAAAAACTGAAAATTTTCAGATAAAAAAACTCTGATAGTTTTCATATTTCTGCTCAAAACATAGAAGGTTCTAACGAGTACCCACAATCTATGTTTTTGAGCAGAAATAAGAAAAATAATGTATACCCCTGGAAACCCTAGTTTTACTATATAAAAGTGGGGTTTAAGGGGGTCAACATTATAAAGGTATGTTTTCGTGATGGCTGTATTTTGGCGTACCTCTTGGTGATTTGTGTTTGTAGATTTGCCTTATTACTTGGACATTTTGAGCAAACAGAAGAGGAAATGCAATTACTTGAGAGTAAGTAGTTTTGATAGTTTACATGTAACTATCCGCACCGACTGAAACTACGTCATTTAGCATATAGAAAGAGCTACGGCCTGGATTGATCCGAATATATTTCTCTGTCGCTGAAAGACTTATCAAACAACGCAAGTGATAAGTGTCTCCATGCGAAACGTGTCTTCGGAGCAAACATTACGCAAACATGTATATTCAAATATACTGAAAATTTTACCACCAAAAATGAAAGTTTTCAGATAAAAAATTCTGATATTTTTCATATTTCTGCTCAAAACATAGATTGTGGGTACTCGTTAGAACCGCCTCTTATTTCTGTGCTTTTAAGCAGAAATAAGAAAAATAATGTATATCCCTGTAAACCCCAGGTTTACTATATAAAAGTGGGGTTTATGGGGGCAAATATTTTACAGGCATGTTTTCGTGATGTTGGAGTATTCGAGGAGAGCGAAAGTGCAACTCTCTCTGTGTTTCTGCTTAAAGAGCCATGGAAAAAAAGATAAATTGTCATCACGAAAACACGCCTATGCAATTTTGACCCCCTTAAACCCTACTTTTATATAGTAAAACTGGGGTTTACAGGGGTATACATTATTTTTCTTATTTCTGCTCAAAAACATAGATTGTGGGTACTCGTTAGAACCGCCTCGTCGAGGCGGTTCTAAAGAGTACCCACAATCTATGTTTTGAGCAGAAATATGAAAAATATCAGAATTTTTATCTGAAAATTTTCACTTTTATGGTGGTAAAATTTTCAGTATATTTTAATACGCATGTTTTCGTAATGAATACAGTTGACTCTCGTTATCTTGAAACCCAAGGGACTCCATGAAATACTTCGAGATATCAGATTTGTAGAATTGAGGAAAAAATAAATCGAACAACCACATTTCACAAATGGTATGTAATTTGACTTCTAAAGTTAGAGATATAAGAATAATATTGTCGAAAAGAGGAGAAATTGCTGCTCTTTTCCACAAAATTTTATCACCTGTTGCTCGATTTCCATGTTAAAACAGAAACCAGATTTTCATTGCGAAATAAGCGGTTATTCGAGATGAGCGAAGTCGAGATAACGAGGGTCGACTGTATATAATGAGCCGGGACACACACACACACACACACACACACACACACACACACACACACACACACACACACATTGTGAAAAAAATAATAAAATATGAATACACCGCAAAAGTTTAACAGCATTTACATTTCAACCACTGTTTAATGTAATTATTACTTTTCACCTAACCTGGCTACCTAGCCTAGGTAGAAAACCACCTACTCAAACATTATTTCCCCATACACTGATAGTAAGTTATAAGTATCAAACATATGTGAATATACTCATGAAATGACACAGTCTGCAAAAGTACGAAGAGAATGATAGGTGAGGGCCAAACAATGAAAAAGCAAACGCTTCAAAGTCGAAGAATCCACTTTTTGTTTAGAAACAGTATTTCCAGACAATTTAAAAGTAAAATTATACCAACTGCATAATTTTCAAGTATCAACCTTTCAGGTATACCAATATTTACAGTAACTGCGGCATTCATTTCCCTTGCAGGAATCTATGTAATTTGAATACAGTAGGCCATAGACTAATTTGAAGCAAGAGTACAAAACTGTCTAGACTGTCTAGACTGAATATATCATCACGCTGTCTGTCTAGTTGGATAATTGGACATTGCGAAAGCATCGTATTTGAATTCCCTTTACGAGGAATTGATACATTTTCAAGAAGGACATCTCTGTCAAAACGGTTTTATTCCAAAAGTAGAGAAATTTGCTCCCACGGGGAGCAAATTCTTTCTTTTTTTAGTGGACCCCTTTTCAGAAGGGACTTAGTGTGCAGGAAAGCAAACAGAAAGTCATCAAAATGTCTTTCCTCTTAGAATATATCCCTTTTCAAAAAGGCCTTAGAGTGCAGAAAGCAAATAGAAAGTCACACAAGTTGTCTTTCGTGTAAACAAATGACCGCAAAAAAAGGGGTAAGAGAAAAGTCCAGGGAGTGCCACAATCACAAACCGCAGCCCTTCCCAGACACAAAGAGGAAGACTCTACTATACCAAGAGTATCCAGTCCCGTTGTTTGTGTATTTGGTCAGTACCAAGCTAAAAATGTGGTCTTGGCAAGCTAAAAATGCGGTTTGGCAAGCTAAAAATGTGGTCTAGGCAAGTTCATTGGTATGATAAAATAAACTTAATTTTATTTTATTGTTCTTTTTTTTTTTCTTTTATTTTTTATTTTTTGGACGTTAAAATCCATTTACATCCAGACGATAACACCTATTCAAACTAAGTCCAGCCAAACGCTAACATTGTGTCTCCCTGATACCAGTCTTATCAAAATTCTATCTCTGCATTTAGTCTGCGCCAGATAGTAGAAAAGTGACAAAAAAAGGATCTCTTTGAAACGAAGGGTACCGGCAATTTTGCATACTTATAGATAGTTCGATTCTTAAAAGATGACTTAAGCACTAATAGGTAAATTGATTCTCATTACGAAAACACGCCTATTCAAGTATATAGAAAATTTCATCTCCAAAAAACTGAAAATTTTCAGATGAAAAACTGATATTTTTCATATTTTGCTCAAAACATACATTATGGGTACTCATTACATGTACAACCGCATCGCCGAGCAGAAATATGAAAAATAATGTATACTCCTTTCAACACCAGTTTTACTATATAAAATGGGGTTTAAGTGGGCTAAAATTATATAGGTATATTTTCGGGATGAAAAGGAGATACTTGCCAAATTAACTGTAACCAGTCTACCATTTACTGTACAGATACTTTATTTTGAGTCCTATGCCAAGAGTGGCATTGACAATTGTCATCGCTTCACTAACAATGATACAGGCGCATTCTGAGGACAAATGCTATTTAGTTTTGTGAGCTTCAGAGAAACAAATCTTATTAAATACGTCTGACCCTGAATCCAATGTTCGTCAACACTCCAATTTTGCTTTTCTTCAATTAATTTAGATATTAGCAGATACTATTTTACAAGTACTCTGTGTGTGTGTGTGTGTGTGTTTTCTATTTTCCTCAGAAGAAAGTAAGACTAGATATTGTGGAGAATCCGCATGAATTTCCAAGGCCTGTATGAGTTATATCAATCATTATTCGTCTACTGGTTTTACAGAAGTAAAGTAAGCCTTTGGTCAGTTACAATTTAATATCTAGTTGACAACAAATATCCGATAGGAACACACTGACACCTCAGCTTGGTATTCAAGATGGACAGGTGACCTTGAAAAAGAACTTTGGTAAGCAAGTCCTATTCAGGTCATCTGCCTTTCACAATGACTATCGTGTGGTATTTCGGTAAGCATCGTTTCACTTTTTCTTTGGGGTTTAACAAGCGTTACCAACAACAAACTATAACAATATTGTCAAGAAAGGTCAAATTAGAAACGTTCTTTTCTACTCATGGACAATTGCCCATGTTGCTTTTACCAATATCAGTATGCCAGAATGGGTATGTATTTGCTAAATTTCGAATACATCGACATCAAAAGTAAATTAAAACAATAAAAAATAAACCTCTGAACTTATTTTACTGAACATTTTGAGTAAATACCTTTAAAATATAATTTTCAAGCTTTATGTTGTTGTTTTGTTTTAATTTTATTCCATCATATTGACAGGTATATTGCATATTTAATATTTTAGAGAGAGAGAGAGAGAGAGAGAGAGAGAGAGAGAGAGAGAGAGAAAAAAAAAACAAAAAAAAAAAACAAAAACAAAAAAAAAATATAATTTAATGTTTTACTAAATAAAGGTTAATTGTATTAACAATTATAAGCTTGAAGCTAGTATTTTAAAATATGTTTTCTATATGTATTTTTCATATCATTGTTATACTTAACTATTCCAAGCATTCTTGACACCATCAGTGTTAGTCTTATGTGACATAAAACCAATCAAATGGCGTCCATGAAGTATGCCGAGTTAAAAAAATACCACTTAAAATAGCTTGATGATGTTTTATTCTGATTTTTGCCAGGAAAGTACGAAGAACTAAATGCATGTTTGAAATATTATATGTTTTGTTTTCTAATTTTCTAGTGAGAACCGCATATATATTGCACAAGAACCCGAAATGCATGATGCATGTCCATAAAAACGATGAATTAGCCTTTGGATACTTCTTGCTCGTAGCTGCCCAGGTCTGCCTTTAAGCAATTTAAGACTGAACGATCTCCCCCACACTATATATTGGAAGAGTTGTGTTTTAATTCTAGGTATTTCAGATAATTTGATTTAGATATTCCTAGAGAAAAAATGGCTAAACTATTTGCAAACAGTGGAGTACTCTATCAGACGAAGCATTATCTGGGTCTGCACAATTGCCAATTAATCTTTTGGGGGTCTCCCAACTAAAATGGATTAAGAGGACGGTAAATCGTACATACGTAGCATCAGGTCATACGCCAGTTGTACCAAGAAGCAAACACAACATACTGTAAGAAGAAATTGGTTAAGGTTATCATCACGAAAACATACCTATATAATTTTGACCCCCTTAAACCCCACTTTTATATAGTAAAACTGGGGTTTACAGGGGTATATATTATTTTTCTTATTTCTGCTCAAAAACATATATTGTGGGTACTCGTTAGAACCGCCTCGGCGAGGCCGTTCTAACGAGTACCTACAATCTATGTTTTGTGCAGAAGTATGAAAAATATCAGAATTTTTATCTGAAAACTTTCAGTTTTTGGTGGTAAAATTTACAATATATTTGAATAGGCGTGTTTTCATAATGTACAATGCTACTATTCAATGATGACAGACACAATGACCTCCGGAAGGATTATGACCGTGATTACATAATCATGTGACAAATCTGTCCTGTCACGAAAACGAGGACTGACTGCACATGGAAGATCCTCAGTCATGCATCTTTTATGACTTCCTTTTTTTTTTTTTTTTTTTTTTTTTTTTTTACAAAATCCCCTTCGAAAATTGGGTCTACTCTAATAGGAACAAATTTGCTCCCGTGGGAGTAAATTCGTTTTTTAGAGTAGATCCCTTTCCAGAAGAGGAACAAAGCAGTTTTGACAGAGTATCAGAAAATATATCGATTAGCCTTAAAGAGTGATTACTTACGTTCTGATATATAACCCTGGTAGACAAGGAATTTTCGTGGAACGATATAATTGCGTCTGTATTATTTTTTTTTTTTGGAATCTATGAAATTAGTTTGTCTGGTATCGAGTGTCAATGACCAGGCTTGTGATAGCTCCAGCGAGATCGCAATAATTCATTTCGAAGTCTGGGTTATAAACCATATGTTTTTGTTAAGACCAGGCAAAACTGACATTAAATTATTCGTAGAAACAATAACGAATCTTTATTATGACAAGGGGTAATATAATGAAGCGTTTACGCTATTATTACAACCAAATATACCATATTTAACCTAATTCACCGTCACATCAGCCCTTTTAACCCTTTAGACCAATACAGATACTTTTGCAAACTTTCGTAAACAGCGTAGATTCAGATGAGCCATCTCATTAGGATCTTCACTGTTCTCGATTTACAACTGTCATCCTATTGGCAGTAATGGATGTGTCCAAATGAAGATTTAGAAGAGTGTGTTTCAGAAACTCAGGGTTGAAAGGATTAACAAATTATTCTTTCAAATTCTGATCTTTATTTACGACTAACATCCCCATTTGTAACAAGGGACAAATTCTAAGATGGAAGAGTCCACTTCTGAAACTCAGGGTGGATGGGTTAACATGCTTAGTAATCCAAATCTTCATTTCCCACATTATGCTGTTCTAGATCAAAGGGTTGTCAATTATACCTTTCTTATTTCTGCATAGATACGCTTCTGGTGTGTACGCACATCACAAGTTTAATGTGGATTATGATAGTTTAATAAAATAGGTCAAACTCCAAGTTCTTATTTTTAATTTTATTCCCAACTAGTTTCGGTTAATACAACCTTTTTCAAGGGACATTATTGTAAACAATGAAACATTATGACATCAACGTCACATGACGTCAGTGGCAATTAAGTCAAACATGCTAATGGCTTTGATGTAAAAACTTGATGATTCAACAGAGTTACGCTCTTTGATAATAACGGGATCTTATAAGATGCAATCTCGTAGGAAAAAATGCAATTTTAAAGCTTAAGACTTCTGTAATAACCGTCATGTTAACTGAAAAGTGAGCCACAGAACAACAGTGCCTATAAAAACATAAACAGCCATCGAAAACTCAGACCCGCCTGCGTAACCATGCGGTCAGACTGGACCCCAAATTGGTGACATGAAGCAATAAGGGTCTCCATCTCCAGTAACTGCAGTAGGGTCAAATCAGACAGTGCAGATGTGCAGGCTGATCTGAGTAAAAACTGGGCACACAAGCAAAGATTATAGAAAAACACTGTCCCAGGGTAAAATCGGCACATTATTAAAATACAGTCGACTCCCGTTATCTCGAATTCCAAGGGACTCACTGAAATACTTCGAGATATCCGTACTTCGACATATCAGAGTTAAGAGAGTGAGGAAAACAATAAATTGAACAACCACATTTAACAAATGAATATGTAATTTGACTCCTGAAGTTAGAAATATGTATATAAAATAATGTGGAAAAGAGGAGGAGCAATTTCTCCCCTTTTCCACATTATTTTGTTACCTGTTGTCCTAGTTTCATGTTAAAACAGGGACCAGATTTTCACTTCGAGATAAGCGGTAATTCGAAATAAGCGAGTTCGAGATAACGAGGTTCGACTGTAATACTTTGGCATGCATTCGTGGTATGTCCAGGAGAATTGAAATGTTCTGAAACATTGGTAAACATATCAGGAAAATGCACAATGTCACATTTATGATTATTCATGCGATTGGCACATTTCTGGTGAGTCTTTCCAACATACTGAGCTTTACATTTCTTACATGTAATCAAATATATAACATCAGTCGATTATGAGGCATTTCTAATGAGTACCCATAACCCATAATGAACCGTCAACTAGTAGCGCCTGGACTGTATATAAGGATATTGACAAAATACAATAAAAGATGCAGTTAAGTATGATTTTTTTGCAGAGAAATATCTAATAATACCTAAATACCTAGCAATACGTTTTGCTCACAATATGCCCTATATAGAGCTATGCATTACGAAAACATGCCTATATAATATTGACCCGCTTGAACCCCACTTTTATATAGTAAAACTGGGGTTTACAGGGGTATACATTATTTTTCTTATTTCTGCTTAAAACATAGATAGTGGGTACTCGTTAGAACCGCCTTGAAGAGGCGGTTCTAACGAGTACCCACAATATATGTTTTGAGCAGAAATATGAAAAATATCAGAATTTTTCATCTGTATATTTTTGTTTATTTGGTAGTGAAATTTTCAATATATTTGAATAGGCGTGTTTTCGTAATGTTAAAGGTATAAGCTTTGCATAATTGTATATATACCAAACATAACCACAGTACATATATGTATGTCCTACAAAACAGAGCAGGCACTGAACCTCTATTTAAAAATATTAAGGCTTGCCCCACCCCACCCCCCTACTGACCGTTCTAAGGCGGTGGTCCTGGTGTTAGTCTTACTCTTTGTTCCTTTGTGGTTTATTCTACGAGGCGATTTGCTTTATGTCTTACCTTGTATTATTTTGTTCTTTTGTTTTTCAGTCTTTGTAGCATTGCGACTACCTCTTTTGGGGAAGGGAGAGCTAATCCTAGTGCTTTTCGTATGTTTGTTCGATTTGTGCTTGTTTGGTTTTGTCGGTTTCCCCTTCCTCTTGGTGTCTGGGAAGGTCTGCAGTTTGAGATGGTGGCATTCCCTGGACATTCCCTGGACTTTTCTCTTACCCCTTTTTTCATTGTTAGCCATTCCACCACCAGTTTTAGACACAACGCATAGAAACTGCTCTCTTAAACCATGCTTCGATATAAAACAACACAATTATCACCGACCGATGATCGTGTATTGAAAGAATTGATGCATTAATGCCCATTTTCCCACACATTTTTTTATTGTTTTTGTTAGACATTATAGAAACAGATACTAACTAGGTTGCGTCTACTGGTATGATAGAACCAGATCACATAGAATTGTCTACTGGTAGCGACTGGACTGTATATAAGGATATTGGCAAAATACAATAATAGATACAGTTAAATCAAATTCCACATTACATCCCTTTAAACAGATAACAAGCCATTCGGCCACTGGATGTCTCCGCTGGAAATTGAATAGGATACTCACTTTGAACAATATGTGGACCTTATAAGTTTTAAAGGATCAGAGTAGAATTCTGTATTTTCCCTAAGGTGTCGGACAGACAAGCTTCAATAAATAGTATAGACCCAGGTCAGATGTCAGAGTACGCATAGTCTAATCAAGGTCAACATCCCAGCTAGCATTCTATATAAATCTATAGCGGGCCGTTATCGGCCCGTCAGCTATCCTGACGGGCCGATAACGGGCCGCTATAGAGTTATATAGAATGCTTACTGGGACACTTTGTCATTCAGCTTTTAGACATGTCTACAGATAGTAAAATGGATTTGTTGAAGTGTGTTGACAAGTACTGACAGGAGATAAGGTGGTTGCATATTTAAAGAAAATCGCACAGAACAGCATTTGCATTTACCGATCTTAAAAGTTAATCGTTACTTGTACTTGCCCAGTACTGCTATACCAGACTAGCTACTAGTCGGATATTAATATTTGTTTTATCAGTAAATCATAAGTATTAATTTACTAAATGAATTCAGGACCATCTACCACTTACTGTTTTTTCACCTCTTTGATAGCACAACTCATCTTTGAGATATCTTGTTGCTAGAGACTGACTATTAGAGACTGGCTATACAAGGTATCATACATAGTTGTGAATCAGATTATAGTAAGGTGTGATAAAACGACATCAAGGTCTAGGAGCTAGTCTACTGCAGTACCTGAAATAGGCTTATCATGTTATGCAAAAAGTGTTCAGATGCCGTATTTATGCAGAATATTTCGACATATTAGGTCCTTCCCACACCTTTCCTAAAATTTGATGAGAGCCATTTTACTATCTTAACCACAACGTCAGTGAATGTACCCTCGGACATGTGTACCCGTCAAAGATTTAGAT
Organism: Anodontia alba; assembly: GCA_964016985.1. Taxonomy (NCBI): domain Eukaryota; kingdom Metazoa; phylum Mollusca; class Bivalvia; order Lucinida; family Lucinidae; genus Anodontia; species Anodontia alba. The sequence continues at coordinate 71,673,176 of OZ024828.1, read as the reverse complement.
CAGCCTTTGCATTAGCGAAGTCCGATTAGACTCTTCGCTAGGCATCACGAAAACATGCCTATATAATTTTGACCCCCTTAAACCCCACTTTTATATAGTAAAACTGGGGTTTACAGGGGTAAACATTATTTTTCTTATTTCTGCTCAAAACATAGATAGTGGGTACTCGTTAGAACCGCCTCGATGATGCGGTTCTAGCGAGTACCCACAATCTATGTTTTGAGCAGAAATATGAAAAAGTTTAGAATTTTTCATCTGAAAACTTTCATTTTTTTTTTTGGTGGTAAAATTTACAGTATATTGAATAGGCTTGTTCTCGTAATGGCATATTTTGGATAGCCAATGATGCGAAGTTTTTTGTGCGAACAACAAAGATTCTGATCAGATTGCTCAGATGTCGAAAACATATTTTCGTACGTTGCGGGACATTTGATGAAATGTCTAAATGCACTTGGATGAAAAACAAACAGTGTAGAGTCTGATAAGGTTTCTACAAATTAATGCGACTTCCAGTTTCTTTACCCACACAACAAGTCCCGTTTGACAAGGTCAGTCTGTCTCGACACGTACGCTAAATGCGGTAATTCACTATTGAGACTGCATGATATATTTTGCAGTGAGTTCTCAAATTCGCAAATATTTTCTGTCGTTTATAATACAATATGCATATAACGCTGAATTAATTTTGATTCAACGTCGGAACAACATCCCTGACGTTTATTCAACGTCCATTCGCCTTCGAGAGACTAATGGATGAAGTGATCATTTGCGTATTAGGTAATAGTCAAATTAATTTGGGTTGCATATAAGTCACTCCTTTTCTCTTCCTCCCCGTCTTGTGCCCCTTCTTCTGATGGCGATGTTATTATCGTTGTTCCTGTTGTTGATCGCGTTGGTCTTGTTGTTGTTGTTGTTGTTGATGATGATGATGATGATTTTATAATATATTCGCCAACAAATAAAATGGTACTCATATATACAGTCGACTCTCGTTATCTCGAAATGTAAGGGACTCTTTGAAATACTTCGAGATATCTGTACCTCGAATATCAGATTTGCAGGATTGAGGAAAAAAATAAATCGAACAACAACATTTCACAAATGAATATGTAATTTGACTCCTGAAGTTAGAGGTATATTGCAAATATTGTGGAAAAGCGGGGAAATGGCTCCTTAGGAGCAATTTCTCCTCTTTTCTATAAAATTTTGTTACCTGTCGTTAGATTTCCATGTTAAAACAGGGACCAGATTTTAACTTCGAGAATAAGCGGTTTTTCGAGATCAGCGAAGTCGAGATAACGAGAGTCGACTGTAGTTTGTTGCACTGACTATTATATACAGATAGACAATGACACTAGCAAGAACTGTTTGTCTCCCTTTTCAATTGAGATCCACTTTAAAAGGAAAGAATTTGCCCAATTTAGAGTGGACGCCTCGTCAGAATTTTCAGACTTATTGTTCGGAAAAGCAAACATGAAGTGTAAAGGTTGTCTTATTTGTTTAAGATGGCTAAAAGCCTTGCTGGCTGTACCCAGTCCCATTAATTGTGACACAAATGTTGGGTGGTGGATACTGTATGCTGTCTGGTGCTAGCAGTTTAACAGGAGTAACGCCAATCTAGTGATGGTGGTGGTATTCATGCAATAGCGTCCGAATACTGCTACTTAGTTAAATGCATGGGACAAGAGACTGAAGGTTGCATCGTGCATACTTCAATATGTATACAATATTTCAATAAATATTTATGTCATCGTGTCATTGACTGCGTCACAAACAGTTTACAGAGCTCTTTTGCAACTCAACAAAGGAACTAGGAGTGCATGAAAACAAGCCTAATGAACTATTATGCCGTGTTGATAGAAGGAAAATTTAATTTAGCACTTTTATTTACGACAATTCTTGCGTTCAAAGCCAGTCAGAGCGCGTAATGCATTAACGCTAGATATTCAATCAGATAACCTGCTTTTGTTTTGAGGGAATAACAACAGCACATGAAGCAACATAGCGTATTTGTTTTAACCCTTAAAATGCCAAGAAAACCTGCATCTGAAAATGTCGTCTGTTTATGTCGTCTGCTGAATATTCTTGCAATTTTTTCAAACCTCTTTTTGCATACAGGCAAACAGTGTGGACCCTGATCAGACTGCTCCTAGAGGAGCAGTCTGATCTGGCTCCACACAGTTTCCAAAAAAGACTCTTAAAATCACAAGCAGATGACAAAGCAGACGACAATTGTTGTGATTGGCGGTTTAAGGGTTAAGGCGGCTAGATACACTAGTTGTAGATATTCTGCCATTTGTAACAAAGGAGACACTTTTTGTGACTTCTTGTATGTTTTTCTGCTCCACCCCACCCCACTCGGAAAAGAGGTCTACTCTACATGGAAAGACTGCTCCCAAGGGGAGCAAATTCTTTTCTTGTAGAGTTGACTATCTTTCAGGGAGGTGACAATTGACAAAGTTGTCTACCCTGAATCCATGCTGCTAAAATATTCTGACACCTTAAGTCTTTAGTATACTTGTCCGAAAATTGGAACAACTCCATTTCACAAATTCTTGATGTGTTTTAAAGTGCTGGATGAAAGGCATAGAGTGTAGACCCTGATAAAACTTCTCGTCTGACCTGGGTAAGCACAGTTTACTTAGGCCTGTCTCACTGAATACTTAGATCTGCAGAGTTGGCAAAGTACAAACATCCTAGATTTGAACGCGATACTGTTGGAAACGTATTATAGTCTATATAGGAACAGAATTGATGAGGACAGTTGTGAAGAGTAACAAACTGTAGCTCTGTTACCACTCTTGTTCAGTAATTGTAGAGCTTAGATATTACACTGTCAAACCTGTGCCTATTGTTTCCTAATCCACGCGTTTGTCCATCCATCTGTCAATCCACTGTAATTTTTGCCCAGAGCGCAGCCTAAAATTCCTACATTCCTCTTAGTTTGATTCATCTTACTTTTTCAGAGGACTGGATATACTTGGTAGATTTTCCGCCATTTCTACAAGGGAAATAACTGTTGCGAATTTCAGTTTGCTTTCCTGGAGATAAAGTCCCTTTTGAAAAGATTCAATCATACAAGCAAACACTTTGCTCCAAAGGGGAGCAAACAACGGCAAGCAAAGCCTTTACTTTTAGAGTAGACCAGAAGGGAGAACAAAACATTTTAACAGACACTTGACATTGAAAGACAAGACATGACATTGTACAGAGTAAAACACCTAGCTATGACTCTATTTCTGCATTTAGAATAGTGAGATTTTGCAGCCCCCAAATCGTTAATCACGGAAGACTGAAGTTTCGCCTCCTTACTGTATGTACATTTCATTGTTTTCCTATCTATATCGATATCGGCACGCTTACTTGAGATTGCAAGCACGCTTACTCGATTCCTTCGTGTTTCATGAAGATGATTGTGGTGATGTCTTAGAACAATTACGTCGCGGCAAAATCTATCAGCATTGTGCAAGCTCTGAGGCTATAAACGATTGAAAATGAACTAAACTATTTATAGCTTTATACTAAAAAAAGGTTTTTACACTGATATTGGGAATAATGCCCTTGTTGGGATATCAAAGGATGCGAGCTTAAACCAAAAGTGCAAATTGCAATCCTTGTGTACGTACAATCAGTAGAACATATATAATCGGTATGTTGAACAACAGATTTTCCTAAAGCTTAGCTACAATAAATCGGGGATACAGCATTTTTGCAGACTGCGATGACATAAATTGTATCAAATAATTAATGACCTTGTGCGTGGAAAAGTGTCGGCCGTCTAGAAGAAATTATTTTCTGATCTTTATTATACCTTAGCAGACAAGATGTTTTAGTAACATTAGGGAAAATTCTGGCGTTTAGTTAAATACTTCTAGAATACCATGTCTGGTTTGTACAAAACAACGTTGTATCAAAGGCCACAGACTGCTAACATTCATAGTGCACCGGGTTAGTTCCATACGGATAAAGTTCCAAATTAAATAGTTTGTTGTGCCTGTTTCCAAAGTGTCACCACGAAAACACCAATATAATTTTGACCCCCTTGTTAAAATTTGCTCAGCGAGGCGGTTCTAACAAGTACCCACAATCTATCCTTTGAGCAGAAATATGAAAAATATCAGAATTTTTTATCTGAAAATTTTCAATTTTTGGTGGTAAAATTCTCAATATATTTGAATAGGTGTGTTTTCGTAATGCTGTTTGTTAGTGCAGAAGGAATATTACTGCTCAAAACCGAACAAAAAACAAATCTATAGGAAAGTTAAAGTCATCCCATTTATCGTAAAACCTAGTAGTGATGGTTCCAATATCGATCTAAAGTATAAATCCTAGTATGATGAAGAGGTCATCGTTGCCGATGTTTCTTTCATTGCAAGATCACGTGGGTAAAACATAGGATGATTTAATATCTTTGAAGCCCGAAGGGCTTGTCGGAGACATTAGAGTAGCCTTGTGTTTTTTTAATTATCCAGTGCTAGCTAAAATCTGAATTTCAATTCTTATATTTACATTTTTATTTTATACATGCAATTTTCGATAACACTCTACCTAACAGGAAATGTTTTCCTAAAACCCCGGATTAAAATTTGTTTGAATTAACGTCAGATTTGAATTCATTTTGATATAGTTTTACTGAACTGTCTAGTGTGAGTATGCATGTATAAAATACTCTTGTGAATGCTTGATGCGGGACCTTTTTACCATGTTGTGTCCTGCTTGTGGACTTATTGTGGTGTTTGTTGAATCCTATCTAGCACTGTGACTACCGCATTTGGGGTAGAGAGAGAGCTGGCTTCATAGCTTTTTAATGACAGATTCTATCTGTCATTCTTCGTTGCCACACACGGTTTTAGAGAAAGTGCCTTTGACTACTATTAAATTTCGTATTTATCCGCGCACAAAAGTAGACCCAAAGTTTTATTGTGTGTATATTAGTACGCCATTGAAGATCTATCCATACAAAAGTAGTGCGACTTGTGCTTGATCTATGGTGAGTCGCTGAGAAAACCCGCCTTAATACATGTGCGAGCAACAAAGGCGCAGATCCGCCTGCGCGTCCGCGCAGGCTGATCAGCGCCTTTGTTGTTCGCTATAGCTCATTTTTCGACGAAGAAGCGTCTCACAAACTTAATGGATAACAGAATGATACCTGGAATTTATTAGTTTCTCATAGAATCTGTCATTTCAGGGCTGTTCAGTCCTTTGATCTTTGATTTGTTGCATATGTTCTGTCTGTCATATTTTGTTTACTGTACATCTTGGTGCCACTAGCAGGCTATATCCTGTGACTGCGGCTCTTGACATTTTCGATCCTATTTTTCTATAATATAAACCTTTTTGTTTGCAGTACGAATCATTAGTCCATACATCCCAGTAAGCATTCTACATAAATCTATAGCGGGCCATTATCAGCCCGTCAGGGTAGATAACGGCCCGCTATAGATTTATGTAGAATTGTAGCTGGGATATTGAACAGGTGATTATTTTCCTCGAGCCTTTCCATAAAACACAATATATTTTGCATAACGGATGGCTTGGTTATGTTGTAAAGGCAAATATATATATATATAAGTTGCTGAGGTTAGGCGATCAGTACCAATGCTAATAAGTACGCCAGTACATCAGTGGTGCTCACATCTCATAGTCAGACAGACAGTGATCAATTTTTGTGGGTCGCAACGCCAGGAAATGCACCGTAAGATATGTGTGCCTAGCGAAGATTCAGATCAGCCTGTGCATTCGCACAGTCTGATCAGAATTTTCAATGGCAGACAACGAGGACTTTGATCAAACTGTGCGGATGTGCAATCTGATCTGAGTCGTCGTTTGGGGCACATATCAAACGGTACGTTCCCTCACGTTGCGACTCAAAAGATTTTACGGAATGCAGACCGTAAATAAGTGGTCATTGGCAAGTTTGGAAAGCTGAACAACACACAATGGATGTAATAATGTCAGACCTTTTAGACGGAAATCTCAGTAATTTGTCTGTCTCGGCCAGTAATTAGATTCCAGCTTTGCAGCTACGTATATCAGCCAAAGGCTGAAGAGAGATACAATGGAGAAAACTACAGACTGCTAAAGCCTAATGTCCTATAAAAGGGACACTGGCAAACAGTGTAGATCCAGATCAGACGCCGCAGAACGCGGCGTCTGATCAGGGTCTACACTGTTTGCTTAAAGTTCAGATATTTCTATAAAACATGACAATAATAAAAAAAACTAACCGGACACTCCTTATATAGGAAATGAACCCATTCAAAGAGTTAAAGTAGAAGAATCCACTCAGCATAAATGGATTAATGTACAATCAGAAACGCTTTTTATTCAGACTAGGGAAAAATTCTTAATTCGCTACTAACCTGGCGCAAATGAAGGAATCTGGGTGACGGGGCAAGGTTGCGGGGAGGTGGAGGAGGGCGACACAGAAACTATGAAGACGTTTAGGTAATTGAACTTTGCCTACAGTAATGTTAAGCGGGTGTAATACAACTGCAAGGGAAACAACTGCTTTGTCTACCATAAAAGGAAACTTTCAGGATAAGCCCCATTCCAGAACAGGCTATTCCAGTGGCGTTGTTTGACAACACAAGAATCTCCATGTGTCCCGGCTCCTGTTGAGTCGTCATCTTTGCTTCATTAATAATTTTATCTATTATTTATTTGTTGTCTATAATAATTCATGGATGAGTTAGAAGACCATCACACGGACCGAACAAATATATGTTTTTACCCATATGTAAGCTGAGGAGCCCGTAAAGCCAGCTTAAGGCCCGTACTTACCCTATAGACACCTTGCTTTGGCGTACACCTAGATCAAATGGGCCGCGTCATGGGAAATGAGCCGTTATAGAATATGCGAACAGCAAAGTTTCAGGCGAGCCTGCGCATCCGCGCAGTCTCGCCAGACCCTATGCGTTCTCTTAATCGGTAAGTCAAGGGGAAACTTCAGCCAAAGATTTAGACATGTGCCATTGCTAAGGGACCGGGCATGCATAGTGAAAGATTGATTCAACGTAAATTCCGAAGACTCCTTCTCTTGCGACGTGGCTAAAATTATTTCTGTTTCGGTCTGAAGTGTCTACAGTCAATACCCAGTTTTAACCATATCGTCAAGAACTCATTTTAAGGATAAGTTTGCTGCCAGAAGGTAGAAAACGGTTATACCCACAGATGAATGGATTCGTTGGCTGCGAGATAAAGGGTAGAAGACTTTATGGGCCAGTGAGAATTTCCGGACCTGAAATCGAAACTCAGATTATCCTGTGCACTCGCACAGTACGCTAACAACCTATATATTGTAGAATGTCTAGATGTACTCGTTTCATTGCGATGGAAAGTAGGTCGATTTTGCCAATATTAAAAGCAGTCACTTTGGCTATATTAAGGTCTTAGCCCATAAATCCCCAGTGGATTAGCCACCCCCTTCCCCCACACTCACCACTCCCCCCACCCCCTCCTCATTAAAATTTCAGACAGGTTACTATCAAATGGTAGTTTATTTGTTTGTTATTATTATTGTTATTATTATTTTTATTATTAGAAGTAGTAGTAGTAGTAGTAGTAAAGACAGTCCTCTATTTTTTGCAAATATTTCAAGTCCTGATCAGACGTCGCGTTCCCAGGCAACCGATCTATTCTACACTGACTGACAATGTTCTTATTCTGGAATGGTTTAATGGATTAATATAAAGTATTGGTAGCGTTGGATGGAGGACGGTCTAAATCCCTATTGATTTTAACAAAGGCATTTAAACTCAATTTCCTGCTAAGGCGTAATGTGGGTGTATTATGAACTTTTTTTCCAATTTATAGAACATATCTCTCAGAGAATTAGTCGCGTATGTGGGCATTCAAAAACAATTCATAATGGCATTTGCACGGTTCGAACGTAAACACAATTAGCAGTTTCCAGTTTCTTCTGATTTTTGCAATATAGCTGCAATAGAACGGGGTTTCGCCATTGTTTGAAAGGGACACAACTTTTTAGCATGGCTGCTTGAATTCCTGAAAACTTTGGTTATTCACTAAAGAAGTCTACTCTAAAAAAATAGAGCGGGCGCAAACTATTTCCTTTCAGGGTAGATCTCTTTTCGGAAGGGAGTCAAAATATTTTTGACAGTTGACTATTTTGAAAGTGTATGCATCCCTCCTTACTAAACCCAGGGTTTGCAATCAGATATTAAGAACTAGTAGGGACTTAGTTAAGAAGAAACAACAGCAAATGAATCAGAATAAAAAATAAATAAAAAATAATAATAACAATATTAATACATGGATATCTCTATATTAAAATATGTTTTGGTTTTAGGGGAAGTGATACATTTTCAAAATTGTTTTTATTCTTTTTAGAAACGGGGTATACTCTATAAGGAAAAACACAAGGTCCATTTGGGAGCACATTATTTCCTATTCGAATCATCCGCTTTTCAGGAGTGTTTGATGTGTTTAACCCATTTAAGCCTGGCGTCCCATAAATGGGACATAGGCAAACAGTGTAGATTCAGATAAGACGCAGAATGCGGCGTCTGATCAGGGTCTACACTGTTTGCATTAAGTTCAGAAATTTCTACAAAACATGATAATAATAAAAACTAACCAGACACCCCTTATATATGAAACGGGCCTGTCCAAAGAGTTGAGGTAGAAGAATCCACTTGGCATAAATGGGTTAAAGGCAAACAGAAAGTCAGAAAACTAGTCTCCATTGTATTAATGGCGAAATATCTACCAACCCAGCAGGCACACAATATTAACATAACGCGATTCAACGTTGATTAAACGTCTTGACGTTGAATCAACGTTAAATCGACGTTGTTTCAACGTTGACAGGCACACAATGTTAAAATAACGCGATTCAACGTTGATTCAACGTCTTGACGTTGAACCAACATTGAATCGATGTTGTTTCAACGTTGTGTGCTCGCTGGGCCTATCAGGTCCCCATCAATATGTTGTTTTTTTTTATTATTATTATTTTTTTTTTTTTTCTAAATAAAAGCTTATAAGAGGATTCTTGACAAAACTGACAAAAATGTACACAATTAAAGACATACGAAACAAAGGTAATAGGGAATCCAGAAAATACCATATTCACGAAGCACAGTCCATCCGAACCACAAAAAGAAGAAGAAATGATTACCAAATAATGACAAAACAAACGCCATATATAAATCAGCGATGAACAAACAAATCATAACTGCAACAGAGGAACCGGTCAATTAAAAAAAAAAAAAGAAAAAAAAAAAAAAAAAAAAAAAAAAAAAAAATATATATATATATATATATATATATATATATATATAAAGAAAAATAAAAATAAATACACTGACTATGGCTGGGGTGGGGTGGGGTGGGGTTGGTGGGGTGGGTTGAGAAGGGGTTAAACCAGTTTAAGTCGCGCGAAACCTCACCCCTAATTCTGACGCAGCTCAAAACTACAAACATATGTCATTCCGCACAGGGGTTCTCTGCTTCATCTAACATTGCAATGAAACACGTTTAATTATAAATACTGTGATGAAATAAAACATTGCGAACACAAGAAAACCATGAACAGGACCACGCATCTGCTTTTCAAAAGTACCCTTTTACATACAGACAAGAAAACATTGATGCAAAGCATCAATACGCCGGGAAACTAATCTATCATGTATCACTTAGCTCCCTATAGATCGTAGTATAGTGAAAAAAAAAAAGGTTATAATTTATGAAAGGTTGTAATTATCTAAATTATCGCAATACTCAATGATAAAAAACATTATAGACGTTTCATAGCTATGTAAAAAAAAAAAAAAAAAAAAAAAAAGAAAAAATCAGCTATGATCGTCTGTTTTCTAGCCCGCATACATAATTACATGTCGCTATCCATAGCCTAAGCCGAACATACTATATCCGAAATCATCTATGTAGCAGTGTTTCGTTCTTTTCTCCACTCATAACGTTTTCTTTCGGCCCGAATCTTTTCATGCTTGAATATCAAATTAAACTGTATTACTAAACCAGCTTATAATCCGTTCGATTTGAGAATGTATATTTCCAATTGTAAACAAAGAAAAATATCTTTTATTTCTTCTTCGTAGTACGACGAAAAAAAACGAAATGAAAAAATTCAAACAGGTACGAATATTGACAGCAACAAGCTCATTTCAGGTCGAATGGTCAAACTGGGGCTCCTACGGGAAAACTGCTCATTTCTCTTTTAAATGAGCAAAACCCACATTGCTACATTCATTCTACACAGTACTTCCCATTTTTTTATTTCACTATGTTAACAATAGCACAGTTCTCTGCTGCAAAAGTGTGGCTTTGAATAATAAAAAAAGTGCGTAGGGGCTGGGCGGTGGGTGGGGGGAGGGGGGGGGGATGAGGAATAGTTATATATAATCCCACGAACAACCCTATTAAACTGGAAGAAAACCGATGTCTCCAAATGCATACACATTTTACAAAAAAAACCTCAAACAGATACGCCCGGCGTAAATAACCTATTTCAAAATGTAGAATGACGTCACTGTATACTAATGGCGTTACAAAACGATATTCGAAAATTACACAGTTGCGTCCACTTAGGTTACAAACGAGGTTAAAATTGCACCTGAAATCATCTGGCGTTCTTTTTTTTTTTTTTTTTTTTTTTTTTTATTTTTTGGACTGTCCCGAGGAAAGTTTGAAAAAAAAAACAAAGCTATATATTCGAGTCGTATTGCGAGAAAAAAGCTTTTCGGACACCTCCGTTAAATCCGTCGAAGCCATTCAAAGATAAACGTTTGTGTGTGTGTGTGCGTGCGTGCGTGTGCGCGCGCGTTTTTTGTTTGTTTGGTTTTGGCATATTATCAGGAGCGAATGCGGAGATAATTCCCAAAGATCCATTATTATTAACATGGTGGAATACACGGCACATTACGAAAACACGCCTATTCAAATATATAGAAAATTTTTCCTCCAAAAATTTTAAAATTTTCAGATAAAAAACTGTGATATTTTTCATATTTCTGCTCAAAACATAGATTGTGGGTACTCGTTAGAACCGCCTCGGCTAATTGAGCAGAAATAAGAAAAATAATGTATATCCCTGTTAACCCCAGTTTTACAATATAAAAGTGGGGTTTAAGGGGTTCATAATTATATAGGTATGTTTTCGTGATGATGTATACATTTGAAAAGACAATATTGCCACAACACGATATTTGCATATCCACAACTGATGTGTTTTGATAGGATTGTTGTAAGGTCGACAACCTCATATTACTAAGACGGTGCCTTAGTTCCAGATAAGGAGATGATATTATTGATAATTCAGGAGTTCCTGTTATGTTTGCATAACACCATACGCCGCGGGTACTCAAAAGTATGAATATCGCTTTGCATGAAGAAACTTAAAGTGCACACGCAATATGTGTTTTGGTGCAAAACAACTAAACCTCCTATCGAAAACAATCTCACTTTGTGGGAGCCCTGGTTTAATTCCAGTTTATTGCTATTAATTAGACACACGAGAAGTATTTTATCGGCATATCCCATTTATCAGTCTGCATTCTTTTCATAGGGTAGGTCTGAATTCAACCGACATCTCCAGATAAAGTGTCGTGTGCGTTATGGTTTCTTTGTTAAATAATGCAAACTCAGTCGTTGACTTGCGTATTATAGGCAACTCGACGACTGGGTTTGCATTATTTTACCAAGACGCAATAACGCACAAGTCTACCGAGGAATCATGAAAACAGAAAACAGTGTTGTAAGATAAGGATTACATGCTCTTCCGCTTCGACGAGAAAAAAGAAAAGAAAACAAAACGGACACACTCTAATAACATTTCTACTGAACATCCTTCTGGAACCCTGGTAATCAAAACGCGTGAGGTGATAATTACGTCCTAATACCTGAGCTATCAAATCATCTCATTGTTTATGAGTGATTAATGACAGATTAGAAAGATGTGGGTATCGATATTTGTTAAATATTTGAAACGGTTCATAGTGAGGACCTCCCCTTGCTTTAGGAATAGAATTGTATGCATTTTAATCCAGATCATGTGGAATAATAGAATAGATGAATTAGATATATGTATGAAATAAGGCTTTACCTTTTGACATTGTTGTTAGGTGTTGATTTTCAACACCAGAAATGCAACTGTAACAATAGTCTTATCCACCATTTTTATGAGCATGAATGTCAGGTTCTTGTTCAAACCTTCTGCCATTCTGAATAAAATAAAATAAAAGAACTGCATCATAGGAAAAGAACCGTTATAGCATATCGAGGGTTGAGCGCAAGACTATTGTAACTCAAACATATTTTTGAAACCCTTGTTTAGGGGCAACTTGGACCCCTTTGTAAACAATGCAAATTTAGGTGCCATTGCTCATACGAGCAATGGCACCTAAATTTTCATTGTTTACAGAAAGAAATGTTGTAATCTTCATAACGCCTTCATGATGAGGAGATTAGGTTTGGGAAAAAACAACCATCTGACTTACGCTAGTCTTGCGCTCAACCCTCGATATGCAAACAACAATGGTTCAGGCGAACCTGCGCTTCCTGTGCCAGAACATATGCTGTACGGTCACTACATAATGGGTAGGCCATGGGGCAACTTCAGCTAAAGGGCCGAGCATACGCAATGAAAATCAGCATTCTTTTTATTGGGAGCGTCTGAATAACGTTGGCATCTCGACATAAAGTGTCGTATTGAACAGAGGCAAATCGCAACTCATTACAGCTCCAAACTGTAAACGTGTGTTCGCTTCAAACACCAGAGTGAAAGACTTATAATTACACACACTATGATGAAACAAAGTAAAGAGCTCCATGGCGATCTGAAGCCAGAACACAAGACAAACCTCAAATAGGACCTCACTGGGCCCAACCAAGGATTATTGTTAATCAGCAGCCAACCTTCTGAACAAGTTCAAGTTCACAAGAACACGTAGTTTCTGTCTAGCAATCTTTATGGGAACTACTCTGTGTGAAACGTGTCCTATGTGACATTTGAACCGGGACTCAGCTTTTCATACAAAATTGCATGTGCGTCCAGCGAAGACACAGATCAGCGTGCGTATCCACACAGACTGACCAGAATCTTCGCTGTTCGTCGGAAGAGGCGATGGGTCCTTGGCTAGCCACCCAGTCCTGAAAAACTCTGATCAGACTGTAAGTTGCGCAGGATGATCTGAGTCTTTCCTGGTCACATATTCACTCTTGTAGGAAATGCTACTCCTGTCATGTTAAAGTAAAAGTCCAATAATAGCGGGTACCTTCTCTATGGATATATAAATAATCCTTGCAGGTATTATGTATACTAGCCCAAACTGCCAACGCAACAAGATTTTCTGCTGTAACTTTTGAACCAGAAGAGATACGAACACAAAACTTTCGATTTTCCGGTTCTACACAGTTACCTTTATCTCCGTATACTCCATTGTCATGGTTGGCCGCGAGTCATTGAGCACGGAGTCCAGGGTACAAAACCCTACAAAACAACGTGAGTGTTATGGAATGGCCATCGAAATCTCAAGACTTGTCGCCGATAGAGCAGATATGTGACCTGCTTCACAGACGTGTGCGCAGGACGTCCGGCCACAGACGTTGCGTCAACTTCAGCAGGCGTTAATGCAAGAATGGAACAACATTCCAGTGAACGTGATTCGGTGGTATTTAATCTCAATGAGACGACGTTGTCGCGCTGTGAGTCAATCTGCAGGAGGCGGGGGGGTGGCGGGGGGGGGGGGGGGGGGCACAAAAGGTACTGAATTGTGTTAACTTTTGAAAACCACACTAGTGACGTGTTTGTGCTGATTCTGGCGTTATCTGAATGAATTAAGCCACAAATGTTCCGATGTGTCACAGGATAATTAGTCAATAAGTGTACAGTGAAACCTGTGTAAGAGAGCCACCTCTGAGACTGACTTTAGTGGTTGATGTGGAAAGGTGATGTCTTATAAAGGTACATGTCATGTAATTTTGCTAGCAAAATTACATGACATGTACCTTTATAAGACAGCCATCTTTCCACATCAACCCTCACTGTTTAAAGTCGGTCTCATAGGTGGCTCTCTTACACAGGTTTCACTGTATCACATTTCATTAACTTCTATCTTAAAATAGATGACACATTTGAATTTGAAGTCTTTGTTGCGTTGGCAGTTTGGGATAGTATATATGGGAATAAGGGTGAGTCCCCAGGAGTTTAATGTTTCTGCTGACATTCCAAGGCGGTATCTCTATTGTACTTCTTCTTTGTTTGTGCGTAAGAGTTTTTATATGTGGTGTTTGTTTTGTTAATGTTTGTTCCTCGTCGCGTCGTCTTACGGTGCCTCGAATAGGCTGTACTTCCTGAGTATCTTCACTTATATTTTTGTACATTGTGGTGAACGCTACTAAAATGGTTTTCACACAAAGAACATGAATGATTTCGCTTCTGTTCAGGATGGTTTATATACATATAAATGCACAAAGTATTCGAGTATTAGACACTTACTAATACAGTCCATAGGCCCAGAGGGGTCACCACGCACCCCTAAGGAACCTCCGGGAGTGGTATCATTTTGTTCAGGGGACAACACTGGTTAGAAATCGATGGTCCCATTTTGGGATGGTCCCACCATTTTAGATGGTTTCGGAAATCGTCGCCAGGAAAACTGAGAAAACTTATTTATGGTCTTATTTCAGCTTGTGATGATCTTATTTCTCAAACTGTTTGGTACTAATTGTTGATATTTAAGACTAGAATACACAGTTCTGATGTTTAATTCTATATTTTAGCCTTTTGGATGTCTCACCCATAATGGCAGCCATCTTGAAATGGACTTTTTATTTTTATTTTTGCCAGAGTTTGAATATTTTTCATACTTCGTTGCAAAGATAAATTTAAAGCAAAGTGAATGCATCTTGAAATGGATTTTTTATTTTTATTTTTGCCAGAGTTTGAATATTTTTCATACTTCGTTGCAAAGTTAAATTTAAAGCAAAGTAAATGCATCTTGAAATGGATTTTTTATTTTTATTTTTGCCAGAGTTTGAATATTTTTCATACTTCGTTGCAAAGTTAAATTTAAAGCAAAGTGAATGCATCTTGAAATGGATTTTTTATTTTTATTTTTGCCAGAGTTTGAATATTTTTCATACTTCGTTGCAAGTTAAATTTAAAGCAAAGTGAATGTTTAGTTTCAATGATAATGACAATGTGCTGAGTTTATTTTGGAATGTAGCCACGTGTTTATTATAGAAACAACGCCTTTAGTATGGCTTCCAAGATGAGCAGGCTAGTTTGAATCATCGGACATGTCAGAAGGTGCATTTTCTGAGAGCGGCTCATATACAAAGGATCATTAAGGAAACTCTGTCCGTGTACAGGACCTGTAAGGTCAATGTACAGCCACAGATGTGCTGAATTATTCCATGGCGCATCGAATTACGCACCCTCATTCTGAAATATAAACAGAATTAGCCGCAACGTCCAAAAACAGATATTTAGACATGCGTACCCAGCGAAGATTCAGATCAACCCGCGCATTCGCGCAGTCTGATCAGAATCTTCACTGGGTGGATTTTTGGATAGCCAATGATGAACAGTTTCTTCCTGCAGACAACGATAACTCTAATCAGACTGCATGAATGCACAATTTGATTTGAGCGTTCGCTGGGCGACCCTGTCAAAAGGTACGTTTTTTTTCAAGTTGGGGTTGTAATCATTATGAAACCCAAGTTACAGATAGATGATCCACTTACTGATTTGCTTATTGTAATATTAATTGGTATACAAAATATTAATTGAGCATGCATAAATGCATATAGGATTTCTGACAAGGGTTAAGCTCAAATGATTTAACCGTAAAATCCGGAACGTTTACGTGTGACCTCACAGGTTTACGGGCTAATGAGACAACACAGTAGCTACAATGATTTGAAGCAAAAAAAAAAAAAAAAAAATAGGCGAGACTTCTTTAACGCTAATCAAGCTACGTTAGTTGTGTTTAATGGTTATTCTTTGCAAAATACGAGTTTGCATACAGTTCCATTGAAGCCTTGGGGGAGAGACACCCATCAGAAAATAAAAGGAAAGAAATGGAAAGAAGAAAATAATAATAAAGTCAGAGCAAACATATAAAAGAAAATACAAATGAAAGGCCACAATGACGCAGCACGGCGTTCCCTAAGCAGCGAAAGAAAAGATGAGGAAGAAACAAAGACAAATTGCAACGGCATCGTACTTTCAATAACCAACCTACACAAGAAGAAGATCAGCAACAAAAGAATCACCTTGAAACAGTCAGCCCAAACAGCCATTAGCGGGTTTAATCTAGTTTTACTCATTCGAAGTCGCGCCCTTAACCCTGTCATAATGAATAAATTAAGATGCCACGCCCACTTTTAATTTTCAGCCAGATTACTTGATCCAGTTTGTTGATACAATTTCACATAATTAATGACAAAAAGTGCAGATCCAGACCAGCTGGCTTCTATACTCTTTTCAAAGGCAGAGCAGATCCGGATTCAGCAGGGCCAGGTTTAATTCTTGTGCAGCTCCAAATTACAACCGTCTGTTCGTCAAAACTGCAATTAAAACAAAGTATAAGGCCCAATAGCAGTCTGAAGATAGAGCAAAACCCAGCAGACACATGACGTTTATACAACGTCGTCTCAATGTCAATGCAACGTCATGACGTTGCATTGACGTTGAGACGACGTTGTATAAACGTCATGTGCCTTGACGTTGAGACGACGTTGTATAAACGTCCTGTGCCCGTTGGGAAGAAATCACAAGTTGGACCTCGATGGGCTTGTCTATAAAAAACAGTAATCATTTTGCATTTGTTTGATGTTCTTACCTATATTAAACATTATGTTTCATTCACTGTTTTATTAAGTTTCTTTATATTAACCTACCTGTACTTAAAGAAGCTCAAAATCACAAAATCAATGTCAATGTCGTATAATAAGCTCAAATAAGCAGACATAGACAATAATATCAGTCCAAATATCTCATTGAAATAAATACCAGATGAGCTGGGACAATAAAACGTACCTTTTCCTATTTAGAAATAGCTTAAACCAAAATTCGCACGGTCGGATCAGCGTTGACACTTTGTGGTATTGTAATTTGCATGATGTCCATTGCTTAACCTTTTCGATCCTGTAGGCCGGGACAGATTCTTTTGCAAACAGTGTCGATCCAGGTGAGACGGCTCATAAGATTCTACACTGTCTCCAATCCTGTTATTGATTGACTGAACTCCGTATTTGCAACAATGAATGCATCCAAATTCAGAGATGGAAGAAACGCGGCGTCTACTTTAGAAACTCAGGGGTGATAGGGTTAAGTGTCCAACACTCACTGTATCCTGGCACCCAGTAAACACACAACGTCCTAACAACGTCGTTACAACGTCGCTGCAGCGACGTTGTAACGACCTTGTTGCGACGTTGTGTGTATCCTGACATGCTGTTTTCACCGGAAGTATCGGAGATACAGCCTGAGCAAAACGTTTGATCAGATCTACCCTATTCCATTCACTGACACATCAAGAGGTAAGAAAACTTGGACGTTGGCGATGACTTGTGGTTTAAACCCCCAGCCCCCACCACCCAGTAATTTTCCTATTAACCGCTCCAAGATCGTTCCTTATGCAGCTCTTCTTAGCACATACGTCAGTGGAATCTAATGTGGCGTTTTTGTTTTTCATTTTTTTTTAATTTGTTGTTGTTGTTGTTGTTTTTTTGTTGTTGTTTTTTTTTTGTTGTTTTTTTTTTTTGTTGTTTTTTTTTTTCATTGTTTTTCCGCATGGTTTCTTCTTTCGGTACCTCGTGAAGGCTGTGTTTCGTAATTGTTGCATTTTTGTCTGTATAGTTTCACTTATATTTGTGGGCAAATCTTATGATATGTATGATAAGTAATTAACCAATTTACGCCAGAATATTTTTTAAGAAACTCATCCATCATGAACTTTGGAAGGGTCCGTTGTATAGTCAAAGGGGTTTTATACAGAAATCGTCATAGTTGCTTTTATTATTGAAACTTTCTAATGTCATTGTAAACAGTGAAGACCCTGATCAGACGTCGCGTTAAGCGGCGTCTGATCAGGGCCTACACTATTTGCCCGTGTCCCTTTTATGGAACGCTAGGCATAAATGGGTTCATGTGTGCAAATATGTTGTGCAAATCCTGTATACATACATTTTTGAGTAATTATGTCATTCATAATTTTTGTTTCATACCACTAAAATTTTATCGGCGTAAATATCGTGTTCATCACCTCCTTTATTTTGATCGCTGGTAATAGATATATGCCCGAACGGCGTAAATTATTGTCTACGGGAGTCCCAATAAAGCTATGACTTTGGTAAATATTCTGATATAGATCTCGCTGGGTTTATTTGTCTATGACCCTGTAAATGTTTATAAATCAAGCTGAAAATCCAAACAGATAATTCCCTTTGTACATGTAAGTATCCTGTAAAACATTTACCTACAGAATAGTGTTGCCGTTATTGTTGTTGTTGGGATTCTTCAAAAGCACCGAACTCATTTCATACATCACGAAAACATACCTATATAATTTTGACCCCCTTAAACCCCACTTTTATATAGTAAAACTGGGGTTTACAGGGGTATACATTATTTTTCTTATTTCTGCTCAAAAACATAGATTGTGGGTACTCGTTAGAACCGCCTCGGCGAGGCAGTTCTAACGAGTACCCACAATCTATGTTTTGAGCAGAAATATGAAAAATATCGGAGATTTTTATCTGAAAATTTTCAGTTTTTTATCTGAAATTTTCGTTGTATTTGAATAGGCGTGTTTTCGTAATGGAATACTTCTAAGACTTGGTTTAATATGTCTGTTCAGGAAAAGTAAATTTAACATTATTTTGCAGCATTGCTCGTATCATCTTTCACCTTGTAAAACAATAGTCTCTTTTCAAAGTTTTCAAAACGGATTCATTGATTCCAAAGGAGCAGCATTACGAAACCACGTTTTTTTTTTTAATATATAAAAAAATATATAACCTCCAAAACTGAAAAAAAAATCGGATAAAAACTCTGAAAAGAAAGTGATAAAGAACATGAACCCCACCCCCCCCACCCCACCACCCCCCCCCCCCACCACCCTAAAAAAAAAAAAAAAAAAAAAAAAAAAAAAAAACACCGCAGCACGCAGCGACAAGGCCAAACAAAGAACAAACAACACTTGAGCCTTAAAATGGTCAGCAGCAAAAACTATCGAGCTAGGTCGGTTGTGATCGTGGTGTGTGTGTGTGTGTGGGGGGGGGGGGGGGGGCGTGGGGAGCGTAGGGGGGAGGGAGGAGAGATGAGAGGTTAAATCGATCTAAATCTAATTTAAATTCGTTAGATATTTTCTTCAGCTTTTTAAATTCTTGAAATAAATAATCGAATTCTTGAGTGTAAGAATGTCAGAGCTGGCCATTTTTCGCTGAGATACGTTAACATAATGTGTGCGAAATGAGAGTATTTAGAATATCTTACACATCGGTACAGTGTGATCAAGGCACTCGCTCTCCACCGTTACATGCTATTCTAACCCAGGATTCTGAGCAGGACACGGAGGTCGATCAGCAGTGCACGAAGACCCTGATCGATCTGCGCGCGTACTTTGACATTTGTTGTCCGCATATGCACGAAGACACCCATTTGCTTAGACTTGCCCGGCCTCCAGTCTCATGACTATTAAGGCTAGTCACTCGTGACCACTGAGTCTTCATAGTCATGATATTATTTTGGTTTTATTTAAACTGGTAAGTACGCGTACAACTGCGCAAATTGCATGAAATGTCAAATATGTTTTTGAGAAAAATAGGAAAACATATAATCAAACTATCGTCTGCTGAATAAGCCCAGAGAGTGGTACCGGTTAGTATTTATGTGTAATGTAGACACGTATTCTCCTATACTACAGTATAACCTCAGTGGCTCGAACACGGATGGCTCGTTTACCGTGGATGATTCGAACTCTTTTTTCAGTCCCTACAAAATTCTTCCAATAGCTCAAGAATACAAATATGTAATGATTTTTTTTCTTATTTTATCATAGAATTATATGTTGTGTGTACTCCTTAGAATCGCATCGATGAGGCGATTCTAATGAGTACACACAACATACAATCATTGTGTAGAAAATCGAAAAGATTTCCCTAAATTATCGTTATTTGCTTCCTGAACTGGTGCCATGATTACCCTCAGTGGCTCGAACTACCCATGTCTCGAACGAATTTCCATGGTCCCGAAGATGTTCGAGCCATTGAGGTTCGACTGTATATAGGGTATAAGGGTAAGCATGTTTTCGTTTGCTTTAGTAGGCGATTTTTATTTAATTTCTTCATTGTTTTATTTTGATGTATGTGTGTTCTGCTGATTCTATGAGTCTTTTAATACTTAAATTTGCTTTATTGTACTTGAAAACCCAATATTCCGCTTTTTCTTCATATATTTAATCTTCTGTTAGACATAAATATGTCTTGCTGTACTTAAAAATTCAATATACCGACGTTTTCTCCTTATTTTGGCCGTGCCAAGCGAAAAAGTGCCTCCGAGCATGAGCAAAAATTTCAAATCATCCTGCACATGCACCGTCTCATCCAGGTCTTTGCTTTGCATTGAAACATGCTATAGTATCAAATGTTTCTGTTTTTGGATAGCGAAGACTCCGATCAGACTGCGCAGATGCGCAGGCTGATCTGAGCCTTCGCTGACCGCTTCTTCCCGAAGACATGTTTTCGCATGGCGTGACCCAAATTATCCCGAAAAATATCATGACCTATATATCTCTGGATGAGAGGACAGCCTAGATGAATAGTTTTCGAATTTCTCCATAACAACATATGTTGTAGGTTGAGTACCTTCATTGAGTAGCACAACATATGTTTTCGTGGAGAAAAAAGAACAAACATCTGTAAATTATGGTTCCAAAATTCGCCTTACCTTGAACGATTGTTTATAGGTATACGTTTAATATAGGTGTGTGTCAATGTAATGTGGTCAGTCTTCGCATCTACGCAGTCTGACCAACAACTGCGCTAACAGTGTTAGATTTGGAAACATTACGAAAACACGCCTATACAAATATATAGAAAATTTCATCTCCAAAAACTGAAAATTTTCAGAAGAAAAACTCTGATATTTTTCCTATTTCTGCTCAAAACATAGATTGTGGGTACTCGTTAGAGCCGCCTCGACGAGGCGGTTCTAATGAGTACCCACAATCTATGTTTTTGAGCAGAAATAAGAAAAATAATATATACCCCTGTTAACCCCAGTTTTACTATATAAAAGTGGGGTTTTAGGGGGTCAAAATTATATAGGCATGTTTTCGTGATGAATAAGTACGTATAGCAAAGGATCTGATTAGATTGTGCAGCTTCCATTAGCTTTTGCTATTCGCCAAGACCCCGAAAGTACCTTAATGATTGCGCCTCGCGTTTCAGGTTGGTATTTTTTAACACTTAGCACTCTGGATAAAATTTTCAGCAGGCATTTTGAATTTTTTTTTTCTTTTTTTTCCCAAAGAAACAGGAGATGACATTTCATGCACAATGTCTCCTTAGGAGACAATTTGCATGAAATGTCTTATCCTGTTTTCTGGGAAAAATAAGAAAAAGTATTATCAAATTTGTCGTCTGCTGAATATGCCCAGAGACTGGTGAAGGTTAATAAAATGGACGCCTACAGAATTTTACCACTTCTAGTATGTGTTTTTTTTTTTTTTTGTTTCCTTTCTTTTCCTCGATAACGGAAACGAACATTAATGGATGGAAGTCTGATGGCGATGTGCAAGGAGATGACATAAATGTCAGGCAATGCCTGCACTAAAAATCAATAGAGTCTGTCTGCAGAAACTGTTGGAATTCCGACTGACTGCATATCAAATTGTACTCTATACCATTTCAGCAACCTCAAACGAAACAGTGCCTTTGGGCATGCGCTAAATGTGCGGAATCACATCATCTTGCGCATGCGCAAGGTATCATCCAGGTCTTTGGTCTCCTTGATACATTCTATGGTATCCAATGATTCTGGTAACGGACAGCGCAGGCCCTGATCAGACTGCGCAGATGCGCAGGCTGATCTGGGCCTTCATTGTCCGCATATGCCCGAAGACACGATATCA
The DNA here is from genome assembly GCA_964016985.1 of Anodontia alba. Lineage (NCBI taxonomy): Eukaryota > Metazoa > Mollusca > Bivalvia > Lucinida > Lucinidae > Anodontia > Anodontia alba. Next base: position 71,651,052 of record OZ024828.1, on the reverse strand, counting down.
CATGGCTCAGCCCATGTCATTTGAACGGCATACCGGCTTTCCTAGAGAATATGGCATGTGCGCCAAGCTAAGACTCAGATCAACGCAGTTTGAGGAGGGTTCTCACATGGCATTTTGTCGGTAGCCAATGATTGTATTCAGGCGAACGGCAAAGACTCTGATCAGCCTGTGCCGATGCGCAGGCTGACCTGAGATATCGCTGGGCGCACTGCAGTCTTGTAGGAAATGCTGTGCCCCGGCTCATGCGTGCCGTATTAAAAGGATACTATGTCCTGAGCTTGAGCCGAAACACAAAACAGGCTGCTCATTTGCATATTCTTGCTAGGATGTTCGCGTGTCTATACATGAATTTTGCTTGTAAGAACATCGAAGTCCCTATCGGAGATCAGAAGATGGCCTTGGTTCTCGCGTATACATGGAAATTAGACAGAACGTTGATTTCACGTGCTCTGTTTCACTTCATATACATCTGGCGAAAAATATGCATCGTTTTATTCAGTGTTGTTTGAAACGATCTACAGTCGAACTTCAATGGCTCGAACAAATTTGGGACCATGGAAATTTCTGCGAGATATGGGTAGTTCGAGCCACTGAGGGTTAATCATGGCGCCAAGTGAAGAAGAAATAGCGGTAATTTAGGGAAATATTTTCGATTTTCTACAGAATAATAGTATGATGAGTGTACTCATTAGAATCGCCTCGATGAGGCGATTCTAATGAGTACACACAATATACAATTTCATGATAAAATAAGAAACAATCCCTGAATATTTGTTTTTCTTGAGCTACCGGAAGAATTTCGAAGGGACTCAAAAACGAGTTCGAATTAGCCACGGTAAGCGAGCTATTAATGTTCGAGCTATATCGGTTCGACTGTACTTATTTTGAGACTTTACTACTTTCTGATGCGACTGAAGAACAGTTGCAAGAGGATGGGCTACAAAATTTATGCAGTAAATTGCGTGCGTTGTTGATATACCCAGTAATGCATGCGTGGTTGATATACATGTACCCAGTATTGCATGCGCGGTTGATATACCCATATTGCATGCATGGTTTATATACCCAGTATTGCATGCGTGGTTGATAAATCCAGTATCATGGTACTGTATGCGCAGTTGATATACCCAGTATTGAATGCGTGGTTGATATACCCAGTATTGCATGCGTTGTTGTTATATCCAGTTAGGTTAACTTTTCTTACCTCTTCAGACTGAAGGACAGTCTGCAATCTGTTACAGAAGTTTGTGTGTGTGTGTGTGTGTGTGTGTGTGTGTGTGTGTGTGTGTGTGTGTGTGTGTGTATGCGTGTTGTTTTATGGCCACTTCAACCCATTAGGACCATGTCGAGCGCGGTCAGTTTACCGAACTTCAATTTTTCCTAGTCAGACTTAGACCTCTGAGGGATTAACCAGTACTTGTGCACATTATTTCGCCAGAACTGTTACAGAAGGTTGGCGCCTAACTACAGTCAAAACTTAACAGCTTGAACACCGATGGCTCGCTAATCTGAACTAATTTTTGAGTCCCACGAAGTTCTTCGACGGTTAAAAATAATATATATTTAGGGAAATTTTCTGATTTTATCATACAATTGTATGTTGGGTACCCATTAGAATCGCCTCATCGAGGCGATTCTAATGGGTGAACTCAACATACTATTATTGTGCACATTTCCCTAACTTATCGCTTTTTGCTTCCTGACTTGGCGCCAGGATTAACCCTCACTGGCGCGAAACACCCATAACTCGAACAAAATTCCATGGTCCCTATGATCTTTGAGCCATTCAAGTTCAACTATCTATAGATTGGAGCTGTATCAGCATTAAGAGTAAGCTAGCTAGGCTTCGATCAAGCAAAACTAGTTCAAGTCCCGTTCCAAGGCGGCTCCTCCTTCCTATGTATTTTTTTTTTTTTTTTTTTTTTTTTTTTGTATGTAAGTTATTGCAACTTTACTATTGTGTCTTGTCATAGGTTTGTTCCTCATTCATATTTTCTTTCGGCTGTGCTCCCGTGATTTTGACTTTTCCAGGTTAACCCCATTTAGTTTTTTTAAACGCATGCAGAATAATGTGGTCTTATACTTTCAAGCAGGGACTTTAAAACGGGATCATTTTAGTAGACAATGTACCTTCCTATTCTTTCCTTTTAGAGTGAGCTCCTTTTCAGAAGGGAACAAAACAATTTTGAAAGCGCTACCTCCCCGTGAAAGTACGCCCATTACCCTTAAATATCATCAGCGAAAGACGAAGGTTATGTCCTCGGTTTTGAGCAGCTTCGGTCGGGAGCTTCATTGAAACATTTATTTTTATTTAGATTATGAAACGCCTATTCAAATATAACTAACATTTTACCACCAAAAAACAACGTTTTCAGATAAAAATTCTGATATTTTTCATATTTCTGCTCAAACGCATCGTCGAGGCAGTTCTAACGAGTACCCACACTATGTTTTTTAGCAAAAATAAGAAAAATAACGTATACCCCTGTAAACCCTAGTTTTACTATATAAAAGGGGGGTTTATGGGGTGGGGGGGGGGGGTCAAAATTATACAGGTATATTTTCGTGCTGTGCGGGCAAATGAAACCCTAAAAATTCGATAATGTGCAGGCTAATATACGTTTGCGCTACTCGAATGATGAAAAGTTGTGAGAATTACGCAGTATCCGGTCAACTATTGTAGTTAGTCTTCCTTATCAGAAGTTAACCCTTCTCATGCTGAATAAATTAAGAAGTCACGCCCGCTTCTAATTTCCAGCCAACCAGATTACTTGATTCAGGTTTTGATAGAAATTCACATATTTAATGACAAACTGCAGATCAAGATCAGTTGGCTTCTTCAGAGGCCAACTGATCTGGATCTACACTGTTTGCTAAGACAGGGCTCAGCAAGAGAAGTGTTAAGTTTTGTCCTGGTGTATAGATATATTTTCAAGTCGTTTCAGTGCAGATTGGGCATGCTCTTTTTGACAGAACAGCGAATGTACCTGTAATGTGAAAATAATGAACCAGGGCACAGAATTTCCTCCAATATCGCATGCCCGCCAAACAATGACACACAGATCAGATTCTGTTGAGAATGTGAGGATGCGCAGGCTGATCTGATTCTCCACTGGGCGAGCATGCAATTTTATAGGAAATGCTGTGCCCTGTCTCAAATTTATTATGTAATAAATATTAAATGGCGGACGTCAAGCAAAATGACTTAGGGTCTGCTCGGAGCAAGAAGGGACAGATTAGCCCACGAGCTTGCTTTTTGCTCTCCGTTGATCAGGGCCCAGTTATTCAAAGCGTCGTTAGCTTAACGAGCTCGTTGTGGGTCATTTCGTTAGCTGTTTTAGAGGATTCAATATACAATATTCTGATATTTTTTGCTGAAAAAATGTGAGTAGCTTTTGCACTGCAAAAGCTACTCACATTGTTTCAGCAAAATTTTTTAGAATATTTGCGTATCACTCGATGTAAATTTTAATAACTCGTTAACTAACGACATCGTTAGCTTTGAACAACTGGGCCCAGGTATTTTGCTCTCTTCTGACCCTAGCATTAAATAATGCAGAATAAGTCAACAAACAGTCCTGAAGCAACTGTGCGGAAGCGGGGAATGGTTTCTGGATGCGCACATTTCGCAAAAGCCATGGGACCCAGTTTCGCTTGACTCGGATGATATTTATTTGAAGTATCTCACGTTTCAACCTGTGTGTCTCACCATGGGAAGTATTACGTTCATGTAATTCCACATGATGCACTTAGGGAAGCGTTACACAACACGGGAAATCCATCACTAAGAGACCCGGTACCATGATAAATTAGATTGGTATACATAGATGCATACGTGTATGTACGTAGGCTGGCCTGGGTCTTATTGATTCGTAGATGACATTATGAAGGTTTTCTGGTACTTTTTGCAGACATTGATTTTTACATGCCTGACGGAAGCTCAATATCGGTTAATCAGCTGCTTTAGAGGCATTTTGAACTGAACGATTTTCACCAGACCGTAAACGACCGACATTCAAGATGAGCATGATATACTAGTTGAAAAAAAAAAAGTAAAAACGTGATGATGTGGTAAAATTAAAACCTGCTTAACATCCAGGACAGATATATTTTTCTCTCTCTCTCTCAATTTACGCTTAATTTAAAATGCCTGTAATTTCTTCGACATGAAGCTGGGGAGCATTAACACCTAGTCTGTGAACTGTGCAATTCTAAACCGGCGTCGCTCTATATAAGGTGTATTTTAAACTTAAATCTATCGATATGTGTGTGGTTTTTTTGTGTTTTTTTTTTTTTTTTTTTTTTCTCTCTTGTTTGTTTTGAGTTGGAATGTTACGGCCCAGTCAATACTGTTAAGGTCAGTCGAGGCGCTAGAAAACCTACTAACTCCTTTTCCTGACCAACCTAACTCTGCCGAGCGATTGTCTTTCGCCAGTAACTGACAATTGCCCTTCTTGAATCAGCGGAAGGGAGCGATCAACCCTCCCGATCTCAACCAGTTACGAAACCTAGATCTGCAGTCAGACGTATTACCAACTGCGCTATATAGCCCCGCCTCTTATATCCCTGTGGTACTCATTAGTCATTAGGTGCGCCTCTCGGGGTGGAATAGTATGACTTAACTCATTGCTGACTGAATAGACTCCCCCACACTATATATTAGAAGAGTCAAATTTCAATTTTTGATATGTCCGGCTAAGAGATCAAGATGTTTCTAAAGAAAAATGGCTGAACTATTTGCAAACAGTGGAGACCCTGATCAGACGCCGCATTCTATGGGGGTCTCCAGACTACAATATATTAAAGACGGATTATGCGGTTATGAAGTACACTACGACATAATTATGCACCATAAAAGAATGATAGTAATACAGAAACTAAACATAATCAGGTTTATTGCCTTCCTTTCTATTAAAATTAAAAAAAAAAAAAAAAAAAAAAAATGCGAAAACATATGACAAATCGCCTGATAATGCAAACTAGTTTATAGGTTCAGGAAAAACTACAATCGAAGAATATAGTCTACCAGAGTCAAACCGAGAAAGACCAAAAGTAGAAATCATATAAGTGAAGATACCCAGGAATTTCATAAACACGAAACCAAGCCCTCCCGAGGTACATGTACCAAAAGAAGGAGAGAGAGATGAGAAACAAATCAGGACAACACAAACGCCATGTATGAAACCACAGGCTCACGAACAAAAGAAGAACTGCAACAGAAGAACGCCTATTCAAATATATAGAAAATTTCACCTCCAAAAAATGAAAATTTTCAGACAAGAAAACTCTGATATTTTTCATATTTCTGCTCAAAACATAGATTGTAAATACCCGTTAGAACCGCCTCGTCGAGGCGGTTCTAACGAGTACAACAATCTATGTTTTTGAGCAGAAATAAGAACAATAATGTATACCCCTGTTAACCCCAGTTTTACTAAATAAAGTGGGGTTTAAGGGGGTCAAAATTATATAGGTATGTTTTTTTGATGCAGCATCACATTACAAATATATGTTCGCTCCACATAGGGGTCATCTACTTCATCTGTGAAACATCACAGGGAAACACACTATCATATAATCAAAACAAAACAAAGTAAAGGGTTCAATGGCGATCTGAATTCAGAACACACACACACACACACACACACACACACACACACACACACACACACACACACACACACACGATGAAGATGAGCCCAACCGTAGACATTGACAATCAGACGCCTACCATCTGAAACAGATTGATAAGGGAGCTGTCATTTAGACTGAGGACCGTCTCACCGTAGTGCAATTAATGAAGAAAGAACAGTTATCCACAAACCAAAGAAAAACAAAGCAGTCAGACCTCTTTTCTCCACCAAGGTGATCGCAATGCTAGAAAGGAACGACTAAATACAACAAAAAGACATGGAACAGGACAAAACACTTAACAGGCGCGCAGCGAGTAGTTCATGGTCGCACAAAGAACAAACAGCACCAGGACCTCAACCCAGTAAGCATTCTACATAAATCTATAGCGGGCCGTTATCGGCCCGTCAGGGTAGCTGACGGGCCGATAACTGCCCGCTGTAGATTTATAAAGAATGCTAGCTGGGTCTGCCTTGAAACGGTCATTAGTACTTACCACTATTTTCAGTATACTCGTATATTATGTCTGTGAGCTGGGAATAGGGGATTGTTGTAGGAACTGGTACTCAGTATCGTGCATACTTGTTCACCTAATATGGACCGGGTCAAACGAAACTGCCTTTGAACATACGCAAAATGCGCAGATTCAGATCATCCCGCGCATTCGCAAAGTATCATCTGAGCCTTTACTCTCTGTTCATACATTTTGTAGTATCCAATGATTCTGTTAGACGACAGTAAAAGCCATGATTATACTGCACGGTTGCGCAGGCAGATCTAGGCCTTCGCTCTCCGCATATGCCCGAAGACACTTTTTTGCATGGCATGGTCCATATAATGTGATCGAAAATACATTCAAAATTTGACACAAGTGTGAGGCACTCATAAAATGCATTACGAAAACACGCCTATTCAAATATATAGAACATTTCACCTAGAAAAAAAATGGAAATTTTCAGATAAAAAACTCAGATTTTTTTAATATTTCAGCTCAAAACATAGATTGTGGGTACTCGTTAGAACCGCCTCGGCGAGGCGGTTCTAACGAGTACCAAAAATCTATGTTTTGAGCAGAAATAAGAAAAATAATGTATACCCCTGTAAACCCCAGTTTTACTACATAAAAGTGGGGTTCAAGGGGGTCAAAGTTATATAGGCATGTTTTCGTGATGTTTGTACTGTTGTCGGGTTCACTGTTGTGCTGCTAGTGGTTTTCGTTTGCTCTGATTTCCAGTTTGTAGTCTAGCCCTGGTTTGTGCTCTCTGCATATGATAAGTTAATTTATATCTTTATTGTGTCGATCAACCGATGGTATAGGGAAACTCTATAAGGACCAAACAATTATATGTAGCTGGATTTTTATCAGTATTTACTCTAGTCCTGCTGAACCCGGATATACTCTGTCATTACAAATAGTGTAGATCCAAATCAGCTGGCTTCTAAAGACTTCGGATGACTGTGTCATGTGTTTAAATCAGTATTCAGCTGAATCCAACATATTGGAATTCAGTAAATTATCACATAGCTAACTGTTGTACATATTATCTTATTAATTATCTTATCACATGAATAAATTCATCCGGAATATGATTTTCGTGTCTCTACTCAGACATATTTAGGGAAAATTAGAGTTCGGAAATGTTCAGCTTCGCACTGACCACTGACAAAAACCCTTTACAGCTTCTACATCCATGATTCTAGACCAAAGTCGGACTGCTGGCTCTATATGCGCTATAAGAAATGACAAAACTCATTTCGAATTCTTCGTATTTCATACATAAGAGGACTGGCTGCCCTTGCGAAAATTTCCGCCATTTTTGCAAGAAAGACTTCTGTTAGCTCCTTGTGTACTCTAATTCCCTTTTGAGAAAGGTATAAACTTAAAAGAAAGTATATGTTCCCCTTTGGAGCAAATTCCTTCCTTTAAAGTAGATTCCGTTCTAGATGACGCCCCTGAAAGAAATGACCTCTTTTCTGATGGAAGGCAAATACATTTTATCAAGCCTTTATTAATCATCCTCAATCAAACCAGATAAAAAGATACTACAAATTTCGGATAGTCGGTGATCGTAGACGTAACAGTCAACTAGCGGTGCTACCTCTTCTGACTGACATGTTGTCGTATTTGCTAGCATCCTCTGTCAAGCAAATGAAATGTTTCTGAAGTCTGCTTTTGAGATCAGTTCTTATTACAAATAAAAGTAGGGATTGTATCATTCACTCTACAGTATTGCTTTTCACGAGGATGTCGGACGAGGTAACATAGATTTAAAATTACCCAGAAAAGGCTCCAATGACAACTTTCTCAAAGACGTAAAATTGCTGTTTTAAAGACAGAAATGCTGGTTTCTAAAGTAAGAAAAAATATGTATCCGAGTGGAACGTTGGACCATGTGTCTGATATAGTTTTATGAACCAGTGTAATGAAGTTAAAATTGAGCTTTATCCAGTGCTTGCAAATTCGAATCCCAGCTCGGTCACACAACCTTCTCGGATATTGATCATGAAATCATTTCTACGGTCATCCATCTCCTTCCAGTAATTCAAAAAGGGCAGCTGTCAGTTACTGACAAAATGATTGTGCACACGTACTGGTTAACCACGTAGAGGACTAAGCCTGCCCAGGACAAGTGTGAGTATGTAAACTGACTGGCTCGACATGACATTAACTATGTTGATTGTACCGTAAAACTCAAACTAAAAAAAAAACATAAAAAAAAATCAGTTACAACCTGAAATATTGATGTTGAAAGTCGGACCACACATAAACACAATTAAAAAGTGCTGAATTCAAAACAAAAAAATATGAGTGTTATTGGCCGTCTAAAAACAAATGGTATGGCTTTTAGAGAAATTTATGGCACGAACATGATCTTGAAAGGTTTATACATCTTCCAAAGTGAACAATTAATACTTACTGGGTATTTGTTGAATACACTTTCCAGAAAGTTACTCTGTCAAAAGGTTTCTGCATCCGTTTTGCAAAGTGTTTGCAACAGTTCCTCTGTTGCATTTATTCCATTACGAAACCACGTCTATTCAAATGCATAGAAAATTTCACCACCAAAAACTGAAAATTTTCAGCTAAAAAATCAGATATTTTTCATATTTCTGCTCAAAACATAGATTGTGGGTACTCGTTAGAACCGCCTCGCCGAGGCGGTTCTAACGATTACTCACAATCTATGTTTTTGAGCAGAAATAAGAAAAATAATGTATACCCCTTTCAACCCCAGTTTTGCTATATAAAAGTGGGGTTTAAGGGGGTCAAAATTATATAGGCATGTTCTCGTGATGATTATTTGTTTCTCATCAGTCCTTCGTTTGGTGGCAAGGAAAAGTTGTGCTTCGTTACTGTAGCATTTCCTGAGTAGCTTCACCTATATTTGAGCCAGCACATGACAAAACCAACAAAATGGCATGTGCGCCAAGCGAAAACTCAGATCAGCCTGGGCATTCGCCCAGTCTGACCAGAGTCTTCGCTGTGCAATGAATGGGTACCTAAGGACCTAAGCTTTCTTCATGCGGACAGCGAAGACTCTGATCAGACTGGGCGGATGCCCAGGCTGATCTGAGTCTTCGCTGGGTGCACATGGCATTTTGTAGGTTTTATCATGCGCTGACTCATATTAGAATAAAACATCAAACGCAATCGTATTACTAAGTGATGTCGAATGGATAGTAGTTTTTTGTCCGTTCAGTTTTGACTGTTTCTGCCTTTCGGAATACAACACAAACAGAAGACAATGGAATTTTAGAACAAACAAAAATACATTTGACACAGTAATTTTCTTTTATCAAACCCGCATTGAAGATACAATTGTGTCTATATTTCAGAAAGGTCACCTGTCGACTCTGTTGTCTGATCCGGCCAACACCATGACGATGTGACAGAGCAGATATTCCAGTTTAATTATTACTTCATACCTATAAATGATTATTCCTATAAGGCATCATAAAGAACAACTAACAACATTGTTTAAATAAATAAATAAATATATAAATAAAAATAAATTGAGCAGGGCACAGCATTACCTGCAAGATTACCTATTCTCGATGAAAAGGCTCATATCAGCATGTGCATCCGCGGATACAATTTTGACCCCCTTAAACACAACTTTTATATAGTAAAACTGGGGTTTACAGGGGTATACATTAGTTTTCTTATTTCTGCTCAAAAACATAGATTGTGGGTACCCGTTAGAACCGCCTCGCCGAGGCGGTTCTAACCAGTACCCACAATCTATGTTTTGAGCAGAAATATGAAGAATATCAGAATTTTTTGCTGAATATTTTCACTTTTTGGCGGTAAAATTTTCAGTATATTTGAATAGGCATGTTTTCGTAATGTTTACGGGTAACCAAGGATCCAAAGCGTCTTCAGGTGGACAGCACAGACTCGGATGCGCGGCTGATCTGTGTCTTCACCGGGCGCATATGCAATTTTAGCCTCGCTTCATTTATTTGTGATTTTCAGATGATTAACCCTAGTCCTGTTGAGTCCGGTTAGGTCCTGCATTTGCAAACAGTGTAGATCTACATCAGTTGGCTTCTGAACAAGCCAACTGATCTGGATCTGCACTGTTTGCCATTAAGTATGTGAATTCATATCAACAATCTGGATCAAGTTATCTGATTGGTTGAAAACTGGAAGTAGGCATGGCATCTTAATTTATTCAGCATGACAAGAGTCAATATAAAAATATAGATTGTGCCAATTAGGTCATACACACGCTTAATAATACTAAAAAGGAATATGGCGACATAAAACAAAACAGACCTAAACATGTGATTGTCTAGTTAGGTACATATATAGGAGGTCAAATTAATCAGCGATAAATGAATTATAATTTAGAATGAATATATTAGGTTCATATATGCTTTCATGGTCTGGTGTAGCGAACAGAAGGGGAATTTATATCTAGGCATCTTCTGTACTATTTTAGTTCCTAGTTTTTATACAAAATAGCCTATCAATGATACTTAAAGGATAAACATCACGAAAACATGCTTACATAATATTGACCCCCTTAAACCCCACTTTTATATTGTAAAACTGGTGTTTACAGGGTATATATTATTTTTCTTATTTCTGCTCAAAAACAAACATTGTGGCACTCGTTCTAACGAGTACCCACAATCTATGCTTTGAGCAGAAATATGAAAAATATCAGATTATTTTATCTGAATTTTTTCATTTTTTTGGCGGTTTGCAGTATATTTGAATAGGCATGTTTTCGTAATGACAAACCGTGGCAAACAGTGCACATACCACAAAGCATAGCGGAAGTTAAATAATCAGCACCCTCTTCCCCAGCGAGGTGGTCATAATGCCAAACAGGATCTACCAAAAAATAGAAATAAGACAATGATGAAAAAAAAAGTCCGCAGCAAGCAGACACAAGACCACACAAAGAGCAACAACACCAGAAATCCCTAGATATATTCTAAAACATCAAATGATTATATAAGCGAAGGCGAGACCCTGCTTTGACGAGTGTGCATGGTAATCTTTAGACTTCAATTCCGCGTATGAACCGAAGATATATTGATCATTTACGCAGCATAATTGATAATTAGAAGTAGTGAACTAAGTTTGAATTAATTAGTATTGTATAGATAGTTTAGATCGAAATAAGAATCATTAACATGACATACTTTTAAACATAATGTAATAAAGTTTGAAAAAAATATATAGGGAAACGGTGCGTTATAAATTAGTACATTTTTAACAACTTAACTTAACCTCTTGTATTAATTCGCAGACATTACGAAAACACGCCTATTCAAATTTATAGAACTTTTCACCTCCAAAAACTGAAAATTTTCAGATAAAAAAACTCTGATATTTTTTTCATATTTCTGCTCAAAACATAGATTGTGGGTACTCGTTAGAACCGCCTCGTCGAGGCGGTTCTAACGAGTACCCACAATCTATGTTTTTGAGCAGAAATAAGAAAAATAATGTATACCCCTTTAAACCCCAGTTTTACTGTATAAAGTGGGTTCAAGGGGGGTCAAAATTATATAGGCATGTTTTCGTGATGAGTAGCATGTGTATAAAGTAATCAACAAACAAACTGTGAGGTATGAGCATCAACGTCAGAAAACGTACCTTCGGGCATCTGCGCCAAGTGAAGATTCAGATCAGCCTATACATTCGTTTAATCTGATCAGAATCTCCTCTGTGGATGCGCAGGTGATTTGAGTAGTGGATGGGCTCGTATCAGGAGATAAAGCGGAGGTTTCGCGCGAGTAAAACTGGTTTAACCCCTATATAAGCCTAGCGTCCCATACAAGGGACACTGGCAAACAGTGTAGACTCAGATGAGACGCCGCAAGACGCGGCGTCTCATCAGGGACCTACACTGTTTGCATTAAAGGCTCCATGTTCCTAAAAAAAAAAAAAAAAAAAAAAAAAAAATTTATCCAAGAAAGGTTTAATAAATTGATATATGGTATTAATAAGATCATAAAGTGTGGCATTTAACAGCCAGTAAAATTTCATATAATCTCACGTTTTTTAAACTGAATCAAAAGGAAATGATCTTTTATCGTATCTCTGAATTAATGTTGCCAACATTAATTAAGGGATACGATAAAATTAATTTCATTCAGGAACGACAGACTAACTGAAATTTTACAGGCTGTCGGGTGCCACATTTTATGATTGAATTAATACCATATATCAATTTATTAATCCTTTCTTTGATAATAAAATCTCTATTTTTGAGGAATATGGAGCCTTTAAGTTCAGGTATTTGAAACATGACAATGGTAAAAACTAACCAGACACCCCTTAAATAGGAAATGAACCTGTCCAAAGAGTTAAAGTAGAAGAATCCACTCGGCATAAATGGGTTTCCTGCTGACGGTTCCAAGGCGGCTCTTCTGTTGCAGTTTGCCTGTTTGTATTTTTTGCAATTTGTATTTTTTGTCTGTGCGTCTGTGGTTTCATATGTAACATTTGTTTTATCCTTATTTGTTCCTCAACTTTCCCTCTTTTTTTATGTTTTAGGAGGACTGTGCTTTGTGATTATTGCATGTCCTAGTTACAGCTAATATTATTTGTAACAATACGTAATTTTTTATCAATGATTGTATCAGTCCCAAAGCTTTCTGTTTATTAGTTTCTTATTTCAGCTAAATTATTCGCAGTGATATATTAATTCGTTGTAGATATGTTCGGATTCAAACATCACGAAAACATGCCTATATAATTTTGACCCCCATAAACCCCACTTTTCTATAGTAAAACTGGGGTTTACAGGGGTATACATTATTTTTCTTATTTTGCTAAAAACATAGATTGTGGGTACTCGTTAGAACCGCCTCGGTGAGGCGGTTCTAACGAGTACCCACAATCTATGTTTTGAGAAGTAATATGAAAATATCAGAATTTTTTATCTGAAAAGTTTCCTTTTTTGGTTGTAAAATTTTGAATATATTTGAATAGGCGTGTTTTCGTAATGGATAACCAATATTTTAATATCTAATCCGCTGTTAGATACTGATAACTTTACGTTTTGGATATTCTACGATTTATAAAACCACCCGCAAACTGCGTTTGCTAGGGGTATACTGTTTTTGCGTTGCTCGTTCGTCCGCCTCTCTGAGAAATTCTGCATACTCTAAAAAGTCATGCTTTTTGACACTTCGCCCGAAAGCGAATGGACATAAATATTTACTTAAATGAATTAAGATTCACTGTTTGCAATTAATACGCAACGTTTATTCAGGATCTGGTGTAACCTACTGATTCTTCACTTTATGTAACAACAGCTTGATTCAGGAAGGAGGAGATGGGGAGGGTGGAGAGCTCACAATCTGTTATGAGGTTTACATGTTTAATTGTGATTGAAACTAGTTTTATCATTCACTTGCTACTTTGCAATGTGGAACACGACCTTGTAATTACCACATTGAGTATATGATGTCTCATAACTATGAATCAATCATCGGATGACGAACAGCTATTGTCCTTAGTTTCATTAGCTCATCATCTTCGACAGAGTTTGTAAATTAGATTATAAGGACAACCTTAAGAAGCCATATATACAATAATCCATTCGTTTGAGCTGAAATGTCAAAAACGTACCTTCGAAAATGTGTGCCCAGCAAAGATTCACTGATCATAATTTTCAATAGGTGCATTTAGGATAGCCACAGATGCAAAGTTTCTTCATGTAAACAATGAGAAATCTGATCAGACTGCGCGAAAGCTCATCTTGATTTGAGTATTCGTTGGATGCGTATGACAGAGGTTACGTTTTCTCACGTTTGCGGCTACTTCCATCAGGTCAATCAGTCTATTAATCTCGTCTAATTACTTGAACAAAGTGAACCCTGGTCCTGCTAAACCAAGATATGTCCTGCCTGTGCAAACTGTGTACTTTTGAGTAGACCCCTTTACAAAAGGGCTTCGGTGTACAAAAAGCGAATCGGGAGTGACAAAAATGTATTTCTTAGCCGAAAGGACGGAAAATCTAACATATGTGTCCGTTTCACATATTTCTATATTGTGCATGAGCGTTACAGGAAGTTACTTCAATTGCAGTGTATTTAAAAAAATGCATGATTCATTGGCATCCCCATTACGAAAACACACCTATTCAAATATATAGAAAATTTCACCCCCGAAAACTGAAAATATTCAGCTAAAAACTCTGATATTTTTCATATTTCTGCTCCAAACATAGAATGAGGCGATTCTAACGAATACCGCAATCTATGTTTTAGAGCAAAATATGAAATGTAATGTATACCATTGAAAACCTCCGTTTTACTTTATAAAGGTAGGGTTTAAGGGGGTCAGTCTTATATAGGCATGTTTTCGTGATGCCATAAAATATTTTTTATAGCTCTCCGACCATGTATACATCATCATACAGTTCTTTTACTGCATCACGAAAACATGCCTATATAATTTTGACCCCCTTAAACCCCACTTTTATATAGTAAAACTGGGGTTTACAGGGGTATACATTATTTTCTTTATTTCTGCTCAAAAACATAGATTGTGGGTACTCGTTAGAACCGCCTCGGTGAGGCGGTTCTAACGAGTACCCATAATCTATGTTTTGAGCAGAAATATGAAAAATATCAGAGTTTTTTTTTATCTGAAAAAATTCAGTTTTTTGGAGCTGAAATTTTCCATATATTTAAATAGGCGTGTTTTCGTAATGATAAGAGGATGAGTCAGTAGATAGAGCATCCATGCCCATCATTTTTAAATCGTCCTTTTGCCTTTTGCACGTCCATGTTGATCCGTATGGAGAATATTTTACTCACTATTACGAAAACACGCCTATTCAAATATACTGAAAGTTTTACCACCAAAAAATCGTAAAATTTTCAGACAAAAATTTTCGATATTTTCATATTTCTGCTCCAAATATAGATTGTGGGTACTCGTTAGAACCGCCTCGATGAGGCGGTTCTAACGAGTACCCACAATCTATGTTTTTGAGCAGAAACAAGAACAATGATGCATACCCCTGTAAACCCAGTTTTACTATATAAAAGTGGGGTTTAAGGGGGTCAACATTATACAGGCATGATTTCGTGATGTATATACATTTATATGTTTTCGATGAACTCATTCAAGTTCAAGACGTCGTCGTGACAGTTGTGCTAATTATGATATGATCGCTCTTCTGTCTTCTTTTTTCTTTTTTTTTCTTTTTTTTTTTTGTGTTTCTTCTTATCTCAGCTTTTTATTTTACTGCAACTTTCTCAGTTCCCAGTATCAGGAAAATAAATAAAAAAATAACATTTCAAAATATCATTTGTCGGTATATAATTTCAATAACGTGGAACTGTCTGTGTGGTGCAGGAAAGTCAGTGTTAATTGCAAGTCATAGCTTTCGTTACACACCAGGGCCCGGTTGTTCAAAGCATCGTTAGCTTAACGAGCTCGTTAGTGGTCAAAATGTTAACTGTTCTAGTAAGTACAATTTCTAATTCACATGCATTTTTGCTGAAAAAATGTGAGTAGCTTTTGCAAATGCAAAAGCTACTCACATTTTTTCAGCAAAAATATAAGCGTACATGCCATATTTAATGATCAAAGTTTTAACGATACGTTAATTAACGACATTTTTAGTTTTGAACAACTGGGCCCAGTATATTGTAATACCATTGCAGTACATAAGGACTTGAAGATCAATTACTTCGATAGGAATTCGAATTCATGATTGTTCCTATCCGGCAGAATATGTCTGTTAAAGATATAAATATTCCACAAACCAACCATTGTCTGGATTTAGCATGCGATTTAAGGTGAATCGATATACGTAGATCGTTTGTCAACATGTGTCAAAGAGAGATAACGTTTGCAGACGGGAAGTTTCCTTGTAGTATTTGAAAACCAATATACGAGTGAAAGGGGGGGGGGCGGGGGGGGAGGGGGAGGAGAGGGGGGGGCTTGGGTGGGGTGTGATTCCTTAAGAAAAGAATTTCGTTCCTGAGGAAATAAAGTCTTACCTTTATGAGTAGCCCCCATTGAGATGTAGTATTTGCAATTGTAGTGCTTGAAAGCGCTATAAAATGGGAATTACTCATAAAGGAAAGAAATTGTTTCCAGAGACAACAAATTCTTTTCTTTATGAGTAGTCTCCCATTGAGTCGCCTTAATGTACTGTTCTTATACAGACTAGTATTAACGGCTTTAAATAGAAAGGAAGGCAATGGAGAGGAATCGATACAATTACCAAACACCTTCCGTCCAAGACATCAAAGGGACAGAAGGACGCACTTAAAGCAACGGCACCACAATCAAGTATCAACTGGGCCTTTGCTCTCAACTCATACATTCTGTAGCATCCACTGATTCTGTTAGCGAACAGTGAAGGTCCTGATTAGACTAAGCGGATGCGCAAGCTGATCTGGCCCCTTCGCGGACAATCAGGCTGATCTGGCCTTTCGCTGTCCGCATATACTCGATAACACGTTTTTGCATGCGCGGCCCATGGTCAGACATGCATAAATTCAGCCACTACGAGAAACTCGTGAGCATCTATTTTACTCACACAGCACAACCATGTTTTAATTTACAATGTATATTGACGTAATTTATGCCTATCATATCACATACCTTAATTTGTCACATTAAAATTTTTTTAACTCAAAATTGACATGTTTGTGTTTTTCATTATGATTACCTCAGAGACATTACTGTAATGTGTTACTTGCAAGGTGGTATCCGTTGAAACTATATTGTAGAATATTTGAACATTTAGCACTAAGAATCGTGTCATAACAGAACATTTTTCAGACATTGTGCATCTGAGCGCGTTCTTTTCTTAAACGATATTTCAGAACTACAAGATGAAACTAATACATCTGAGCCGGGGCGTAGCATTTCCAGCAAGACTGCTTGTTGGCCTAGCGAAGACTCAGATCAACCTGCGCATCTGATCAAAGTATTCGCTGTCCACCTGAAGACGCCTGTGATCCTTTGCTGCTCACTGAGTGCCCTGCGAAAACTTCGATCAGATCTAAGTCTTTGCTGGGCATACATGCAATCTTACAGCAATTGCTTTCCCCCGCCCCTTGCACGAGTGACATTCAGTAATAAGTATCACAAAGTGTAAAACTAAAACAAACTAATAAGAAAACATATACAATATATATTTGGCGTATGATCAGTTTATATTGTACGGAATATCAGTTTGTGGGACGTAAATACATGTACATATAATTCAGAATGAAACTACATTGTACTAACATCATGAAAACATGCCTATTGAAATATATTGAAAATTTTACCACCAAATATATGAAAATTTTCAGATAAAAATTCTGATATTTTTCATATTTCTGCTCAAAACATAGATTGTGGGTACTCGTTAGAACCGCCTCGCCGAGACGGTTCTAACGAGTACCACAATCTATGTTTTTGAGCAGAAATAAGAAAGATAATGTATACCCCTGTAAACCCCAGTTTTACTATATAAAAGTGGGGTTTACGGAGGGTCAAAATTATATGGGCGTGTTTTCGTGATGTCTAACAAACTGCAGAAATTAGAATACACATTATTGAGACTATTAGAACATTAACCCCTTTACGTCTTAAATTTTGGCTTTGTCAGTGTTTATTGTTCTCTGTCTTCTGTTTCTATGAAACTGAATATTGGCAGTGCCATTTTTCTTCCATTTTTCTTTTTTTTTTTTTTTTTTTTTTTTTTTTGCTGTTATGAACGCTAAAAAGCTTTATTCCGTAGCAAAAAATGAAAATAATAAACGCATCAATTCATATAAATTAAATGTTGGTGACATTCTAGAAAACGATAGGCTTACAGTTACCACCTGAGCTCTATACTTTTTTGTTTCGTTTTGAAAAATGGATATTGAAACATCGATGTCGCATGTGATACGTTGAAATGTTGGACTGAAAAAAATGCTCAAACAATAAACATTACAAATACGTTTTTCACAAGGCTGGACTGCATGATTTCTTAACACAAACGACAAAAAAGGGACGAAAAACAAACATCCTCTTTTAAACGTTTTTGTTTACGCGCGGTTTTGTTTTTTTAATATATTTTCAATTAATTTGTAATTTTGTAATATCTTATACCACATTTGTACGGATTGTACTGTTTGTAACTAGAGAAGTTGGAACTCTTTTTCACTGACATATAATTTGCTGTCTTTGAACTTTACAGACTATAGTTAATAGAAATATATGTGTATTTTATAAGGTGTACTTGTAAATGGGTCGGTATCATTTCATAATTTCAGTCTATTCTACTGAGTGCGTACTGCATGAACAATGTGTCTGAGGTCACAATACCAAAATTGTATTTCGGAAAATCGTAAAGACGATATACACAAAGGAAAAATTAGGAATGTTTAGACTGACAGACATGAACCCAAAGTTAATGGAATGTAATCAGTAGAAAGGAAGGCAATGATCAGGAATCGATACAACTGCCTAACACCTTCCGTCCAAGACACCAAAGAGAATGAAGAACTCATTTAAAGCAACGGTACCACAATCAAAACACTACAAACAGAAAGCCAAAAGGACAGTTTCTTTCCCGAAAATGACCAAACGGCTATCTATAACAAACCAATTACCAGTATATACATGCAAAGACATATAACGACTGAAATAATAAACCAAAGCAGAAGCACCGCCTTGGAATGGTAAGTAAAAAAAGTACTGGGTGGGAGGTATGTGGGGGATGGGGGTGGCGGGGGTGGGGAGTTAAAACGATTTTACGTAGCCACAACCCACGCCCTTAGTTCTGCCGTAGTATACACAAAACATGAGTTTAGTCCACGTGAAGGGTTTCTAATTCATCAGCGCTACATCTTCGAGAACTTAAAATCATACAAATACAGAGATGAAACAACAAGGAAGACTCGACAGCAATATATAACTGAAATGCTGAAGCAAAAGAAAACCAAAGTTGTGTTTGGGGACTCAACGAGGAACATCCCCATTCAAATAAGGAAATCTACAATCTCAAAGCCAAAATCATCGCGTTTATCATAAATTTTGCATGAAAGAAAAAAAATCTAAAATAGACAGATGCAAAACCTAAAAAAAAGGGAAGCTTCAGTTACAGAAGAATTTTCTTTATTTACATTACGAAAACATGCCTATTCAAATATATTGAAAATTTTACCACCAAGAAATGAAAAATTTCAGATAAAAAATTCTGATATTTTTCATATTTCTGCTCAAAACATAGATTGTGGGTACTCGACGAGGCGGTTCTAACGAGTACCCACAACCTATGTTTTTGAGCAGAAATAAGAAAAATAATGTATACCCCTGTAAACCCCAGTTTTACTGTATAAAAGTGGGGTTTAAGAGGGTCAAAATTATATAGGTATGTTTTCTTGATGACGGAAGCTCTGAAGGATAAACTTGACGTATCAAACCATCGAAGTAGTTATTGTCAATATTGATTAAATCGTCCAAATATCTAGACGTCGAGCTGAAAGTTTCAATAACTTCAGATCGCTATTCTTCAGAGACAGACGACATCATGAAGTCTCTTTCATAACAGAACAAGAACAAATCAGTCACAAGCGGTGCACAATTCGTACCCATTGGAATACCCACAATTAGTCTAAAGTAAGCATTACTTGGTAAGCACGCTTCGCCTACCATACCTATCAACAAAGTTAGAGTTTGGCGTGACAAATGGTTCTATTTTTTTTTTATCAAAATGTTTCATCATAAATATAGTGAAAGCATCGTCACACTTCCTGTAGACAGCTGAAGAAAGTATTCAGTAATCACAAATGACCAGGGTATAAACGACACAAAAGTGAAGCATTGGGAGACATTTTACGGCCACCACTTCTAAAACATACAAACAGTGAGAGCAATGAAGACACACACAAACATAACAAATAGCTGAAGTGTAGATGTTCTCAATGTCAGACTAGCCAGGTTCGGCCAATAATGCCTCAGTAACCCTCATTTAAATTTCCAAAAACGCCTGGTAAGTGTTTAGTGATCACATTATAGACATTTTTAAGTTCACAGATTATTGATCTAACATTATATGAAAAAAAGTGATAGTATTGTGTTTGATCATACAACAAAGAAAGCAATTTTGTAATCTTTCAGATTTTTTTTTCTTTCCTGGAGACAGAATGCACGATAGGTGAGCGTGTGGCACATTCTTTATACCGACACTGCAAGCAACCACGAAATTCGTTATAATGATTATCTGGGCCCAGTTGTTCAAAGCGTCGTTAGCTTAACGAGCTCGTTAAGGGTCATTTCGTTAACTGTTTTAGCGGATTCAATGTACAATATTCTAATATTTTTTGCTGAAAAAATGTGAGTAGCTTTTGCACTGCAAAAGCTACTCACATTTTTTTCAGCAAAAAATTATAGCATATTTGCGTATCACTCGATGTAAATTTTAACGAATCGTTAACTAACGACGTCGTTAGCTTTGAACAACTGGGCCCTGACTGACAAGAAACCGTCGCTTTAGAGGCAACAGTTAATCAAAAATTATGCAAGACAATTGATTTGAATACTTAAAAAAAAAAAAACAAAAAAAAAACATGTCTCGGAGATGCGATTCTAAAGACATCAAAAACATGACTTTTTGTTCGACTTATTATTTGAGAAAATTAAAATAAAACAAGGCCTTTTTCATACCATTCTGCTGCGGTGAAGAATTTTTACTGCAGCAAATTCATTTTAACATTTTTGAGAACAAGTACTGTCATCGTAACGGGAGTTCTATGTATTTAGATGTTCTTAAAGAGCTAAATTTTCCTGATAAGATACATTGTAAGTGCGAGCTCAGTATACATGAAAGGTGCTCGAATTTCTTAATTTACGAACCAATAATCTGAAATGTGGTCAAGAAAATGGAGTAAACCAATTCAATTTCAACGTTAAAATTGATAATTCTCAAATTTGAAGGCATTCGATAAGCGTTACCGACGCAACGGCATTATAAGTGACACAGCCAAACAATGCGCACTTCAGGAAATAGTAACTGACTTTTATCACTATCTATTAGTATCAGGTCTCAGAGGAATTGTTAAGGAGGAGTATTCTGTGCTATTTCTGGGATAATTTTTTCTTATTTGTCCATAAAAAATCACTACCAACAAATAATCTCAGATGAAGCCTGTAATCATCACGAAAACATACCTATATAATTTTGACCCCCTTAAACCCCACTTTTATATAGTAAAACTGGGGTTTACAGTGGTATACATTAGTTTTCTTATTTCTGCTCAAAACATAGATTGTGAGTACTCGTTAGAACCGCCTCGGCGAGGCGGTTCTAACGAGTACCCACAATCTATGTTTTGAGCAGAAATAAGAAAAAAAATGAATTTTTATCTGAAAATTTTCATTTTTTGGTGGTAAAATTTTCAATATATTTGAATAGGCTTGTTTTCGTAATGTGAAGCAAAGCTGAGGACTCAACAGAAAAAAGATGTACTGAGACACTTGGAGATTCCTGGGTTGTCAAACACCACTGAAATACTGGAGCAAAAGAAACCACCGGCTGAACCACAGTGAGCCGAGAAGCATACATAAACATTTCTGGTCTCGATCGTCTAATGAATAGGTCTTTTTTAAGTTGAGGCCATTAAAGGGTCTTAAACCCGACCCACCGGCATGCAATTAAAGAGGTAAGCAAAGTGGTCAGTCGTGATCAACCGCTAAGTAAGTAGACTGTTTTATGACATCAATTCAATTTTAACATATGGCAATTTTACTAAAAAGATTAGAAAAAATCAGATTTTCCTATAATTTTTCTAAACTTATAAAATAAATCACCATAAAATTCAAGTTCTGAGAAGGCCTTGTAGCAGACTTGCTTTGGTCCGGTATCGTATTAAGAGAAAACTTCGTAGTGTCGACGACAGAAATAACTTTTCCTATATTATTCCGATACCCCTGTTGGAAAAGTTTGCTAGCCATAGTTTTGTTACGAGCATTGACGTCAGCTAAATGACTAGACATTTTTGCAAACCAAAGCTGAAATACCATAAATACCATAACAGGGGGCACGAGGCACGTCGTAATGCAGAAACGGGAAATTAACAATGTCAAAATCAAAATAATCGCTTTGTCATAATGTTAAGATGAAACAAAACCGTTAGAAATTAATAAATACGAATAAAAAAATGCGGCTTCGGTATCAGTAGAATTAGCTTTGTTCAATTGCAGTTCAGTAGGATAAATCTGAGTGACCATGTAAGGATTGTCAGTATTCAAAAGGTCTTCTTACCGCCTTGGACGTCGTGGTCTGACCAATCCTGATTTCGTGCGAATAAAATTTGTTTCAGCCACCCCCACCATACAGACACACATACACATACTGTAGTAGGGTTTTATGTATTTATTTTTGTTTTGGATTTTTATGTGTGGAGAAGTGTTCGAGTGGCGCAGAGCGCAGTTTGGTAAGTTTGAATATGGCCTGCAGTCCATCTTTGGTAAGTTTGACTATGACCTGTGGTCCATACTTAAAAAGTTCAAATATATTCATATCTGACGCATGCTAAAATAAGCTTCTAGATAAGATCTGGTAACTTATTTATTTATTTTTTTTTTAAATAATAATGTACAAACTAAATCTCGTGGAGATCCCAGTATGACAAGGATTCGCATATTGCTTAATCAAGAAAATTCATAAAGCTTAATAAAAGCATACATTAAAGAATCACATTGTTGTTCTTTTTTACCTATTACATTTAAAATTTATTAAACTTTAGTATACCCGTGTCCCATATTTCTAAGTAAACATGAACTAAATTTGCGCCGGTACTTAGACGTTTACGTCTAAATAGTTTGTCTTGTTCTTTATTATATCTACAAACTACTAAACCGCTAAAGTTTGAGCATTATGCTTGCACCACAAATGGTGCCTAACAATCTGTGTTGCAAACTATTTGGAAAGTACCCGCAACAAAAACGGTTATCGAGCACTGCTCGGTGTTGAAATTTTGATGTAGCAACAATAACGGCATGGTATTATTAAGGAAAAACTGATACATGTACGCTTTCAGGGATAATTCCTCTGTCAAATTGTTTTCCCTCCATTCTGTTAAGACATGTACGGAAAATGTCTTTCTTTCTTTCTTTCTCTCTCTCTCTCTCTCTCTCTCTCTCTCTCTCTCTCTCTCTCTCTCTCTTGGGAGCAAAATCTTTCTTTTTGCAGTTGATTCTTTTTAAGAAGGGAGAGATATGCAAGTGTTGATTCCCTTGAAAAAATGGCAGAACATCTAGCAAGTGTGTCAGTCCTCTTTTAAGTTCATCCATTAACATGATTTCGAATGGTATATCACTTCTGTTATTGGACTACTGGTATGTTGAAGTTTTCACACGTAAAAGCCTGGGCCCAGTTGTTCAAAGCGTCGTTAGCTTATCGAGCTCGTTAAGGGTCATTTCGTTTACTGTCTTAGCGAATTCAATATACAATATTCTGATATTTTTAGCTGAAAAAATGTGAGTAGCTTTTGCACTGCAAAAGCTACTCACATTTTTTCAGCAAAAAATTTCAGCGTATTTGCATATCACTCGATGTAAATTTTAACGAATCGTTTACTAACGACATCGTTAGTTTCGAACTACTGGGCCCAGATTGTTAAAAGTTTGGGGCTGGTTATACAAACACTGAAATTGTCTTTTCGGCCTGTTAATGATTAATTGTACAGTTTTGTGCATCGCTTAGACGAGACAAAAGTTTACTGTATAAAACTTCCATCTAGGCAGAATGAAAAAAATAACCCACTGCTAAAAGGAATATCAGCAAACAGTGCAGATACTGATCAGATGCCGCAGAACGCGGTGTCTGATCAGAGTCTACACTGTTTGCATTTAATACAGTAATTTCTACAAAACATGATGATGACAAAAAAATAAGCAGACACCCTTTCTGTAAGAAATGGA
This sequence comes from Anodontia alba, assembly GCA_964016985.1. Classification (NCBI taxonomy): domain Eukaryota; kingdom Metazoa; phylum Mollusca; class Bivalvia; order Lucinida; family Lucinidae; genus Anodontia; species Anodontia alba. The sequence continues at coordinate 71,627,024 of OZ024828.1, read as the reverse complement.
CCTGTCCAAAGAGTTAAAGTAGAAGGGTCCGTTTGGCATAAATGGTTTACTTAATAAAATGACAGCACTCATTCGGGCATTTTGTACTCTGTACTATTCAATCAAATATCGGTTAATAGCATTTGTTGTATAATTAATTTCTGTATTGAATAAAAATCAAATGACATGAATTAGTACCATTGTCAATGGCTGCAAGTGTGACGTTGTTGATCGTCATTTGATATAAATTTCATACAAATGATTATCAGCACTGTTAGCATCAGTAATTATTAATACGCATACAATGCGTGTCACAGCTTACGCAAGTCCATCAATGTCCAAAGTACAAATGTTACACTTAGCACTCTGGGTAAAATCATTGGCAGACGATATTTTTGAAATATTTTTGTTATATTTCTTAGAAAACAGGATTTGAGATTTCAAGGAAATTGACCCCATTGTAGACATTTGCACGAAATGTTAAATCCTGTTTTCTGGGGGGAGGGGGGAAGGGGGTCAGGGAACAAAAAAAAACAAAAAAAAACACCAATTTGTTGCCTGCTGAATTAGCCACGAGAGTGGTAAAGGTAAAAAATGCACCTACCTGATTAACCTTTACCACTCTCTGAGAAAAAAATCAGCAGATGATAAACTGATGATAATTTCTTGCGTTTTTTTCCCAGAAAATAGACTTCGAAATTTCATGCCAAGTGCCTCTTAAGAGACAATTGGCATCAAACGTCAAAACCAATTTTCTGGGAAAAATAAGAAACATGCTTTAAGACGGCCTATCTGGAATTTTTTTTTCCTAGCATGGTCAGAATGTAATATGATAATAGTTGTGTGCTTTTGTTGAATGACGTCAATGGTCCTGCAGCGAGACACGAATACGTAAAATATTTATTAGTCGGGAAACAACAATTGTGATATTGTGAAAATCTAGCAAACTGTATATAAAGTATAGAATATACATGCAATAATTGTGTCAGAGAAAAACTTCTGAATAAGAGATACCAGTAGTTTTTTTTTTTGTTTTTTTTTGTTTTTGTTTTTTAATTTTCTCTCTTTCATTCGATTATCTCCTTTGCTACATATAGGTACATACATGTAAAGCGCAAAGAATACCAAACACTAACTGCAATCGACTCTCGTTATCTCGTAATTCCAAGGGACTTACTGAAATACTTCGAGATATCCAAACCTCGACATATCGGATTTGAAGAATTGAGGAAAAACTAATTCGATTAACCACATTTAACAAATATAAATGTAATTGGACTCTTGAAGTTGGAGATATATTGAAAATATTGTGGAAAAGAGGAGAAATTTCTCCTCTTTTCCACAATTTTCTCCTCTTTTCCACAATATTCTTTTACCTGTTGTTAGATTTTCATGTTTAGGCAGGGACCAGATTTTCACTTCAAGATTAGCGGTTATTCGAGATAATCGAGGTTGAGATAACGAGAGTCTACTGTAGGTTGTTCTTCTACTTGGAATCCTCTGTTTATTATCTTAGGTCAGCATTGGAATTTAACTGATTTTAACTTTCAAATTGTCCCCACCCACATGAAAGATTTATTAACATTATATTTTTCATTGCACGGATATTATGGAAGGTTTTCCAGCATATGACCATGTTCCCAGCTAGCATTCTACGTAAATCTACATCGGGCCGTCATCGGCCCGTCAGCTACCCTGACGGGCCGATGACGGCCCGATATAGATTTACGTAGAATGCTGACTGGGTTTAAGTTGGACTTTTCAACGCATAAGAAGCTATACGTTTAAATGGGAATGTTAATATAGCTCAAGGCAACAGATATTTAAGGAAATTTTCTTATTATATTATGAAAATATATGTTGAGTGTACTCGTTAGCATCGCCTCATTCGATGCTAATAAGTACACTCAACATACCATTATTGTCTAGAAGATCGAAAATCCCTAAACTATCGTCATTTTCATCCTGCTTAACCCTCATTGACTCGAACTACCTATGTCTCGAATAAATTTCCATGGTCTCAAAGATAGTCGAGCCATTGTTTCACCTCGGGGGTGTGGGGGAGGGGGGGGGGGGCGGACGGGGTAACTTCCTGTATGGAGCAGTTCAGGGATGTGCCGCTAGAACAGATATACTTTTCAAGCCTGAGATTATGTGATAAGCCCCCACCCCCCATTTCTAAAGCATCATTACTTCAATGGGCCACCGATTTCCAATTTTGGCAGACAACTTACCTGACCACATACAGAATCAAAACAAGAGGCAGAATGCACATATGTTTTGCATATAATTCCCAAGTAAGTTGTCTGTTTTGGTTCAACTTGTGTTTACGTGTTTACTAATATTCTTCTATTATATCAATAGAGTATCTTTTTACATGCAAATTATATGAATAGGTATGTTTTGTCAGTCAGGAAATTATATGAATAGGGGATGTATTCAAAGTTCCAGCGGCACACCCCGCCAAAAATTTTTCCGAGTTACCTGACACCCCCCCCCCCCACCCCGAGGGTTTCACCGTTTACCTTATTATCTGTGCGCACAATGGATACGCAGATCAGCAGTCCAGTTGAGCAGGGCCTTCTCTTTTTGTCAATAACTGAGCCGCGGGTCGAGATAAGCGATCTACGGGGCTTATGGGGACAGCAAAGGCCATGATGACCTCCACAGTCCTCGTAGAGAATTATTGAATATTCATCACGAAAACGTGCCTATATAATTTTGACCCCCTTAAACCCCACTTTTATATAGTAAAACTGGGGTTTACAGGGGTAGACATTATTTTTCTTATTTCTGCTCAAAAATATAGATTGTGGGTACTCTTAGAACCGCCTCGCAGAGGCGGTTCTAACGAGTACACACAATCTATGTTTTGAGCAGAAATATGAAAAAAATATCAGAGGTTTTTTTTATCTGAAAAATTTCATTTTTTGGTGGTAAAATTTTCAGTATATTTGAATAGGCGTGTTTTCGTAATGTGTAGAATATATAGTGTATGTAGAAAAAGGCCCCTATCAATGTCTGTGGATTAGCTCGTGGTCTGGATCTTTACTGTTCGTATAACCCGAAGACCCGTTCTCTCATAACATGGCTCAATTTCATTACGAAAACACGCCTATTCAAATATATAGAAAATTTCACATCCAAAAACTGAAAATTTTCAGATAAAAAACTCTGATATTTTTCATATTTCTGCTCAAAACATAGATTGTGGGTACCCGTTAGAACCGCCTCGCCGAGGCGGTTCTAACGAGTACCCACAATCTATGTTTTGAGCAGAAATATGAAAATAAGTTTTACCCCTGTAAACCCCAGTTTTACTGTATAAAAAGTGGGGTATATTGGGGTCAAAATTATATAGGTATGTTTTCGTGATGTGTCTGATTCAGTTTACAATGCTTTTGTAAGTAGATAATGAAAACCCTGATCAGACTGTGCGAAGGACTTCGTTGTCCGCATATGCCAGATAGTTTTTGTTTTCTCATCTGGTGGCTTAAATGCTTAAATATGAGACAATATGAATGAACTGTCAAGTTTTATTTGTAACATTTTGAAAACACGCCTATGCAAATATATAGAAAATTTCACCTCCAAAAACTGAAAAAAATAATCAGATAAAAAGAAAACTGATGATTTTTATATTTCTACTAAAACTATAGCTTGTGGGTACTCGTTAGAACCGCATCGCCGAGCGGTTTTAACGAATACACACAATCTGTTTTAGAGTAGAAATAAGCAAAAATAATATATACCCCTGTAAACCCCAGTTTTACTAAATCAAAGCGGGCTTTAAGGGAATCAAAATTACATAGGCATGTACTCGTGATGAGAAAATTGTCTTTCAGATACGACCGTACTGTCTGCTTTGTTTATAGTAAACAGTCTTTCTTTTTTTTTTTTTTGTGTGTGTGTGTGTGTGTGTGTGTGTGTGTGTGTGTGTGTGTGTGTGTGTGTGTTTTCAAGTTTGGAACCTTTCGCACAAAGTAAGACTCCGCCCGTTTGCGATGGGAGGTTTAATTTACAAAAAATAGTACTTTACTTAATCAAAACTCAGACAAATCCCCCAATTCACCACTGGAGAATTTGAAAATGTGGTATCAATATGATGGATTCATAATTTTAGTTTAAAATGTTACACCCACCACACACATCAACCACGCATTATTCCATCGTCTCCAATTCAGTCGCACCACAAGAAAACGTACCTTCAGACATGTGTCCCCCCCCCCCCCCCAGCGAAGATTCGGATCAGCTCAAGCATTCGCTCAACCTAATCAGACACTTCACTGAGCACATTTTGGATAGCCAAGGATGCAGTTTCTTAAAGTGGACTACGAGGAATTTGATCAGACTGTGCGGATATGCAGGCTGATTTGAGTCTTTTTTGGACTCACATTACGAAAACATGCCTATTCAATGATACTGAAATTTTTACCACCAAAAAATGAAAAAAATTCAGATAAAAATTCTGATATTTTTAATATTTCTGCTCAAAACATAGATTGTGGGTACTCGTTAGAACCGCCTCGGCGAGGCGGTTCTAACGAGTACCCACAATCTATGTTTTTTAGCAGAAATAAGAAAAATAATGTATACCCCTGTCAACCCCAGTTTTACTATATAAAAGTGGGGTTTAAGGGGGTCAAAATTATATAGGTATAATCTCGTGATGACATATCACGTTCCTGATGTTGCGTCTCGATTGATTTTTATTTTGCTACGGTTAAATGCCACATTCAGCTTTTAAAAGTTAACGAAATTAAGGGTTCTAATGCTTTACGATGATTCTAGATTTTGAAATGGCATACTGGGTAATTTTCATCTCCATCAAAGAGGTCGATAACCCTTTTTTAGACCTGAGATTGATTATTCGAAACATTTCTATTTGACAAACAATGCTACAATAATACTCTCTTTTGTAACGTCATTCTGAATACAGGTCCATTTTCAGTTGATTGATTGATTGATTGACTGAATGATTGATTTATGGATTGATTGATTTATGGATTGATTGATTGGTTGGTTGACTGATTGATCGATTGATTGATTGATTGATTGATTTGTATTTTAACATGTATGCATACATCGTCGACCTGACGGCGTTCGACCTGGTACTACACTACTTTTCTTTTTCTAGAACTATTTTTGACATATAAAGTAAAGTACACATCAATATGACCCCAAGTGGAAAATATACCTTTCGACATGTATGTCCAGGGACGACTCAGATCAGTCTGCGCTGAAAAATGTATTCACTGGCAGAGGCGTAATCTCTATGACATATTAACTGTTCGAATGGCTTTTTTTTTATATTTGAATCTTCATACATGTACCAGTGTGTCGTTTAAGTTTCTCAAGGACACATTCTTGATAGATTGTGTAGTACCTCATCGAGAATATTAATAGGGTGTTCAGATAGTTTATGCATGCTTCATTGCTTTGACTTTTCCACCGCCTGCAACTATTACGGTACTTCACTTGTCACTGATTTTTATTTGGGGTGTGGTAATTTGGAAAATCGAGTTCCGGGCTGTCCAAAAATATATTACACAGAAAATATTTTACGCCTTGTCATGCAAATTTGTTTTATATAAGGTACGGGAATGATCGAGTTTCGTCGGGTCACATGCGAAAACATGTCTTCGAGAATATGCGGACAGCGATGGCCCAGATCAGACTGATTAGGGCCTTTACTGTCCGCTAAAACAAAATTATTGGATACTACAGATGTATGAATGGAGAGAAAAATCCCGGAAGATACTTTGGGCATGCGTTGGAGGATCTCATTCTGCGCATCTTGCGCATGTTCGAAGGCACATTTTTGTTTGACACGGCCCATATGTAAATTGTTAGCTTTTCCAAAGGCTGTCTCACATCAAGGCCAATGACTGCGCAATATATTGTAATCACTTTGGCTAGGAATTTCCGAGCGCAGCTGTAAATTGTCCGTCTCGCCAGATGATTAGATTTATCAAACTCATCAATTGATGGTTTTGAAGTATTTGCATATGTAAAGAAGCAGCAATTGGCAAAGTTCCTTATTTGATTTTCCTCGAATTTAGACAGTCTAGTGCATTGGCGGAGTAGAGTTATTTTTGTTGCAAATGTACCGCAACAAAGTCCATGCGACACACATTATAGAATAACCTAGAGGACAAAAAGCGAGGAATATCTGTAAGGTTATATTTTAGGCAATCAGCTTGGTCTTATTTCTTCCCTTGTCTCTTTTGTGGTGAATTCCCCGGAGAAAGATTTCGATTTATGCTTTTAAAAGCTGCAGAATACCATTGATTTTCATATATCTTTTACATATTTGCACAGATTCTACAGCCCATAACCTTTTTGCTTTAAATTCAAATAATCAATACTTGGCACTTACCTTACAAGCGATCCTTTTAAAACTTTCAAAACAAGAAACAGAATGGTAGGTTATGCGTCATGTAATCAACTGTCGCCTCTTTGAAGATACTGGAGCAGATCTTATCAGATGCCACGGCAGGTGTGATGGTCATTTGTACCCCAGATTATTTTCTACTTTAATATTCAACGCAAGTGCCCAAAATATACAACTGAGCCAGCGCAAAATGGCATGTGCACCCAGCGAAGACTCAGATCAGTCTGGGCATCCACCCAGTTAGATCAGAGTCTTCGTATGCGCTTAATGGGTAGTTAAACACCCAAGCTTTCCTTATGAGGACAGTGAAGACTCTGATCAGGTTGTGCGGATGCCCAGGCTGATATGAGTCTTCGCTGGGCGCACACACCATTTTCCCAGCTAGCATTCTTTATAAATCTACAGCAGGCCGTCATCGGCCCGTCAGCTACCCTGACGGGCCGATAACGGCCCGCTATAGATTTATAAAGAATGCTTATTGGAGAGCTAAGTACCCAAGCTGTCCTTATGCGGACAGTGAAGCCTCTGATCAGGCTGGGCGGGTGCCCAGGCGGCTGGGCGGATGCCCAGGCTGATCTAAGTCTTCGCTTGACACACATGCAATTTTGTAGGTTTTGTCATGCACTGGATCCAATTTGCTAATATCTACTGCGGATTTGCCTGGATTATACATTTTAACCGATTCTGGCATCAAAACAGGCAATTTAGAAACAGGCAAAATACAAAATGTATGAGCCTATTTAGTATGAAACAAGTATATTGATATAGAGGAAACCCAGTGTTCCGTAAATTTTAGCAGTCTGTAACCTTGTATGTATGTTTCAGGAGCCTGGATGGCAATTTGTAATAAGACACGAAATGATTCAGCCGCAACGTGAACAAGCATGCCTTCTCTGACACGTGAGTCCAACAAAGACTCAAATCAGCTTGCGCACCCGCACAGTCTGGCCATAGTCTTCGTTGTCCACATGGAGAAACGTTGCACCTTGGCTATCAAAATTGCACTATGTGAATATTCCGATCAGAATTTTCACTGGGCGCATATGTCCGAAGGCTCGTTTTCTAAGGTTGGGCTCACTTTATTTCATCGTATACGTATAAACTGTGTATCATTATTTGGTGACATCCCATGCATATGCACCTATTATCTTAGGGACTTCTTCCGTTTGAAGTGTTTAAAATAACGCATCAATCGCCTTCTCTGGGATCCACTGACAGTGTTGTTTATGTCGTAGCCATTTCCGACCATTGCCTATACTGACTATTCTGTACATTATCACCGCCTATGTTTCGATATAATATTAGGAATGGAATTGTCACTGGCAGATCTGGAAGTTAATATCGGTTCAAAAGTTTTAATTTTGATGGTGGCCTTTTGTTATTTTACCAGATTCTGGAAATAAAGTTGCGGTTTGATATTAAATTGAGATAATGACTTACTTAGACTCAATTTCTTGTGTTTGTTTTCCTTTGTTAAAATACCCGAATTACTACGTATACATACATACATACAAATTCAAAATACAAACTTACGACACAGACGTGTGTGGAAGATGAACAAGAGTTGATTCTGATGGCTGCCAAGAGTATCACATTCAGGAAGTCTGTGTCCAATTATATAACATTTTCCAGGTTTTGTTGTATCAAGCTGATACATTAACACACGAAAACGCTAGCACCAAACCAGAGAATACCACATAAATTATAGTTTTATGGGAAATCGGTACACACAATCAATATTTATTTTGCCCTCTCCCGACAAGTGGTCCGCTCTCAAACGAATGCATTTGCATCAAATTGGTGCAAAATCTTTCCTTCATAGAATAAACCCATTTAATGTGCAGGAAAGCAGGATGTCACAGAAGTTGTATCTTTTGTTTTTTTTTCTAAAGCTGAAAGGAAAACATTACGAAAACATGCCTATATAATTTTGACCCCCTTAAACCCCACTTTGATACAGTAAAACTGGGGTTTACATTAGTTTTCATATTTCTGCTCAAAACATAGATTGTGGGTACTCGTTAGAACCGCCTCGCCGAGGCGGTTCTAACAAGTACCCAAAATCTATGTTTTGAGCAGAAATATGAAAAAATATCTGAATTTTTATCTGAAAATTTTCATTTTTTGGTGGTAAAATTTTCAATATATTTGAATAGGCGTGTTTTCGTAATGGTTCACTGTACCAAGTGTATCCAGTCTCCTGAAGCTGGGTATAATGAGAGAGCATTCATGTCCAACGTATTCCTTATCCACAAGCAATATGCTGAACACAATAAGTGAATAGATAATAAACAGTCGACTCTCGTTATTTCGAAGTCCAATGAACTCTGAAATACTTCGATATATCCGTACTTTGAATTATCAGTTTTGCAGAATTGAGGAAAAAAATAAGTCGAATAACCATATTTCACAAAAATATATAATTTGACTCCTGAACTTATCGATATATTTAAAATGTTGTGGAAAAGAGGAGAAATTGCTCCTCAGGATTTCTCCTGTTTTCCACAATATTTTGTTATCAGGCGTTAGATTTTCGTGTTTAAACAGGGACCAAATTTTCACTTCAAGATAAGCGGTTATTCGAGATAAGCGAAGTCGATTATTGATTATAACAACTAATACGAGGTGCTACGACGGCGTGTCAATAAATAACCAGCCTATCCCATTTCCGATGGACCGAGACGGTCACGATTTTCAGGCTTTGTTTTAATATATGTCTTATACATGGGTACAAAATTGCACACGTATCGAGACATTCTTAAATAAGATATTGAATGTCAAACATGGCTAGTGATGCAAAGGCATGCTTTTCAAAAGTTTTCTAAAGTTGAGTACCGTGCTGTAATTCGGTACTTGTATTTAAAATGGTAAAACAGGCAAGGAAATACACGGCGAGTTAGCCGATGTTTATGGGTCTTCTGCACCTCTTATGCTCAGGTTAAATTCTGGGTAGGGGAATTAAAACGCGGTAGAACGTCTTTAGAAGATGAAGCCAGGTCTGACTGGATGCCACCGACGAAGAAAAGTGTAAGAAAGCTCGGGATCTGGTATACTCTGATAGGCGAGTTTAGGTGGAAGAAATAGCGCAGGCATTAGGCATTTCACATGGTAGCGTTTCAACAATCTTACATGATCGTTTAGGTATGCGCAAGCTAACAGACCGTTGGGTCCCTAAATCCCTTAGCGATGAGCAAATGGCAACCAGAGCATCAGTATGCAGCACCTTGTTGAAGAGTTTTAGGTCAAAAGATGATTTTCTTTTGCGTCTGGTGACTGTAGATGAGACTTGGGTTCATTATTATGAGCCAGAGAATAAAGCACAGAGTCGTCATTGGGTAGGGCCTAGGTCCCCGAGGCCAAAGAAGTTCAAGACGCAACCATCTGCTGGCAAGGTGATGGCCTTGGGACGCAAAAGGCGTTATTATGTTGGACTTTTTACCCAAGAGAAGTACAATAACTGGAGTGTACTATGCAAACTTGTTAGACCAGCTGAGAACCGCAATCCGTGAAAAATGCCGAGGTAAACTCTCTAAAGGTGTTTTGCTGCAACAGGACAACGCGAGAGTCCACACTTGCAAAGTTGCAATGGATGCTGTAGAGCGAAACGGGTATGAATTAATACCACATCCTGCCTATTCGCCTGGCCTAGCTCCTAGCGACTTCTTCCTATTCCCAAACCTGAAAAAGGATATCCGTGGACTTCATTTCCGGTCTGATGAAGAAGTCGTGACGGCAGTTGAGGAGTGGGTCAATGGAAAGGACCTTGACTTTTTCAGTTCTGGGCTGATGGCACTTGAACACCGTTGGTCTAAGTGCATCACACTAGAGGGCAATTATATCGAAAAAGAAGAGGTGGATCTCAACCGGAAATAAGTTAGGCTGCTTACTTATTGACTCTCCCTCTTACTTAAGAGAATAGACAGTACAATTATTCTGTCTATTTTATCTTACGGCACTTTGGTTTTACACATTAAATAACAGTAGTCTTGGTGTTAATTTATGGTGGTTACTGTGTCCAGAACATACTAAACTGACCCAGAAATGCGTCAATGTTATATTTCAAGGGCAAACGATATTGGCGGCAGGTTTAAATAATGCACATTATATACAATGTACACATAATTGCATACACTGGCACTAACCAGTTCTTTAATATCACTATATTTGTATCGCCGCGTAGCCATAGCTTCAAATAAGAGACTTTTGAATCGAAATTACAGTCGACTTTCGTTATTTCGTTATTTCGACTTCATAAGATACTATGATACTGTTTACGAAAGGGACGGAATTAACTATTTTTGGTCAATTAAAAATTCTAATGATGTTCTCAATAAATTTAAATCTAAAAACTTTCAGGCTTCTAAATTGTCTACATATGATTTTTTCTACACTGTATACTACGTTACCTCATCATCTTATAAAAGATAAACTTATTGATTTAATTAACCGAACGTTTATTCGGGAGAATACCCAATATTTGGCTTGCAACGAAGAATGTGCTTTTTTCACTTCTGATGTGTATAATAATCACAATTTATGGTCATGTCAAAAAGTCTGTGATGCCCTTGTTTATCTTTTGGATAATATTTTTATTAGATTTGGAACTAAACTTTATAGACAAACTATTGGTATTCCGATGGGAACTAATTGTGCTCCTCTTGTTGCAGCTTTGTTTCTTTTTTGTTATGAGAGAGATTTCATGAAGTCTCTCTCACGTGAAAATCAGGCTGACATTATTGAGGCTTTTAATTCAACTTCAAGATACCTTGACGATTTATTAAATATTGACAATATTTACTTTGACCAAATGGTGGACCGGATATACCCTACAGAACTCCAATTAAATAGAGCAAATTCTTCCGATACCAAGGCTCCTTTTTTGGATTTGAATCTATGTATATTTAATGGTACAGGTTCCACCAAAATTTATGATAAACGGGACGATTTTGATTTTAATATAGTCAATTTCCCTTTTCTGGATGGCAATGTCCCCCGGCGTACCTCATATGGGGTATACATATCTCAACTTATAAGATTCGCCAGAGCTTCTTCAAATATTAATGGCTTTAACTACCGTAATAAAGCCCTCACTGCCAAACTTCTTAGGCAGTGCTATCGTTATTTTAAACTTCGTAAGGCGTTTTCGAAATTTTATCGCAGACACAGTGCCTTGTTAGAAAAATAAAGCGTCAGTCTGAAAACACTTCTGCAACAAGGTATATCGGAACCCGAATTTTACGGTGACTTAGTGTACAGATTTAGAAAAATTGTAGGTAAATCTAACTTTTCGGAGCAATTCAGAAAACTTATTAACCGTTATAAAAGAATTGGCTATAGCCTGGATATTATGCGGCAGACTGCATGCCTAGTTGTCAACCCAATCATTGTTGATGGCTATGCTTCACTCTTTAATTGCACGACAGTGGTTTGGGCCTCAGATTCAATGGCGGCCTCTTCGTAAAACTTTAACCAGTGGGTTGGGGCTTGACGATATGTCTTTGGCTTGGCCCGCCGTGGTTCAACTGTTGGTTTTCATTTACTCTGGCATACAGTAGAATTAGCCATGAGTACTCGTCTTTGTTTATTATAGTGATTAATTTGATTTTTATGTTTTCGCTTTGATGTATTGACTGAGTTGGGAGCCTTTATGCGAATTGAATTTTTATGTATTTATGTATAAAGAGTAGCATCGGGACCCAGGGTGAAGTTCGTTAGCTGTAAAAGTGCTTTAAACCCCCCGGTGGTTTGCTCTACCGACCGTTCTAAGGCGGTGGTCCCGGTGTTAGTCTTACTCCTTGTTGCTTTGTGGTTTATTCTACGAGGCGATTTGTTGTATGTCTTTCCGTGTGTCATTTTGTTCTTGTGTTTTTCAGTCCTTTTAGTATTGCGATTACCTCGCTTGGGGAAGTGAGAGCTAATCTTAGTGCTTTTCGTACGTTTGTTCGGTTTGTGCTTGTTTAGATTTGTCGGTTTCCTCTTCCTCTTGGGGTCTGGGAAGGGCTGCGGTTTGTGATTGTGGCACTCCTTGGACTTTTCTCTTACTTTTTTCGCTTATCTCGTATAACCGCTTATCTCGAAGTCAAAATCTGATCCCTGGCTAAACATGAAAATCAAACAACGAGTAACAAAATACTGTGGAAAAGAGGAGAAATTGCTCCTCTTTTCCACAACATTTTCAATATATCTCTAACTTAAGGAGTCAAATTACACATTCATTTGTGAAATATGTTTATTCGATATCTTTTTTCCTCAATTCTGAAAATCCGATATATCAAGGTACGGATATCTCGAAGTATTTCAGAGAGTACATAGGACTTCGAGATAAGGAGAGTCGACCGTATATTTTCTTATTTTGCCAAATCATACGTTGCAGGTACACATTAGAAGCGACTCGCCTCGGCGCATCTAACAAGCCCATAACGTATATTTTCATAACATCATCGTGATACTCATCTTATCTTGAGACGTGTAAGTCACGGCACTATATAATGTACAAAAATAAGGAAGATCGTGATACTCATCTTATCTTGAGACGTGTAAGTCACGGCACTATATAATGTACAAAAATAAGGAACATCGTGATACTCATCTTATCTTGAGACGTGTAAGTCACGGCACTATATAATGTACAAAAATAAGGAAGATCGTGATACTCATCTTATCTTATATAATGTACAAAAATAAGGAAGATCGTGATACTCATCTTATCTTGAGACGTGTAAGTCACGGCACTATATAATGTACAAAAATAAGGAAGATCGTGATACTCATCTTATCTTGAGACGTGTAAGTCACGGCACTATATAATGTACAAAAATAAGGAAGATCGTGATACTCATCTTATCTTGAGACGTGTAAGTCACGGCACTATATAATGTACAAAAATAAGGAAGATCGTGATACTCATCTTATCTTGAGACATGTAAGTCACGGCACTATATAATGTACAAAAATAAGGAAGATTTGACTATAAAGCACATTTAGCCCGATTCATGTAATATAACTTTGTGCCAGAAAATACATCACGAAAACATGCCTATATACATGTAATATTGACCCCCTTAAACCCAACTTTTATATAGTAAAACTGGGGTTTACAGGGGTATACATTATTTTTCTTATTTCTGCCCAGAAACATAGATTGTGGTACTCGTTAGAACCGCCTCGCCGAGGCGGTTCTAACGAGTACCCATAATCTATGTTTTGACCAGAAGTATGAGAAATATCCGAATTTTTATCTGAAAATTTTCATTTTTTGGTGGTTAAAATGTTCAGTATATTTGAATAGGCGGGTTTTCGTAATGTAGAGGAACACGGGTGGGGTACACATAACATTGTCTTGTTAACGTAATAATTATTTGCAATCGAGAAGTGCTGGTTAAAAAATCATTTTTTTTTTCTGAAGTCAATAAATAGGTTTATTACATTATAAATCTTTTATTTGATACAATAACATTAAGCATTCATAGTGAAATATGACCCAAACGGGGACCTTGCAAGGTTATTACACTATCTATTATTATAACAGGTCATTGACACGAAAGGGACCGCAATGTCAAAAAAGGGCCTTTATCATATATGCGATCATTTATGGGAAATTGGTTTGATTCCTTCTGCAAAAAGGATGTACTCTAAAAGGAAATGGTTTGCTCCTGTTGGGAGTAAATCCTTTCCTTAAAAAAACAGAGCCCTTTTCAGGAGGGGACTGGTGTACAGGAGGCAGGAGATTTGCCCCCCTGTCAAAAAATAACGGAAAATATACCAATGCAATCATTTCCCTTAGGCAAATCTTTCAGGTGTTTGTTACTAACTTTAAGAATTATTTTATATTGTAGTACACTTCTATGAACAGAAAAGACTTCGTGGATTCTGGGCCTTAGTTGTCCACATATAACATAAGGGAATTTTCTCACGTCTACGCCATATTAATCAATTTGTCTAATTCTGTACTAAATGAGTCTTCTACATTTGGCATTAACACGTTATATCTTTCGAATAAAGGAATTTAAATGAATACAGTGAATGATGTTTGACCACACTTTCATCCATCTTCAGTGGGCTTGCTAACAATGCGAATCAGATCGGTCCATTACTTAATGATAGAGGTACTAAAACTGGCTTACTTGTTTCTATGACGGTAAATTGCTAACTTACCCTTATATACAACAGTATACATTATGTTGTGATCTGGGTGGACAGTGTTCCTATTTTAGGTCATGGACTGCTAACATTTACAGAGCATCGGCTTGGTTCCCAACGAATAAAGTTATACAATAAATAGTATCATGCATTGATGCCAATCGAGAATTGATCAAAAGTGTAGAATGCAGGCAATTCTACAGTAGGTATGAGCAAAATTATATATTTTGAGTGATTGCTTGGAAATGAAGTAAAGCATCTGGAGTACCAATTGCCCTTGCACCTGTCGCAGTCCCTTATCAATTCTGTGTCGTCACTTCGATGAGGAGGAAGCTGATTACATGTCATATAACCTACCATTCCGTTGTTTTCATTACGAAAACACGCCTATTCAAATATACTGAAAATTTTACCACCAAAAAAAATGAAAATTTTCAGATAAAATTCTGATATTTCTAATATTTCTCTTCAAAACATAGATTGTGGGTACCCGTTAAAACAAAAAGGGAACAAGTTCTCCTCTTTTCCACAATATTTTCAAAACATCTCTTAACATCAGGAGTCAAATTGCATATTCGTTCGTTAAATGTGCTTCTTCGATTTATGTTTTCTCCAATTCAGCAAATCTGGTCTGCTGAGACACGAATATCGCGAAGTGTTTCAGTGTCCCTTGGACTTCGAGATAACGATAGTCGATTGTAAGACTGAAGCACAGCCTTCACGATGTGCTGAAAGAAGAGATGAAGAACATACAATTACAAAACAAAACAGCACAGTCGCAATAACCGACATAAACAAACAAAGACTGACTGCAACAGAACATATACCGTGGAATGCTCAGCAGTATACAGCCGACTCGTTATCGCGAAATGCACGGGACTCTATGAAATACTTCGAGATATCCGTACCTCGACATATCCGATTTGCAAAACTGAGGAAAAAATAATTCGAACAACGAAATTTAACAAATATACATATATATGTATATGTAATTGGACTCTTGATGTTAGAGATATATTGAAAATATTGTGAAAAAGAATAGAAATTGCTCCTCAGGAGCAATTTATCCTCTTTTCCACAATATTTTTTTACGTGTTGTTAGATTTTCATGTATAGACAGGGACCAGATTTTCACTCCGAGATAAGCAGTTATTCGAGATAAGCGAGGTCGAGATAACGAGACTCGACTGTAATTATCTTAGGGCGGACTTAAATTAGGTTTACACAATCGAAACTTCGCCATTATATCTGATGCCGCTCCAAATTATAAATATGTGTTCGGTTTGTGTTGGGTTCCTCGAACTTATCAGTGAATCTTCACAGTGAAACACGTGCAATCACAAACATTTTGATGAAATAAAGTAGACGACCTATAGGTGATCGGAACCATAAGCAACATACACACACACACACACACACACACACACACACACACACACACACACACACACACACAAATAGGACTCCATGGTAGGCGTGTGCCACTTAAATGTTAGTAGCCAATACTAGTAAAAGTATACAGTCGACCCTAGTTATCTCGACTTCGCTTATCTCGAATAACCGCTTATCTCGAAGTGAAAATCTGGCCCCTGTTCTAACATGGAAATCTAACAGCAGGAAACAAAATATTGTGGAAAAGAGGAGAAATTGCTCCCAATTTCTCGTCTTTTCCACAATATTTTCAACTCTCTCTTCAGGAGTCAAATTATGTATTCATTTGTTAAATGTGGTTGTTCGATTTATTGTTTCCTTAATTCTGCAAATATGATGCGTCGAGATACGGATATCTCGAAATATTTCAGAGTGTATATTGGACCGAGATAACGAGAGCCCACTGTAGATACAGAAACATAACAATTCTTCCTAAACTTGCTCTATTCTGAAAGGAAAAAAATGTTCCCAAACATTAATGCATATACGCCGCCTGATACGAGACCTTTCTCTGTTCCAATGGATCCAAAGCCTTCCATGCTGCAAGAGAACAAGAATAGCATATGATAGAAAACGGACGAAACGGGTTCTGGAGCCATATGGGAATATCGAAAACTATATCAGCCTGTGCATCTATGTTGTCTGGTAAGGGCCTTCTCTGGTCATCAATGTATTGTACAGAAACCAGTGGTTCTGTATATGTAGCCGGGCAGCGAAAACACTTTTCAGACGTCGCAAAAATAACCCTAGACATGTACACTGTAAATCCGCAGACCGATTTGCTCTTATCTGGTTTTGTGTATAACTACAATCTGATGCAATTCTGGTGTTGTTCAAAGCAAGTTTATGATGTCGTAATAAACAAAATATTTTGCAAATCTTTAACAAGCAATCAGTAAACGCATTTTGCTAATTTGTTTCTCCCATTTTTTAGAATTCGTACAACTACAGAAATTGCTTTTTGAAATTTAATTTTGTCTAGATTTCTGATAATGACAGTCTAAGTGGGATAATAACTGTTTCACTTTCTACAATGTTAACTAATGTCCTAAGAGAAAGGATACTAGACAAATATTTACACAAGACGCATCCATTTACAAACGACGTCAACGGAATTTCCCTGAATTCCAATTCCATTACGAAAACTAGCCTATTCAAATATATATATATTGAGAATTTTACCACCAAAAATGAAAACTTTCAGATGAAAAATTCTGGTAGTTTTCATATTTCTCCTCAAAACATAGATTGTGGGTACTTGTTAGAACCTGCTCTCCGAGGCGGTTCTTACAAGTACTCACATTATATGATTTTTGAGCAGAAATAAGAAAAATAATGTATTCTCCTCACTTTTACTGTATGAAAGTGGGGTTTGAGGGGGTAAAAATAGGTATGTTTTCGTGATGATACAGTAAGCGTTTAATTACTAGAACAACATTTGATTGCTAGAGGTGCAATGAAACATTTGGTGACTAGGTACAGTAAAACTTTTGGTTACTAGGTACACTAAGCCCTTTGGTAACCAGGTACAGTAAGATATGTGGTCACTGGGTACAGTAAAACATTTGGTTACTAGGTATATAAAACATTTGAATAGAAGGTAACAATAAGATAATAAGTTACAATGTACAGTAAGGCATTGGGTTACTAGGTACAGTGAAACATTTGAATACAAGGTAACAATAAGACATTTGGTTACAAGGTACAGTAAGGCCTTGGGTTACTAGTTACATTAAAACATTTGGTTATTGGGAAAAATAAAATATTTAGTAACTATAGGACGTTTGGTTATTAGATACAGTAAGACATTTGGTTACTAATTGTAGTAAAATATTTGGTTATTAGGTACACCAAGACATTTGGTTATTAGATAAAGTTAAACAGTTGGTTACAGTGGGTACAGTAAAACATTTTGATACTAGGTGCAGTAAGACATTTGGTTACTCAATACAGAAAAAAAAATCATTTGCTTCCTAGGTAAAGCAAGACATTTGATTACTAGTAACATATAAAACATTATGGTTCTAGGTACAGTAAGACATTGGGTTACTTAGTACAGTAAAAACATTTCGTTACTAGGTACAGTAAAACATTTGGTCACTAGGTACAATAAGAAATTTGGTTACTAGATACAGTAAAATTTGATTACTAGGTGCAGCAAACATTGTTGTTAGGTACAGTAAAAATATTTGGTTACAATATAGGTATAGTAAGACATTTGATTACCATTTTGTTCCTAGCTAAAGTATTACATTCGGTATCTAGGTACAGTAACACATTAGATTACTAGATACAGTAACACATTGGGTTACTAGCTACAGTAACACATTGGGTTACTGGGTGCAGTAAGACATTTATGCAATATAAAATATTGACAGAAATAATAGAATCATAGTAATAAACCTACACGTTTTCAAAATTCGCTTAATAACCCCTGTATACCAATATTTATAATATATATTTTGGGGGCACATGGGGATATACATTACACAGACTTATTAACGTATCATTCATTGTTTTGTCCATATCAAGCGGAAAGCTGTCTTTGAACATACGCAAAATGTAGAGATTCAATATCATCCCGCGCATGCGTAGAGTCTCATGCGGGCATTTGTTCTCTATTGATACATTCTATCATGTCGAATGATTCTGTAAGCGAACAGCGAAGATCCTGATCAGATTGCGACCCTTCGCTGACCGAGCATGCTCCGAAGGCATATTTTCGCTTGATGGGGCAAATGTTCGTGTGCTAATCACCACAATTAGCAAGATCTTAGTTTCTATTGTTTTCTTCATATTTCATCTACACATGCACAAAATGTAAGATTGAAATAATAACCGTTAAAGAATTAAAGTAAGGGAACGAGGAATTAAAGACTTTGAACCTGCTTGGTCTTTAATTCATTGTAAATTAAAAAGGCAGTTTTTATATCTTTTGATGCAAACAAATATAAGCAAAACAAAGAACGTGTCGACAGCCTTTTTTTTATGTATACAAATTATGGACCTATCTTTTCCGTCCATTCTTAAATCTGAATCATGTTGTGTATGTTTCATTATGGATATACCCCCTGTTTCAAATCATCCGAAGACGTGTTTGTGGCCCCAGCATACATTTCTTAAAGCAGTTAAATTTCTTCACTTTTTAACGAACATCTAAAACATTGATTCGGAAAAAAAAATGACCGAAACGTCCTTAAAATGCTTTAAAAATGCATATATATAGAGGCGCCAAAATCGCATTAGTTTTCTTTTTCGGGGGAGATCCGAACCCTGTTACCAGATGGAATGCCCGCTCACGTGTTTCTCCTGTTTTGCCTTCGGCACTGTTGAGACGCCGGAAGGCTTCTTTTGACCGTATCACTTTTTCAACGCCGGTGACGGCCCTTTACACATACAAGTTTGCATCCTTGACTATCCAAGTGCGCACAGTGAAGATTCTGATCAGACTGTGCGAATGCACAGGCTGATCTGAATCGGCGCTGGGCGCACATGTTGGAAGGTACATTTTCTGGCGTTGCAGCTCACATAAAGCATACACACGGTTTATAGCAGACGTAAACATGGCGTAGATGGCATATCGTGTAAGTTTGTAATTTGAACCATAATAGCAGACTAGCAAAAAACACATTTGCACTACTTTTCCTATACGTAAAGCCATTCGAAAATGTGTCGTCGAGACATGCGGAGAGCCAACTATCAGATCAGTATGGGCATTCGTGTACTTGTTAAGGTCATTCGTGATCTGATTCCTGTAGACCGTTGAACATACAGATCAAGAGATAATATTTTGACTAGACTACACCGATATCATCAAATATCCTTAGGCCTAAGTGACAATTTATCAGGCCTCATGCACACGAAGCAGACTATCTATAGCAACGGCGCTGTTCCCAAATCGTGCGATTCTTAATGTCACTGATAGGATTCTGTTGATGTTTGAACTAGCAAAAACACACTCTTCGCAAACAGAACTGTCCCGAAACGTGCGATGTTTTAATGTCATTGATAAGACTCTGACGAGGAACGAACTAGTAACCCGCCATACGCAAATGAAACTACCACGAAACGTGCGTTGTTTTAATATCATTGATAATACTTCGGCGAGGAACGAACTAGTAACCCACCGTACGGAAGTGAGACTACACCAAAACGTGCGATTTTAATGCCATTGTTAGACTCTTGCGGGGAACGAACTAGCAACACTTCCTATGCAAATGGAACTACATATACCTACATAGTCACAAGTCACACGGAAATGTCTTCTAAGACACATGTTTCGTGTAAAATCATAATTGTGCCACAGTAGGAGTTCATAACCTTGACCATAAAGGATCCGGATATTCTTGTAGACAACAGAGACGAGAATATCTGGATCCTTTTGAAAAGGAGTCTATTCTAAAAAGAAATAATTTCTTGCAGCGGTGAGCAAATTCTTTCCTCATTACGAAAACACGCCTATTCAAACATACTGAAAATTTTACCAACAGAAATTGTAAAATTTTCAGATAAAAAATTCTGATATTTATCATATTTCTGCTCAAAACATAGATTGTGGGTACTCGTTAGAACCACCTCGGCAAGGCGGTTCTAACGAGTACCCATAATCTATGTTTTTGAGCAGAAATATGAACAATAACGTATACCCCTGTTAACCCCAGTTTTACTATGTAAAAGTGGGGTTTAAAGGGGTCAACGCTATATAGGCATGTTTTCGTGATGTTTTAAGAGTAGAGCCCTTTCCAGAAGAAAACCAAAACAATTTCGAACAAACAGCCTCTGCGGACAGTCTCTCAATTCCCCTTACAGAAAGAAAAGTCTAGAATACTTTTAAGTACTGGGAACACGATTCCTAACAGAGGCAATCACCGCATCAGCTACATTTGTACCCACGTGTAAATAAACCCAGCATCCCACGTGCCATTTTAACTGTAGATAAAAATAGATGTGCCATATCACTCGTAAAGGACTCACAAGGCGTCTGCCAATAGACAAACACGATTAAGGCGTTTATTTATTTTATTTGTATTTCCTTTTCTTCTTTGTAAATTATACAGAATACAATGATTATGTATACGCGTATTTAGACACTGATCAGATCACAATTAGCGGTCACACGATCTTGCTTTGGGTCCTAGGTGTTCGCGCATTGCTCAAACCAATTATCCCATGGCGTGGCTCAGATACATTACAGCGTCTAGAAAACAGTATTATTGTTTCTTTAAGGTGACTGATTATACTTAATAGTTTTTGCGCCATCTTTTGCCAGGGAGATAACTTATGTGACATCCTATTTCTGTTCCGCACACAAAGCTCTTTCTGAAAAGGGATCTACTCTTAAAGGAAAGAATTTGATCCCTTGGTATCAAATTCTTCCCTTTTAGAGTAGACCCCTTTTCAAAAGGGATCCAAAGTGGTTGTCTTCCTTGAAAGTTTATCCCTTCCCCTTAAGGTAGAATTATAAGTCTGTATACAGTAACCTGATATTGTTTTCTACAAAGAAGAGAGAGACATTTATGTTCGAATGTGATAAATCCTTGGAGATGTTGACGTGACATTTATTGTTTATAACGTGTAATTGTCTGACAAAATTATCCTTAATGTTCTTCAATTGTGTCTTATAAATAAGTCTGTGATATGACATTTCACCATGCTATTTTGTAGTACAGAGTTTGTTTGGCCTTGGCAGAGCCGTCAGGGAACTATTACACGTGGTAAACCATATGTTCGCGGAAGTACATGGCTTACAAAACGAACTTCAATGTTTCTGGTTTAAATATCAGCATCTTTACGCCTGGTTGTAATGTGGTTTTGAGGTTTAATGGCTCTTCCAACAATATACTGTGAGAAAATAAATATATACGTCCAAATTACTTGTAAATACGTGTAGAGACCAAGAGCTTAATTAATGGCTCTTCCAACAATATACTGTGAGAAAATAAATATATACGTCCAAATTACTTGTAAATACGTGTAGAGACCAAGAGCTTAATTATTTTTCTATTGGTATCTATTAGTTAAATTCTGACCCTCATAATATTCTTTCACTTCCAAAATTGGTCCCAAGTTAAAGGGTAGCCTAAAGCTGACAACAAATAATGGGTCTATCAGTATGGGTTGGCACATTTCTGCCCTTGAACACATGTACCCTCATTTTGGTGGAAAATAAACAAAACAAAATAAAGAATTTTGCGAGGTCTGTTTTTCTCATTAATAGCACACTAAAATACCATTCGAGTTGACGAATTTAAATTTGTTCTGGAATTAAATTAAAAATGCTGTTTGTATAAAACGGATATAAATTGAAACAGTCTCATCTATCACCGTCCAATCAGAGTCAAGTTTTTTTTTTTTTTTTTACCAAATATTGCCATCGGTTATCTTTCTGCTTTCTTCAGCCTTCACCACCTTTATTGGTACCCTGTTCCCTGTACCGGAAAGTGTAAAATACTAAATACCACATAAATGATCGATTTTACTTTTGGACATTCCTTCCATCTGCTGCTCAAGACTAAAATGTGTCTTACAATTTTCAAGATATAATTTGAATGCAACATTTGGTGTTTTCCAACGAATTTCTCTTCAGGCAGTCGCACAGACCGAAATAATCACTGGAGGGTGGACTAGCTGTAAATACTTGACTGGACATTGGGTTTCTACAAATATAATTTTGAAGCCACACTGCAATGACAATTTAGAAGAACCAAGTCAATTTATTTTAGACTACATTCTATCAGAACATTTGTAAAGCGATGCCTGCTCAGTATCGAATCGGAGCAAGTATCACACCACCGAAATGAAATCGTTATCACTCTTCTGTTTGTCTTTCTTTCTATTTCGTACTCATCACGAAAACATGCCTATATAATTTTGACCCCCTTTACATGTAACCCCGCTTTTATATAGTAAAACTGGGGTTTACAGGGGTATACATTATTTTTCTTATTTCTGCTCAAAACACAGATTGTGGGTCCTCGTTAGAACCGCCTCGGCGACGCGGTTCTAACGAGTACCTACAATCTATATTTTGAGCAGAAATATGAAAAATATCAGAATATTTATCTGAAAACTTTCAGTTTTTGGTGGTGAAATTTTCAATATATTTGAATAGGCATGTTTTCATAATGTGTACAGCATTTGAACCTTGTATGAAGGGTTGACGCTAAAAAAACGGGGGGTAAGAGAAAAGTCCAGGGAGTGCCACAATCACAAACCGCAGCCCATCCCAGTCACCAAGAGGAAGAGGAAACGGACAAAACCAAACAAGCGCAAATCGAACAAACGCACAAAAAAAAAAACAACAAAAAAAAACAACACCAAGACTAGCTCTCTCTTCCCCAAGCGAGGTAATCGCAATGCAAGAAGGACTGAAAAACAAGAACAAAATAAAAAAGGCAAGATATAAAACAAATCGCCTCGTAGAATAAACCACAAAGCAACAAAGTAAGACTAACACCGGGACCACCGCCTTAGAACGGTCAGTAGAAAAAACCACCGGGGATTTTAAACCACTCGGTAATTTAACTAGAGACCATTCTATAGAGCGATGGTTCCTGTATTTGTTTGTACCTTGTGTCGCCTTGTGTCTACTTCCTAGCAAACACACAACGCCGCCAGATGATAGTGGTGGGGTATTATGGTATCACGTTGGTCGTCCATGTGTCTGTCCATCCGTCCGTCTGTCGTACGTACGTCCGTAATTTCATTTCCGGACGATAACTTGAGTAACCTGTCAATGAAGTTTCACCTATATTGTGGAGATCTGGTTTTGGAGCGCTAATGGGCAGATTTCGTCAATTTTTGACAGAGTTATGTGCCCGCGACATGTAAGTATTTTCGTTTCCGGACGATAACTTGAGTAAATATCAATGGCTATTTACCTAATTTGGTATGCCCATTGATATTGTGGAGATCTGGTTCGGAATTGCTAATGGGCAAATTTCGTCAATTTCTATCTGTTATCTGCCCATGACAGATCCGTATTTTCGTTTCAAGACAATATCTGGTGTAAATCCTGATGGATTTTCACCAAACTTGATATGTGCATTGATCTGGTCTGGGATTGCTAATGGGCAAATTTCATCACTAATTGACAAAGTTATCTGCCCGCGACACGATAATGGCGGGGTATTATCGTGTCACGTTTTATTTACCTTTTTACTGGCATTTCGAAAACGTGCCTATTCAAGTATATAGAAAATTTCACCTCGAAAAACTGAAAATTTTCAGATAAAAAACTCTGATATATTTTTTATATTTCAGCTCAAGACACAGATTGTAGGTAAGCGTTAGAACAGCCTCGGCGAGGCGGTTCTAATAAGTACCCACAATCTATGTTTTCGGGCAAAAATAAAAAACAACAACTGATGTATACCCCTGTAAACCCCAGTTTTACTATATAAAAGTGGGGTTTAAGGGGTTCAAAATTATATAGGCATGTTTTCTTAATGGGGAATAGGGAGCTGGTTGCTTTCCTTTGCTTTGATTTGTGGCTTGTGTATTGTCTGTCTTGGTTTGTTTGCTCATCCTCTTGGTGTCAGTGGTAGGCTGTGTTCTGTAATTGAGACTCATCTTGAACATCTTCTATACTTTTGTTTTCAATTTTTGCAGCCGATACGTTTGGACACTTTTGTAGGTCATGTGTATGTTGGGAGCTGCCTCAGCATATAATACATCATCACGAAAACATACCTATATAATTTTGACCTCTTTAAACCCCACTTTTATATAGTAAAACTGGGGTTTACAGGGGTATACATTATTTTTCTTATTTCGACTCAAAAATATACATTGTGGGTACTCGTTAGAACCGCCTCGGCGAGGCGATTCTACCGAGTACCCATAATCTATGTTTTAATGCAGAAATATGAACACAATCAGAATTTTATCTGACAAATTTCAGTTTTTGGTAATGAAATTTTCAATATATTTGAATAGGCGGGTTTTCGTAATGTGTAGTAAGGGTCAGGCGCTCGTAAAAGCAGGTCTCTTATATGGAACACCATTACGAAAACACGCCTATTCAAATATATTGAAAATTTTACAACCAAAAACGGGAAAATTTCCAGATAAAAAATTCTGATATTTTTCATATTTCTGCTCAAAACATAATTGTGGGTACTCGTTAGAACCGCCTCGATGACGCGGTTCTAACGAGTACCCACAATATATGTTTTGAGCAGAAATAAGAAAATAAAGTATTCCCCTGTAAACCCCAGTTTTACTATATAAAGGTGGGGTTTCAGGGGGTCAAAATTATGTAGGCATGTTTTCTTGATGCAATTACGACCAACTACCGGCTTAAGCAGTACTGCATGTTCAGAACTACTCCAAAAGAGGTCATTGGCCTGATAGACCAGAAAAAATAAATCACACTATGGGCGCCTTTCTTTCTGTACGTTACATATATTTGCCTTTACAATTAAGCCGTGGCACAGCGTTTCCTACAAGAGCGAAGACTTATCAGCCTTTGCATTTACGCAGGCTAGACAGAGACTTCGCCGTTCATCTGAAAACGTTGTGGCTCCTTGGCTACCCAAAGAGTGCCCTACAAAGACTCTGATCAGACTTCGTGAATGCACGGGCTGAGCTGAGTCTTCGCTGGGCGCACATGTAATCTTGTAGGAAATGCTGCGGCCCGGCTCAAATTAACTCATTGAAAAAAACAAAAAACTGTCAGTAATGTCGTGAGTCTGTGAACTGCGAATACGAAAATGGTACTTGTTACGTTAGATATTTTATAAAGTGCAAGATTGGACGCCCCAAGAGTACTTGTTGAAAGACAAAAAAAAAGAGCCGCATTCCGACAACGTCTGTATTTGGGTATATGCTTAACACATATTTCGTATAATTTGTACCTGCGCTAACTCAGTACAAATAGGCGGTAGGCGAACAATATATGATCAAACATATGTAAATACTTGAAAGAGACTGCACATATGTCTCATCTGAGCATGCGCAGTACATATATGACGGAAGACTGGTTTTGTCAAAATGAGGCTTATAATTAGTGGCGCAGGTAGGTTTCGATAACCCATTAGTAATATTATATCAGTGGTGCGTAAGACGTCATATTACGTTAGATTACATCTGGGGTTTCGGAATACGTAAAATACACCATTCCGTATTTACCCTAAATATTCGAACACCTTAATTTTTACCATCTGTTTTTCCTAACTGTATATAAGCCAAGTTAACTAACTGTTGATGTTTCTAAACTGCTGGATGAGTGGCGAACAGTGCAGACCCTGATCAGACGCCGCGTTCTGCGGCGTCTGAATCTGGTCTACAGTTTGCTCAGACATCTCTGTCAGAATACTTGGGATATATACGGTATGTATTAGAACCGAAGCCTGCACCAGATAGAGTGCATTTTGATAATTTGATAAACATATGCTACAAAGCAATCGATACACGTAAAGTGCAGCATTGATGTAGATAACTTTCTCATGCAAATGACTGTTAGACGCATGTCATAACGCAGGAGTCGAAAACAGAAATAATCGAGCCTGAAGTGCAAATCTTACTGTCCTTGTGTTTTCCTCGAGAACTAAGAAATAGCAAAACAAATTTGTCGATAGAGACCAAATGACCCCCTTGCAAAAGCAGCAAATGTTGTAGCTGACCATACCGAATTGCAGGACCGCAAGCATGAACCGATTAATGCAAAATGTTCCACAAGATCTGACTTTTGCAGTGTTGAATTGACATTACCTAACCAAATATTTCTGTTTGTGTATTTCCTCACAAAAAAAAAAGAACATATGTTGTACTTGTACTTATCGAAAGTGTTCATGTAATGCGCCGCTAATGCCTAATGCCTAACTACGGTATGTGTGTGTGTGTGTGTGTGTGTGTGTGTGTGTGTGTGTGTGTGTGTGTGGCTAAGCGATATACAATTCGCATATATGTGTTCACGTCGTGTCATCTAAGTACGTTAAAATCCATTACGAAAACATACCTATCCAAACACACTGAAACGTTTACCACCAAAAAAATGAAAATTTTCAGATAAAAAATTCTTATATTTTTCATAATTATGCTCAAAACATAGATTGTGGGTACTCGTTAGAACCGCCTCGGCGAGGCGGTTCTAACGAGTACCCACAATCTATGTTTTGAGCAGAAATAAGAAAAATAATGTATACCCCTGTAAACCCCAGTTTTACTATATAAAAGTGGGGTTTGAGGGGGATCAAAATGATATAGGCATGTTTTCGGGATGCCAAATGCTTGCTTGCTATATAAGCTCTACAGGAAGTAATATGGGAACGACCTGGATAGGTTGCTCTGCGATGCGCGTCTAATAAGTACATGTACCCACAAGGTATGATTTGTGGACCAGTCAGAAACAATATTTTTGGTTTTAGGAAAAAATGACATACCTAGTGCTATGGCAAAGTCTTGTACAGTTCACATAGGCGTGTTAACCTAATGAAAATGCGGTGATCGTACCGACATTATACTTTACGGTACATGATTTTAACTTCCAGTCAAAAG
Organism: Anodontia alba; assembly: GCA_964016985.1. Lineage (NCBI taxonomy): Eukaryota > Metazoa > Mollusca > Bivalvia > Lucinida > Lucinidae > Anodontia > Anodontia alba. The sequence goes on along the minus strand of OZ024828.1, from coordinate 71,599,582 downwards.
AATATGACATTTGTGTACCTGATGGATTTTCACTTAATTTTGTGGCATCACTTGATTTGTCTGCTTTTTGGAATATCAGTTAGTAATATTTAAGCCGCAACGACAGAAAACGTACCTTTGATCATGTGTCCCCAGCGAGGACTCTGATCAGCCTGCGCTTTCGCGCAGTCTGATCAGAGTCTTCCCTGGGCGCAGTTTGGATAGCCAAAGTATCTTCATGTAAAGTATCTTTATGCGGACGCCGAATACTCTAAAACGATTCAGCGGACACGCAGGCTGATTTGAGTCATCGTTGGGCGCAGATGTCAGAAGGCACGTTTTCTCGGATCGAGGCTCATTTATATTTAGCAATGTGGTTCAATATATAGGAACGTACTGGAGCAGACAGGGTTATTTATTATTTTATTTTTATTTTTTGCAATACCGGTTCTAAATTTTCCAGACAATTTACAATTTTTAAGACGCACAAAATACTTTTTCCTGGCAGCTAAACCGAATTAACGTTAAGACGCAACAGTCAACAGTAGACGTATGACATTTAAAAGTGGTTTACGGTAACCCCGGTCTACGAGTATGCAGTCTGATTCGACTATGCTGTTTTGGTTTTTAACCGTTTTAGTCTGGAAAATGGTAATTGGCAAACAGTGCAGACCCAGATCAGATGCCGCAGACTGCGGCGTCTGATCAGGGTCTCCACTGTTTGCAAATAGGTTAATTTAGCCATTTTTCTATAGATTTGTTTGTTTTATTCGGGCTTTACGTCGACTTCAACAATATTTCAGTCATATCGCGATGGTGTCTGGATGTGGCAGGGAATTGAATGCTCACTTTCAGAGTGCTGCCCAACTGAAATATCACTTGGCATGATATGTCACCTACATGTAGTCACATGTTACTGACACTGAGCCGACCAGTTCTGATTCCTAGCTCATTTTCTAAATGCTGAACGCCAAGCGAAAGAGCAGCTAGTAAAGTCTTTGGTATGTCTCGACCGGGAATCAAACCTGCAACCTCCCGGTCACGAAGCGGATGCTCTACCAATTGAGCCACTGTGCCGTTATTTTACTCTAGAAATATGTAAATCACAAAGCCATACCTTACACTGAAATTTTACTCTTCTTATATACAGTCGAACGTCAATGGCTCGAACATTTTTGGGACCATAGAATATTGTTCGAGACATGGGTAGTTCGAGCCACTGAGGGTTAATCATGGTGCCAGGTCAGGACAAAAAATAACGATAATTTAGGGAACTCTTTTCGATTTTCTACACAATAATTGTATATTGAGTGTACTCATTAGAATTGCCTCGATGAGCATACACTACACACAGCATACACCCAGTCAGCATTCTACGTAAATCTATATCGGGCCGTCATCGGCCCGTCAGGGTAGCTGACGGGCCGATGACGGCCCGATGTAGATTTACGTAGAATGCTAGCTTGGCAATGCCATGATAAAATAAGAAATTTTCTCTAAATATTTGTTATCTGGAGCTATCTGAAGAATTTTGTAGGGACTCAAAAACGAGTTCGAATTAGCCATGGTAAATAAGCCATCGGAGTTTATTCAGCCTAAAATGGGTTAATCTTGTAGGATCCTCAAATAAACGGTACCTTGCGAAATAACCCTTTCGCATATGTGGAGAACGAAAGCCCGGATCTGTCTGCACATTCTCGCAGTCGGATCAGGGCCTTCACTGTCCTCTTAACTACCGTATTTACCATAAGTTTTCGGACACCTCCTACCCGTAGCATATTTGTCGTAAAATGAAACACAAAATTCCATTTTACTATTTGCTGTTGTGCATAAAATACTACTAGCACGTGCGCCAAACCATGAACCACAGAGGGCCCGAAAAAAGACCAGAATTTGCTCGAATACGTTAATATTTTGGCTTTACATTTGATGACAGTAAGATTATTCGAGAAACCTTAGTGTTACGTGATCTTTATACTGCATTAACTTATTTATCATAATCATTGGTGAACCTGAACGTCATAAAACGTACCTTTGCACATGTGCACCCTGCAAAGATTCAGGTCAGACTGCGCAAGCGCAGTCTGATCAGAATCTTCCCAAGGCATATTTTGGATAGCTTAGGATGTAATTTTTCTTCACGCGGACAATGAATACTCTAATCAAAGTGTGCGGATGCGCAGGCTGATGTGAGTCTTCGCTGGGCGCAAAAGTCCGAAGACACATTTTCTGACGTTGCGAACCGTGGAATGCAGGGTGCTGAAAGACACATTCATAAAATTCCAAACCATCGACGTTTCCTGTTAATCTCTGTGTGGGTGTTTATACACCTGCTATCATATTTTCAGAAGCGTGTACACAAACAAATAACCGTAACGTCTTCTACGCTTCATGCAATCAAGTACAATCTTCCCAGTAAGCATTCTTTATAAATCTATAGCGGGCCGTTATCGGCCCGTCAGCTACCCTGACGGTCCGATAACGGCCTGCTGTAGATTTATAAAAAAATGCTAGCTGCGTCATAACTACGAGAAGAATTTGTCAGAAACCTGCACTGTATGCTCCTTATGACACGGAGTTACAGATACCGAAGGGAGCTTGATGCATTCATTGTACGCCATTTTACAAGGGAGGTAACTCTTGTGACGCCCTTTTGTGGCAAACAACGTATTCGAGCGACGAAGACAACAGCATTGCCGTTGTTCGTTCCTCGATCCTTCTTCTTCAGGTGGGTCAGGGAGGCTGTACTTCGTGGCCAGGGTATTTCCTGCTTTTTCTACTCTTTATTGTTGTATTATTGAGTTTTAGAGCTGGGAATGTGAGGCGGGAGCCGGTGTCCTGTTTAACATTTTCATCACCCCGTTGGGGAAGAAAGGAAGTGGCTGGTTGCCTGTTGCAGTTCTTCTTAGCATCATGAAAACATGCCTATAGAAATTTGACCTCCCTTAAACGCCACTTTTTTTAGTAAAACTGGGGTTTACAGGGGTATACACTATTATTCATATTTCTTCTCAAAAACATAAATTGTGAGTACTCGTTAGAACCTGCCTATATAATTTTGACCCCCTTAAACCCCATTTTTATATAGTTAAACTGGGGTTTATAGGGGTATACATATTTTTCTATTTCTGCTCAAAACATAGATTGTGGGTACTCGTTAGAACCGCCTCGGCGGTTCTAACGAGTATCCACAATCTATGTTTTGAGCAGAAATATGAAAAAATATAAGAATTTTTTATCCAAAAAATTTCATTTTTGTGGTCGTGAAATTTTCAGTATATTTGAATAGGCGTTGTTTTCGTAATGGTTTGTGTGTCGGTATTTTCATACATATGTATGTAGCATTTGTTTTCCCATCATTTGTTTCTCATCTCTCCTTCATTCGGTGCCTCGGAAGATGCAATTCTGGTTTGTGGCATTTTCCGGGTATCTTTACTTAACCCCTGTCCTGCTGAATAAATAAAGATGCTACGCCCATTTCAAATTTTCAGCCAATCAGATTACTTGATCCGGAATGTTGCTTTAAATTCACATAGTGGCAAACAGTGCAGATCGTGATCAGCCAACGGATCTGGATCTACACTGTTTGCAAAGGCAGGGTATATCCGGGTTCAGCAGGACAAGGGTTAAATTAATATATCTATTGCTAGTTCCCATAGTATATGATGGAAATGCATGGCCTACATGGCTGTAGAAACGAAGGAGGTTCAGATAAATAGGTGGTCTTATCTTTCCACGAAAACGTAATATTTTATTGTGGGTAGTCATAAGAAGAGACTCTACGATGCCATGTATTTCTTTTCATGGAAAAAAAAAACAAAAAAAAAAAAAAAAAAAAACAGCATCACATTATGTTTGACAACACATTACGAAAACATGCCTATTCAAATATACTTAAAATTTTACCACCAAAAAATGAAAATTTTCAGATAAAAAAAAAAATCTGATTTTCTTTATATTTCTGCTCAAAATATAGATTGTAGGTATTCGTTTGAACCGCCTCGACGAGGCGGTTCTAACGAGTACCTACAATCTATGGTTTTGAGCAGAAATAAGAAAAATAATGTATACCCCTGTAAACCTTAGTTTTACTATATAAAAGTGGGGTTTAAGGGGGTCAACATTATATAGGTATGTTTCCGTGATGATATCTTATCTAGAAATACATATTAGTATTTTCACTTTTGCGTTTTGATATCTTGTATGCCCACTATACTTAACAGTGTGGATTGTAGACAATGGTTCAGCATTTTGTTTTTTGTTTGAATCCGTTCATTCTTCCAGACCAAACCAGATATTGTTCAAATTGTGTAGAACCAGATGAGACGGCTTCTCACGAGCCGTGTTATCAGGATCTACATTCTTTGCCATTCTGTTGAAACTTCTATTTACGTCAGTGGGCAAGTCTAAATTCAATGATGAAATAGTCCACTTCAGAAACTAGGGGATGAAAGGTTTAAAAATGAAAGTGATGACCTGAACGTATACGAAAGAAAGAAAAAAATGTTAAAATAATAAGCATGTAGATTTAAAAAGAAACTTATCTTGTGAATTTATACGAAGTTTATACGAAATATATAATGAAGAATTTTAATTATGAACTAGTTTTTAAGCCATAAATATCACTGTGTGTTTTTCGGTTGACTTAAAATAAGCAAAGACGTTAAATGCAATTATATAGCAATTTACAAATCAATGCGTTTCATTAAATATGCAATAATTAATCATTCTTATGACGTCATTACATTTATAAAGAATACATGGGCCTTTGAGCATGCGCAAATTGTACGGATTCATATCATCCTGCACATGCGCAAAGTATCATATGGGCCTTTACTCTCCGTTCATACATTTTGTAGTTTCCAATAATTTTGTAAACGGGCAGCGAAGGCCCTGATCAGACTGCGAGTATGCGCAAGCTAATTTGGACCTTCTCTGTCCGCATATACCCAAAAATACTCTTCGCAGGGCGCGGCTCATATATCAAGCAATAATATGTCCTAGCGTTTATGTGAAATGCGTCATAAACCTCGTGGAGACCAGGACGAATTTGCTAGCTGTAAGATAGCTGTAAGATAAGTACTAAAATCACTTCTAAATATTACACAAGTCAAACTGCAATATGCATAGCGCAAAATCACTTGGACTGGCTCACACACCAGACTGTACATACAAATCGAAATGGTTATTTTTGTTTTATTATTATTATCCTGTTACTAACTAATTTAAAACAACACAGAAACCCGAGGAAAGAACCCGTTATGTCATACATGTACATGTATGCGACCTGTAACGATCCCTGTCACCCTACTCATTCGCACAATGTCACCAGGGCCTTTGCTGCCTTATGATAAATTGTACTTGTATTCAATAGTTTTGTAAGATTGATTTCTACAATTAACAATCTGGGCCCTGTTGTTCAAAGCGTCGTTAGCTTAACGAGCTCGTTAAGGGTCATTTCGTTAACTATTTTAGCGGACTCAATACACAATATTCTGATATTTTTTTCTGAAAAAATGTGAGTAGCTTTTGCACTGCAAAAGCTACTCACATTTTCTCAGCAAAAAATTTCAGCATATTTGCATATCACTCGATGTAAATTTTAACGAATCGTTAACTAACGACGTCGTTAGCTTTGAACAAATGGGCCCTGGAAAATAGTACATGTGGCACATACTTTTTGTAACTGTTTTATCAAGACTAAACGCTGTACAATACCAACTTGCCAAAATGGAAGGATACCATAAGACTCCGCACATTAGCCGTTATAACTTTGATCAGGCCGTTTTGTCCAGTCAAATTTCAAATTTTCAAAATCTGATCTGATTATGGATCTGAATTGCAAACAGTTAAGATCAAAATGACACAGTTATGAACCGTTTCGTCTATACCTACACAGTTTGCAAAAATACGCAATGGCCAACAGGACAAAAAGTAGAATTCTAATAAAATGTGCCTGGTTCGGTTTCCCTGAAATTCTTAACCATAACTCTAAAAAGAGAATTTTCCGGATAAACATTTGTCTTGCTTCTTCATGAAAAGATGTCTTATTATTAGTTTAGGGAATCTCCTCGGTGAAGGTTCTTTTGTGATAAAGTTAAAACGAAATCAGTGATATACTTTTTAGTTGAAGAAAACGCCTTATAGAGAGTATTTTTTTTTTTCATAATAATAACTGAGCCGTAAAAACAAACCCTTGTACGCCCAGGGTCCCACAAGCTCAAGATCGGAGTATACATTGGTCGCATTTTGGAAAGCCATTGATGCAAAGTTTCTTCTTGCGGACAACGAAGACTCGGATCAGACTGCGCGGATGCGCAGTCTGATCTGAGTCTTTGTTGGGCGTTCATGCCAGAAGGTATGTTTTCGTTTTCTCACGTTGCGCCTCGTATCTTAAATGGGCCAGTGTGTTTGCTAACACTAGCTTTTTCCTTCTTGACGTTTAAGAAATCGCAGAATTGATCGGTATCAACGTCACGTGATTCTTAACAAAATGGAATTACGAGTTTAAAGACCTCTTCGACTGAAACTACAAATGAGTCGTACGTCAGAATACGTATCGTCGGACATCTACGCCCAGCGACGATTCAGATCAGACTGCGCATTCGCGCAGTCTGATCAGGATCTTCGCTGGGCGCATTTTGGATAGCCAAGGAAGCAAAGTTTCTTCATGCGCATGCGCATTTGTTTTTAGCGCATGTCAGAAGGTACGTCTTCACGCATTTTGGCTCAAATTGTTTGTCTCTTTGGATAATTACTGGCACACTTGCATGTATTCGCCGCTCTCGCTAATGCACTTAAATTGCGCAATACGTTAGCTCCTGCATAACAATGTTAGTTTATTTCCGCTGGGAAAAGAATTGCTTTAGGATCTATCAACGCATTCTTGGAAAAGCCAAAACACATAGTGACTACATTAACAGAATGTAATCACTCTGCTTTAGTGGGCCAGGTTGAAGCATGATACTGCACAGGGACTCTTCGAATTCTGTACAGTCACAGGAAAACAAAACAACATGTTGACAAATAAAATGCAACGCAGATCTCAACAATAATTGCAGTTTCTAGCAAATCGTAAGTTGTGTAGTAAATTCATTGAATTATTTAGGCAAAACTTAATAAACATGTTTCCGTGAATCCTTTTGATAAACAAGTAGCGTATGCATCAGACAAATTGTGTGTTTGTTTCTACGATGTTTTTATCCCAACTTAGAATATAATGTTATAAAATGCGATCAGCTTGAATCTTGTATTTAAAATTACTTCAGGACAATGTTTGAGTTTAGAGAAGCGAGTGGGCCAATAGTTAGAAATTTGCTTATCCATTACGAAAACAAGCCTATCAAAATATACTGAAAATTTTACCACCAAAAAAAAATGAAAATTTTCAGCTAAAAATTCTGATATTTTTCATATTTCTGCTCAAAACATAGATTGTCGGTACTCGTTAGAACCGCCTCGGCGAGGCGGTTCTAACGAGTACCCACAATCTATGTCTTTGAGCACAAATAAGAAAATAATGCATACCCCTGTAAACCCCAGTTTTACTATATAAAAGTGGGGTTTAAGGGGGTCAAAATTATATAGGCATGTTTTCGTGATGCACTAGATTTGAACAGGGTAAAATTAGTCCAAACTCATTGTCATACTCTATTCGACAGACATGCGAGACTCAAATGTCCAAATGGTCATGAGAAGCACAATGCAAGTTTCATACAGCCATGATAAAAAGTCATCTGCAAATGTTGGAAACATTTCGATAAGTACTAAAATCATGTAACAACTTTCTATATAGAGGGAAGACTTGCTAAGGCGGTATGTTTGGTTATAAGTCTGGGATCATTTCCTCCAGTGCTCTATAAAATATCCGTTGTCGCATTAGAAATGCCTCGCCGAGGCGATTCTAATGTCTAATGAGTACCCACAATATACATACTATATGTTTTAAGGAAAAATAAGACCATATATCCCAATATTATCACCAAATGCTCCTCCTTAGCCAATTTATTCCGAATGGATTCTTTTATTTTAACTCTTTGGACAGGTTCATTTCCTACATAAGGGGCGTCTGGTTAGTTTTTATTATTGTCATGTTTTGTAGAAATATCTGAACTTAATGCAAACAGTGTAGACCCTGATCAGACGCCGCGTTGTGCGGCGTCTGATCTGGATCTACACTGTTTTGCTAAAGTCCTTTTTATGGGACGCTAGTGGCTTAAATGGGTTAAAATTCCTCTGACAGATGTTTTTTGAGAAGAAATAAGATATGGTATACCTTCAAAATACTGGTTCGTTTTTGTTTTCTCAGCTAACATAGATCATTTTATTTACAAATTAACATGTATAAATTTTAACCATATTTTGCATTTAACCTAAATATTTGGATAGACAGGCCTGAGCAAACAGCGTAGACCCAGACCACCAACCAGTAGTTTATGACAAACCAACAGGTAGTAAACAGCTGTCGTTCGAAGGTTTAGGCCAAGTATTGTGAGGATTTAAGGTGTCCTAAACCTTAGGGTAAATACAGTTTATGAGAAACATCCTTCGGTAAACCCGGAAACAAACTAGGTTTGTTTCCGGGTTTTCCGAAAGATGTTTCATGTATCTGGTCTTGTGATTCTTCTAAATATGGAAGATGCCTCATTTGTTATTTTAAAATATATTGGCATGTTGCCAGAAATTGTTAGAATACTACTTTTTGATGGAAACTTGATATATTTTTATGTTTCTGCCATTTGTTACAAGGAAGTTAGGTTTTGAGACTTCATGTTTGCTTTTCTGCATAACAATTTCCAAGTGAAAAGGGACCTACTTTGACATTCATAAACATCATAATAACATGTACACAACAAGGCAATAAACCCGACAGTGAATTCATCTAAAATAAAAGGTAGTTTTGTCAAAGCACAAATGTTATGCTTAACATGGAAACTTATTCACAAACTGGAAATAGTTTTTTAGAAAGTAGAACCTGTGTCATTTCAAGTTATTGCAGACGGTTTGTTGATTGAGTTCAATTTCATTTTTAACCTTTTGGGTCAGTTTCAACATAGGACTTGTTAAGGAGGAACACCATCAAAAAAGACAACAAAATGGACAAAAAACGAGCAAGTCCTGCATCGAGTTGCCACAAGGCCAATAAAACCCGCTAACACGTGGACATGTATTATTCGGTGATGGTTTGTGTTTTCTTTTATCTTTCGCAGATTCCTTGTTTTAAACCTAGACATAAAAATTTAACTACTTATATTTAAGAATCATGCGTTGCGCAAATCTAGTTTTTTTTTTGTTGTTTTTTTTTTTTGTGTGTGTGTGTGTGTATTTTTACACTACCCACATGTACCTCATATGTTACCATTTTAACCCGTTGCAGACTGATTGAACTCTCCCAAACTATATATTGGAAGCTTTTAATTGTGGTTCTAGGTATATGTCAGGTTATGTGGTTTAGATATTCCTAGAAAAATGGATAAACTATTTGCAAACAATGGAGACCCTGATCAGACGCCACGTTCTGCGGCGTCTGATCTGGGTCTGCACTGTTTGCCAATTACCCTTTAAGGGGTCTCCAGACTACGATGGGTTAAGAAGCAAACATCCTTAAATTAGAACAACGTGTTTCACATATGCGTATAAATGTTGTGTATTCGCTAGAGCGTTAGGAAAGTTACCGATATATGCCACAGTTTAACCCATTCAACCCGGAGTTTCTGAAGTGGACTCTTCTATTCTTGGATTCGGACATATCCACTGATGCAACTAGGGGACGTAGTCAAAAACTTAAATCAGAATGGTAAACAGTATTGACCCTGATCAGCCGGTTCGTTATCGTCTCATCTGGATGACACTGTTTGGTAAAGTATTTTTTTGGTCTTTCAGGCTGAAAGGTTTAGCATAGAACAAACTAAACATTAGTGCGTATATGCATTGACTTGAAGAAGATAAGTAGCCATCCATACACAAACATGATGCCATAAATTTGACCACCAAAGCCACGTGAGTTAAAGTGCAAATACAGATAATTTGATATACTAAAACGATAGCGTAGCAGATAAAGAAAATAACCTCATAAGCCGAATAAGGAAAAATAATAATACATGTAATAACGGAGTGGCTATTTACAGTCAACAGTAAATAGCCAAAATACGTTAAACTGGCTATTTACAGTTGACTGTAAATAACCCAAAAAAACCGTTAGATTGGCTATTTACAGTCAACAGTAAATAGCCAATAAACGTTTAATTGGCTATTTACAGTCAACTGTCATTACATGTAGCTAAAAACGTTATTTACAGTCATATGCATTTCAAATTGTTCCCGACGAAGGGGTACTAGAAATAATAGAACTTCATTTAATACGGATGGAAGCGGATACGTATTCTTTGATGTTTAAGCATTAATCACTTATTTTAATAATAATAATAATAATAATAATAATAATAATAATAATAAAAACATCAGAAACAAGAGACAACGACTGATCCTGATGGCTATTGTCAATCAGGACCCGTCGACCAACAAAACAAAAATAGATTCTACAAAGAACGATTTAACTTTTTCGGCGCCAAATTTCAGACGACATTTGTCGTCTGCTTGTTTCTTTTAACAGACTATTACTTTGAAAAAAAAATGTTTATGTGTAAAGTTGAAAGACTGAATGTCAAACAGCGTAGATCCAGATGAGACGGCTCATTATGAGCCGTCTCATCTGGATCTATGCTGTTTGCAAAAGCCTATTATCAACGCCTATGGCAGTGAAAGAGTTAAACATTAAAATCGGTTATTCCTTTGGTTGCCTCGTGCGACATAAAACGTGTTGTTTCTAAAGTACAAGGAAACCAAGACCAGTAAAAATGTTATTCTTCGTTATATCGTATTACCTAATGACAGACAAGGAACTAGACGATTTAGTGGTTATTATGAGAGTCGTACACGCAAAGAAAAACAAGTATTTGCATGCTGTGACTTTTGGTAACAGCAATTCAAAAAGAATGGAAACCTAAAATAACAAAACCAAAAACAATCCCTGGCTTCTTGATATCAAATTCGATATAACCGCATGGAAATTCACGTGGCTTTGGTGGTGAAAGCAATAATGCATTCCATTGTTTAAGATACAAAACAAACTTATCTAAGTATTTCTGGTCTGACATATAAACTGGCCACCAGCTGCCTCTGAAATAAATGAAGCAGAAAGTAACTTACTATTCGCACTGTAAATGTTCTAAAAGTTCGAACACCAAAGTGACTGACAAAATGGGCTATGCAAATAGTGTAGATCAGAACAGTCTGATCAGGGGCTACACTGTTTGCCATTCTGCTAAGAATTTAAAGAAACAAATGCATAAAAAGCAAAATAGGCAAACGTACATGTAGTATGATATAAGGTGTTCGAAATTTTAGGACATTTACCGTACTCAGTCAACTAATTTTGACATTTCATACGTATGGTGCCAGGTCTTACCTTTTCAAAAATTCTAATTTTAAGTGTATTCGCTGATTTATAGTTCAATACCACTGTTACCGTTGTTGAAATACAAAAAGATGTCCAGGCAGACCCATAATCACAGAACATACTAGTATAAATTCACTGTAAAAAAATTCCCGTAAATTTTACGTTCATGTACATAGGCGTAGCGCTCATTACGCAAATACGCAGGTGCGTACCATGCGTAAGAAATATTTTTACAATAAAGGGACATTTATATGAAATATTTGGTTCTTTACATTACAGGCTTCTCTTAAAGGAAAGAATTTGCTCCCTCTGGGAGCAAATTCTTCCCTTTAAGAGAAGCCCCTTAATTTAGAAGGGCTTCCAGGCATACGTTTTCAAGAGTTTGCCTGGATTTGCGTACAAATTCTTCCGTACTGGCTACGCCACTGATGTAAATACTGGCAACTAGTTGCCAGCGCCATTACCGTCAATTGTTACGAGGGACCATAGAACTTTTGCAGGAATAACCTCGTAGGATCGGGTAAGGATGTGTAAGCTTAAGATACGGTGCAGTAGCTCACATCCCTACTATGTCCTATATGTTACCTACCTTGTCCTACACTGCCCTACCCTGCGTAAGTATTACTGTAAATAATCTACAGTCGCCCGTAAAATTTACGGGACATGTACTGGTAGACAGTTGCCAGAATATCGTAAAATCTACGAGAAATTTAACCCTTGTCATGCTGAATAAATTAAAATGCCACGCCTACTTCTAATTTACAACCAGTCAGATTACTTGATCCGGGTTTTTGATAGAAATTCACATATTTAACGACAAACAGGGCAGATCAAGATCAGTTGGCTTCTGAAGAAGCCAACTGATCTGGATCTACACTGTTTGCTAAGACAGGACATGTCGTGTTCAGCAAGAGAAGGCGAGAAGGATTAACAGTGTAATGACAAGAGGATAGAGTGCAAAAAAAAAAAAAAAAAAAAAAAAAAAACAAGAAAATGGAATGCAAAAAAAAAAAAAAAAAAAAAAAAAAAAAACACGACAGGCAGTACACATGTCGCAAACGCAATACAAGGTAGCTAAGCAGCTTGCTTTTCCCCAAACGATATAATCACGCTGCCGGATAGGCTCCACCGCACAACAGTAAGAAAAGAAAACGAATAGAACAAAATATGGATAACCCCCCCCCCCCCCCCCCCCAAAAAAAGTTAGCAGCGAACAGCAGAAAGCCACAAAAAGAACAAACAACACACACACACACACATACACACACACACAAAAAAAAGACGCCTTAGAATGGTCAGTAGTGAAAGGCTGCTATTTTGTTGTCCGAGTATGCACGTGTTTAGATAAAAAAGAAAATGCCGTTAAGCTAACGATGCTTTGATCAGCTGAGCTCAGAATTCTAAACTAGGCTAATCAATTGCACTATCTGTCTGTTTGAAGTAATTTACCGTATTTACACCAAAAATGCGGACACTTTTACCCCTTACAATACGTATTCTGTTTTTTTTACAAAGCCATTTATTATCTGTCGATGTGTCAAGAACTGCTGGATGTGCGGCAAACGTCTAGACCCACATCAGACGCCGCATTCTGCGGCGTCTGAACTGGCTCTAGACGGTTTGCTCAGACCTGCATATACAACTTCTGATTGTAAATAAGGTATTTTAAAACAGTTACTCAGACGGAGGAAGTCGTTTCCAGGAATCGATTTTAGAGTTAATAAATTTAAATTAGGTCATTTCCTCATTTTAGAGAAAGTTTAATTGCATGTGAATCTCAGCGCAAAACTTCCTTCAGAATTTCCTGGGAATAATTATGCCTGATTGGAGACACATTCCAACATAGCCGGAAGTATACACGGAACTTTGTAATGGTAATACAGGATTTCGAACTACACAGTGGCTCAGTTGGTAGAGCGTCCGCTGTGTGACCCGTAGGTTGTGGGTTCGATCGATCCCTGGCCGAGTCATATTACATACTTTAGAAATGGTATGGTAGTAGCTGCTCTTTCGCTTGGTACTTAACTTTGAGAAAGTAAACCTATGGTCAACCCGGTGTCAGTATAATTTGACTGCGTGAAATATTATATCATGTGTCTAAGGCGTGATATTTCAGCAAGGCAGCAGTCTAAAAGTGAAACATTGAGCTCCCTACGACATCCAGACACTCACAGGATATGATTGTTGAGCGTGACGTAAAATCCGAATAAAATAAACAGGGATTCGTTTGCAAAGTGGTTGGAATTTATTTAGAAAGAATATTTCCTCTTGGTCTTCATAATGTGAGCAAGCATGCAATATACACCCCTGTTTCTCCAATAATATATAGTGAAAACAGGGGTATACGGTATGCAGGGGTCTACATTATTAGGCTATTTGTTTCGCAAATGTTCAGACCTCTGCAGCTTTTAAACCGGATCATAAATTGGTTGTTATCAGTGCTCATCACGAAAACACGCCTAAATACTTTTGACCCCCTTAAACCCCACTTTTATACAGTAAAACTGGGGTTTACAGGTTTATACATTAATTTTCTTTTTTCTGCTCAAAAACGTGGATTGTGGGTACATGTACTCGTTAGAACCGAATCGCCGACAAGTACTCACGATCTATGTCATTACGAAAACATGCCTATTCAAATATACGGAAAATTTTCCCACCAAAAAATGAAAAATTTTTAGATAAAAATATCTGATGTTTTTCATATTTCTGCTCAAAACATAGATTGTGGGTACTCGTTAGAACCGCCTTGATGAGGCGATTCTAACGAGTACCCACAATCTATGTTTTAAGCAGAAATAAGACAAAATAATATATACCCCTGTAAACCCCAGTTTTACTATATAAAAATGGGGTTCAAGAGGGTCAACATTATATAGGTATGTTTTCGTGATGTTGAGCAGAAATATGATAACTACTAAATTTTCATCTGGAAGTTTTCATGTTTAGGTGGTTAAATTCTCAATATATTTGAATAGTTTTCGTAATGTGTCAAATTGTTCCACGGATTAATCTGTCCTAATGCGCTTTATGACCGAATTCCTCGTTTTCACTGTATTAGCTCTGGATCAGAAGGCTGTTCAGATTATAGAGACCACGTCAAGCGAAAACTGCCTTTGAGCATGTGCAAGATGCGCAGAATCTAATCATCCTGTGTATGCGCAAAGTATCATCCGGGCCTTTACTCTCTATTCATACATTTATACAATGAATCTGTTAGCGGACAGTGAAGGCCCTGATCAGCCTGCGCGGATGCGCAGGCTGATCTGGGCCTTCGCTGTCCGCATATGCCCGAAAACTCATTTTCACATGGCTAGGTTCATATTTGTCTTATTTCTCCGCGAAAACTTAAGCCTGACGTTTTAAGGATTAAGCAATATAATTTCTCTAAAACTAAATATTGTTTACAAAGAAAGGCAGACTCCGCTTAAATTGAAAATGGGCCTGTGCAAAGAATGAGACAGAAGAGTCGACCTAGTAACTTATTGGTTAATGACTCTGTAAGCAGGTTGAGAAATTACTTCCGAATGCACGTTCTGATGCGTCTGATCTGGGTCTGCACTGTTTAACAATGTCCCCGTCCAGATTTTACATGTAACGTCCGTTTACACTTCCTCTGATGTTTCATCCACAAGATCAGCGCGGCTATAAGCCCGGATTTCGTCTAACGCGTGGTTTAATTACATTGGTCAATGGCTAGCACGTGGACAGCTACCTTAAGGAACACACACATACAGAATTGGAAAAAAAAAACAAAAAAAAAAAAAAAAAAAAACAGGAAAAAAAACGGATGTATTCGGATCTTGCCGGACTGGCACCCGTCCAAGTGATGAGAAGCAATTAAGAGTGCATTCCACAGTTTCGCACTTGTGAACCTGGCAAAAATGTCAATAACTAGGGGTAGGGCTAGAAACCAGTCTGAAAATACTTTTTGCTGCCACATTTTGACCAGAACTGAAGTTTTATGCTTGTCAGTTATTGTTAACACTGAAGGAAGGACTTTTCTTGAGGTCACATGACCTTATTATAAAAAAAAAATGTAGGTAAAATACGAAACTGTTGAATTCTGTCTGATACCCGGTTTTACCTTGTCAAAAATTGTAGCATGCTTTTCTGTGGATTTTATCTTGAAAACGAGATGGCTTACAGGTATTGATTTCTGGATAAAAATAATATTCTATAGGCGCTCTGTGAAATTTTCAACTGTTTCAAACCAGTGCATTGTCCTGGAGTTGATGATAATCATTCGAAAAACTGCACTTTTTGCATAAAATTGGCCGCAGTCAGAGGGGGTGTGGTATTGTTTACATTAATGCGACAGCAGGTTTTGGTACATTGCAGTTATTTTTATGATGATTAAATTATTATTTGTTATGTTTGCAATTTATTGATACAGTACCTAATGGACAGGTACTGTTATATTTGCTGTGATTGCATTTTATTTGTGTGACGGCTGTGAACAGATAGAAATGGAAGTCAAAACTGTGGAGTGCACCCATTAAGCCAAGCCTAGCCAGCCAAACATAAATTTAGAAATATTGTCTCTCTGGTATCAATATGAAAACATTCCATTGTCTCCGAGATAGATTGTAAAAATGCGAAACGAAGGATCTCTTTAAAAGAATAAATAATCTGGAAAGACAGCATGATCGACTGTAACCAGTCTAGGATCTTGTCAATGTTGATTCGTCTCTAGCCTCTGTATACTAATTGGGCCGCGCCAAGCAAAACCGTCTTCGTGCATATGCGGGCAGCCAAGGCCCAGATCAGCTTGCGCATCCGCGCAGTCTGATCAGGACCTTTCCTGTCCGCAAACAGAAGCATCGAATACTGCAGAATGCATGACTGGAAAGCAAAGGCCCGCTGATACTTTGCACATGCGCAGGATGCTCTGATTCTTCTCATTTTGCACATGTTCGACAGCACTTTTTCGATGGATGCGGCCCAATTAGGCCAGAGCAGCAAACACATTTACACGGTGTATTTTCCCATCAATTTAATCATTGTACCGTATTTACTCCAGAGATTCGGACAGACAGGCCTGAGCTAACATTGTAGATCCTGATCAGACGCCGCAGAATGCGGCGTCTTATCAGGATCTACAGTGTTTGCCACTCATCCGTCAATTTATACACACATAAACAGATAGAAAATAGTACTGAAGTTTAGGTAATGAGTTAAGTATGGCACAGAGTTATGATATCTGAATATTTAACCCATTTATGCCGGGTGGACATTTCTACCGCAACTCTTTGACTGGCCCATTTTCAATAGACGGGGTGTCTGGTTAGTTTTTATTTGTAGCATGTTTTCTAGAAAGTCCTATATCTAATACAAACAATGTAGACCCTGATCAGGCGCCGCGTTCAGCGGCATCTGATCTTGGTCTACACTAAGATCATTGGTCTACACTGTTTGCCAATGTCCCTTTTATGGGACGTTAGGCATAGATGGTCTCAGAGAATTTGATAATGTCAACTCGAAACTACGCAGTGTAAATAGATCAATTTCCTCTTTAATCTAAGAATGACGACTAACTTACAGACGTTCAATAAAACCAAGCAGACTGGAAACAGATTCTCCAGACAAATGAATATGTAACAGACTACTGTTGCTTGTAATTCATTCTGAACAGTACAAGTACGTTAACAGATCTATGTACAAAGTATACTTTTTAGCCATAACACTAAATTGGCCACTTTTTTGCCTGATATTTTGAGTTTTCCGATTTCTAAAAAAAAGAAAACAAGAAAAAAAATATGCAAAACAAAAAAAAAAAAAAAAAGAAAACGATTTCGTAGTATTAAACCACCTTATCCATTTGTTTGTTACTTCCCCCAACCTTTTTACTGTACAAATCTGCCTGAATGTGCTAAATAACCCAGATCTCCCTCTTTTCTCATATTATATGGTGAAAGTTGGCTTGCATTGCTCTTGATACGAGTGGTACAGTGTCACAAGATAAATAATTTTGTCTCAATCCTCCAAAAACATCATTTGTTGTAAAGCGAGGCTTTTCTAATGAGTACCCGCAACATATGTTTTTTATGTTTTATTTTGTTTTTTTGTTTTGTTTTATTTTATTGTGAAGAAATCAGAAAAGACTAATTGTGCCAGCGCACGATTAACAAACAAAAATCATTGTTGTAAAGCGAGGCGCTTCTAATGAGTACCCGCAACATATATATATATATATATATATT
Organism: Anodontia alba; assembly: GCA_964016985.1. NCBI lineage: Eukaryota > Metazoa > Mollusca > Bivalvia > Lucinida > Lucinidae > Anodontia > Anodontia alba. Next base: position 71,581,942 of record OZ024828.1, on the reverse strand, counting down.
ATTTTTTTATTTTTTTATTTTTTTTATTTTGTGTGTGTGTGTGTGTGTGTGTGTGTGTGTGTGTGAAGAAATCAGACAAGAATAGTTGAGCTAGCGCAAGATAAAACCAACAAAATGGCTTGTGCGCCCAGCGAAAACTTAAATCTGCCTGGGCATCCGCCTAGTCTGATCAAAGTCTTCGTTGTCCGCATGAAGAAAGCTTATGTCCTTAGCTAGCCATTGAGCGCATATCGCAGATTCTCGTCTACCCAGCTAGCATTCTACGTAAATCTACATCGGGCCGTCATCGGCCCGTCAGCTACCCTGACGGACCGATGACGGCCCGATATAGATTTACGTAGAATGCTGACTGGGTATTTCTTCGCTGGGCGCACATCCATTTTGTGGGTTTTGTCTTCAGCTGGCTCAATAATTTTATCTCAATATCCCTCTTACATGTTTATTGAGCTATGTAAGTTATGGAATTATGACCATCACGAAAACACACCTATATAATGTTGACCCCCTTAAACCCCACTTTTATGTAGTAAAACTTGGGTTTACAGGGGTATACAGTCGGCTCTCGTTATCTCGACCTCGCTTATCTCGAATAACCGCTTATCTCGAAGTGAAATTCTGGTCCCTGTTTTGACATGGAAATCTAAGAACAGGTAACAAATTATTGTGAAAAAGAGGAGAAATTGCTCCTAAGGAGCAATTTCTCCTCTTTTTCACAATATTTTCAATATATCTCAAACTTCAGGAGTCAAATTACATATAATTGGTGAAATTTGGTTGTTCAATTTAGTTTTTCTTCATTTCTGCAAATCTGATATGTCGAGGTACGGATATCTCGAAGTATTTCAGAGAGTCTCTTATTTTTGCTCAAAAACATATATTGTGGGTACTCGTTAGAACCACCTCGTCGAGGCGGTTCTACCGAGTACCCACAATCTATGTTTTGTGCAGAAATATGAAAAATATCAGTTTGTTTTTTTGTTGTTTTTTTTTATCTGAAAATGTTCAGTTTTTGGAGGTGAAATTTTCTATATATTTGAATAGGCGTGTTTTCGTAATGCATATGCATGCAGTATGGCAAATGAGAACTTATTTTTAGCAAATTAAGAGATTTACACAATAAAAGAATATCAAATAAGTGAATATACACATTGAAAAACTGACTTTAAACCACAACATTCTGAAACACCTAATAACTTAGTCACCTGTATGTTCCTTTTTTCACTATATATTATTGGGGGAACATCGGGGAGGGAGTACCTATTACATAGACCTGAAAACATAGTGAATAACGCTGGTATCAATATTCGGACTATGCACTTGCCTGACCTGAAAGTAGTATAGGGTGAGTACCCATAGTGCCACCCTATACTACTCCTGAATCTTGATTCCTACATTTTTGCAACTGAAAACAGTTTTTTGCATACGAATCTGCTACGATGGCAATTCTTACGAAAACACTCCTATTCAAATATATAGAAAATTTCACCTCCAAGAACTGATTTTTTTTTCTCAGATAATACTCAGATATTTTTCATATTTCTGCTCAAAACATAGATTGTGGGTACTCTTAGAACTGCCTCGACGAGGCGAATCTAACGAGTACCCACAATCTATGTTTTTGAGCAGAAATAAGAAAAATAATGCATACCCCTGTAAAATCCAGTTTTACTATATAAAAATGGGGTTTAAGGAGGTCAAAATTATATAGGCATGTTTTCGTGGTGTTTAAACTACGTCTTTCCGTTTAAACAGCTTTAAATGTTTGCTAAAATTAGTTCTTAAACCATAGGTCTAAATTAGAGTGGGTATCAGGTTAATTGTTTTCTTATTTCTCCACGAAAACATACGTTGTGAGTACTCATTAGAAGCGCCTCGGCGAGGCCCACAACATGAGTACCCACAACATTGTTTTCGTGGAGAAATAAGAAAAATATCAATACTTTTGGATTGAAAAAAGCGCCTTAACTAGAGCTATGGTGAAATTTCTTGCTAAAATTAGCTGTTAAATTAACAGTAGTGTGAAACTGCGGAATACATATTGGTTCCAGAGAGACAAAAGCATGGCCTGTTTCTATGGAAAATATGCTAATAATACCAACTTTTACAGAAAACAATACACATTTAGCAGGGAAAACAACAAAACTCAAATTAACTTTCTTTGAATAGTGCAAATTGTCATTTGTTTTTTTGTTTTAAGCCATGTAGGCGTCTGAAAATGTAACAAAAGCAAGATGCACTGACCAGAAAACGAAACTTGTTGAAAATGTAAATAAGCGAGATACACTGACCAAAAAACGAAACGCACAGAAAAGTAAGTTTGATATCGTATGTTTTTGTTGCAGTAAACATTTATATCTGTATATACTGGTCTACAGTATATTGCATGCATACTTTATATTAAGGAATAAAGAAGTCAAATATACACTCACTTCTTGATTTACACACTGCCATAAGTTCTCTCCCTTCCGTTGATTCAAGAAGGGCGGTTGTCAGTTTCTGGCGAAAGAATGTGCACACTACTGGTTAACCGCTTAGAGGACTAAGCCTGCTCAGTAAACGTGTGGTTAGGTAAACTGACTGCGCTCGACATGACCCCATTGGGTTGACTGGGCCGTAAAACCTCAACACAAACAAACACTGCCATAAGGCCCAGGAAACATTCTATTTAAATCTGTTGTGGATCCCTGTCGAGCCGATCACGATATAGATTTAACAGAATGCGAGATGGGTACACTTCATTGTCATTTTTCTAATGTTGAGTTTCGTTTTTAGGTCAGTATACATTTGTACTTCACTACGATACTGTGTATGTATTTAGTATCCTTTAATTTTGAACAAGTATAGTTGACTGCTATGATAGGTCGAACGATTAAGTCAGTTATATCATCACGAAAACTTGCCTATATAATTCTGACCCCCTTAAACCCCACTTTTATATAGCAAAACTGGGGTTTACAGGGGTAAACATTATTTTTCTTATGTCTGCTTAAAACATAGATTGTGGGTACTCGTTAGAACCGCCTCGTCGAGGCGGTTCTAACGAGTACCACAATCTATGTTTTGAGGAGAAATTTGAAAAAAATATCAGATTTTTTTATCTGAAAATTTTCACTTTTTGGTGGTAAAATATTCAGTATATTTGAATAGGCATGTTTTCGTAATGTACTAATTTGAATGTTTTGTGTAGAATGTCCTTTACATTTGGAAGCTATCTGTGTACTTTTTATGAACTTTTAGGGAGTCCGTAAAATTACTTTCTCTTGATCCATATATATATGAGCCAGCGCATGACAAAACCTACAAAATGGCATGAGCGCCCAGTGAAAACTCGGATCAGCCTGGCCAGTGAACACTGGATCAGCCCTTCTCTCTGTCTGTTTCTCTCTTTGTCTCTCTCGGTCTCTCTGTCTGTCTATGTCTCTCTTCTGACAATGTTGAGTTGCTCGTCCTCAAAATGTATCTATTTCCTTCAAGTTTATTAACCAACCAACATATGCATGCACCCCACCCCGCAAACACACACACAAACTCCTCCTCCTCCCCCTCACCCCCCACGCCACACACACACACACATACAGAGGAAATTAGTTTAGCTAGTGATTCTGTATCATATGAAATGTGGCCTGGTTGAGCTAATGTTTCTGTATCATATGACATGATGCCTGCTTGAGCTAGTGATTCTGTATCATATATATTAAAACGTCTTGTTTAGCGTTCAAAGGATTACAATATTCAGAACTATAATACAGACGCACTATGTATTCTTATTCATTTATTTCCTTGTTATTTCAATATCTCTAGACAATCTCAATAATATTTATTACCATACCACATCCTTTGTTTTACTCGTTTTCCAATTTAAAACAAGTGTAGCTGAGATAAAATCAGAATAAAGACTAATATAGCATGTTTATTATCATTTCGACAAACATTTCAGCTTCTCCAAACAGAAAACGGTCATGTGATCATCGTTCATGTAGACCTAGTTATCACTTTAGCTAGATACAGTTGACTGCAGTCTGATCAGGGCATTCAACGTCCGCTAACAGAAGCTCTGGCTACTTCAGAATGTATGAATGGAGAGCAAATGACATGCACAGGGTAATCCGAATCTGCATTTTGCCCATGTTCGAATACACTTTTTCGCTTGACACGACCCATATGGCATGTAGTCACAGCAGCGGTTTGCGACAGTATTTATCCATAGCCATGGCATGTCCACAAACTGGGCCGTAAAGCGATAAAGCCGGTGCCTTCTAGCATGCGCAGAACGTGCGGATTCACATCATCCTGCGCATGGGCAAATAATCATTATGGCCGTTGCTCCCCATTCAGACATTAGTATCCAGTGATTCTCTTAGTGGACAGTGAAGACCCTGATCAGATTGCACATTCGCTTGCCGCATAAGCCGTATGTAGTTTGCAACTGCTAAATCCGTGCATTAAAGGGAACTGATTCACTTTTAGGGGAGACCACTCGGACAGATTTGTTTTTGTTCCCTTCTGTAAAGGTCTCGTTAGCATATTCTTATCTTGCAGCGTAGACCACTCCAGAAGAAACGCACTTGCTTACGGGAGCAAATTATGTCCTAATAGAGCAGATCTCTTTTCAGTAGAGGCTTGGAGTGCTGTAAAGCAAACAGAAAGTCAGAAAGGCCACTTTCCTCGGCGAAATGGCGAATACATTATTTGTCTTATTTTGCTAAATACATAGATTACGGATACTCGTTAGAACCGCCTCGCCGAGGCGGTTCTAACGAGTACCCACAATCTATGTTTGAGCAAAAATAAAAAAAAAAACATCAGAATTTTTATCTAAATATTTTCCCTTTTTTTGGTTCTAAAATTTTCAATATATTTGAATAGGCTTGTTTTTGTTATAAGGACTGTACATAACATAGACTTGTAAACGTTTTATATATCATTAGGTCGTTTTCTGTTTCATTTCTATTATGTAAATGGACGGTGTCGTGCGACAAGGTACTTTCAAGTATATTTGTAAAATATGCTGGTTCAGCTCCGATATTACGTTATTCCGCTTTTGTGAAAATTGCTTTTTCTAAACCACTGCACTAAAGCAAACAACGTTGATGAAACGTCGATTCAACGTTGATTCAACGCCTTGACGTTGAATTAACGTTGGATCGACGTTGTTTCAATATTGTGTGTCCACTTGGTGACGTTTCTAAAACTGAAAATAAAAGCATCGCAGACACTGCATGATACCCCGCCACTGCAGAGTAACAAAACGTGTAGAAAATATGGCTGTTTTTAATGCGTAATAACTCTACCAAAACATCGTTGAGCTGTATCACTTCATAATCTGAACTGGTACTGGTCAAAACTGTAGGGGGAGTTTGCCTGAACATTTAATAAATTTGATGTACTGTAACCTTGGAAGAAATATGAAAGTTTGGTGTACTTGAACCTGTCTGCAATTCCCCACATCCTCTTTCTATCCAACAACATACAAATAACAGCTTAATCAGAGGAAAACTATAGGAAATCGTGCTTGAACATTCTTTAAAGAGCTATAACTCTATCAAAATTTGGTATACTGTAACCTCGAAACAATATGCGCCGCGTCATCTCATAATCTAACTGTTCTCCACGTTTCAACACGATCGGATGAAAACTGTAATAGGCGTTATCTGGAAATAAAGTCAAGTCTGAAAATTCTTTAAAAAGTGCAATAACTCTATCAAAATTTGATGTACTGTAACTTCGAAACAACATACGCTGTACCACCTCATGGTCTAACTATCCACCAAGTTTCAATGCGATCCGATGAAAACTGTAAATACTGGTGTCCTGCACAGTATTCAGATAGACAATATTTCTTGTTTACGAAGCAAGTTTTACTCTTGGTTGATACAAATGAACAACCAAAGACACATGGCGCTATCCAAAAATGTTTCTGCATATGTGGACAGAGAAGGCCGTCTCTCTTTCTCGCACGCACGCACGTACGCACGCACGCACGCACACACACACACACAGAGGAAACAATAATTGAAATTGCCCTGGAAAGACCACAAGCCCGAGATACCGAACGAGGAGATGAGGAACTATCAATAACAAGACACAAAGGCGATGTTGAACAAAGAAATACTGGAACTCAGGAATCGACTTGGAATAGTCAGCAGATTAAAGTAAGATACAACTTCGGAACGTCTCTAATATGCTTGCGCACAGTCAGGCTCTGTCCATTTTCAATGTGCGGTTCAAATTAAAACAATTATTTAGTATACACTATCATTTATACAGAATTTAGGAAAGCCTCGCAATTTACCACTTTAGATAGTAGAACGAGACAACGGGGGCGGGATATCGGAAATAAGGAGGAAATGCACGTGATGTATCAGGCGACTGTCGAAGTGCCTAAGCCTTGTCGGATGCTGATATATGAGCCGCCACGTGAGAAAATGCACCTTCTGATATTAGCGCCCAACGAAGATTCAGATCAGCCTGCGCATCCGTGCATTCTGAGAAGAGTCTTCGATGTCCGCTTGAAGAAACTTTGCATCCTTGTCTATCCAAATTGTGCACAGTGAAGATGCTGATCAGACTGCGCGAATGCGCAGGCTGATCTGAATCTTCGCTGAGCGCACATGTCCGAAGGTACGTTTTCTGACGTTGAGGCTCATATGTGTTCGCTCTTTGTGTATTAGAAATGTTTCGTTTCCAAGAGTGAGCGTTAATTTGTTTTCGTCTCGATAGATAATGGCATTTGTCCACTTCATCTGTTAATGGACCTAGTGCAGTCATTTGCTTCGAGGAAAAATAATGTGCCAAAATGGCTTCATTTCCTTGCTAAATGTCATGAACTGGTTTGCACTGTTACGGTGGCAAGAAAGTCAGTTAACAAGTTATGCGAGGGTTGTTTCGAAATTAATGATTTATTGTGATTGACAGGAATCAGTTGGACAAGTGATACGAGGATTGTTCAAAAAGTAAAAAGTATTATTATGACATGTGAAGGAGGAGTATTTGATGAAATCTCGTGGGGTGCGGGGTAGGGGGTGCGGGGGTGGGGGTGAGGGGCCTGGGGGGACGGTACTTTTCATGCCTGAGATTATATGATACGGTATCAATTTTATCACACAATTATGTAAATAGCCCCCATTTCTAAAGCAGCATTATATCAATAGCCCATTAGTTTGCAATTTTGGCAGAAAAAGTAGCTTTAGTCTTACCTGGCCACATACATAATCCAAAATGCACATATATTTTTGCATATAATTACCAAGTAAGTTGTTTGTTTTGGTTCAACTAGTGTTTACTTACAATCTTATATTGTATGAATAGGGACTCTTTTTATATGTAAATTATATGAATAGGTATGTTTTGTCAGTCTGGAAATTATATGAATAGGAGGTGTCTTCAAAGTTCCAGCGGCACACCCCCACCCAAATATTTTCCGAGTTACCCTCCCCCCTCCCCCCCAACCCCCCCCCCCCCCCACCACCCGAATCTTGGATATTTTCTCTCCAGTTCTCCATAAAGACATTATAAAAAGCTTTAGCGAACAACATAGATCATAATGAGCCGTCTCATCTGGATCTAAGCTGTTTGACATTCGGTCTTTCAACTTTACATATAAACTTCTTTCCAAGCGATAGCTTGTTAAAAACAAAAGCAGACTACAAATGTCGCCTGAAATCTAGTACCGAATGAAGGGCCAGAATAAGAATAGTAAAAAAAATGCGGAAAACTAAAACCGAAAGAATGCGTTACACAGAATTCGGGTTTGGTGTTCAGGACAGCAAAAAGGAAGTCATAAGATATGGCTCCTTTGTGAAAAATGGTGAATAACTACAAAGTGTACCCAGTTCCCTGTATTCGTGCCTACTTATTTTATTTCATTTCAGTTTCGCAGGTCGTATCAGAGACGTCGATTAGCTGTCAGGAACTATACAACATCATTAGCGCAATCAGACATTCAGACATTAATGGATCAAGCCACAATACAATGACTTTATAGCAGATGCCAAGCCACGTGCACCAAAATCATGAAACAGGTATTTTGCAACACGCCCTCTGTCTAAGATAATGTTTGGTGGATTGGCATTGAAGTATCCTACCAGCGCTGAATGTTGGGCTGTAGCGTATGTCATACCCCTTATCTAAATATGGGCGGTTCATCATATTTTGTTACAGTTAAAACAGTTCTGTGTCAAAGAAAGTCGGCTAAAAGCTTTTAAGATCTCGTATATAACGTCATCAGAAAATCAACAATTACTCATGTCAGTACACCTAACCTTTGTCCAACCTGTGGGAAATGTTCGTTTTTCCTTTATCCAGTATCTGTACATGCTAGAAAGATTGCCCTGCTGGAACAAGTGTTTTTGTTCAAACATATGAGTTCGGGATGGCTGTCTATGGCGAACCGCAGTCCATTCCAATAAAATGCAATTGTGCAAGTAAAACATGTATTGGTCATGAAAACTGACACATTTAAGGGGACAGGATACATGTGACTTTTTTGTCGTACAAGGGAAACATACTCGTATGTTACGACTTGCTGTTTGCTCACTCCAAGTGAAGAAATTGCTTACATGGCGGCCGTAAAGTCTCATAGTACAGCCCCGTATTACGTCATAGCGCAGTTTTGTTTTCTTTAATTCTATTTTTAGGTGGGATCATTGAGCCTGTTCTGGTAACTAAACTCTTGTCCTGCTGAACCCGGATATATCCTCCTTTGCAAACAGTGTAGATCCAGATTAGTTGGCTTCTTGATCTATACTGTTTGTCATTCAGTGAATTTATATCAAGTCTGGATTAAGTAAGCTGACTGGCTGAAAATTTGAAGTGGGCGTGGCATTTCAATTTATTCAGCAAAGGGTTGAATATCAAAGACCGCTTAAGCCAATGCTTGGGTGCATGTACAGCGCTGCAAATAGTGAAACCGACCCAGCAGGTACATGACGTTAATACAACGTCGCCTCAACGTCGATGCAACGTCATGACGTTGCATCGACGTTGAGCCGACGTTGTATAAGCGTCATGTGCCCGCAGGGGAGGCTTCGAGTTTAGTTTTTTTACGCGTTCTATGTCTACAAGGACAACCTTCATAGATTCTATTGCGTAGATTTATACAAGAACATATATGCTTTGCTTTTCTGTACCGATGAATATAATGTTAGTGTTTCGTAACCAATATGAAAATTTCAGAACTTTTGAACTCGTTTTAGTAGAATTAATTTGGGCTTAATACACTCAAAGTCCAAGAAAACATGGGCCGCGTCAATCGAAAAATGTGCCTTCGAACATGCGCAAGATGCATAGATTCATATCGTCCGGGCCTTTGTTTAACATTCTCATTACCAAAACATGCCTATTCAAATACATGTATACTGAATTTTTTACCAACAAAAACTGAAACGTTTCAGATAAAAAAAATCTGATATTTTTCATATTTCTGCTCAGCACATAGATTGTGGGTACTCGTTAGAACCGCCTAGTCGATGTTTTTGAGCAGGAATAAGAAAAATAATGTATACCCCTGTAAACCCCAGTTTTACTATATAAAAGTGGGGTTTAATGGGGTCAAAATTATATAGGCATGTTTTCGTGATGGTAATATGAAATGATTCTATAAACGGGCAGTGTAGGCCCTGATCAGACTGCGCGGATGCACAGGCTGTTCTGGGCCTTCGTTCTCCGCACATGTCCGAAGACACGTTTTCGCATGGAGCGGACCATATAATCTACATTAGATGAAAAAATCAGCATTGCTACATGTATATATGTTAAAGGACAATTCGTCCAAATTGATTCTGATTTCCATATAATTCCACTAAAAACATTAAGATCTTTCATACAGTTCAAAGAGTTGTAGGCGTTTACGAATTTCCTTTGATTAGTATTTTCACTCTCTGCAACTCTGAGCTGTGAGCTGTGACATTTAGCGAACTGCAAAAAAAGTAGAATTTCCTACCGCATGCATATTTTAGAAAATTCTACTTTTCCGTGATACGCTATATGCCACAGCTCACAGGGCCAACATTAATGGAAGTAAAATTGTATGAACAATCTTATGAAGCAGGTCTGTATTTCATTCAACGTATTTTCCAACATTTCTAAAGGAATCTTAGCGCGTCCAGCAACAATACAGAATTTTATTTTATCTTATTTTATTTTATTTATTTATTTATTTATTTATTTATTTATTTATTTATTTATTTTTGTTTTGTTTGTTTTGTTTACTGCATGTGCCCACTTTGTTTTCTACCAAACAAACACACGCAAAAACATGATTATTTTACACGATAAGAAGTTGCATCAATTTGTTTTTGTTGACGTTTTCTGTACCTGATGCTCGGTAGCTCTGTCCAATAAGTGTTACAAACAATTCCAGTCTCACTTATTTCTTGAGGTCGTTTTCTGTTTTATAAATCCGCCGTATAAGGGCTCTTCTTATCGCTTAATATTGCTTATTGCTTGACCGTAAAGGACATTTCATATGGCGAAAACAAAGATACACCAATTTTGCAGAATGAAGATTGTAAAAGTAAAATTTGAAATATAATTCAATGAATATAGGCAGAGTGATTATCTATTTGTGATAAGCTTATTTTAGTGAAACAAATATTTAGAGTGTTTCTTGCTCTCAGAGAGAATGTCTTTTAGAATCTGATTTTCCTCACTGCCATCAAAAGACTTAAGAAGTGTTCGTACTTCAATATAACGCAGTTTCTATTTGTTGGTCATTTATGATCAATGACTCAATTCCGGGAGTTTTGAAAATTTATGTCGGGTGACTGATGAGGCCTATTTTGTCTTTACCAGCTAGTCTGGGCCCAGGGTTTCCTAAAACATTTCTGAGTTTTAGACCTCATTTTACCACTTTATACAGCAAAAAACCATTACCAAAACAAGCCTATTCAAATATACTGAAAATTTTACCAACAAAAAAAGAAAATTTTCAGATAAAAATTCTGATATTTTTCATATTTCTGTTCAAAACATAGATTGTGGGTACTCGTTGGAACCGCCTCGCCGAGGCGGTTCTAACGAGTATCCACAATCTATGATTTTGAGCAGAAATAAAAAAATAATGTATACCCCTGTAAACCCCAGTTTTACTACATAAAAGTGGGGTTTAAGGGGGTCAAAATTATATAGGCGTGTTTTCGTGATGCAGGTTGAGAGAGGATTCGCGTAACGGGCAAGTATGATAAGATTTACGGTAAGCGTTTATTTCGGAAAGTGATATATGTAAACAAAAATAGCTGCATACACATATAACACGAATCAAAGAAAGAACTGGAGAACTTCAGGTGGAAAACCGTTCCCTTGGTGGTCAGAGGAAACGCTACAGCGATACCTTAAAATATTCCCGCAAAGACCAACAAACCGTCCCGGCCCAGCCACCCAATCCCATCCACTCCATCAGAGTTTTTGGAAGAGAGTGCACATGGCCAAGCACAGGCCAACAGGGTGAAGCAAGGGCCAGTGCATCAGTCAGAAGCATCTTCGTCGGAGCTTTCTTGCATAATATGCCACGGACAGTTCAAAGACGGTAATGAACAAACACAAGTAAAGCATTAGCAATGGAGTCACCAGACTTAATGATCAAATTGCTTAGTAAGAAATGACAGAGGAGCATCACACATCTAACTATAGCCTAGCTACTAGGTCAATATATAAGTATGTTTGTCACTTTTTGTTTACGTATTTTTTTTTTTTTTTTTTTTTTCATTTACATTCTACTTTTTGATTCAATGTTTAGCTAGTCTATGGGTGAACTTTTCTTCTGTGGTTGTCTCTGAAATATATTAGAAATCCAGACCATATTATCTAAAGACTAGCCACACAGCTCAATAAGCCAAAAAAATATATATATATATTTCTAAGCCTTGGGCAAGGCTAATCTAGCTACAACTGGACAACTTCATACAGTGCAAATGATTTGGTACCAGTAAAATAGATTGCCCATCCCATCTCCCCGCGCCCTGGTAGCTTTTACTACTGACCGTGCAAAGGCGGTGGTTCCGGCGTTGTTTCATTACGAAAACACGCCTATTCAAATATACAGAAAATTTCACCTCCAAAAACTGAAAATTTTCAGATAAAAACTTTAATATTTTTCATATTTCTGCTCAGAACATAGATTGTGGGTACTCGTTAGAACCGCGCCGGCGGTTCTAACGAGTACCCACAATCTATATTTTTTGAGCAGAAGTAAGAAAAATAATGTATATCCCTGTAAACCCCAGTTTTATTATATAAAGTGGGGTTTAAGGGGGTCAATGTTATAAAGCCATGTTTACGTGATTGGTCTTTGTGTGGCCTTGTGGTTGCTCGCTGCTTTTTTTTTTTTTTTTTTTTTTTTTTTTCATGTTTTGTCCTGTTCATTGTCTTATTGTTGTGTTTAATGGATCCTGTCTACATGTAGCATTGTTATCACCTTGTTGGGGAAGAGATAGCTGGTTTCTTTACTTTTCTGTGGTTTGTGGCTTGTGTACTGTCCGTCTTGGCTTGTTTGCTCTTCCTCTTGGTGTCACTGGTAGGCTGTGTTCTGTATTAGCCCAGTGTTAGCATTCTGCTTAAATCTATATCGGACCGTTATCGGCCCGACAGGAATCCTGTCGGGCCGACAGCGGTCCGATATAGATTTACGTAGAATGCTAGCTAGTTTTGTGGCTGTACCTGTACATTTTCGAAACTATCTGAGCCAGCGCATGACAAAACCTGCAATAAGACCTGTGTGACCAGCAAAGACTCAGATCAGCCTGAACATCCATATAGCATGGCAAAATTCTCAATTATTCTTATTTGGATAGCCCGTAGGCTGTAAAAGGCATATGCGATCAGCGAAGATTCTGATCAGTCTGCGCGAATGCACAGGCTTCTCTGAGTCTTCGCTGGTCGCAGAAGTCTTATTGTAGGTTTTGTGTTGCGCTGGCTGTTCCTTCGAAGAAACAATCCTTTATGGTTATAAACTGCCAACAAAGTACGCGATTTGCCAAAAGTGTTCGGACAGATCTGCCAGGGTAAACAGCGTAGACCTGGATCAGAAGCCGCAGCCGCTTTTGATAAGGTTCTGCATTGTTTGCCATCACTCAGCTTTAAAGACAAGCAATAGCTAGTTGTTCAAATTCTTGAACAAGTATGTTGAATACGGTAATCTAGGCCAGCAGATAGTTCAGTAAAGTTAATGTTCTAATAACTGGACATTTTTTTGACAAGGAAGTCGTCTTCCCTTTATCTTTACCACCTTATGAGCTAATTGAGCAGAGGACAAATTGATGAAATTTCTATTATTTTCCAGGAAAATAGGCTCTGACATTTCATGCAAATTATCTCCCCAGGAGACAATTTGCATGAAATGTCTATCCTTTGCTGAAAATTTTACTCAGCATGATAAGCGCTAATATTTTGGTTACGTTCTTTGTCTCGGCAGACAATCTGTTTCTTAAACGTTGTTCTCGCAGAGTACACAAGAATTCAAAGTACCTCTCTCTTTTACCCCGGGATAATAAGTGAGCATTGAATACTCTGGTCAGTTTGCATATCTTCCTTTTATGATAAAGGATGTCGCTTTTCGCCTACTTCACCAAATATTCTTTAAATGCCGAGAAAAGGAGCCAGTTGGACTGCGGCGATACACAGACTGGCCGAGGCCTACTGTGCTTTCAACATCTTTCAGAAAGTCGTTTTTTGCTTGGCGCTTTACACAGAAGTAAATTTGCAAATTTTTGTCATGATTTAGTGCAAAACCATTTGTCGTAACTACCTATGCACAAAAAATTTATTCTAGCCATAGTTTTTTGTTGTTGTTTTTTTTAAATTCAGATATTTTCACTTTTTCCCATAGTAATCAAAGCGCCAAAGGCACTGAAATGACAAATTCAATCAAAAATTTCAGGTAGATCTTTACTTATATAAGGCCTTTATAAAAAAATTTCATACTTTAAAAAAAATGAAATGTTTGCAAATGTTTATATATTACTATGAAGTGATATTCATTGTTTCGAATTCAGATGAAACATTTTATCTTAAATTGTGTACGTTTAAAAAATCTGACTAAAATTGATAGTTTTCAAAAGAATTACATGTGTGTTAAGATAAAACGTATAATTTTGAAGAATGACGTATTGAAAAACGTAATTGCAGTCCCGAAATTTGCAAGTTCAAGTAATTTAAAGTTTAACTTTTATTAGTTTACAAGATAATTTAACATGCAACGACCTATATCACAGAGAGAAAGATTTAAACATACCTATATAATTTTGACCCCCTTAAACCCCACTTTTATATAGTAAAACTGGGGTTTACAGGGGTATACATTATTTTTGTTATTTCTGCTCAAAACACAGATTTTGGGTACTCGTTAGTTTGGGGCCTCGACGAGGCGGTTCTAACGAGTACCCACAATCTGTGTTTTGAGCAGAAATTAAAAAAATATCAGAATTTTTTATCTGAAAAATTGACATTTTTTGGTGGTAAAATTTTCAGTGTATTTGAATAGGGGTGTTTTCGTAATGGAAAGATTTAAACATACATCCCGAATATCTCATCTTATGGCGCTAAAGGAAATAACGTTGTATTCCGGTAATTCCCTGCACCCAAAATATTCTCTTATCGACCACGCTATCCACAAAATTCAATCGAGTCGCCTGTTCTATTTATAGCTTACCAGAAACTGCGCAACTCAACTTACAACCTACCTTATGCCATAAGCTAATATCGAAGAAAACTCTTTTTGAAGCGTGTAATACATAGAGGATATTTATTCTTTTGCTGTGAATACCATAAATATTGTCATCGAGTGAAATGAAAACATCAGTATTTTCACGAGTGCGAAGCACGAATGAAAATTTGAATGTTTTCATTACACGAGATGAAAATTTTTATGGTATTCACTGAAAAAGAGTAAATTTTCTTTTTATTTTATTGTTCACACGTCAATGCGCGTTTCTGACGTCATAAATAACGTCACCAAACAAACATGAACGTCAGGGCGTCGACGTTCAGTACTTAACATGTGAACCGCTGGAGAGACAAAAAACCAAAAAGTTTCGGCGAATCAAAATAATTTTGATACCAAAATGTTCCTTACATTCTAACTAAGAAAATGCATACCAACACTTGATACTTTAGTTAAGAAACAAAGAAGTTAGAGGTGTTCAAAAATCTGAAGTGGAGGTAAGCTCCACATCTGAAACAATGAAGAAAACCGAAGCCGCCCAAAGCGAGGAGTGAAAATATAAATCGTATCAGTCACTATAGTGAAATGATACGATATCATTTCACTAGTGATTGATACCACTTTTATTTTCACCAGATATACATTGATTTCACCGCTAACAATAAAATAAACTTATATAACCATGGCTTATCCGGCACTGATAGAATCTGCATTAAATTCGGGCGGTGATAACTGATTAAAGAGTACGTAATATGGCTGGTCAAAGAAGGCTACGGTCCAAGTTTCTCGTGCCACATATTTAGTCCATTGATATGTTAAAGTGCCTGTTACGTCTGTAGCGGATGTCATTTGTATTTTTTTCTCATATTTTTTTTCAGAGAAAATCAGACTTCAAATTTCAAGCGAATCATCATCTTGCAGATAATTCAGATCAAACTCTTAAAAGCCTGACTTTTTCTGAAAATTGAAAAAAAAAAAAAAAAAAAAAAAAAAAAAAAGACTGTCGTCTGCTTTAAAATTCGCAGGGTGTTTTAAGGATTAATGGGTTTACTTACAGCACATTTGTACATAGATATTCATTTTGTATTTTTAAACGGCATATGTCTAATGATTATTCAAGGCATTTTCAAACTTAAATCAATACATGTATACAAATATGCGCGAGAAAATGTTAAAAAGATATCTAATAAATATATATTTGATCGAAACTGCGCCAAAAGCTGAAAACAAGCCGGACTATGTTTTTCGGGCGGACTCGTATATTTCAGTGGTACTGAGTGTAGGCCGGATGTAGCTAGAAAACGTCTCGGTCAGCTAGAAATGATAGATAGAAATCTGTCATTAAAAATGAATGCAAATTATGCAGAACTCTGTAGGCAGCCTACTTGGAGGCAGATTTTCTACAAGTTCCGCTTGATCAATAGTTCTGAAATTTTCACAATATTGTTGTGAAACATCAATAATTCAAATTCAGCAAAGAAAAGTAAAAAAAAAAAACATTTTCTTATAGAAATCGCATAGTTCAGACTAATTTTTGGCCGTAAATTTAATTTTAGGGTAAATATTTGAGAATAAAACTCATAAGACCCCTTAAACCTCACACCAATGATAGATCCTTATACTCTCGCACTTGTATCAAGGACATTCTTTCTGAATGGACTGCGCCAGAGAGGAGATTGATGCATTTTTAGGGGAGACAAATACAGTAACACCTCAATATCTCGAACACCGATGGTTCGTTTACCATGGCTAATTCGAACTCGTTTTTGAGTCTCTAGGAAATTATCTTGATGGCCCAAGAAAGCAAATATTTATGGATATTTTAGGGAAATTTTCTTACTTTATCATAGAATGTATGTTGTGTGTACTCGTTAGAATCGCCTCATCGAGGCGATTCTAATGAGTACACTCAACATACCATTATAATACAGAAGATCGAAAACGATATCACTAAATTATATCCATTTGCCTCCTGACCTGGCGTTTTGATTAACCTTCAGTGGCTCGAACTACCCAAATCTAGAACAAATTTCCATGGTCCCAAAGATATTCGAGCCATTGAGGGTGGATTGTAAGTCAAAGTTGTTTTTGCTTTCTTTCTGAAAAGGGGTCTATTGTAAAAGGGAAGATCTTGCTCTCCTTGGAAGCAAATGCTTTCCTTTTAAAGGTAACCCCTTTTCAGAAGGGACTTGGTGAGCATGAAAACAAACAGGAAATCACAAAAAAGGTGTCTTCCTTGTACAAAATAGCAGTCGATCTACCAAATGTATACAGTCCCGTTAATACATATTGCATCAAGGAATGTCGTGGTACCTCGCCGCTGCGGCTCTTGTTCGACTATCCCAGAAGGAGCAAATTCTTTCCTTTAAGAGCAGTCCCTATGTAAAGAAGCAAAGAATTTTATTTTTCTGTCACTTTTATTGTCAATATTTATTCTTACGCATGTTACGTACATGCCTAATGTGCGTAATAAGCGCTACGCATATGAGATGACCAGGCCCCGAGGTTATTAAACGTTTTTCATGCTCAACTCAACTGAGCATGAAATTTCAATTGGTCATAAAAATACCAACAATTAAAACGTTTTTCATACTCAACTCAGCTGAGCATGTTCATCTGAGTTGAGCATGAAAGAAGTTTAAAAACAATGTCAGTATCTTAAGATTTATGAGCAAAACAAATTTCATGCTCAGCTGAGTTGAGCATGAAAATAAGTTGTATAACCCCGGGGCCAGTATGATCTAACTCTGCGCATTTCACTTACGCTAGAAGAAGTAGTATTTATGCTAAAATTTGCGACAGCTTAATTCCTTGTCAATTTGTCCTAAAATAAACAAATCTATTTTACTGCCTATTAGCCTTTGTCCTGCTGAACCCAGATATCTCCTGCCTTTGCAAACAGTGTAGATCCAGATCAGATGGCTTATTAAGAAGCCAACTGATCTGGATCTGCACTGTTTGACATTCAGTTTGTGAATTCATATCAACAATCTGGATCATGGAATCTGATTGGCTGACAATTGGAAGTACATGTAGGTGTGACATCTTAATTTTTTCAGCATGACAAGGATTAATTTATCTAAAATGTGCTAGATAAGTGCCAAACAGTGTATACCCTGATCAGACGACGCCTCATGCGTCCCTGAACATCCCTGAACTGGCAGTGTAGACTCAGATTTGACTGTAAAGAGCGATCTGATCAGGTTGTTTGTTGTCGGTTTTATAAGTCCGTTCATAGTTATTGTTTTGATGAGGGTGATAAAACATTGCGTTTGTTTGCAGTCTCTCAATGCTTAGTTTACTCATGGATTCTGATTAGCGGTTGTACTTCAAGCCTTTTCAATTTGAATGGAAAATGGGACGTATTTCTATACCGTTCAAGTTGAATTTAACTTGAATCCAAGTCTACACCGTCAAAACGGGTACAAGTTAAATTGTTCAAGAAACTTGTAGAAGTTGTTTTGAAGTTATCTTGATAGTCTAAACTGGCCTTCAGACCGTTGGGGCAATTAACATTTTTTGTGTGCTAATTGGTATAGACCTTGATAAAAGAAGGTTAATAAATGTACGTCAGAGAAAACTAGACCAAATTTATCGTTTCAAAAATACAAACGAACAATTTCTCTAACCAGTTAAAGATTATTAACCAAGGTTGTCTTTTGCGTCAGCCCTTTCAGCCCTACAGACCAAAACAGATAATGAAAATGTGCAAACAGTGTAGACCCAGATGAGCCGGCTCGTAAAGAGCCGTCTCATCAGGATCCACGCCGTTTGTTTCTATTCGGTTTTTTTTCGGATTTAGGCTGAACCCCCTTTTTGCATCAGTGGACATATCCAAATTCAAGGATGTGAGAGTCCACTTCAGAAACTCAGGGATGAAAGGACTATAAACAAGACGTCAGCGGCACTGGAATGTTGGTATACCTAATTTTCTTTCTTAAGGTATAGAAAGACTATAGAATGATATGGTATTATTACATCTTAATGAAACTAGCGTAGATTTATTAATTAGAATAAAAGTTTAATCTAATCTGGAATGTCTAATCAATAGCAGGTATAAAGCATACACCATGTCACCTTTACTTAGTGCAATGTTCAAGGTCACACACACACACACACACACACACACACACACACACACACACACACACACACATATATATATATATATATATATATATATATATATATATATAACGGAGCTACCCTTAAAGGAACTTGAACTTGTTCTCTTGTGTGGGAGCAAACGTTTTCCCTTAAAGAGCAGCCAACATTTTTTAAACTTTTGAAATGATTTAAATTATAGGGAAAATATTGCTATTAAAATATTTCGCCCTTTCAAAAATGTTGGCAAATTCTTAGGATGTATCTGTTCACCTTAAACAGGGTAACCGTCACATGTCTGAAACTAGAAGACACACTACAGCATTGCAGGGGACATACATGTAGTAGTCTCGTCAGCGAAGAGGTGCGTAGGGTCAATTACTTTTTTTTTTTTTTTTTACATATCACGTAGTACTGATGTTCGTATAAAACGGCCCCTGTTTTCAGGCCTGAAAGTACATGTATAGATCTACTTTTGGCTGTTTTAAGGATATAGAACCACACTATTATCAAACTTCCTTTTTTTCTATATATACTGCCATACGGCCTCGCGGGCATTCTTGGCAGGTCTTCCTGGATAGAAGCCAGTACTAAGTAGTGTTCTTAAAGAATCTTGTTCAAACACTTGGTGCTGCGGGGATCGCGTGCCCGGTGCTTTACTACTGTACCACTGCACCACAGCGCTCCACAGAGTTTCTTTAATGAGTATACCATAACAAGGTATTACCTAAATACTATGAACAAAAAAGGTATATGAAATACTTCTGCAAATAACATTGTAATGTATTATATTGCAGTGTATAAAACCGAATATTATTTGCCTCGTTAGAAAATGGAGTACATGATTCGGTACTTTTGACTTGGCCAGCTATATCAATGTGGTGGTTGATTTTCAAACGCATGTGCGTTTCAAAACCTATGTCAAGTTACATGTTTCCATATGGGGTCGCGTCTGGCCACAGAACGCGGTGTTTGTAGTGCGTGTAATTTAGAGGTACGAATTCTATGACAGAAGATTATATACCTTAATATTCATGAAAATAAATCATGGTATAATATTAAACAGGACATATTTAAGACTGATTGGCATCTAATAAAAAAGGAGCAGTTTAGGGTTTTTTTTTTTTTTTGTTTTTTTTTTTTTTTCTGTAATCTAAACAATGAGGAAGTCAACAGTACGAGTATGCACAGAATGTATTCATAAATTGTCATTCTATAAAGAATCAGCGTTGACGCATGCATGAAGTGTGACAGAAGAAAATTTAAGTAGGTTCTGTGTGGTTTCATGAACCATAAATTACACAATCATGTGATCATTGTAAATAATCTGCAGTAGCTGAGAAAATATCATGATATCTTGTTTACTTCTTTTATATGCATGAGAGAATTGTCCTTCAGTGCCTATTGCACTTGTGTGTCCTTGTATATGAATACTATCGAGATCACAATAAGACGCCACCCAGCAGGCACACAACATCAAAATGACGTCGTATCAACGTCGATGCGACGTGATGACGTCGCATCGGCGTTTATACGACGTCATTTTAACGTTGTGTGCCCACTGGGCATGTGCTTCGTCCGTACCAACATCTATGTCAAGTTATACGAACCCACAAGGAGTCTATTCTACCAACAGAACTATCAGCAGTGTTTGTACTGCTTGTAATCTAGGCGGCAAAAAATCTATGACAGCAGACTTTGGAAATGATAATACTTGCACATTCATTAAAAAGTCATTTTTTTACATTAAACAGGACATGATTGTTTTTTAAAATTATCTGCAGAGGCATAGAAAATTTAACGCTTAGCACTCTGGGTAAAATTTTTAGCAGACATTTTGAAATAGTTTTCTTATTTTTCCCAGGAAACAAGATTTGACATTCCATGCAAATTGTCTATAATGGAGACGATTTGCATGAAATGTCAGATCCTGTTTCCTGGGAAAAATAGAAGCGCTTCAAGCACTGCGCCATGTCCCGCCACTGCACTTACATCAAGCAAGTGTCATAACTCCGTCAGAAATGAAATCAAGGGAAGTGCATTAGTCTTTCCCTAAATAAAGTTGACATGAATATATGACTGAGATGACTATTTTCAATGTTCGAAGGGCTATAACACAAAAAGGAAGTAAACCATACTTACAGTTCTCGATTTCTACAGATCCCCTCATGGTGCTTCACATTCATGTAAAGTTTACAAGTATATCACAGAAACTGTTATTTTCAATTTTCAAAGACTCATAACGCAAAAAGTAATTAAGCCAGACTTACGGTTCTTGTGTTCTACATGTCATCTTATGTTGCTTTACATTTTTCTGCAATGCTTCAAGAAAATCTCTGGAACCATTTTCAAGTTAAAGAAAGGGCACAAGTATCACTATTTACAAAGTCCAAAGGGCACTAACTCCAACAGCAGATAATTCAGAATTACGGTTCTTGTGTTCTGCACATCATATCATGATGATGTACATTTGCATAAAGTTTCAAGAAAGTACAACGGTATCTCAAAACAGTTTTCGAGTTACAGAGCGGACACATATATTACACAAATCCAATGTTCAAAGGGTCATAACTCCAAAAGTAGGTTCAGCAGAGTTGGTGTCCTTATGTTCTACATCTTGCCTTGTAATGCTTTACATTTCTGTGAAGTTTTATCAAAATATCTGAAACGGCTTCCAACTTACAGAGCTGAGACGAGTACATGGTAGAAATTATCATTTTCAACAGTTACTATGTTCAAAGAGTTGTAACTCTAAAAGAAGGTTAGTCAGAGCTACGGTTCTTGTGTTGTGCACATCCTCTCATAGTGCTTTACACTTCTGAGAAATTTCATGAAAATATCTCAAAACGGTTTTCAACTTACAGAGAGGACAAAAGTACATGGAAGAAATGGCTATGTTAATGCTCAAAGGGCAATGACTCCAAAAGTAGGCAAACAAGAGTTACGGTTCAGGAGTTCTGCACGTCGTCTGTAAAGTTTTAAATTTGTGTGAAGTTTCATCAAAATATCTGAAACGGTTTTCAACTTACAGAGCGGACACTAGTACATGGTCGAAATGGCTATTTTCAAAATTTATGATGCTCAAAGTGCCGTAACTCTGAAGTTAGGTTAACCAGAGTTATGGTTCTTGTTTTCTGCATGTCGTCTCATAGTGCTTTACATTTCTGCGAGAGTTCATGAAAATACCTAAAACGGTTTTCAACTTACAGAGCGGATATGAGTACATGGTGGAAATTGCTATGATCAATGTTCAACGGGCAACAATACCTCCAAAAGTAGGCAAACCAGAGTTCATGTGTTCTGCACGTCGTCTTATTGTGCTTTACATTTGCGTGAAGCTTCGTGACAATATCACGAACGGTATCAGAGTTATAGAGCGGACACGAGTACATGGTAAAAATGGCTATGTTTAATGTTCAAAAGGTAATAACTCCATAAGCTGGCAAAGCCGAGTTACGGGTCATGTGTTCTGCACATCGTCTTATGGTACTTTACATTGGTTTGAAATTCGTGAAAATATCTCAAACGGTATCAGTTATGGAGCGGACACGAAATTTTTGAAGCGCTGACGACGGACACTCAAAATTTCGGACGGTATAACATAATACCTTGTCAACTTTTGTGGCGGTGCATAGTAAGAAAAATACCAGTTTGTCGTCCGCTGAATCTGCCCCATCACGAAAACATACCTTTATAATTTTGACCCCCTTAAACCCCACTTTTATATAGTAAAACTGGGGTTTACAGGGGTATACATTATTTTCTTATTTCTGCTCAAAAACATAGATTGTGGGTACTCGTTAGAACCGCCTCGCCGAGGCGGTTCTAACGGGTACCACAATCCATGTTTTGAGCAGAAATATGAAAAATATCAGAATTTTTTATCTGAAATTTTTCATTTTTTGGTGGTAAAATTTTCAGTATATTTTGATAGGCGTGTTTTCGTAATGTTGAAACTGGTAAAGGTTAAAATGCATTCAACTGCATGGGAAATTTGTCCGTCACTGCCAAATGCACATGTTTGTTCTCCTATATAAATAATATTTATTGTCATACTGAGATCAAAAATAGACGCCACACGCTATTTAAGTAACATGGGATGTCTTACATCTGTAATTAACTTGTTACAATTGGCAGTATTTCACATGCAGGCTTCACAAATATGTTTATTCAATGTAAAGAAATATGGAGTGCATCAATAGTATCAGCTGTCACCAAATACCTGCGTTGGTATTTGGACATTGCAAGCCGATTGCAACACGCGTATACCCTGGCACGAGTGCTTGAGCTGCCCATACGAACTACAGTCGAACCTCGTTATCTCGAACTCGCTTATTTCGAATTACCGCTTATCTCGAAGTGAAAATCTGGTCCCTGTTTTAACAGGAAACTATGACAACAGGTAACACAATAATGTGGAAAAGAGGAGAAATTGCTCCTCAAGAGCAATTTCTCCTCTTTTCCACATTATTTTATATATATATTTCTAACTTCAGGAGTCAAATTACATATTCATTTGTTAAATGTGGTTGTTCAATTTATTGTTTTCCTCACTCTCTCAACTCTGATATGTCGAAGTACGGATATCTCGAAGTATTTCAGTGAGTCCCTTGGAATTCGAGATAACGGGAGTCGACTGTATTTCCCACATTTTGAACCCAGTGCTTAATGAAGGGAAATTGGTATACTTTCAGGGGAGACAACTTTGTTAAAATTGTTTTGCCTCCCTTCTGAAAAATGGTATAATTTTAAAGAAGATAATTTGCTCATTCTTTGGAGCAAATTCGTTCCTTCTAAAGAAGACTCCATTTCAGAGAGTGGGTGGTTTGCAGGAAAGCAAACAGGAAGTTACTGAATTTCTCTATTGTATTTAAATGACGGAGAATTTCCGGGCACCATAATCTACATATCATAAAACCCATTTTGAAACTATCATGAAACATGCCTATATAATGTTGACCCCCGTAAACCCCACTTTTATATAGTATAACTGGGGTTTACAGGGGTATACATTATTATAATTATTATTTTTTTTTTTTTGCTAAAAACATAGAATGTGGGTACACGTTAGAACCGCCTCGCCGAGACGGTTCTAACGGGTACCCACAATCCATGTTTTTGAGCAGAAATATGAAAAATATCAGAGTTTTTTATCTGATTTTTTTTTCAGTTTTTGGAGGTGAAATTTTCTATATTTTTGAATAGGCGTGTTTTCGTAATGGACGTTGTGTCATTTTCACGTATGTAGCTGTTTATAACATCAAACTACTAAGAATTCGGTTTTATGCTATGCCTGCTAGCGACACATCGGCGATTTATAAACAATAGTTATCATGGCAATATATTTTGGTCCCTCACTGTGACGTACATGTACACGAAGCTTTGCAACACTGAAAAAGTCAGTTTTGCGAACAGGGAAAGCACAGATCAGCATGTACATTTGCGTGGTCTGTTCATGGTCTTCCCTGTTTGTCAATATTTTCTACAGTCCCCATTGATTCATTAAAGGGAAAATACCTAGGCTGATCTGAGCCTCACTGCCCGCATACGAAATAAAATACAGTTGACTCTCGTTATCTCGACCTCGCTTATCTCGAATGCCTGCTTATCTCGAAGTGAAAATCTGGTCCCTGTTTAAACATGAAAATCTAATAACAGGTAACAAAATATTGTGGAAAAGAGGAGAAATTGTCCCTAAATTTCTCCTCTTTTCCACAATATTTTCAATATATCTCGAAATTCGGGGGTCAAATTACATATACATTTGTTAAATGTGGTTGTTCGATTTATTTTTCCTCAATTCTGCAAATCTGATATGTCGAGGTACGGATATCTCGAAGTATTTCAGAGAGTCCCTTGGAATTCGAGATAACGAGAGTCGACTGTATTTTCTCTATCTCACGTTTTGCATCTTTAATAATCATACCACTTCAAGCTTTCTGCAGAATCATACCACTTCAAGCTTTCTACAGAATCACACCGCTTCAAGCTTTCTACAGAATCACACCGCTTCAAGCTTTCTACAGAATCATACCGCTTCATGCTTTCCACAGGAAAAGAAATGGACACATTGCAAACTGTGATCCAGATTAGACATAACGAGTCGTCTCATCAGGATAAAACCCCAGCAGGTATAACGCTGAATCGACGTTGTTGCAACGTCATCAGCCTGTCCGCACGTTCATCACGAAAACACGCCTATATAATATTGACTCCCTTAAACCCCACTTTTATATAGTAAAACTTGGGTTTACATGGGTATACATTATTTATTTTATTTTGCTAAAAAACATAGATTGTATATTGTGAGTACTCATTAGAACCGCCTCGCCGAGGCGGTTCTAACGAGTACCCACAATCTATGTTTTGAGCAGATATATTAAAAATATCAGAGTTTTTTTTTTTATCTGAAAATTTTCATTTTTTGGTGGTAAAATTTTCTATATATTTGAATAGGCATGTTTTCGTAATGTTAAATCAACGATAGGTCGACGTTGTTTTTACGTTGTGTACCTCCTGGGACTGGTTGTTATTCAGTTTGTGAGTTTTCACTGACACCCTATTTGAAGAACAGATTTATCTTCTTTAATTGAAAAGTCGGACAATGTGGAGTAAAAACGTTCAAGGGATAAACAAGGACGGCGAAGAATTCATCTTTCATGAAAGATTTTAAGATACCATACATTTTGATGCAAATGTGATAAAATCGGTTGAAAAAAAAATAAAAAAAAGTTAATGCCATTTATTGTATTTTAAAATGACGTTAAGGGGACAGCCGTTCTGATTTTTTAATGAGGTTCCATCACGACAACATACCTATATAATTTTGACCCCCTTAAACCCCACCTTTATATAGTAAAACTGGGGTTTACAGGGGTATATTTTATTTTTCTTATTTCTGCTCAAAACAAAGAGTACCCACAATCTATGTTTTGAGCAGAAATGTGAAAAATATCTGAATTTTTATCGGAAAAATCTTGAGGTTTTTGGTGGTGAAATTTCCACTATATTTGTATAGGCGTGTTTTCGTAATGTTAATATTTAAGATCAGTTGTGTCTATTTTCCAATATTAGTCCCCATAACGCCATTTACTGACTTTTTTTATTTCGCATACGGAAACTTCATCCGATAAACACAACGTACGAAAAAGTCGTACTCTTCACATAACATGTAATTAACACAATTTTACATTCAGCGTTTGTCGTTTACATATGAAAGCATATTCTCGCAGAATTGTATTTATTCCAAAGAATGGTTGTAATGTTTACTGATTTGTGTTTATACGAAGGATCTACGATTTTCGTCCTCTCCCGATGCTAAACTTTTACATTATACCGCACAGAAGAATAAGCATGCCCAGGAAAATTGTGAGTAGGTTAATTGACCGGCTCGACATGACCTTAACTGTGATTACTGTAGCGTAAATCCACCTTGAACAAAACTTTCCATTGCACAGAGGGAAACTTTCTATCATAAATACAACGTACGAAATGACTGTACAATTGTACTTTTTTAGGAATAACAGTCAAACGCCAGCATCTCGCGTGTACACACAGCAACATATGCGAACAGGATTATATTTATGTGTTTATTGTTTTGTATTTATGTGTGTTTGTGACACTAGCTGTTTGTTCCGCAGACAGATCTATAATCATACTGCGTCACCATGCGCTTTCTCCAAATATTAAAGTTCTATTTGCCCTGAATTCTTGCGTTTTTTTTTTTTTTTTTTTTTTTTTGTTTTGCAAACGGAAAACACAAAACTAGCTGTCTGTGGAGAAGTACATTGTATACAGCTGTTGTTAAGAGGTTAAATGTTGTATTGCAAATCGGTACTTTGGGAAATCAGGAAAGAAGTGGCCGTTATAAGGTGACCGTCATTTGAAGGTGACCGTTCGGGAAGCTTCCATTATATATACATGTATGTCCCTCTCTGCCAGACATATTTCAGCAAGGAGAAGTTAGTTTGCTTTTCGCTTTTCGCTTTTTGCTTTTCGTCTTTCAGAAGTTTGTTTGCTTTTCGCTTTTCGTCTTTCAGAAGTTAGTTTGCTTTTCGCTTTTCGTCTTTCAGAAGTTAATTTGCTTTTCGCTTTTTGCTTTTCGTCTTTCAGAAGTTAGTTTGCTTTTCGCTTTTCGCTTTTTGCTTTTCGTCTTCCAGAAGTTAGTATGCTTTTCGCTTTTCGTCTTTCAGAAGTTAGTTTACTTTTCGCTTTTCGTCTTTCAGAAGTTAGTTAGCTTTTCGCTTTTCGCTTTTCAATCATAGGTATGTTTCATGTTGTAACTGTTAAGTGTCTGAGTACATGAATGAGTGAGTGAGTGTCTGAGTGAGTGAGTGAGTTAGAAAGTGAATGTGTTAGTTTTTTACGTCGATCAAACAGCTCATGACATATGCAGACGTTCATTTGGTCAAAGTCAATATTATTTTTGTTTTTCGCTTTTCGTTTTTCGCTTTTCGCTTTTCGTTTTTCGCTTTTCGATAATAGATGTGCTTCATGTTCTTACTGTTAAGTATCTGAGTACATGAGTGAGTGAGTGTGTGAGTGAGCGAGTGAGTGTGTTAGAAAGTGAGTGTCTTACGTCAATCAAACAGCTCATGCAATGAGCAGGCGTTGATTTGGTCAAAGTCTAGATCCTTTTTGTTTTTCGCTTCTCGCTTTTCGTTTTTCGCTTTTCGCGAAAAGCATAAAACGAAAAGAGAAAAGCAAAGAACAAAAAGAATCTAGACTTTGACGAAATGAATGTCTACTTATGGCATGAGCTGTTTGATTGACGTAAATCACTCACTCATTTTCTAACTCACTCACTCTCTCACTCACACACTCATTCACTCATGTACTCAGACACTAAACAGTAAAAGCATGAATCAGACCTATTATCGAAAAGCAAAAAACGAAAAGCGAAAAACAAAAAGAATCTTGACTTTGACCAAATGAACGTCTGCATATGGCATGAGCTGTTTGATTGACGTAAAACACTTACTCACTCACTTTCTAACTCACTCACATATTCATGTACGCAGATAACATTTACAACATGATACAGACTTATGATCGAAAAGCGAAAAGTGAAAAACGAAAAGCGACAAGCGAAAAACGAAAAGCGAAAAAAAAAAAAAGAATCTAGACTTTGACGAAATGAATGTCTGCATATGGCATGAGCTGTTTGATTGACGTAAAAATCTAACTCACTCACTTTCTAACTCACTCACTCACTCACTCACTCAGATACTCATTCACTCATTCATGTACTCAGACACTTAACAATTACAACATAAAACAGACCTATGATTGAAAAGCGAAAAGCAAACTAACTTCTGAAAGACGAAAAGCGAAAAGCATACTAACTTCTGAAAGACGAAAAGCAAAAAGCGAAAAGCAAACTAACTTCTGAAAGACGAAAAGCGAAAAGCAAACTAACTTCTGGAAGACGAAAAGCGAAAAGCAAACTAACTTCTGAAAGACGAAAAGCGAAAAGCAAACTAACTTCTGAAAGACGAAAATCGAAAAGCAAACCAACCTTCCACTTGCTACATATTTCGCTTATGGGAAAATCGATATATAGGGCAAGTATCAAGAATATTGAAATAACTAATCATCTGGTCCGTGCCTGTCGTCAGGTTTAAAATAGTTATATACATTTTTTCCTTCCTGCACTCATTAGATAGAAGGAAATAGATCAATCAATCTTTACATCGTGAATGAATTTGTGGAAAGTCGAATGAAATCCAACCATATATTGTATGCGACCGTCAGTCGTGCGGTCTTATCAGTATCTTTGCTATGACCCTATTTAACATATGGCCGTTTTTAAGTGTGCGCGTCGAAGACACATATTTTAATCTGGACTGAATATCGGAATACCCATGCCTGTTTTGGACGTTGCTTTTTCACGTACAGAGCGTGCACGTATGTGGGGTTCTTTCCTCATGCGTTACATATTATCTAAGTGCACTTAACATGTTAGTTCAAACTGTTACCAAGTACGTCGCACTTTATGACTCGTTGCATATATTAAAATTCATACCCAGCGGGTACGCAACGTTGAAACAGCAACGCATAAACGTTGATTCAACGTCTGATTGGATAACGTCAAAATTTGCGACGGTATATTCTGCGATATACTGTCGGAACTCCGACGTCATCACGTAACGTCGCTTCTCATTGGCTGGCATTTGGTTTTACGCAGCTCACAGCACTTATCGCTGTGTGCAAATAGTACATTTTTTCAAAAGGAAAAAAGGAATAAATACATTAGAATGGGGATAAGTGACGCGTCGCCGTAAAATGTAATTTGTGACCGTAAAACCGCCTATTTACCCAGCCAAATGACAAATTTATATGACGCGTCGCCGTAAAACGAAATTTCGACCGTAAAATCGTCGATTTACCTCCCCAAATGACAAATTTGAATGCAGTTATCCCCTAATTTTCCCGCTGGGTGTATTATCCGAAAAAGAAAAAAACAAAACAAAGATGTTGTAATAAAACGAACCTTTAAGGTTCGTTTTATTAGCACGTCTTTGTTTTGCTTCGACATCGATAAAATGACGTTTCAACGCCAGAGGTACTTTTCTCATCTCGACACCGTATTATAGATGTCCAGTCTATATATTCGTAGAAACAGCGTTTTAACGATGTCGAAGCAAAACCACCATGGAAGCATTGTTTCATCGTTGTGTGTTGCTGGGCTCAACGAACAACCAGCGTTGTACGACGAAAGATTGGCTCAGCTAACCCAGCGTCGTACGACGGGATGTTGGGGGGCGTTAATACGATTATTTGCGACGTTGTATGTTTACCGAATATATTCAACCCAATCCCCAAATGTACCAATACTCCGGCAAGTCATGACACATCTAGACATTGTACATCTGTGCCCTTTTTGTACCTGATACAGAAGTTAGGTACACAATCATAAATTAAGCCTGCGTATTCAGTTCGTGTTGACCTACATTCAGTCACCTCGCCAGAGAGTCACTGATTTAACCGACATGCACCAACTGTAGGTAAAAATGTATTCTTGTTCAATGGCCTGAGACGTCTGGTACCAATTTTCTATTTGACATAATGCAGCTTGGAACAAGCCCAGTTGACACATGACGGTTATGCAACGTCACCTCAATGTCTATGCAACGCCTTGATGAGACGTTGCATCGATGTTGAGGCGACGTTGTATAAGTTCATGTGCCATGACGTTGAATCGACTTTGAGGCGATGTTTTATAAACGTCATGCGCCCGCCGGGAGAAGTCTGAGGTCACCGGACAAAGTTATATTTTGATCAGTACCATTACGTTAGCAAGTACATTTACATCGGTGAAAACGGGAGTATGCATAGGGTCTATGATATTAGGTGGATTTTCAGAATTTTGCAGTTTATAGACCAGCTTTTCAATGTGTTTTAATATCACTTCAAGCGGCATTTGTTATATTGTATCAATGCTTTAAATTTGCTTGTACGTGACAGTGCCATGGCAGGGGTCTACAATATTAGGCGGAGTTCCGAATTTTGCCATTTATCAACGATTTTTTCTAGTAGTCTTGTTTTTTTCGTATTACATAAGGGAGAAATCATTTACATTTTAGGGGGCGCGGAGTGGGGAGAGGGATTCCAGGAACCTCTTTTGCCCGAAAAATAGCTAGAACCAGGATAAATGCTACTATTATGTGCTTTGTAAAAACGTGAGTGAAAGACAGGCACGCGGAAAAAATATTCAGACCCGAAAACATCTGCCCACCCCACTTCCTCCCCCCCCCCCCCCCCCGCTTCCCCCCCCCCCACCCTCCCCAATAAAAAATAAAATGATCCGCCCCTAAATGGTGTGAATTTACTTAATAACCACATTACTTCTCATTTCCCACACTATATGGTGACAGTGCCATGGTTAACATAGCTATAGATAAGAGGATATCAGAATAAATATATAAAAGGTTTCTATACAGATACATGTTGTGGGTACTCATTAGCTGCACTCTCAATGAATGTGCCTTTGATTTCAAAATTGGCTTATCTAGGGCTGTGACTAAGAAATGTATATTTTGCATGGGTATGTTAACGTAGTAGGAATTTATCTTGAAATAAATGTATTTACCCCTTGTCAGGCGGAATAAATAAAGATGCCACGCCCATTTCTAACTGTCAGCCAATCAGATTACATAATCCAGATTGTTGATATGAATTCACATACTGATTGACGAAAACAGTGCAGATCCAGATCAGTTCGGGAGCCAACTGTTCTGGATCTACACTGTCTGCAAAGACAGGACATTTCCGGGTTCAGCAGAGAAAGGGTTAATGAAGTCTTTCCTTAAAGTGACAAAAGCTACATAATCTGTTTCTTTATATTAATCCATTTATGCCTAGCGTCCCATAAAAGGGACATTGGCAAACAGTGTAGACCCAGATCAGACGCCGCAGAACGCGGCGTCTGATCAGGGTCTAAACTGTTTACATTAGATACATGCATTTCTATAAAACAGAGTACATGTAATTATGAAAACTAACCAGACACCCTGCTATTAGAAATGGACCAGTCCAAAGCGTTAAGCTAGAAGTGTCCACTCGGCCTGAATAGGTTAATTTTGCACGGTACACATGTACATGAAAACCCACAAATACTGCCCAGGGCCATCTCCGGTCGTCGCGGTATTCTGAAGGTTTTTTTTTAGAGATTCTGTAATCTGATAAATGAAGGTCAATCCCTGCAAATGTATAGGCTGATCAGCATGTACACTTTTTGCAACACATCCGACAATTTCAAGAAACATCAACAGCTATATCTAAATGGACTTGTCTCAAATTTTAGTACAAGTATGGTAAGGAGTTAACTCAGAAGGCACATGCCGTTAATACAACGTCGCCTCAACGTCGATGCAACGTCATGACGTTGCATCGACGTTGAACAGACGTTGTATAACGTCATGTGCCCGCTGGGAATTTGTTCGAATCTTTAGGGTAGTCACGGTATATCAAAGTTAAATGAAGGTCCTTAAAAGTCTGTGCGGAATGTGCAGGCTGATCTAGGTCTCTCTGATCTCTAATCTCTTATGACATGAAGGTTCTTTTCCATATTAAGGCTCGGATGGTTTTGAGTGCTCCCATGTGCCCACAAGTCCACTTTACCATGTTGCGTCTCAATCAAATTTGCCGACGGCAGACATGCGAGAAATTATTGATATGGGTTACTTAAGTTCTTTTCACATTTAAATGAACATGCATTAACCAGCCTCACAGCTTGCACACAACGTTGAAACAACATCGATTCAACGTCGTGCCTGCTAGGCTGGCGTTGGAATAGACGCACGCATGCACACACAGAGATCTATCTATCTATCTATCTATCTATCTGTCTATCTATCTATCTATAATATGGTAACGAGTTAGGGTGTACCAATATTAAGGGTTTAAGGGTATTTTGAAGACTCGTTAGCTTTTAGCTCTCTCTGGGCTAATTCAGGAGACGACAAATAGATGATAGTTTTATTTACTTTTCCTAGTAAATAGACCTTGGAAGTTCATGCATATTGTCTCCTAGGACACATAGGGACAATTTGCATGAAATATCAAAGTGGCTATTTTCTTGAGAAAAAAAAATTTCAAAATGTCATCTGCTATTTTGTTTTTATCTAGCATGTTAAGCATTAGCCTACTCTGTATTTAGGACATTGGGCCGGCAAAACATTAGTTTCAAAACAATGTGGCGACATTAATAGGAGGAAGTGACAATGTTTTGATAAACAGAAGTGGAATGCAATATCTAAATTTAGTTCTCGACACTATATTTGGAAACGAGAAACAAAAACAACAAAAGAATGTGTTCATTTCTACAGTATGTTTACATTCTCTTCCTGACTTTTTGTAAAGGGCGAACATAGATATGTTTGTTACCTGAACAAAAACAATGCTTAAGTACAAAGTAATTATGCTTTGAGGTTAATGACTCAGCCTTGTGAATATATGACCCGGAACACGAAAAAAGATAAGTGTGGTTCTTCAAATACGCATGCGCAGTCCCCTACTTTGGCTACAGACGTGCGTTTTTTTACCTGAATCTTCCTCAAGGTCTCTACTACATGTCTGTGAACAGCAAAGGCTCTGGCGAGACTGTGCTAATGCGCAGGCTCGTCTAAGTCTTTGCTGGTCGCCAATATGATAAGTGGCCTTTTCTCATGTGCTGGCTCATGTATTCACGTTATGTTTTGACGGGACGATGTCTGTTTCCTGTTAAGACAGAGACCTACTTATCAAGAGTTTACGAAGTAAAACGTTATTTTCTCTTCCTTTATTTCTTCACTTTCAGCAAACGTAGTCAAGTGGCATTTACTTCTGTTCCTCCATTTTTGAATTAATCTTTCTTCACAAGAAAAATATTTATGATTCATTCATTGTTTACTCTATTCTGTTTCAATATGTATGCCCGCAACATGAAATAAAACGTGTTTGTATGCCCGCTAGACGGATGGATTTCAGCACGGACTGGGGCATTAGGCATTTCTGAAGACCATTGGAGGGCCAGCATGAAATAAAGCTTGTTTGTATGCCCGCAAGACAGCTGGATTTCAGCATGGAATGGGGCATTAGGCATTTCTGAAGACCATTGGAGGGCCAGCATGAAATAAAGCCAAATCGTATGCCCGCAAGACGGCTAGATTTTAGCACGGACTGGGGCATTAGGCATTTCTGAAAACCATTAGAGGGCCAGCATGAAATAAAGCCAGTTTGTATGCCCGCAAGACGGCTGGATTTCAGCACGGACTGGGGCATTAGGCATTTCTGAAGACCATTGGAGGGCCAGCATGAAATAAAGCTTGTTTGTATGCCCGCAAGACGGCTGGATTTCAGCACGGACTGGCGCATTAGGCATTTCTGAAGACCATTGGAGGGCCAGCATGAAATAAAGCTTGTTTGTATGCCCGCAAGATGGCTGGATTTCAGCATGGAATGGGGCATTAGGTATTTCTGAACACCATTGTAGGGCCAGCATGAAATAAAGCCAGATTGTATGCCCGCAAGACGGCTGGATATCAGCACAGACTGGGGCATTAGGCATTTCTGAAGACCAGTAGAGGGCCAGAGTAAAATAAAGCCTACCATTTTGTACTTTATTCATGACAAAACTTTATACGAAAGCCATATTAGCCCCATATTTACACGTAGTGGAATAGATAGGCTTTCAAGGGCAACAACTCTGTCAAGTTTGGTTTGCCTCCCTTCTGAAAAATGATCTACTCTGAAAGGAAATAATTCATTCCCATGAAAAAGAGGTCTTCTTATAAAGGAAAGAATTTGCTCCCAATGAGAGCTTCTTTATTTTAGATTAGACCCCTTCTCAGAAGGGACTTGATGTGCAGGAAAGCAGACAGGAGTTCCCGAAAGCTGTCTCCCCATTACGAAAACACGCCTATTCAAATATATAGAAAATTTCACCTTCAAAAACTGAAAATTTTCAGATAAAAAAACTCATATTTCTGCTTAAACCATAGATTATGGGTACTCGTAAGAACCGCCTCGGCGAGGCGGTTCTAACGAGTACCCACAATCTATGTTTTTGAGCAGAAATAAGAAAAAAAAATGTATACCCCTGTAAACCCCAGTTTTACTATATAAAAGTGGGGTTCAAGGGAGTCAAAACCATATAGGCATGTTTTATTGATGCTTTTAAAAATGGCGGCAAAAATCTACCAAGAGTATACAGACACCTTTAAGTTGTAGTGGCAATATTTTGCTTGTTTTGACGTATATGTATGATACGTATCTACAAAACATATAGTTTAAAACTAAAGTATTGTTCTATCCGATAACATATTCAGTTTGTTCATATTTGTTTGCTTCAGAAATATCTTATTCTATATAAGAAAAAGAAAAATAAATAAATGAAAAAAAAAAATATATATATATATATATATATATATATATATATATATATATATATATATATATATATATATATATATATATATATATATATATATATACATATATATATTTCATTCAGTGAAAAGCAAAAACAAAGTATTAAATAAAAGTACGATATTCTTAAAAATAATATACATGTACCTTGTATAAACAAAGTCTATATTTTGGAGTGTAATTTGGATTATGGGATCCTATACAAATTTTGAAAGTGTTTTTCATATATATTTTCTCTCTCAAAAAAAAAAAAAAAAAAAAAACCTTTATCTTCAGAATTTGGCTTTGAATATGATACTGATTTGAAATGTTGGCAGCCACAGATGATGGCACAGTCAGTGGATGCTAAAGTTACTGAATGCTGTGAAGAGGTTTGCGATTAAAAGTATTTGTTCTCTCGATCGGCGGCCTTGTACAGTACCATGCGGGTGTAAAGCTGCTGTGCCTTCTGATAAAGATAGTGTTGCGTCTATGTGCACCAATGTCATTACGAAAACACACCTATTCAAATATACTGAAAATTTCAGCACCAAAAAATGAAGATTTTCAGATAAAACATTCTGATATTTTTCATTCTGCTCAAAACATAGATTTTGGGTACTCGTTAGAACCGCCTCGTCGAGGCGGCTCTAACGAGTACCCACAATCTATGTTTTGAGCAGAAATAAGAAAAATAATATATACCCCTGTAAACCCCAGTTTTACTATATAAAAATGGGGTTTGAGGGGGTCAATATTATATAGGTATGTTTTCGTGATGCCATTCTATTCTGTTAACCACGATTATAGACAACTGTGATACTGTAGTGAGTCAGACACAGACAGTTAAGAACATTACTTTACAACTTATTGTTTACCATAACATGCTAAATGAAATACATGTAAATAGTTACATTATGATTGATAGATTAGATTCTCAGTACCTGGTCAGTGAACTGAATTTCATCTTTGACAGTACTTTTGTATGTTCAACAGTGATGAAACTATGTGTGTATGCATATGCTTGTGAATGCCATCCTGCTAAAAACTAGAAACTTTGGGAACTTAGTCACTGACTGTTCTTAGGAATGAAGACCGCGTTACCTGTTTTCCGGATTCTCCTTCTGTACAACGGAAAACACATCATTAAGAAAACACGCCTATTCAAATATATAGAAAATTTCACCTCCAAAAACTGAAAATTTTCTGATAAAAAAACTCTGATATTTTTTATAATTCTGCTCAAAACATAGATTGTGGGTACTTGTTAGAACCGCCTCGGCAAGGCGGTTCTAACGAGTACCCACAATCTGTATACGTTTTTGAGCAAAACAAAAAAAAAAAAAAAAAGAAAATAATGTATACCCATGTAAACCCTAGTTTTACTATAATAAAAGTGGGGTTTAAGTGGTCATGCATTTTAAGAACAATTTACCATAGTAATTAAAATCAAGCGTTAAAAAGTTGAATATACATGTAGTATTGATATTTCTTTTCCACTTATTTTAAACAAATTTGACACATTTTAATGTCTTAAGGACAGTCAGTGTCTTATTTTGTAACATTTCTAATTTTGGCGACCATCTCGGACGCCATCTTGAATGCCAGGGTTATGCCAGGTTTGCCATGGTGGCAAACGCTTGACCTGAAGACTATAGACCAAGACGAACATTTTGATATATAAAATTATAACTAATGCTGTACTCCCTGGATTACTTACTCCCATTTCTACACACTACTTTGAATCTACTGATCTTCACAACAGCTCGTGTTAGCATCACGAAAACATGCCTATGTAATTTTGACCCCCTTAAATCCCAGTTTTATATAGTAAAACTGGGGTTGACAGGGGTATACATTATTTTTCTTATTTCTGCTCAAAAACATAGATTGTGGGTACTCGTTAGAACCGCCTCGCCGAGGCGGTTTTAACGAGTACCCACAATCTATGTTTTGAGCAAAAAATATCAGAATTTTTATCTGAAAATTTTCATTTTTTGGTGAAAAATTTTCAGTATATTTGAACAGGCATGTTTTCATAATGTTTACATATTACATGTTTTGTGAATCATGCACGCGAATGCAATGTCCCCCGTAGACTCTCTCTCTCTCTCTCTCTCTCTCTCTCTCTCTCTCTCTCTCTCTCTCTCTCTCACCCCCCGCCATGGTATTGTTGTATTGTTGCCACATTGCAAATATATATATATATATATATATATATATATATATATATATATATATATATATATATATATATATATATATATATATATATATATACATATATATATATATATATAATACCATGAACATATATATATATATTCTCTAAGTGCACTTTATCTGAAATTAGTGACAGCCAACCTTTTTATATGATGTATTTTAGGCTAAATATTTATAGCAAACACAATGTTCTGTCAACAGCAGCTGCTGCTATGGCATTAAAATAAACTGAATGTGTAAAGCAAGAAAAGGTGCCTTTCAGCAGCGCCTTAAAGTGTATGCCAAATACCAAGATACAGATCATCCTGCGCATGTGCACTTGGTATTTACCCTGCAATAATACCATGTCTATTTAAGAGAGTTGACTCTTAATCCATTAGGTTTCTCACCGCTGTGGTTCGAGCCTAGCTCGGGTCATATGTGGGAAAGCCAAGTTCTGCTTACGGATGGTCAGGTGGTTTTTCTCCGGGTACTCCGGTTTTCGCCCACCTTCGATGAACGATCGGCTCGATATAAGTGAAATATTCTTGAAAGGGCCGTAAAACCCAAATCAAAAAAACAAAACAAAAAAAACTATCAGACATACAGGCTTGAGCAAATAGTGTAGACCCAGATCAGACGCCGCGTCCGCGGCGTCTGATCAGGGTCTACACTATTTGCCATTCAGCCGTCATACTTTAGATACATCTCCAGATGAGATAGATAAATAGATTTGTTTTAGGGAAATATGGTTAGGAATCAAGGTGTCTGAATATTCGAATGGTTAGGCAATTACGGTACTGTTTGCAGCAAAGAGTTGTTCTGTAAACGGACAGCAAAGGTCCGGATCAAACTGCACGACCATGAATTGTCAAATGCAAATGTTTCTTTCTTTATACACTTCACAGCCCACCCGCCCCTCGCGGGGACTGTTTGCAGTGTTGTGTACATCGATCTTTGCATCGATCATATTTTATTTCAATGGGTGTCTCTTTAGGACTGATTTACTTTATGACTTATTTTACAGAAATGGCAGGAAACAGTGTAGAATATGATCAGTCGCCGCATGTTTGACTTACACTTTTTACGGGGGGACGCTGGACTATGGGTTAATATAGTAAGATATTCGAGCCCCACCCCACCCTTATCCCCACAATGTACGCCTAAGCGTTTTCGCATAAAATTTCTGCCCATAACCAAGAATATGCGTAGTTCAGCCCTACTCTTGCCTGACTGTCGATATTCCATTTCACAAACTTCAGTTAATTCCCCTTACTTAGTGTCCAGTATCATTAGGCCTGAGTAGTGATTATGTAATAAACACAAGTTGCATTGGAAATACCTGTTGACCAAACAGTAAATGACCTGTTTACTTGCTGCTTCCAAAGTTGTGTGATTTACAAATATTTTGATGATTTGATGGATTAATTGTCATAAAAGTTTAGTTTGAATTATATATCGCATCGTCATAATCATTCTGGTGACAGTAAGCGTGACGTCAGAAACCTACCTCTGGGCACGTGCGCATGAGCTCGTGCTATTTGTGTACCCCTGGTGGCATTTTTCCACATCAAACACCTTGCCCACCTAGAAGTATATACATGTATATAGATATAGATTTATAAAGAATGCTGGCTGGGTTTAACTTTTCTAAGCTGAAGGGTACCCATTCAATGCTGGGTGAAATTAGTATTTTTGAGTCGATGGTCGGAACTAGGCTCGTACCCGCAACATTCAGTACCGCAGTAAAACACACGAATCACTCGACTATGGCCCCTCTCTTGCAGGTAGTAAAATGACGCATTACGAAAACACGGCTATTCAAATATATAGAAAATTTCACCTCCAAAAACTGAAAATTTTCAGATAAAAAACTCTTATATTTTTCATATTTCTGCTAAAAACATAGATTGTCGGTACTCGTTAGAAGGCGGTTCTAACGAGTACCCCACAATCTATGTTTTGAGCAGATATAAGAAAAATTATGTATACCCCTGTAAACCCCAGTTTTTCTATATAAAAGTGGAGTTTAAGAGGGTCAAAATTATATAGGCATGTTTTCGTTATGGGAGACTGTCCATACACTGACCGGTCTAGCATCTGCCAATGTAATGTTGTTTTTCTACTTCGAGACTCACATTTATAAGTTTATTGACTTACCGTGATAATCCTAAGTAATAGGACAAAAGACATGAGCAAACAGTGTAGACCCTGATCAGGCGCCACAGAACGCGGCGTCTAAGCAGGGTCTACACTGTTTGGAACTCATCCAGCAGTTTGTTAGGAGTATCTACAGGTAACAATTGTCCAAATTTTAGAACAAGTATGGTAAGAAATCAGGGTGCCCCAATATTATTAGGTTTGTTGACTTACTATACACTTATGAATAAACGTAATGGAATATGATTTTTATGCAAATAAATTGTATCTAAAAAGAATAAACACCTTAACCATTTTGTTTTATATTTTCGCGTGAGAGCCAACTGGCAAGGTGACTGATTTGAGCTAGGAAGGTGAATGATTTGAAGAAGTATGTGTGTTCTTTACCTAAGTATAACGTTTTCTTCCTATATTTGTGTCTTTGGGAACAAACAAACAGAACAGATTTATTTTGTTCTGACAAGTATCATGTTATCATGTTGGACATACCATGTTATTGTATGTTTAAACAAAAGTCGACTTTCTATCTGGGCCTGTGCTTTATATTCAAACAATCATTACTGGGAGCCCCTACCTTCCCCTCCCCCCACCCCCCTCCCCCCCCCCCCACCCTCGCCTCCACCTCACACTATCACATAAACATAACAGAAACTATCACTCAGTAGTTTTTCCTCCCGTCCCCTGCGAGATTCCGTATGTTAGTTATAATAATAATAGTAATAATAATAATAATAATAATAACAACATTAACAAAAAATCGCATCACTGTGTAATTTACTGTGGTAAGGTTTATACACGAGTATGATTAATTTACGTAAGTATGTGTTTCCTGTTTATGCCGTTAGTTCCGCAATGCTTCATCACGAAAACACGCCTACATAGTTTTGACCCCCTTTAACCCCACTTTTCTATAGTAAAACTAGGGTTTACAGGGGTATACATTATTTTTCTTATTTCTGCTCAGAAACATGGATTGTGGGTACTCGTGAGAACCGCCTCGAGAACCGCCTCGTCGAGGCGGTTCTAACGAGTACCCACAATCTATGTTTTGAGCAGAAATATGAAAAATGTCAGAAATTTTTATCTGAAAATTTTCATTTTTTGGTGGGAAAATTTTCAGTATATTTGAATGGGCGTGTTTTCGTAATGTTGCTGTCATAAGAATGTTCATGAAATACTTGATGACCTTAACCCTTACCATTGCTGTTTGTATTACCATATAAATTACCGTTTCTAACCTAAAGATTCCGACGGACAAGTCTGAGCAAACAATTTAGACCCAGAGCAGACGCCGTATAGCGCGGCATCAGATCAGGGTCAACACTGCTTGCCACTCGACGATCAGTATTTCAGACAAATCAATAGGTTGGACAAATATGGTAAGTCCGAATTCTTAGGGTAATTATGGACTTTTTCAAATAGGATAAATGTGCTTAGGTGCTAAGGTGTCCCAATACTTAGGGTAAATATGGACGTTTCCATATAGCACAGATCATTACGATGGCACGCCTATTCAAATATAATGAAAATTTTACCACAAAAAAAAAAAAAAAAAAAAAAAAATGAAAAATTCAGATCACAAAATTCTGATATTCATATTTCTGCTCAAAACATAGATTGTGGGGCAGAAATAGGACAAGTAATGTATACCCCTGTAAACCCCAATTTTACTATATAAAAGTGGGGTTTAATGGGGTCTAAATTATATAGGCATGTTTTCGTGATGTGTGGTATAGAGCTTAGGGTAAATATGGACTTTTTCAAATAGCATAAATACGGTATGGACCTATGGTGTCCCAATACTTAGGGTAAATATGCTCCTTTCTCAAATACATGTAGCATTTATGTGGCAAGGAGTTAAAATGTCCAAATAGTTAGGAAAAATATGGACTATTTTCAAATAGGAGAAATATGGCAAGGAGGTATACAAATACTTAGGGTAAATGCGGTACTTCAGTGACCATATATGGTTCGACTGCGTGGATGCACAGTTTGGTCTTTTCCTTTGCTGTCCGTATACAAATTAACACTTTGCAGTCTGGGTAAAAATTTCAGAAGACGATATTTTGAAATTTTTTTTTTTTTTTTTTTTTATTTATTTATTTTTTCCTAGAAAATAGGATCTGACACTTCATGCAAATTGACAATTTGCATGAAGAGTCAGATCATATTTTCTAGGAAAAATAATAATAATAATAATAAAAATATCACCAATTTGTCGTCTGCTGAATCTGCCCATAGCGTGGTAAGTGTTAATATCATATCAGAATGCTGCTTGTTTGTTATGCAAACCGAAACGAATATTTATTGGAGAAAATGTCAAACGTATGCCACACGTATGTACTATTTACGTAATTATTAGGGTCGCAACGTCGGAAAACGTACCAGCGGGCATGTACGCTCAACAAAGATATTAAGATGAACCTGCATATTTATGTATGATCAGAATTTTCACTTGGCGTATTTTGGATAGCCATTGGTGAAGAGTTTCTTCCTGCTACATCGAAGACTCTAATCAGACTGCGCGGATGCACAGACTGATTTGAGACTTGGTTATGCGCACATGTTAGAAATGCATTTTCTCAAGTTGAGGATCAAAAAGTTGTTTACTTCGATGATCGTCTACTTAATACTGAAAGATATGAGAACCTCACAATTAGCCTTTAGAGCCCTCAGCAAATTTGCAGCAGACGACATGATGATAATGCTATTATTATTATTTTTATTATTATTATTTTTCAGAAAATGTAAGTTTTGGCATTTCTTGATTCACCTGAAATGCCAAGCCTTATTTTCGTCGAAAAATAATAGTAATTATTTGAGGGTCGTCCGCTATAGTTGTGATTAGCGCTTTAGGTATTAAAAGTACGCGAGGTTAATCATTAAAGGAATTTAGTTTTACATGTAAATTACGGCCCATTTAACTATGTCTCAGTACTGTGTATTTTTAACATTTACGTATATACAGCCTACATGTAGTTTGTATTTTCGTAGACTTCCTCGGCAAACACAAAACGTTGCAAAAGTGTTGTATTCAAACAAAAAAGGTATATTCTTCTATATAGTTTATACATTTATGTTTAGTACAACCCTAGACAGGGGATCATGTGATATAATAAATGATCCACCTCATGACAAAACCAACAATTGGCATGTGAGCCCACCGAAGACTCGGATCAGCCTGTACGTCCGCCCAGTCTCATTAGAGTCTTCGTTGTGTGCTCATTGGGTAGCTTAGGACCTAAGCTTTCATCGTGCGGAAAGCGAAGACTCTGATCAGATTGGGCGGATGCCCAGGCTTATTTCGCTGATCAGGCTGGGCGGATGCCCAGGCTGATCTGAGTCTTCGCTGGGCGCACATGCCATTTTGAGGTGACTCAAACATATGTACACGTGCGATTATTCCTTTCCTGTTTGAATTCCTCAAATGGACACTTTTGATTTTGAATTCTTGAAAA
Source organism: Anodontia alba (assembly GCA_964016985.1). NCBI lineage: Eukaryota > Metazoa > Mollusca > Bivalvia > Lucinida > Lucinidae > Anodontia > Anodontia alba. The sequence goes on along the minus strand of OZ024828.1, from coordinate 71,539,474 downwards.
TAACTGCCCAGCCGTATTGGAAATTCACAGTTAGCATAGGTATTTGTAGGCATGTATGGTAGTAAATTCAAAAATAATGTTCATGAGAGAGAGAGAGAGACCCAGTCAGCATTCTACATAAATCTATATCGGGCCGCCATCGGCCCGTCAGGGTAGCTGACGGGCCGATGACGCCCCGATGTAGATTTACGTAGAATGCTAGCTGGGGAGAGAGAGAGAGAGAGAGAGTCCAGAAATGACTATATATATATCATATGTTAGCGTGAACACATACCAAACTGCCATGCGAAAAAAAGTACGTCTTGCCTGGTATCGAGCCCATGGTCAATGGATCAGGAAGCGACTACATTACCCTTTGAAAACCTGAGTTTTAGATGTGGACCTAGCCTGGCAATCGGGCGGTGCATTTTAGTCATTCTAATAAACAAGGTACACGACTAAAGTAAACCTATAGAAATATGTATTATTATTTGCCCCTTATCTAAAATACAGACATGACTTGAGAACATTTTATTAGTGTATTTGTTTTGCAGTTTATTAGTGTATTTGTTTTATGAAAAAGCTTTATTTAACGCACTGATACTAGTCTAATGTGGACCCTTCCCTTCCATGGTTGAATCGGAACACATCTACTGTTGCCAATAGTCAATTAAGGCGTTTGTCAAGAATCAAAACCAGCATCGCAGACAGTGTAGCTCCTGATGTGACGGCTTGTTTTACGAGCCGAGTCATATCGCTCCCCACTGTATGTAAAAGCATCTCTACTTCAAACTTGGTATAAGGGAAGTAAATCTTACAATCCTAAATCGTCATGAAACGTCTCAACAACGAACTGAAAACGTTTTAACAACGAACTGAAAACGATTCAACGAACTTAAAACGATTCAACGAACTGAAAACGTATCAATTGCGAAACAAACGTATTCCAACGTATAAGCCAAAGACCAATATAAAAGCAAACGAAACCTCCTGTGTTGTCATATTTGGGTTTGATTTGGAAGAATTCATACCGGAGGTTTACGATATAAAATTAATTTAATTTTGGCAGTGTAAAAGGGAACATTATATTTTTTTTTAATTATTATTATTTTACTTTTCTCAAAGTTCTCTGAAAAAAGAGGAGATCTCTGAAAAAAAAGTTATTTTTTGTCTGAAAAAAGAGAGTAAAAGAGATACATACTACAGACAGATGGGCGCATATTCTGATCGTAATTCTAAAATGAAACCGTTCGCTAGTCAGAATAATACTGACAAGGAACTAAGTGTTCAACTAACTGACCAAGCAGAAGAAAATGATTCTGGAGAGGCAAATGACTTATTTCATTCCAGAGAAAGTGAAATCAACGATTTGACAACAAAATCTCAAACTCAGTGTGATTCTCGTTTCTCAACGTGCTGTGAGAGATGTATGAGAAGAAAACAATTAGCTGATAAAGGGATTGTGGTGCCGCACGCAGTGCATGGTATCCTAAGAGCTGAGAAACTCGAAAACATTAAAGACATGACGGTAAAGCGCTTTCCGCCACTGAAATCAGAAGCTTGGGACTTGTGGAACGGACGAACGGTCGAGTTCGATATTTGTAGACGGCAGTTCAGGGACCGAATCGGAGTATGCCGTTTCAGTCTGTCCGGTTTATATTTACCTTACCAGAAGCAGCGAGAGAACTGGATATTTTCTACATGTTCTAGGAAAGTCAGCGATGACAGAATTTCTTGTAAGCGTCATGTACCGTTATATCTTCGAACATCAAGCAGATTGTCTAACCATTACGAAGACACGCCTATTCAAATATGTAGATTTCACCTCCAAACAAACTGAAAATTTTCAGATAAAAAACTGATATTTTTCATATCTCTGCGCAGAAATAAGAAAAATAATGTATACCCCTGTAAACCCCATTTTTACTATATAAAAGTGGGGTTTAAGGGGGTCAAAATTATATAGGTTTGTTTTCGTGATGCCTCCCTATTCAGTCATGTACCGCATCGTGAGTAAATTTACAGGGTGCGAACATCGAAGACGTGGATCAGACTTTCATTAGAGCAGTCTGATTAAGAGCTTCAGTGTTCGATATATCGTGATACTTGTTATAAATCATCACGAAAACATGCCCATATAATTTTGACCTCCTTAACCCCACTTATATATAGTAAAACTGTGTTTGCAGGGGTATACATTATTTTGGCTTATTTCTGCTCAAAACATAGATTGTGGTTACTCGTTAGAACCGCCTCGGCGAGGCGGTTCTAACGAGTACCCACAATCTATGTTTTGAGCAGAAATATAAAAAAATATTAGAATTTTTATCTAATTTTTTTCGTTTTTTTTTTTTTTTTTGTGGTAAAATTTTCAGTATATTTGAATAGGCTTATTTTCGTAATGAATTATTTATAGATGTGTCTAAAATTACTGGACGAGTGACAAACAGTGTAGACCCAGATCAGACGCCGCAGAATGCGGCGTCTGATCCGGGTCAACACTGTTTGTGCAGGTTATGTAAATATGGTACGCACTCCAACCGTATATGCAAGATAAAGGACTCACGCCGCGAAAACATAAAAAAGCCCGAAAACGATAGGTTTGCCTGGGCCTTTGCTAACGAATATCCCATAGATGAGTCTCGCCATGATCAAAAGGTCTCTACAGGACATATGCGAACAGTAAAAGACTAGCTCAGTCAGCAGTAGTATAGGATGCCAATGAGCGTACCAGAGTGCACTCTCTGATAGAGGTCTAAGCAAGTAATACCAAGTCCTTATATGCCATCTCGTAACACATAGTAAGTATTTGGTCTTTTTCATTCTGCAGTAGCCAACGAATCTAAGCGGAAAGCGATCAGCCTGTGCATATGCGCAGGCTGAACTGGGCCCTCATTGTTCGCATGTGCCACAAGGGCTAATTTGCTCATAGCACACCCATATGCTTGTAGCGCATGTTGTCGAGAGGCTGTTTTTATTTATTTATAAACAAGGTGACTTGGTTCGAAACGCTGTTTGTGCATTTAAATTCTGTCAACTTTTTTCTTTTTTCCGATTCTTTTAGTTCGATTTTTTGAATCCTTTGAAGTGTCCTTGGAACGGAATTGCGTAATTCAGTTCTGATGTTTGTTTACACATTTATTTACAAACTTACGTAATTCTTCGGCTGGTTTACGTAACTCGTGTCTTTGAACCAGGTTTTATTCGTCATTGTCAGTGCAACAAGCCTGAAGGAGTTATCTTTCTTGCGTAAATGCACATAGTAGTAACCTATTGAAAACAGGAGACCCCCAAACGGGTAACTAGCAAACCGTGCAGACCCAGATCAGACGCCGCAGAACGCGGCGTCTGATCAGGGTCTCCACTGTTTGCAAAATAGTTCAATTATTTTTCATTAGGAATATCTACATCATATACCAAATCGAAAATGAACTCCAATATACAGTGTTGGAGAGTATATCGGGGATGCGGGTAACTTTTTAAATATACAGTTATTCAAAGCAAAACAAGAGAACCGTGAAAACGGAAGCTCAACCAGTTACAACATAGGGGGCTGCATGGAACGCTGTTAACCATGAAGTATGACGCTTATTACGAAATAAGCGGGAAGAAAAAAATCATGTGTAATAGTGTCAAATGTGATATTTTGCAACATCTGAAGCGCCCGGCTTGCCAAGCGGCTAGCGCTTCCGACTACGGATCACGAGGTCTCAGGTATTAGTCCTACTGGAGGCGGAATTCTGTTCCTAACCGTAGGCGCTTCATTATACAGAGCCTTACATTATCATCCTAAAACTTAAAAAAAAAAAAAAATGTTGAAAAGGGACGAAAACACAAAATCATAATCATCATATTGTCAAATATGTTCAGGGTTTCAAGGCAGCAAATCCGATCAACGGTAACACACAAGAAAACGTAGAAACACAGAAAACAAGAAGAAACGGAACATTGTATCTGCTGTTTGTATGGTGCAAATCCTGACTGAAGTTCATGCATTGACTTCGCTATGCGTATACTAGACTGGCTCCAGTCTCCAGTGACTAAATATTTTTCTTCTATTCCTGTTTGATAGTCCACTAAAGTTAAACCAAAATAATATCATGACTATACAGACCAGCCTTTATAGTCATAATATTATTTTGTTATATTTTAGTAGATTATCAAACAGGATTATAAGACAAAAACATTTAGTCCTGGAGACTGGAGCCAGACTATGCGTATATATGAATACGTTCGCGAGTTCTGTTTGCCTGTCCTACATGTATCGCTACGCTTGACAATCACCAAATAAGGTTTGATCCGCAAACTGCGAACTATTGGGTTTGACAGTCGCGATAACAGTACCGTGTTTTACACCTACTAGTTGCAAGTAACTCTTGCTTCCTTGAAACTTTTTTCAGGTCACTGACTGTACAAGAGGGGAAGAGTTGCCTTTCTTTTACTTTTAGGTATTTTAAAACGCGGGTATTTCAAAACCATGTGAGCCAATGTGCGAATCGTCGGGTAACTTGTACTGTAATAAGTTTACTGGACGTATGTTTGTAAATAGACGCATTGATATTTTGATATGTATTCGGATCAGTTCGATATTTCCCAGTGTGGTATATTACTGAACGCAACAGATATGTTCCCGTGATGCGCCCTTTAATGCACATTATTTCATCGGATGACACTTTAATGCATAGCAGGCTGGATATTTTTTTTTTTGACAGACTACATATTGAAATATTTTTCTTACTTTTCTCAGGAAAACAGGTTTTCACATTTCATGAAAGTTATCTCAAATTGAGACAATTTGCATGAAATGTCAAATCATGTTTTCTAGCAAATAAAAACAAAGAGAAAACCTGTTATCAGCTTGTCGTCTGCTGAAAGAGCCCAGAGACTGGTAAAGGTAAAAATATTAATTTACTGATTTATAATCCTGTATATAATTATCAATATGACTGATGACAAAAAAATCTAGAAAGTAATTAATTACCCCGAACAATTACATATTCATTTCATGTCAATGTAATTTATACCGGCGCACGACAAAACATACAATAAGACATGTGCGACCAGCGAAGACTAAGATCAGCCTGCGCATATGCGCAGGCTGATCAGAGTCTTCGCTGATCGCATGTGCCTTCGGCACCCTCCCGACCATCCAAAGAGAGTTGAACGAGAACTCTTGCCTTACTGGGTGAATGTACAGGCTGATCTGAGCCTTTGCTGGGTATACAGGTCTTATTGAAAGTGTTGTCATGCGCTGGCTAATTTGTAGTTCACTTGTACTTTTCAAGTTAGTTTTAGTTTATTTTATTTATTTATAAGAATTACCGTATTACCCTGAATATTTAGACAAATATGCCAAATGAAAGTGGCCCTTAAAGGGAACAGATAGTCTTTTAAGGGAGACAGCTCTCACTGAGTGTTTGCTAGACTGGCTCCAGTCTGCAGTGCCTTGATACTTATTCTTATAACTCTGTTTGATAAATAGAGATTATTATATGGTAATTTCCATATCATACCCCGTATCAGCCCGAGACACTCATATCAGTCCGAGGGCCAAAGGCCCGAGGGCTGATATGGGTCGAGGGTTGATATGGGGTATGGTATGAAAATTGCCATATCATAATCTATTTATTTTTCTTTCTGACATGTTGGCCTATTTGATACCGTATGCGGAGTCAAAGGCAAGACCGTCGAGTGCTCCGAATGTAGTGATATGTGTTTTTTTGCCCGGGGCAAAAAAGCCGTATCACCCACGTGACCTGGTGATATGGGTTTTTTGCCCGTGCAAAGAAGTCGTATCACCCACGTGACCCATTATCACACCTTTTGCGTTCCACAAGAGTGATATGTGCTTGAAAGCCATGTTAGTATTACATATGCAAAATTAATGTATTTTCTAGTAAATGTATGGTAATAAACTTTATCACACATTTACCAGGTCACGTGGGTGATACGGCTTTTTTCGCTGTCCGTCTGAAGACGCTTTGGATCCTTGGCTGACCCATTACGAAAACACGCCTATTCAAATATATAGAAAATTTCACCTCCAAAAAAAACTGAAAAATTTCAGATAAAAAATCTGATATTTTTTTCAAATTTCTGCTCAAAACATAGATTGTGTGCACTCCTCAGAACCGCCTCGGCGAGGCGGTTCTAACGAGTATCCACAATCTATATTTTTTAATAGAAATAAAAAAAAATAATGTATACCCCTGTAACCCCAGTTTTACTGTACAAAATTTGGGTTTAAAGAGTTCAAAACTATATAGCCATCTTTTCGTGGTGCTCAGAGTGCTTTTCGTTTCAAATTGTCATATCTGGGTCTACACTGTTTGCTCAGGCATGTCTGCTCCAACCCCAGGGTAAATACGGCATGCTTGTATAATATACTTGTACTATGTAACAAGTGTGTGTGTGTGGGGGGGGGGGGGGGGGCGGGGGATGGGGAGGGGGCGGTACATTCACTGTTCACGATATGTCCAGTGATTATTTCAGCAGGCAACGAATGCCCTGGCCTTCGTGGCCAGCATATGGCAAAAGGGACGCTTTCATGCGTTGCGAATCATTCATGTACGTGCATTGCATAGTGATGATTTCAGTTTTCAACGTGGAAAAATATATATGGATGGACAGGGATATTTCGCATCAGTAATATGTACATTTTGTAACTGGAACACTAGTCTACGACATGAGTCGTGATAACTAAGAATATGACATAGTTTATAAGTCACGGATTGTTATGTCTTTGAATACTAATTAGGCTCTTTGACTACTAATTAGGCTATACAAAGCGAAAATATATCTTTGATGTCCATGTATACAATGAAGGCCCTGGCCAGGCAGACAGTGTAGATCCAGATCAAACGCCGCAAAACGAGGCGTTTGATCAGGACCTACGCCGTTTGCCTTTAAAACTCCACTTTTGTCGGTCGATTGTTTACAATGGAGCCTTAGTATACAAACGCCAAAATTTCCTTAAGGTAGTTGTACACGTGATTATCATTAACCAATGAAATTAAATCGCGCGTTTGTACGAAATCCAAGTAACGGTTATTTATAGCCGCGCCATTCTTGTCGCTGTGACGTCAGAGTGCCGTATTAGGAGGGATGTCAGTTAAACCTGGTCTTGGACATTGGCAACAGTGCAGACCCAGATCAGACGCTGAAGAACGCGGCGACTGATCAGGGTATGCACTGTTTTCTTAAATTACCGGAGGTTAAGGAACAGTTTTAAGTCTCATTCAGGACTATTTTCCCAACCTACAGTCAAAGACAATCTACCCACTAGTGCTATCAGTGCTTTGATTCGCTACCTAACCATGTAGCCAAGTGGACCTGTTTAAATTTTAGGGCAAGGTTAGTTAGGAGATAAAGCGTTTGAATATTTTGGGATAATATGGTAAACGCGCTTTCTTGGTGTAACATGTGGGACCTCCCATTACGAATACACGCCTATTCAAATATACTGAAAATTTCACCACCAAAAACTGAAATTTTTCCGATAAAAAATTCTTATTTTTTCATATTTCTGCTCAAAACATAGATTATGGGTACCCACCCGTTAGAACCGCCTTGACGAGGCGGTTCTTACGAGCACCCACAATCTATGTTTTTGAGCAGAAATATGAAAAATAATGTATACCCCAGTTTTACTATATAATAGTGGGGTTTAAGGGGGTCAAAATTATATAGGCATGTTTTCATGATGCAACGAAAAGGCGTCTTAGCCGAACAGTGAAAACCTGGACAGGCATGGATATCCATCTAACACGTCTGTTGTCTGAGAGCTGTCTGTCCGAATAGTTCGGTCAAATACGTTAATAATAATAATAATAGTAATAATATTACAGTGAACCCTCGTTGCAACGACACATTTGTTCCCAAAGATGTTGCCATTAAAATGAATTTGCTGTTGTAAAGAATCTTTAATGGACAGAATGATATGTAAGAAAGGCCTTGCTTTATTCTTATTTCCTCACAGAACATTATGTTTAGGATATTTGTTAGAATCGCCTCACTGAGGCGATTCTAATAAATATCTAAAACATATGTTGCTTGAAGTTTTAATGCGATATTCTTGCATAAGTTCTCGTTAACTGTCGCCTCTTGAGCGAGGGTTTCGTGACATTAAGATTGTCATTATATCGAGTGTCGGTATAAAGAGGGTTGACTGTATGATAATAATAGTAGTAATAATAATAACCATCATCATTATGATCATGATCGTGATCATTATCATCATCATTGAGGCATTACGAATGATACACGTACAGCATGTATAATTGCAAATGAAATTATACGAGCATTACGAAAACACGCCTATTCAAATATATAGAAAATTTCATATCCAATAACTGAAAATTTTCAGATGAAAAACTCTGATATTTTTCCTATTTCTGCTCAAAACATAGATTGTGGGTACTCGTTAGAACCGCCTCGACGAGGCGGTTCTAACGAGTACCACAATCTATGTTTTTAAGCAGAAATAAGAAAAATAATATATACCCCTGTAAACCCCAGTATTACTATATAAAAATGGGGTTTAAGGGGGTCAAAATTATATAGGCATGTTTTCGTGATGTTTGCACAATTCTTGAGCTTAAAGGCTCCATATTCCTCATAAGTAGACATCTTATTATCGAAGAAAGGTTTAATAAATTGATATATGGTATTAATTCAATCACGAAATGTGGCACCTGACAGCCTATAAAATTTCAGTTAGTCTCTCATTCTTGATATGAAATGATTTTATCGTATCTCTGAATTAATGTTGCCAACATTAATTCAGGGATACGATAAAAAAAAAAATCATTTCTTTTTTGATCCAGTTCAATAACGAGAGAACTAACTGAAATTTTACATGCTGTCAGATGCCACAATTTAGGATCGTAATAATACCATATATCAATTTATTAAACCTTTCTTGGATAAGAAAATGACCATTTTTGAGGTACATGGAGGCTACACTTTTTTTTTTTTTTTTTTTTTTTGAGATGATCGCTATTACTAGGCTTAACGAGATCTTTAACGTATTATAATTTCCTGGCACAATTTACCATCTCCTTCTCATTGACCACCGAGCCAGGTACTTTTGGTTTGGCAAGTCTCTGCTGGACACGAGGAGCTAATACACTTGACTTTACTGTTCCTAAATATTTTCTATTCCACTTCTTGTGCGTCCGTATGTCCTTTGTGTACTTACAGATACGTACCTGGTGACCTACATGTATAACTTAGCCTAACCTATAGATACGGTGCGTTACGGTGACAATACAAATCTTGTACAAGCAGGCTCTACTTGTCTTTGCACTTGTAATGAAGCTTTAACCTTTACCCTGCCAACTTCAGAGAGAGGAGACGACAACTATGCGAAGCGCAACATGCGAAAACGCACTGTTCATTACGAAACACGCCTATTCAAATAAATAGAAAATTTTACTTACAAAAAATGAAAATTTTGAGATAAAAAATTCTGATATTTTTTTCATATTTCTGCTCAAAACATAGATTGTGGGTACTCGTTAGAACCGCCTCGACGAGGCGGTTCTAACGAGTACCCAAAATGCATGTTTTGAGCAGATATAAGAAAAGTAATGCATATCCCTGTAAACCCCAGTTTGACTATATAAAAGTGGGGTTTAAGGGGGTCAAAATTGTATCGGAGTGTTTTAGTGATGTTGACATGCGCGCCCAGTTAAGACTCAAATCATTCTGCGCATCTGCGTAGTCAGATCTGAGTCTTCATTACAATGTGTCTGCATGCAGATATATTGCATTCTTGGCTATCCAAAATGCGCCCAGTGAAGATTTTGATCAGACTGCGCACACGGTCGAAGGTACGTTTTCTGACGTTACGGCTCTAATAAACAACAACATTTCAGTTAATGTAGAAGTCACGACTCATTCAGCTCAGAAGTCACGAGTCACCCAGCTTATATTGGTGACAATTAGTATGAATGTAAACAATCAATTAAAGATAAATACACTCACATGGAGTCTAAAGTATACAAATTAAATGTTTACCATTGTATGAGTCACATTCACATTCACCGTGCCTACGGGTAACTGACAGGCCCAGATTTACTTTTGTCTATACCACATGATTTATGTCGCTGTCATTTCCACGTGTACAGTATACAAATTTGGAATGCATCATTTTAAATGCATCATTGTATTGTTTTTTTTACAAAATCTGCTATTTTAAAGTTAATTTTAAAATCATTATGTTTTACCACTTCTAATTGTCTCAAAGCATACCGCTACAAAGGACATGTTGGGGCGTATCTATATTAAAGCGTGAGGCTTGGGTTGGTTGTGGAAGGGAGTTTTGGGGGTGGGGGTTGGGGGGGATGGGTGGGGTGGGGGGGGGGGGGAACAAATAATAATCACACTCGAGATAAAACATTGACAAGCGAAATTTTTTATCGCAATATATTTAATTTATTTCATAAGTTTCGCTCGCGGTTCATTGTATACATGTGACGAAAATCGAAAAAATCAAACAGATACTTGTAATAGATTTTCAGTTTATGGGGACTGAATATTTTGCTAGACTTTCCTCTGCCTCCAGCCTTTATAGTCAAGATATTATTTTGGTTTTATTTTAGTGGACAATCAAACAGGATTTTAAGAATAGATATTTTGTCACTGCCCAGCTAGCATTCGTTATAAATCTACAGCGGGCCGTTATCGGCCCGTCAGCTACCCTGACGGGCCGATAACTGCCCGCTATAGATTTATGTAGAATGCTTACTGGGTGGATACTGGAGTCAATCTATGCAGACCCTTGCATATCCCTGATTTAACTCTATCATTACGTAAACCCGCCTATTCAAATATATTGGAAATTTTACCACCAAATAGTAAAAATTTTCAGATAAAAAATTATGATATAATTCATATTTCTGCTCAAAACATATATTGTGGGTACTCGTTAGAACCGCCTCAACGAGGCGGTTCTAACGAGAACCACAATCTATGTTTTTGAGCAGAAAAATATAAATAAGATATAACCCTGTAAACCGCAGTTTTACTATGTAAAAGTGGGGTTTTAGGAGGTCAAAATTATATACATAATGTCCCTTTTCTCAATTCGGACTCATTTGTCTGTCAATAATAGTAGACATAGCCCGGTAGATGCCGGACTGTAATGAGTTAACTAACCTGTCCCTTGCTAAGAGGTTTACTTTTCTAATCTAACAAAGGTAAAATACCCCCTTGACTATTTTTTCTGCACGAAGTATCTCCCTTACCTGTCAGAAACTCATAACTAATCAGCCAAATCAGGAAGAAGGGATAGGATTTTTTTGTAGAACATGATGGGGGTGGTCAGGTGGTGCGAAGGTGTCATGTATCTTGTGTCACCGGGGCGTCCAACTGATATTGGCTTACAGTTGGGCAAGGCCTGCTATCCTTGTGGTAGGTAAAGGTAGAGGGGGTATGTTTTTACTTCTTCTGTTTCATCCCTTTCATTCCTGTTCTCTTTCTTCCGTGTTCCTCCCTTTAATCTCTTCTACTATCTCTTCTATCTCTTTTCTCCCTTTCTCTGGGAGACGACACAAAATGACCCACAAGGGTTGACGTGTCGTTAAACACCAACACAACAATCAAAATTGTAGAACATGAATTGCTTTTGTGCTGTTTCAAAATACCGGTAAGACGAGAGCCAATCTATGAATTAGCTTTCGTCCCACTGACGCGTTCACCACTTTACGACTGTAAATTGTTTGAATCCCATATAATAATGTCTACGTCTTGTACTTATACGAGGTCAACCTCTTTCAATAGATTTTTCCATGTAACAAGTGCATCTTAAGAGATCTTGAAGATATAGATAGTATGGTGTTACTATTTCTGCAGTACTTATACTGAAATACGTAGTCACAAACAGCGTAAGAAAAGGTAAAAAATAAATAAATAAATAAAAAAGAAAAAACGTTTTGACATTACGAAAACTCTCCTGTTCAAATATATAGAAAACTTCACCTCCAAAAACTGAAAATTTTCAGATGAAAAACTCTGATATTTTTTATATTTCTGCTCAAAAGCAGAGATCGTGGGTAATCGTTAGAACCGCCTCGACGAGGCGGTTCTAACAATTACCCACAATCTCTGCTTTTGAGCAGAAATAAGAAAAATAGTGTATACCCTGTAAACTCCAGTTTTACTATGTAAAAGTGGGGTTTAAGGGGGTCAAAATTATATAGGCGTGTTTTCGTGATGACCTGCTCCATTTTCAGCTGTATTGATGATAATGAGGCATTATTGGGTTTAGGGTAGACTATAGACGAGCTTCCGTCTAACTGATATATGAATCACCATAAAAAACACTTGTCCTATCTTTTCGAATGTCCTTCTGTCTGATTTGACCGATCAGTTATGAGTTTCTGACTGGTAAGGGAGATGATATGTGTAGAAAAATAGTCAAGGAGGGGTAGTTTACCTTTGTTAGATTAAAAAAGTAAAACTCATAGCGTGGGGCCAGACTAGGTAGACTACTTTATAACTTACTTACTATCAAATGTCAGAGTATGTGTACATGTATAAGATTATTTTACCGGGGATTCAAGACCTCTGCGAGAATATATCGTATTCGAACAAACAGTGTAGACCCAGATCTGATAGACCAGGCTCTACACTGTTTGTCATTTCATTACGAAAACATGCCTATTCAAATATATTGAAATTTTACATGTACCACCAAAAACTGAAAATTTTCAGATAAAAAAATCTGATATTTTTCATAATTCTGCTCAAAACATAGATTGTGAGTACTCGTCAGAACCGCCTCGCCGAGGCGGTTCTAACGAGTACCCACAATCTATGTTTTGAGCAGAAACAAGAAAAATAATGTATACCCATGTAAACCCCAGTTTTACTCTATAAAAGTGGGGTTTAAGGGGGTCAATATTATATAGGTATGTTTTCGTGATGTGTCCAGCAAAATATGGATACATCTATAGGAAATAAAATGTACTTGTCCAAAGTTTAGAAGAATATAATAACGAGTTTAGGCGAGCGAATATTTAGGGTGAGAACGGCAATTTATCAAATTGATCAAACATTTCCCATGATAATGGAATCAATGGAGTCAAAGTGTAGTTCAACTGGAACCCATATCCACGGTGTTAGAAATTCTTTACAAGCATTTCTTTTTTTCCTATTTTTCATTCTTTCTGATATATCTTGTACATGTATCTGTTAAAGGGCAACAGAAAAAAAAAAAAAAATCAACATCTGATCGAAATGTGATCAGACATGCATCTTGATGTAAAATTAAAACATTATACAATATCAGAATTTTAAAATCTAAGTTCGGTGAAAGCTATTCAAACCTTACTGATAAATAAATAAAATAGAATAAAATAAATGCTTTGTATTGATTGGCTAGCATTATGAAAACACGCCTATTCAAATATATAGAAAATTTCACGTCCAAAAACCGAAACTTTTCAGATAAAAAACTGATATTTTTCATATTTCTGCTCAAAACATAGATTGTGGGTACTCGTTAGAACCGCCTCGGCGAGGCGGTTCTAACGAGTACCCACAATCTATATTTTGAGCAGAAATAAGAAAAATAATGTATACCCCTGTAAACCCCAGTTTTACTATATGAAAGTGGGGTTTAAGGGGGTCAAAACTATATAGGCGTGTTTTCGTGATGGAAGCTTGATTTGTTAATTTTCCGTACTTCAAATTCTTCAAGTAGAACCCTTACAGCGCCAATCACAATGCAGCAGACGAAACTGTTACATATATCTTTTATGTATCATTTTTCATAAAAAATGTCTTGATATTTCATGTGAATCGTCTGCCCAGCAGGTGATTCACATAGAATATCAAGACTTATTTTTTATGAAAAAGAAAAGAAAAGAAAGAAAACAAAACAAAATAGAATATCGTCTGCTATAAGTTACGCTTGGCGCTTTCACCAGCAGACAACAAATTACTTTTTTTTCTTATTGTTCCCAGAAAACGGGAAGTGTCATTTCATGCGAATTTCCTCCATTGTCTCCTTGGCAAAATAAGAGATATATTTAAAAATGTCGTCTGCTGAAAAATGTATCCAGCATGCAAAATGTTAAACAGTCAACAGGTTTATGCAGTAAAACTCAACGAAACCGTCTGACCTAGCCCCATGTCACACTGAACTGATGAACTTAAAATACCTTTTGTCCTGAAACTCCCGCGTTTTATTACATCACAAAGGGACCACACTGTGAAAGCGATCGCGGCTGTAATTACCTATTGATGGCTCGCTGTAATAAGAGGACAAATTTGTTCCACACCATACCAAAAGGGGAAAATACTCGAACAACGTAGACCCAGGTCAGCGCTTTTCTCTCATGCAGTCTTGCAAGGGCATTTGATTCTACCGGTTGTGCGCTCACGCGGAAGCCCAGTAGCAGTCCGTCCTCTGTTGATCGGATGGACGTGCAGATTGATTTGTAAATTAATTTATCGTAGATGAGCGAAGGTCCCTAATGGCCGGACAGATTCTACTTGGTCGATTAATGTACGATTACAATAGTTATGTAACTGCGACGGCGCCAGCCTCAGGTCGAGGTGAATAGGTTACAGTGGTTACAGCGGAGGGCCTTGTCTGTGGAGGCGAGAGAACAGCAAAAAACAAAATCAGTACATAAGTAATCCATCGACCGCTCAGTTTAAGAGATAAAACGCAATATGACTGCCTTGACACGTGTGTGTGTGGTGGTGCGGGGGTGGGGGTGTGAGGGAGAATGTTGGTGTGTGTGTGTGGGGGGGTGGGGGTGGGGGGACTGCAAAGAGGGAATGGGGCTTGATACGGATTCGAGTTTGTAAAACGAGAAATTCGCCCTTTCATATACTCAGCCTTATCAAATCATTACGAAAACACGCCTATACAGATATATAGAAAATTTAACCTCCAAAAACTGAATATTTTCACATAAAAAACTGTATTATTTTTTCTTATTTCTGCTCAAAACATAGATTGTGGGTACTCGTTAGGACCGCCTCGGCGAGGCGGTTCTAACGAGTACCCACAATCTATGTTTTGGGCAGAAATAAGAAAAATAATGTATACCCATGTAAACCCCAGTTTTACTATATAAAAGTGGGGTTTAAGGGGGTCAACATTATATAGGCGTGTTTTCGTGATGTATAGACCGATTCATTTTTACTTATGATGCAAATTAGATAAAAACAAGACCAAACAAAACATAAATAAATACATAAATAAGACAAATAAAACGTTAAATTATGTACTAGTAAATATATACAAGTTTATACGCTTCAACAAAATTTGCTCGTGTGTTTCATGTCTATTTTCCCTTGTACCTATTACAGTAGAACGTCGTTATCTCGAACTCGCTTATTTCGAATTACCGCTTATCTCGAAGTGAAAATCTGGTCCCTGTTTTAACATGAAACTATGACAACAGGTAACAAAATAATGTGGAAAAGAGGAGCAATTTCTCCTCTTTTCCACATTATTTTATATATATTTCTAACCTCAGGAGTCAAATTTCATATTCATTTGTTAAATGTGGTTGTTCAATTTATTGTTTTCCTCACTCTCTCAACTCTGATATGTCGAGGCACGGATATCTCGAATTGTTTCAGTGAGTCCCTTGGGAATTCGAGATAACGAGAGTCGACTGTATATGTTTATGGATTTTATACCTCGTTCAACGACAATGTGCTATTCATTTATCGTTGCCTGAGAATAGAGGTCATATACCTTCAACTGCAAAATATGGACCTGTAGATATGCTTTCAGATCTGAAAAAAAAAAAAAAAAAAAAAAAATGGCCGTTCCATAGCATGTACATCCCTGCCTTGAATCCGAAGTACGTAAGCTTTGACTAGATAAAGCTGCTTTGAATATATGTGTTAAAATTACTTTCTAAATCTACTGCTTATGTCTCACTTGCTCTTTCATAGGCGTAGCGCTCAGTACGCACGTACGCACATACGCATGTACGTAACATGCGTAAGAAACTTTTTTTATGATAAAGTGGCATTAACATTAAATATTTGGTTCCCTACATTTGGGGATGCTCTTAAAGGAAAGAATTTGCTCCCTCTGGGAGCAAATTCTTTCCTTTAAGAGCAGCCCCTTATTTAGAAGTGCTTCAAGGCATACTTTTTCAAGAGTTTTCCTGGATTTGCGTACAAATAACTCTGTGTTATCTGGTAAGAAGTTTTAATTGATCTATTATATTATATTATAATACGTAATATAGTAGCAACATCTGTTGCTTTATGAATGGAAAACCTTTCCTGCTATCTACGTCATATTTTGTTTTTGTTGTTTTGCTGGGATCAGAAAACAGATATCGCTATAGAGTTCTTTTTTTACAGTATCGAGTTTCGAGTTGCCAAAGGCGAGTAAATGTATTTACAAGGGTTGGATAAGAGACAAGGCCCCGCCTGTTTCAGCTGTGATTGACATTCATAGAGAATTATAGGTATTGTTGAGGATGAAAGTGTCACTCGGTTTTGGTGATGTAAAGTGCATGCAGGCATTCAATGTGTATTTTTCGGACAGTTTTTTTGTGTTGTGGCGATCAGTGATATATTATGTAAGTACATGCACTGATATCATCACCTACTCACTGGCTCCAGTCTCCAGTGACTAAATATTTATTCTTACAATCCTGTTTGATAAGCCACTGAACTAAAACCAAAGTAATATCATGACTGGTCACTCTAGTGACCAGCCTTTATTTAGGTTTTATTTGAGTGGATTTTCAAATAGGTTTATACGAATAAATATTTAGTCACTTGAGACCGGAGCCAGTCTACTATTAAGTCTGTAATTTTGAGAAAGGAAGCAACCATTTGGAGCTGATTTTCGATCCCCTATTTGCTGTAGTCAGTCTCCTGGAGTATTTTATGGCGACAACATTGTCCCCTTACAATCATCCAGAACACTGGGCGTGTACAACAAATCATTAAGCCCATTCTAATATCTTCGAAAATCGCTTGAAAGAAGCCGGTGCAAAGGGACGAACGCACGTGTAGCCCTAGACTGGCTCCAGTCTCCAGTGACTACATATTCTTATAATCCTGTTTGATAATCGACAAAAATAAAACCAAAATAATAACATGACTATAAAGGTTGGTCCCTGTAACTGAGAATAAAACCAACATAATATCATGACTATAAAGGTTGGTCCCTATAACAGTGAATAAAACCAAAATAATATCATGACTATAAAGGCTGGTCACTAGTGACCAGCCTTTATAGTCATGATATTATTTTGATTTAATTTTAGTGGATTATCAAACAGGATTATAAGAATAATTATTTAGTCTTTGGAGACTGGAGCCAGTCTAATGTAGCCCTACAAATAACACTATCATATGAAGAGTACCAGTGAAACCGATACTCGGGGTTTCGCTCTTTATTGTGTTCTTTGTGTTCAAGGGCAAACGTTATACATTTTATTTGTGTTTTATTCGCCGAAAAGTGTATCAGTTTTCGGACAGAGCTACATGTTACGCATTATTATATGAGCGAGCCAGCGCATGATAAAACCAACAAAATGGCATGTGCGCCCAGTGAAGACACAGATCAGGCTGGGCATTCGCCCAGTCTGATCCGAGTATTTGCCGTCCGCATGAATAAAGCTCGGGTCCTAAGCTACCCATTGAGCGCACAGCGACGACTCTGATCAGACTGGGCAGATGCCCAGGCTGATCCGAGTCTTCGCTGGGCGCACATGGCATTTTGTTGGTTTGTCATGAGCTGGCTCATATAAAATCAGACCTCATACCTGTGCATGTAACAACACATACAATTATTCAGCTAATTATGAATGCAAGCTCTTGTTCGTTATACGTAGGTTTATTGCCTTTCCAAATAATGTTTTTAAATAATTCGTGAACAAGGTTCATGAATTAGGATGCTGTAATGTAAGGCGCAACATGACCAGTGTTAAAGCAAAAATAACTTTAGTGTTAGTATATTTATTTCAGTTCGCTTTGGATGACAGCTCAATGTGATTCATCTGAAAAAAGAATATCGCCCAACCAAGGACTAGGGTACACGTATCTATATATCTCTATATTTATTTATTTAACGCCACTTTTAAGAGTTTCAGTGTTTTTCTGCTGTCCAATATTTTCTAGTTGTTTTTATTTTACATTGTTAGTCAGTCCCTTTCGAGGACAATCTGAAGATGTGACCTTGACCTCGTGACTTCACGGGCGTTTGACTACATACCACTAAGCTTGTTTCTAGCGGTGAATTTAAAAGCTACCAGACCCCAGTTCATCACAAGTGGCGACTGGGTACCTGCTCCTCTTGGCTTCCTTGAGTCTGAGCCTCTGGTTGTCTTTCCTATTTACCAATTTAGAGAATTTAGACCCACCAGTGCTGTCGGCGCTTTGATTCGTATTGTGGCCTGTTTGCTGTCTTATTGTTGTGTTTAGTGGTGGATTCTCTCTAGACTGGCTCTAGTCTCTTGAGACTGGGGCCAGTCTAGATTCACTCTAACATTGCAGTCAATGTTTTGGCTGAATAGGAGCTGGTCGTTTGTTTATCTTTGGTGTATGGCTGGTGTCCTATCTGTTTTGGTGGGTTTGATCTTTGATAGGCTTTGCTCTGTGATTGTGACCCTTCCTGGAAATCTTCTATACTATGAAAAGGAACTACATGACATTGTTAGGTTGCAAAGAAAACTCAAAGAAACAAATTACATAGTCAGGACACAAATGGAAACTGAGCCATGGCATGCACTATGATAATCTCCAAAAAACGCCGGCTGAAACACTGCAAGACACGAGGTACGACGTCAGAAAAGCATATGCGCCCAACGATGACTCAAATCAGACTGCGCATCCGCGCAGTCTGATCCTAGTCTTTGTTGTCCACATGAAGAAACTTTGCATCCTCGTTATCCAAGTGCACCCATGGAAGATTCTGATCACACTGTACGATTGTGCTAGCTGATATGAATTTTCTCTAGGCGCACGTGTTCGAAGGTACTTTTTCTGATATTCTGGCTTAAATAAATCATCCGGAAACTATTAATTATTTATTAGAACATTCCTGGATACTGCCAAATATGGTCTATGTCCTTGGTGACTTTATTAAAACTTTTGCCATGAACTTTTCAATGACGCGATCAAACTGTTCCGCAATTTCTTTACAGGGGGTTCATATATTACTCAACTGTACTAGTGTCAGTATAAACTGTGTAGACTCTGATAAGACACGGCGTCTGAACTGGCTCTGCACTGTTTTCAATGTTCTTGTTGAGGGACACTAGGAATAACATGTACATTTAATTGGTTAGCCTGGCCTCAGTCTCCATTGACTTAGTAATATTTCTTGATAATCCATCAAAATAAAACCAAAATAATACCATGACTATAAAGGCTGGTCACTAATGACCAGCCTTTATAGTCATGATATTATTTTGGTTTTTATTTTAGTGACCAGCCTTTTTTAGTTATGATAGTATTTTGGTTTTATTTTAGTGGATTATCAAACAAGATTATAAGAATAAATATTTAGTCACTGAAGACTGGAACCAGTCTAGTAATTGGTTAGAGCATTCCGGTACATGTGGTTTAAGTAAGCAGGTGTTCCATTATATGTAGTCCCATCAGCTATTAAAGACAATGATTACATGAGAGTCAGAAAACGTTCCTTCGGCCAAGTGTGCCCAGAAAAGATTCATATTCCCTGCGCATTTTCGCAGTCTGAGCAAAATCTTCACTGTGTGCATTTTGGATAGCAAAGGAAGCAAAGTTTCTTCATGTAGATAGCGACGACTCTGGTGAGACTGTGCGAATGCGCAGGATGATTTGAGTCTTCGTTGGGCGCACATGCCAGAATGTAGGTTTTCTCATGTTGCGACTCATAAAATAAATTGCCATCGGTAGAATTAGATAATTCTTCCAAAGGTTTAAACAGCAGATTCTTTAAGGATACAGTAAAAATAGAACCTTATCTCTTGAAAGTGCCACCAAGGTTTTATTTACATTTTGCTAAACTCCGGACAGGTAACCACAGATTCCCTTGCGAACGCGGTCGCTGGCTCGGACTCGAACTAAATGACAGAGAGGGCACTTTATGTAACTAACACGAAGTAGGGGATGTATTTCATTATGTATTAATATGTCCTTTTTTCTAGACTGAAATACAAAAATACATAAACAAGTATTATTATACATCTACCAATGTTTTGCAAATTCAAAGAATTGTTGAACTGCGAAAATGAAATCCATCTGCGTAATATTTGCATTTTTGCGAGAAGGCTTATTGAAAGAGTCTAGTGATCTTTTACTCTAAAAGTAGACTTTATGCTTTTCCAAAACAAACTTGCATTGTCACTGTATTGTCTTTATCATTATTATGTTTCTCTTTTCTTTTTCTTCTTTTCACTCATATGTCATGTGCATGACCTGAGTTTGTCTTAATAAAGGATATTGTATTGTATTGTATTGTATTGTATTGTATTGTATTGTATTGTATTGTATTGTATTGTATTGTATTGTATTGTATTGTATTGTATTGTATTGTATTGTATTGATAGAGTAAAATCGTATACCATGCGAAAATGCAGTCATCAGTTTCAAGCCTTGAGTAATATGTCTCTTAATATACCTAAAATATTAAGAATTTAGAACCAAAGCACTGACAGCACTGGTGGATCGATTGTCTCTGCGTGTAGGCTGGGAAAATGGTCCTGAACGGAGACTTGAGACTCAGGCGGGGGGGGGGGGGGGGGGGGTGGTAACTTAGCGGTAATTTTGGTACGGGTGTGCGAGCCAGTATTTCAAAACCTACCCCATTCATATACCTGGCCTTCGAAAAAACGAACTATTCATATACTTGATCATCCAAAATGTTGACCTACTCATATACTGCCCTTTGATTTATTAACCCATTTTTGGCTGGTTATTACACAAATATCACAGTCAATTCATATAATACCAAGAGAATAAGAAGCCTCGAAACATTTCTGAGTGAAAAGTATGTGCATATATCAGGATGTCAGAAAAATGGGGCCTTTCACATAAGGAATCCAGAAAAATCGGGCCATTCATATACTTTTTGTTGAAAAAAGGGGGCCAATCATATACCTGGCAGCGCTGAAAAAGGGGGCTATTCGACACGCACATCCGTACTATGCTATATATAGGAAGTTACCTCTTTACCCCCCGCCCCTCCCCCACCCCCCCACCCCCCCGAGACTTGAGACTGTTTCATTTAACCATCAACTTCCTGTTCTATAAGCAAACAGTGCAGACCTTGATCAGACGGTGCGTTCGGTGACGCGTCCTGGATCTGCACTGTTTGCAAATGTCCCAGTCCAGGTTTTACAGATAAACCTCTTTAGACTGCACTCTGACGTCACAGCAACAAGAATAGCGTGGCTATAAAAAACCGTAACTTGGATTTTGTACAACCGCGTGGTTGAATTTTATTGGTTAACGATACTCACGTAGACAAACGGGCATTTCATTGGCGTTTGTACACTTTGGCAACATTGCAAACAGTCGATCCAACTGGACGCGTCATGCAAACATTTCTCTATGATGATCATACGGATAGCGAAGGCCCAAGTTCCATTACAAAAACACGCCTATTCAAATATATTACCAGAAATAGGAAAAAATTCAGTTAAATTTTTTTTATATTTTTCATATTTCTGCTCAAAACATAGATTGTGGGTACTCGTTAGAACCGCCTCGGCGAGGCGGTTCTAACGAGTACCCACAATCTATGTTTTTTAGCAATATTACAAAAATAATGTATACCCCTGTAAACCCCAGTTATCCTATATAAAAGTGGGGTTTAAGGGGGTCAAAATTGTATGGGCGTCTTTTCGTGATGACTTTCGCGTCTGTGAATTCGGAGCAGGGCCTTATCTGTCGGCATAGAGATGAAGAATATATCACTTGCCAGAGGTAGGGCACCACTGTGTCCGACATCCCATTGTGTCTTTATTTATTTTTTTATCAACATGCAACAACGGTGGGGCAAAGGCACTAGTGGTACTTTTCAAGGACGCGCATTGAAGCGATATAAGTTTACATATTTAGTATTTGACTGAAGAGATTCTAAAAAGAATGATCTTAAAAGCAATGAACAAACTCACAAAACTGAAACAGCTGGGCCCAGTTGTTCAAAGCATCGTTAGCTAAACGAGCTCGTTACTGGTCAAAATGTAAACTGTTCTAGTACATGTAAGTACAATGTCTAATTCACAGGTATTTTTGCTGAATAAAAGTGAATGCAAAAGCTACTCACATTTTTTTCAGCAAAAATATTAGCATATATGCCATATTTAATGATCAAAGTTTTAACGATACGTTAACTAACGACATCGTTAGTTTTGAACAACTGGGCCCTGGTGGCCAGACAAATAGCAAATTAGGTCTCAGCAGTGTATCTCATATACATTTGCGAAAGACCCGGAATAGGCTTAGTGATCAAAAAGGATAAGAAACTGTAAATTAAAACATAGTGAAGACATGTTTCCGCTTGACGAGCCCCTAGACTGACTCCAGTCTCCAGTGACTAAAAATTATAATGTTATGAAATGGGTGTTTTCATACGGGCCCTGTTAGAGGTCTGAGGGCAGTCGTATTGGCCTTCGAATTGCTGTATTGGCCCGAGGCTTGGCCTCGGGCAATTGCAGCAATCCAAAAGCCAATACGACTGGCCGAGGACCTGTAATAGGGCCAATGTGCAAACACCCGTTTCATGACATGTTTATAAAACATTTTTTTGTTTTCAAATTATTAAGTGCTGAAAGTCAATAAAACCTCTTTTTGAGTAGTTTTGTTCTTGTTGCTTGCTTGCAGTTAATTACTGTCATCTTTTTTTCTTTTTTTTTTTTTTTTTTTTTAATATTGCTTGGTTTGAATGGATAATCAGAACGGCTGTTTACAAATGTAGCTCCAACATCGGCAGGTGTCTTAATGTACTCCGAGCACCAAACAGAAGTATCACTGTGTTTAAAGTTTTATCGGCTAGTTACAATGTAATACTGTAAGTATTGGCCCGGTTAATACCGTAAGATATTGGTCGTTCTGAACCCCTTTATTTTTATCCTCTAAATCCTTGTAACTTTCAGTAGCCCTCGTATAAAGTCCGGACCAAAACCGTAAAGAAATGCCAAACATAGCATTGGTATGATGCAGGCCTGTTTGACACATATTAGAACAATAATTACTTAGTTGATTAAAGATTATTCTTATAATCCCGTTTGATAATCCACTAAATCAAAACCAAAATAATATCATGACTAGAGTGACCAGCCTTTATTGTCATGATATTATTTTGGTTTTATTTTACTGGGGTGACCAGCCTTTATAGTCATTATATTATTTTGGTTTTATTTTACTAGAGTGATCAGCCTTTATAGTCATGATATTATATTGGTTTTATCTTACTAGAGTGACCAGCCTTTATAGTCATGATATTATTTTGTTGTTTTTTTAGTGGATTATCAAACAGGATTATAAGAATAAATGTTTAGTCACTGAAGACTGGAGCCAGTCTAGTTTTAGTACCATATTTATCCTACATAATTGTACAACTAACTCTTTACCATACCTTGAACGAATCCAGTTTACTACCAGTTGTTGTGTCTAAAACTGCTGGAGGAGTAGCAAAACAGTGTTGATCCTGATTAGACGCCGCGTTCTACGTCATCTGACCTGTGGCTTCACTGTTTGCTCAGGTCTGTCTGTCCCAATACTTAGGGCATATACAGTATTCATTGTATGTAATTTTACCTTTCGTTTTCATAACCACACCGGGCTACTGTAGCTTGGTTAACTCTTAGCATCCTGAGTAAAACTTTCAGCAGACGACATTTTGAAATGTGTTCTTTATTATTCCCAGAAAAAAAAGGCTTTGATATTGCATGAAAATTGTCTCCTTTAGAGACAATTTGCATGCAATGTGAACCTATTTTCTTGGAAAAATAAGAAAATGGTATCAAATTGTCGTCTGTTGAAATGGGCCAGAGAGTGGTACAGGCCAATGTATTAAGAAGTTTTATGTCAGTTTAACGACTTAGAAGGTTTATTACCAATATAATGGGTGCATCTGTCTGACCCACTTCCCGCCCTCACTGGGCCATCAGGTCATACAGTCTGTTCTTGTCAAAGTTTGGCGTGTGTATTAATTATTTGTTAAAAAAAAAGATATTTGAATAATATTTAGTTTGATCATCTCAAGCATACAGTATATAGCCTTATAACGAAAATAGGACGCCAAACAAAGCTCAGAGCCGGCACACACACACGCACGCACGCACGGTTAAGGGCCTTAATAGCTCGAAACCTACCAATGATGACCTTTCGCTATATACACACTGATGTGTCGAAAAGCTGCTGGGTGCATGACCAATCTGTGCAGACTCTGATCAGACGTAGTTGCGGCGTCCACTATAGGTATCCCGGTGAAACAACGTCGCTTCAACGTTGATTCAACGTCAAGACGTTGAATTAACGTTGAATTGACGTTGTTTCAACGTTGTGTGTCTTCTGGGTATATGCTGTTCGCTCAGGCCTGACTGTCAAATACTTAGGATAAGTATGGTATGTGTCTAACTCGCTGATGGGGAGACACAACGTTGAAACACTGTCGATTCAACGATCCAATATCTTGCGTCGATTCAACGTTGATTCAATGTTTAATCGACGTTGTTTCAACGAGGTGTGCCTGCTGGGGTAGTGTAGGCCATACAGAATGGGCGTAATACGTAATACATGTAATAAGAGTAACAACAACAAATATATGTAATGGCAATTACACAATGGCAATTATATAATAAAAAAGCATACTTATACACAGTTAGAGGTGAAACATAAGTAGATAGAGGATAAATCTCCATCTTAGTACATGTAGTGATTGATTATCATCGTTTCTAATTTAAAAGTTGTCGTGTCCTATATTAAATAGGAAGATTACATTGTTTACAATATATAACCTCTGTTACTAGGTGGTTGTCATGATGATTATAATTAATTTAAAGTTGACAAATTGGTAAATGCAGTCACAAACGGTTGAAAACAAAGAATAAACTAATCTTTATTAAAAGGCGTACGTGTCACAATATTATCATTTAAAATAATTAACCCTTGTCCTGCTGAACCCGGATATACCCTGCAAATGCAAACGGTGTAGATCCAGATCAGTTGGCTTCTGAAGAAGCCAACTGATCTGGATCTGCACTGTTTGCCATTGAATATGTGAATTTACATAAACAATCCAGATCGAGTGATCTGATTGGCTGAAAATTAGAAGTGGGCATGGCATCTTAATTTATTCAGCAGGACAAGGGTTAACGAGCATCGATAAAAAAGAAAAAAGACAAAATATGCATATAGAGTAGTAATAATTGATAAACTGCTACCATTGCTATTACTACTACTACTATAAAGATAATGATAATAATAATAGTAGTGATGTTAATAATAAATAATAGTATAATGATGAAAATAATAATAATAATAATAATAATAATAATATTAAAGAAGAAGAAGAGGACGAAGAAGAAGAAGAAGAGGAAGAAGAAGAAGAAGAAGAACAACAACAACAACAACAAGAAAAGAAGCAGAAGAAAACATACAACTGTTTGCCCTGAATTCTTATTTTTTTTTTTTTTTTTTTTTTTTTGTCTTTGGCATACATTGTACATGTAGATTCTTTTTACGATAAAAAAAAAAACAAAACAAAAAAAAAAAAAAAAAAAAAAAACAACAAAAAAAAAAAACAACAAAAAAAAAAAAAAAAAAAAAAAAAACAACACTGTATGGACATCTGGTCGGACGGGCTCCATCGGCTCCAAAGATTTAGTCCGATTTTTTTCTTTTTTTTTTTGTTTGTTTTTGTTTTATGCGTTTGCAAACTATACTTGATATATGTTGTCTTTTTAGTTAATACTTAGAAACAAATAAATCAGTCACGTTGAATACATTCAAGTAGATAGCTTGCTAATTGTCGCCAGCGGGCAGGGAAAAATATTTTATTTCCCGTATCATTATCATTTTAACAGTCATTGTCCGCTTTGATGCAAAACTATCCCAACTATGCATGCACGAAATAAATTAGCATCATTCAAACTTCATGACATAAAAATGGAAATAAGGAGGCATTTCATTAACCTAGTATGACAAAATATGCTAGTAGCAACTGTTCGTCTTTTCACCTGATCCACTTGGCCCACTTTGGCCCACTTACGGCGTGTGTCTTTATTTATTTATTTATTTATTTTTTGTCGAATTCGCATCCTCTTTACCTAGGCCTCGTGTTTTCGATAATATACGAATAGCGATGACCTGATCAGACTGCGCGTCCTCGCAGTCTGATCTCGGCCTTTGCTGTCCCTTGCAGTGTTATTGCACTCTGTTGAATGCAACAACAGAAATCACATCACGAAAACATGCCTATGTAATTTTGACCCCTTAAACCCCACTTTTACATAGTAAAACTGGGGCTTACAGGGGTATACATTATTTTTCTTATTTCTGCTCAAAACATAGATTGTGGGTACTCGTTAGAACCGCCTCGTCGGCTCTAACGAGTACCCACAATCTATGTTTAGAGCAGGAATATGAATATTAAAATTTTTACCTGAAAATTTTCATTTTTTGGTGGTAAAATTTTCAGTATATTTGAATAGGCATGTTTCGTAATGAAATGCCCTGATGGGACTGTGCGCATGCTAGGCAACTTGTCATTACGAATACACGCCTATTCAAATACACTGAAAATTTTACCACCAAAGAATGACAAATTTTCAGATAAAACATTGATAATTTTCCTATTTCTGCTTAAAACATAGATTGTGGGTACTCGTTAGAACCGCCTCGTCGAGGCGGTTCTAACGAGTACCCACAATCTATGTTTTTGAGCAGAAATAAGAAAAATAATGTATACCCCTGTAAATCCCAGTTTTACTATATAAAAGTGGAGTTTAAGGGGGTCAAAATTATATAGGCGTGTTTTCGTGATGTATATTCTCAAAGACAAATTTTCGGTTGAAAAGACATGATTAGGGTAAATATTGCATGAAGCAGACTCTGGATAACCAAGTCCGAAATCATGATATTAACGAGTGTACATGGGGATTTTTATGACATTTCTACATTTCAAACCAGCTTTTCAATTGTTTTGTTTACTTCTAGCAGCCTGTGTCACTGTACCAGTATTTTTTTTTTTTAAATCGAGGGTTGAGCGCAAGACTAAAGTAACTGAAAACATATTTTTGAAACCCTTGTTTAGGGGCAACTTGGACCCCTTTGTAAACAATGCAAATTTAGGTGCCATTGCTCATACGAGTAATGGCACCTAAATTTTCATTGTTTACAGAAAGAAATGTTGTAATCTTCATAACGCCTTCATGGTGAGGAGATTAGGTTTGGGGAAAAACAACCATCTGACTTACACTAGTCTTGCGCTCAACCCTCGAAATGTGCTAAGGAACCATCTACAGCAATGGCATTGCTGTAGATGGTTCCTTAGCACATTTCGAGGGTTGATTATGGCTTAAATATTTGAGATAATGAAAATCAATTCTAGATATGGGTAGTTCGAGCAACCGAGGGTTAATCATAGCGCCAGGTTAGGAGACAGATTGGAATAATATGTGGAAGTGTTTTCGATATTCTATAAAATAATGATATGTTGAGTGTACTCATTAGAATCGCCTCGATGAGGCGATTCTAATGATTACATCACATACATTTTCACGATAAAATATGAAAAAAATCCTCATATATCCCTAAATGTTTTCCTGTGCTGTCGTAAAAAAATCCTAGGGATTCAAAAACGGGTTCGAATTAGCTACGGTAAACGAATCATCGGTGTTCGAGTCACTGAGGCATTTCCCATATTATGAACATGTCAAGAGGAGCATCAAGATAAATATTAAAAAAAAAAAAATGATGTGGGTACTCATTAGAATAGCCGAACAGAGGCGTTTCTAATAAAGGCATCATAACTCTTATTTTTGTGAAGAAATGCAAAAATATCAATGTTACTTTTTTGTCTTAAAATCGCTTATCTATAGCTATGACTTAGAGTTATATGTGTTATCGTAATGTAATGGGTGGGACTTCAGGAAATGTTCAGGAAAGAAATGTCAAACCTATATCAAAATGAAAATATAAATAAATAAATTAATGAATTATAATGTGCTGCATGTTTGCACGTATATATATGCATACATACAGCGCATTATAGTTCATTTTATATATTTACAGCATAATAATGGCTGAATTTGCTTGGCGAAACGGGGATGAAAATTAAGAAACATTCTCAAGCAGGTGCTGTATCAATTGTCAGTTTTATCTGGAAAAGGTGTTTCCACTTTCGTGTAGTTATGCGGCGATATGGCCCATTACCTGCACTTTCAGTTACATGTATTGTTATCAATATTAACGGAAGCTGCATTATGCCATCAACTAACGTTTCTCCGCGGTGCATGGTTTTTAACCCTTCTCTTGCTGAACACGACATGCCCTGTCTTAACAAACAGTGTAGATCCAGATCAGTTGGCTTCTGAAGAAGCCAACTGATCTGGAGCTGCACTGTTTGTCATTAAATATGTTAATTTCTATCAAAAACCCGGATCAAGTAATCTGATTGGCTGGAAACTATAAGTGGGCGTGGCATCTTAATTTATTCAGCATGGCAAGGGTTAATATAATTTGAGCCTGAGCACAGCATTTCCTACAATATTTCATGTGCGGCCAGCGAACACTCAGATCCCCCATGTGCACCGGCTTAGGCTGATTAGAGACTTCAGGCCGCGAGGTTATAAAACTTTTTTTCATGCTTAACTCATCTGAGCATGAAATTTTCTCTGCCAATAAAAATATTTATTAGCACAGAAAATTGCTCAGCTATGTTTAGCAAGAAGGAATTTGCAGTTGTTAGTAATTTGAGATTTATTAGTAAAACAAATTTCATGCTCAGCTGAGTTGAGCATGAAAAAAAGTTTTATAACCTCGGGGCCAGTGTCCGCCTTAGGACGTTTGGCTACCCACATAGTGTCCATGCGGACGCGCAGGCTGATCCGAGTCTTTGCTGGATAAATGCAGAAGGAAATGCTGATGTGTCCCGGCTAAATTGTAATATGCTGTTTCTGAACAATTCAAAACGATTTATTTTTTTATCCTATTTTTTTTTTATTTTGTTTTTATTAATTGCAATGAAAGGATATAACATAGACTGTATGCTTTTTTTATTAATTGCGATAAAAAGAATAGGATATAACATAGACTGCATGCTTAGTGGTTAACCCGATCAAGGTTATTTTTGCTGACCGCTTTAATTGCACGACGCTCAGTCGGGCAGTAGACTCAATGACGACTCAACCCAAAATCTTTTCTAGACCATTTTATATGCCTGATCTTACACGACGATGATCGGGCTTATACTGATCTTACTGGTGGCTTTCTTTTGCTATGAGTGTCATTTTGTGGATGGGTCCTCATTTTAGTGTCAAAAGGTTGAAACACGTTGTTCTGTGTTGATCACTTGTTTTGCTGTAATATCTAGAACAGAAAAGGACAGATCAAAACTTTATTTAGTAATAAATCTCAGGCCACGCACAAGTGGTATGTGTGTGTGTGTGTGTGTGAGAGAGAGAGAGAGAGAGAGAGAGAGAGAGAGAGAGAGAGAGAGAGACAGACAGACAGACAGACAGAGAGAGAGAGAGAGAGATAGAGGAAAAAAAAACTACAATACAACCTCAATGATTCGAACACCAATGAGTCATGGTGTCCGAGTCATTGAGGTTTTATTTATAGTTTTTATTGTAGCAAATAGCATATGAGAAAACAAAACACAGTAAAACCTCTATGACTCGATTTTCCATGGCTAATTCGAACTCTTTTTTTGAGTCCCTAGGAAATTCTTACGACAGCTCAAGAAAACACATAATTAAGGGATATTTAAGAAAAAAAAAAAAAAAAACAACATTCCTACTTTATCATGAAAATGTATGTTGTGTGTACTCATCAGAATCGCATCACCGAGGCGATTCTAATGAGCACACTCAACATACCATAATTGCACAAAAGATCGAAAAGGCATCCCTATATCATTCACATTTGCCTCCTAACCGCGCTACACGTATGTGCAAATAGGCATCACCTGCACAGGTGAACGAAAACTGTCTCACGTCGAATGTCTGCGGCTGCCCATCACGAAAACATGTCTATATAATGTTGACCCACTTCAACCCCACTTCTATATAGTAAAAATGGGGTTTACAGGAGTATACTTTATTTTTCTTATTTCTGCTCAAAAACATAGATTGTGGGTATTCGTTAGAACCGCCTCGCCTAGGCGGTTCTAACGTGTACCCGCAATCTATGTTTTGAGCTGAAATATGAAAAATATCAGAATTTTTTATCTGAAATTTTTCATTTCTGGTGGTGAAATTTTCAGTATACTTGAATAGGCACGTTTTCGTAATGAACGCCCAAATTGCAAAGAGGACGCATCCCAATGGATACCCAATGCAAAAATCAAAGCGACAGGCGGATTCCAACACTTACGAGAATAAATATAAACACACCTACAAACACAGATATATGTAAAAAGGTAAACAAATATAATTCCATCCAGCGACCAGAGACCTCCGATTCACAGCTGTATGATTTCAAATAGAAAATCGAAATCCTTAAGTATTGTAATCGACAGGCCCGAGCAAACTGTGTTAACCCAAATCAGAATGCGGCATCGAGTCAAGCTTTACACTGTTTTCCATTCAGTCCAGCAATCTTTAGATACGTTAAGTTGTAGCCAAAACGACTTGTTCAAATCAGATTAGTCAGGAATGCGGTTTCTGATTTCGTTTAACGCTTAGCATGCTGGTATTTTGACGACATTTTAAAAACATTTTTTCTTACTTTTTCCCCAGAATATAGGGTTTGACATTTCATGTAAATTTTCTCCACAGGAATTTTGTCGAATTCTATTTCCTGGGTAAAAAATAAGAAAAAAACTCAAATATCGTCTGCTGAAGTTGCCCTGATACTGATTTGTCGAGCAGTCCAGATCTATTTGTATCAAGCTTGCTGTTAGACTGGCTCCAGTCTCCAGTAACTAAATATTTATTCATATAATCCGGTTTGATAATCAACTAAAATAAAACTGAAATAATATCATGACTATATAAAGGCTGGTCACAAGAGTGACCAGCCTTTATAGTCATAATATTATTTTGGTTTTATTTTACTAGAGTGATCAATATAGTAATGGTATTATTTTGGGATTTTAAGTGGATTATCAAATAGGATTATAAGAATAAATATTTAGTCACTGGAGACTGAAGCCAGTCTAGTTGGCTGTATAACCTAACATATATTCCGCTAAACTCTCGGCGGCTGAATTATACGGGCAACAACGTCAGGAAAAGTACCCTCGAAGATTCAGATCAGCGTGTGCATACCTGTGCACATTTTGGCTAGCCAATGATGTAAAATTTCTTCATGCGAACAACGATGACTCTGATCAGACTGCACGGATCGCAGGATGATTTGAGTCTTCGTTGGGCGCATATGTCAAAAAAAAAAAAAAACATTGTCGGACTAATTGCATCAAATATACAAAGCGAATGCGTGTTATTGACATAACGATTTAATACCATCTCGACCTTTCCATTTTTTGTTTATACGACTCCATTTGTCAAGGGACAACGAAGGTCCTCCTTATTAATTGCGTATTCATACGCCCACGTTTTAATTGTCAGTAATTAGTCTGCTGGACACGTTGCGCAATTCTATTGATATGAGCTGAAACGTACGGAAACGTACATTCTGACATGTGCCAAAACGAAGACTCAAATCAGTCTGTGCATCACCGTAGTCTCGTCGCAGTCTTCTATTTTCGCATAAAGAAACTTTGCATCAGTAGCACAATGTATCTGAAAGCACCCAGCGAAGATTCAGATCAGACTGCGTGAATACGCAGGCTGACCTGAATCTTCGCTGGGCGCATATGTCCGTTTCCTGGCGTTTCGGCTAATATATTCTCTTATGAATTCTCCTGTCTACATGATATTTAAAAGCCACAATAGACTAAATGTCATTGCCTCGATCGATGGAAATATCAGAAGGAAAATGTCAGACACATACATCACCATTAGCGAGTCGCAGATTTTGGTAGGAACCGGTCGGTCATTAGTGAGAAATCCCATCAATAGCTATAGACGTTTTCGGACGCCCAGACGGTGTCCAATGTTTGTTCGATAAATTATTTAAACGCTTTCAGCAAACTTCTGTAAAATTGCAGACCATACATACATACATACATACGTACGTACGTACATACATACATACATACATACATACATACATACATACATACATACATACATACATATGACGCCGCTATTATTCAGTGATAACGTCTTGCCACAAAATGATATGAAGGCACGTTATATAACACTAGATTCTTGGCGCGTTACGTCATCATGTCGTCCATAAAACGTTGTTTTCTGTTAAAACCGTTCGACTTCTACGGCCATAAAATACAATTTAATATAATTTGATAAACAGAATCTTACATTCGTGGTCATTCCATATGAAATTTATGAAACTTGCTGAAAGCTCGTTTCATAAATTTCATATGAAATGACCACGAATGCAAGATCCTCTCTATATATATACATAATATGTACCTACAATACTACACAAATGCTTTACGCACAAAATTTTAGATACTTTCACGATGCAATTTAGACTCTCTCTCTCTCTCTCTCTCTCTCTCTCTCTCTCTCTCTCTCTCTCTCCGTAAGTCAAGCGCACTATTAAACAAGCAAAATTGAAGGGCTGAAGGACATCACAAATCATCCTATATTTCAATAACAGTTTGAAGATAGCGCTATCTTATCTTAGAGACATACCGTGTCCATGAATGGAAATGATGGTAAAACAAAGGTAGGCCGCAACTTGAGCAAACGTACCTTCTGGCATGGGCGCCCAACGAAAGCTCAAATCAGTCTGCGATTCTGTGCAGTATAATCAAATTCTTCATTGTCCGCATGAAGAAGCTTTTCATCCTTGGCTATTCAAAATGTGCCCAGTGAAGATTCGGATCAGACTGCGCGAATGCGCAGTCTGATCCGAATCTTCGCTGGGCACACATGCCAGAAGGGAAGTTTTTGCCCGTTGCGGCGCAAGATAAGTCATGGCTACGCTTTAAACTCACTTGAACTTTTCATATTGCGTCTTGAAAGTAGTGCCGACAGACCTATTATCAGACAAAAACAGCCAGATGACGATATCACGAAAAGGGCAGTCCTTTATTCAAAAGAAAGTTATCTTAAGAGATACATTTGTACGCTAAAAGCAGAAAACAGACCAGTGAGCACACCCACTCAGTCGACCATTAAATGTTTGTTTCATATATGTGCTAGTCTACATCAGCGGGCAGCTTCTGATTTATATTGAACCTCTCCACAATATCCGCCTCCCTACAACAGACAGGTGTATTTCTTTCCGATGGGTGGTCGCTGTAGGGGAAGCACGATAGAAAGATAGATAGATAGATAGATAGATAGACAGATAAATGGATGAACGGACGGACGGACCGATCGATCGATCGACTGACGGACGGAGGGACGACGGACGGGAGGGTGGACGTGCCAAGCTTTTAGTTTTAGGGGCTTTTTCAGTACTTCGGTACTTCAATACAGTGTTAAATTTACATGGCTGATTAGGGGCAAAGGCTTGACCTTCCAGGGGCTAGTTAATGCATTTTAACGGAATAAACCTCATCATCTTGTCTAAAATAGCCTCCCTAACTCTAAATGTTCACCCGGATAGACGCACCTGGGTAGACGCAGAGGGAAAGAGAGAGAGAGAGAGAGAGAGAGAGAGAGAGAGAGAGAGTAACACAAACTGGCCGGTTGTGCATGTTTTGCATTTGAACTGAAAATAAAAACAGTACACGTTAATCACAACCTCTATAATATATCACAAATGTTTTTGTGTCTGTTTTCTTTATTGGAATCCCAATGGGGAAAAAAAAAAAAAAAAAAAAAAAAAAAAAACGTGTAGAGTAAAAAGAAAAAAAAAATACTTAGCTTATATAGAATAAATGATGACCATTTATGGCCATTATCTTTATCATTAATAGCGAGTCGCAGATTTTGGTAGAAAAAGGTCGGTCACATCACGAAAACATACCTATATAATTTTGACCACCTTAAACCCCACTTTTATATAGTAAAACTTGAGTTTACAGGGGTATACATTATTTTGTTATTTCTGCTCAAAAACATAGATTGTGGGTACTCGTTAGAACCGCCTCGACGAGGCGGTTCTAACGAGTACCCACAATCTATGTTTGAGCAGAAATAGGAAAAATATCAATGTTTTATCTGAAAATTTGTCATTCTTTGGTGGTAAAATTTTCAGTGTATTCGAATAAGCGTGTTTTCGTAAGGATAAGTGAGAAATCCCATCAATAGCTATAGACGTTTTCGTTAATCATATTTAATGTACATGTATATGCATCTGACATTATGCTATTAAAGAAACACATTCTAAAACGGTCCCTGTGTATGTACGCATTATCTTTTGTCCGCAACGCCCTCAAAATATCTCTAGTTTCCTCCCAATATTTTCTCACGAACTGACCTTAAAGTTCTAAAAATCGTGCCGAAAGTGTACGTATATGAACCACGAGTCCAAAACCAGTACTTCACTAATGATAACTTAATGTGCGTGAAGTTAGCTGCCAGTTGCCATTTGCCAGTTGCCAATTCAATGTTGAACTGGCAACTGGCAGCCAACTTCACACTCTAGATGCCAATTCGGTTTGATTTTGAACTTTTATTGAATTGGCAACTGTCAACTGGCAGCTGGCTGCCAATTCGATTTTTATCAAGAACTTTGAATTGGCAACTGTCAACTGTCAGCCAGCTGCCAATTCGAAAGAGCTACCATAAGAGTAATATGAAATGAATTGGCAACTGGCAACTGGCAGCTGGCTGCCAATTCGATTTCTATCAAGAACGTTGAATTGGCAACTGTCAACTGTCAGCCAGCTGCCAATTCGATGAATCTATCATAAGGGCTATAAGAAATGAATTGGCAACTGTCAACTGGCAGCTGGCTGCCAATTCAATTTCCATCAAGAACTTTGAATTGGCAACTGTCAGCCAGATGCCATTTCGATGAAGCTATCATAAGGTGTATATGAAATGAATTGGCAACTGTCAACTGGCAGCTGGCTGCCAATTCGATTTCTATCAAGAACTTTGAATTGGCAACTGTCAACTGTAAGCCAGCTGCCAATTCGAAAGAGCTACCATAAGAGATATATGAAATGAATTGGCAACTGGCAACTGGCAGCTGGCTGCCAATTCGATTTCTATCAAGAACTTTGAATTGGCAACTGTCAACTGTCAGCCAGCTGCCAATTCGAAAGAGCTACCATAAGAGGTATATGAAATGAATTGGCAACTGGCAACTGGCAGCTGGCTGCCAATTCGATTTCTATCAAGAACTTTGAATTGGCAACTGTCAACTGTCAGCCAGCTGCCAATTCGATGAATCTATCATAAGGGCTATATGAAATGATTTGGCAACTGTCAACTGGCAGCTGGCTGCCAATTCAATTTCTATCAAGAACTTTGAATTGGCAACTGTCAGCCAGATGCCATTTCGATGAAGCTATCATAAGGTATATATGAAATGAATTGACAACTGTCAACTGGCAGCTGGCTGCCAATTCGATTTCTATCAAGAACTTTGAATTGGCAACTGTCAACTGTCAGCCAGCTGCCAATTCGATAGAGCTACCATAAGAGATATATGAAATGAATTGGCAACTGTCAACTGGCAGCTGGCTGCCAATTCGATTTATATAAAGAACTTTGAATTGGCAACTGTCAACTGTCAGCCAGCTGCCAATTCGATAAAGCTACCATAAGAGATATATGAAATGAACTGGCAACTGTCAACTGGCAGCTGGCTGCCAATTCGAATTCAGTCCAGAACTTTGAATTGGCAACTGTCAACCGGAAGCCAGCTGCCAATTCCATGAAGATATCATAAGGTATATACGAAATGAATTGGCAACTGTCAACTGGCAGCCAGCTGCCAATTCGATAAAGCTACCATAAGAGATATCTGAAATGAATTGGCAACTGTCAACTGGCAGCTGGCTGCCAATTCGAATTCAGTCCAGAACTTTGAATTGGCAACTGTCAACCGGAAGCCAGCTGCCAATTCGATGAAGCTATCATAAGGTATATATGAAATGAATTGGCAACTGTCAACTGGCAGCTGGCTGCCAATTCGATTTCTATCGAGAACTTTGAATTGGCAACTGTCAACTGTCAGCCAGCTGCCAATTCGATAGAGCTACCATAAGAGATATATGACATGAATTGGCAACTGTCAACTGGCAGCTGGCTGCCAATTGGAAATCAGTCCAGAACTTTGAATTTATAACTGTCAACCGGAAGCCAGCTGCCAATTCGATGAAGCTATCATAAGGTATATATGAAATGAATTGGCAACTGTCAACTGGCAGCTGGCTGCCAATTCGATTTCTATCAAGAACTTTGAATTGGCAACTGTCAACTGTCAGCCAGCTGCCAATTCGATAAAGCTACCATAAGAGATATATGACATGAATTGGCAACTGTCAACTGGCAGCTGGCTGCCAATTCGAAATCAGTCCAGAACTTTGAATTGGTAACTGTCAACCGGAAGCCAGCTGCCAATTCCATGAAGCTATCATAAGGTATATATGAAATGAATTGGCAACTGTCAACTGGCAGCTGGCTGCCAATTCGATTTCTATAAAGAACTTTGAATTGGCAACTGTCAACTGTCAGCCAGCTGCCAATTCATATAAGACATATATGAAATGAATTGGCAACTGTCAACTGGCAGCTGGCTGCCAATTCGAATTCAGTCCAGAACTTTGAATTGGCAACTGTCAACCGGAAGCCAGCTGCCAATTCCATGAAGCTTTCATAAGGTATATATGAAATGAATTGGCAACTGTCAACTGTCAGTCAGATGCCAATTCGATGAAGCTATCATAAGTTATATATGAAATGAATTGGCAACTGTCAACTGACAGCTGGCTGCCAATTCGATTTCGGTCCAGAACTTTGAATTGGCAACTGAGGCTGGCTTAATAATAATTTTTAGACGCATTCAGGAATGTTTGTATTAAATGTCAAGTCATGACTGATATATATCTGAAATGAATCATAACTTATATCAACGATAAAATGAATCAACAACAAAGTCGTCAGTACTTAATTTCCATTTTTATTTATTTCCACAAATTTTAATGTTATGAAACATAAATTTTGCTCTTATTCCGACTAACGGTCTGTTCCATAGGCCTATACTCACAGTTATCAGGTCTGTACAAGAACTGAGGACGCCACGCTTTACATGATATATTATTTGTAACTGAAAAAAGTTTGGTGGGGGACTAAAATGCGAAATGTTACACATAATTATGAACGCTCTTAAAAATCTCCTAAGCCGTTAGTCCTATAATGTCTGTAACTTATGTCAACTTACTTGATCTAAAATTGCAATGCAATATCACAACATTAAGAGAGCGTTCTATAACAATCACTGAGGATGATAAAGACCCCCGCTACAAATTTGAAATGGACACAAAACAGCGTTGTCCATGTAGAGGGCAGAGATATTTTGTTTGAGTGAAAGGACTCTAAGCTCTGCAACGTGTTCGTGAAAATAGAATTAACAGTATTAATAGAATCTACATCATTAACAGCGCACTGAACTATTCACACTGATTAATACTAGAATAAGTGTAATAAGAAAACCTCTTAGTCTGTTTCAGTGCATGAGCAGTATGATAATAAGTTAAACAGGATTTTCGAAGAAAAAGAAATACATTTTGTATTGATGGATACAGCAGAACTATTAAACAGTTAGCTATCAACATTATGACTCTGGAGACATGTCCGAAGTTTCAATCAAAAAACTTACTTTAGGCCCTTACAGTAACGATGTTGAATGCGAACCTTTAAGACATATTTTCTTACACAACAATAATTATTTTAATTGTTAATAACTATTTTAACGTTTTGGAAATAAATTTTTAAAAGTTGTCTTTTCATTAAACCCAAAGAGATGGTTCTCCAGTGACTGAGCACATAACAAAATCAACATTGAGTTCAGTGTTGGCACTAGAGACTTCGATTATGATGGGGAGGTATATTATATCCACGAGGGGAGGATTTATTTAATGGGAAAAATCAGACTGAAGAATTGTTATTAACGAAATCTAAAGTTTGAATCATTTGTACCACGAGAACTGGTTGATAATGTTGCATAAACAGCTTGTCAAAACATAGATTAAATAATCAAACTAATAATGTTTTAAAAACGGGTTGTCGTTATTTTAACAATTGAATAAGGCAACACAGGCTCCATAAGACTAAGAGATAAAAGCAGTTTAAACAAGAGCTGTCACTAAAGGCGTACCCGACTATTCCCAGTGCTGGATATGTAACAAAATGTACACATTTTACTCTAAGCATCCTCAGTGATTGTTATAGAACGCTCTCTTAATGTTGTGATATTGCATTGCAATTTTAGATCAAGTAAGTTGACATAAGTTACAGACATTATAGGACTAACGGCTTAGGAGATTTTTAAGAGCGTTCATAATTATGTGTAACATTTCGCATTTTAGTCCCCCACCAAACTTTTTTCAGTTACAAATAATATATCATGTAAAGCGTGGCGTCCTCAGTTCTTGTACAGACCTGATAACTGTGAGTATAGGCCTATGGAACAGACCGTTAGTCGGAATAAGAGCAAAATTTATGTTTCATAACATTAAAATTTGTGGAAATAAATAAAAATGGAAATTAAGTACTGACGACTTTGTTGTTGATTCATTTTATCGTTGATATAAGTTATGATTCATTTCAGATATATATCAGTCATGACTTGACATTTAATACAAACATTCCTGAATGCGTCTAAAAATTATTATTAAGCCAGCCTCAGTTGCCAATTCAAAGTTCTGGACCGAAATCGAATTGGCAGCCAGCTGTCAGTTGACAGTTGCCAATTCATTTCATATATAACTTATGATAGCTTCATCGAATTGGCATCTGACTGACAGTTGACAGTTGCCAATTCATTTCATATATACCTTATGAAAGCTTCATGGAATTGGCAGCTGGCTTCCGGTTGACAGTTGCCAATTCAAAGTTCTGGACTGAATTCGAATTGGCAGCCAGCTGCCAGTTGACAGTTGCCAATTCATTTCATATATGTCTTATATGAATTGGCAGCTGGCTGACAGTTGACAGTTGCCAATTCAAAGTTCTTTATAGAAATCGAATTGGCAGCCAGCTGCCAGTTGACAGTTGCCAATTCATTTCATATATACCTTATGATAGCTTCATGGAATTGGCAGCTGGCTTCCGGTTGACAGTTACCAATTCAAAGTTCTGGACTGATTTCGAATTGGCAGCCAGCTGCC
The DNA here is from genome assembly GCA_964016985.1 of Anodontia alba. NCBI lineage: Eukaryota > Metazoa > Mollusca > Bivalvia > Lucinida > Lucinidae > Anodontia > Anodontia alba. Next base: position 71,500,011 of record OZ024828.1, on the reverse strand, counting down.
AGTTGACAGTTGCCAATTCATGTCATATATCTCTTATGGTAGCTTTATCGAATTGGCAGCTGGCTGACAGTTGACAGTTGCCAATTCAAAGTTCTTGATAGAAATCGAATTGGCAGCCAGCTGCCAGTTGACAGTTGCCAATTCATTTCATATATACCTTATGATAGCTTCATCGAATTGGCAGCTGGCTTCCGGTTGACAGTTATAAATTCAAAGTTCTGGACTGATTTCCAATTGGCAGCCAGCTGCCAGTTGACAGTTGCCAATTCATGTCATATATCTCTTATGGTAGCTCTATCGAATTGGCAGCTGGCTGACAGTTGACAGTTGCCAATTCAAAGTTCTCGATAGAAATCGAATTGGCAGCCAGCTGCCAGTTGACAGTTGCCAATTCATTTCATATATACCTTATGATAGCTTCATCGAATTGGCAGCTGGCTTCCGGTTGACAGTTGCCAATTCATTTCGTATATACCTTATGATATCTTCATGGAATTGGCAGCTGGCTTCCGGTTGACAGTTGCCAATTCAAAGTTCTGGACTGAATTCGAATTGGCAGCCAGCTGCCAGTTGACAGTTGCCAATTCATTTCATATATCTCTTATGGTAGCTTTATCGAATTGGCAGCTGGCTGACAGTTGACAGTTGCCAATTCAAAGTTCTTGATAGAAATCGAATTGGCAGCCAGCTGCCAGTTGCCAGTTGCCAATTCATTACATATATCTCTTATGGTAGCTCTTTCGAATTGGCAGCTGGCTTACAGTTGACAGTTGCCAATTCAAAGTTCTTGATAGAAATCGAATTGGCAGCCAGCTGCCAGTTGCCAGTTGCCAATTCATTTCATATATCTCTTATGGTAGCTTCATCGAAATGGCATCTGGCTGACAGTTGCCAATTCAAAGTTCTTGATAGAAATTGAATTGGCAGCCAGCTGCCAGTTGACAGTTGCCAAATCATTTCATATAGCCCTTATGATAGATTCATCGAATTGGCAGCTGGCTGACAGTTGACAGTTGCCAATTCAAAGTTCTTGATAGAAATCGAATTGGCAGCCAGCTGCCAGTTGCCAGTTGCCAATTCATTTCATATACCTCTTATGGTAGCTCTTTCGAATTGGCAGCTGGCTGACAGTTGACAGTTGCCAATTCAAAGTTCTTGATAGAAATCGAATTGGCAGCCAGCTGCCAGTTGCCAGTTGCCAATTCATTTCATATATCTCTTATGGTAGCTCTTTCGAATTGGCAGCTGGCTGACAGTTGACAGTTGCCAATTCAAAGTTCTTGATAGAAATCGAATTGGCAGCCAGCTGCCAGTTGACAGTTGCCAATTCATTTCATATACACCTTATGATAGCTTCATCGAAATGGCATCTGGCTGACAGTTGCCAATTCAAAGTTCTTGATAGAAATTGAATTGCCAGCCAGCTGCCAGTTGACAGTTGCCAATTCATTTCATATACCTCTTATGGTAGCTCTTTCGAATTGGCAGCTGGCTGACAGTTGACAGTTGCCAATTCAAAGTTCTTGATAGAAATCGAATTGGCAGCCAGCTGCCAGTTGCCAGTTGCCAATTCATTTCATATATCTCTTATGGTAGCTCTTTCGAATTGGCAGCTGGCTGACAGTTGACAGTTGCCAATTCAAAGTTCTTGATAGAAATCGAATTGGCAGCCAGCTGCCAGTTGACAGTTGCCAATTCATTTCATATACACCTTATGATAGCTTCATCGAAATGGCATCTGGCTGACAGTTGCCAATTCAAAGTTCTTGATAGAAATTGAATTGCCAGCCAGCTGCCAGTTGACAGTTGCCAATTCATTTCATATACCTCTTATGGTAGCTCTTTCGAATTGGCAGCTGGCTGACAGTTGACAGTTGCCAATTCAAAGTTCTTGATAGAAATCGAATTGGCAGCCAGCTGCCAGTTGCCAGTTGCCAATTCATTTCATATATCTCTTATGGTAGCTCTTTCGAATTGGCAGCTGGCTTACAGTTGACAGTTGCCAATTCAAAGTTCTTGATAGAAATCGAATTGGCAGCCAGCTGCCAGTTGACAGTTGCCAATTCATTTCATATACACCTTATGATAGCTTCATCGAAATGGCATCTGGCTGACAGTTGCCAATTCAAAGTTCTTGATAGAAATTGAATTGCCAGCCAGCTGCCAGTTGACAGTTGCCAATTCATTTCATATACCTCTTATGGTAGCTCTTTCGAATTGGCAGCTGGCTGACAGTTGACAGTTGCCAATTCAAAGTTCTTGATAGAAATTGAATTGTCAGCCAGCTGCCAGTTGACAGTTGCCAATTCATTTCATATATTTCTTATTAAAGCTCTATCGAATTGGCAGCTGGCTGACAGTTGAAAGTTGCCAATTCAAAGTTCTTGATAGAAATCGAATTGGCAGCCAGCTGCAAGTTGACAGTTGCCAATTCATTTCATATATACCTTATGATAGCTTCATCGAAATGGCATCTGGCTGACAGTTGCCAATTCAAAGTTCTTGATAGAAATCGAATTGGCAGCCAGCTGCCAGTTGACAGTTGTCAATTCATTTCATATATACCTTATGATAGCTTCATCGAAATGGCATCTGGCTGACAGTTGCCAATTCAAAGTTCTTGATGGAAATTGAATTGGCAGCCAGCTGCCAGTTGACAGTTGCCAAATCATTTCATATAGCCCTTATGATAGATTCATCGAATTGGCAGCTGGCTGAGAGTTGACAGTTGCCAATTCAAAGTTCTTGATAGAAATCGAATTGGCAGCCAGCTGCCAGTTGCCAGTTGCCAATTCATTTCATATATTTCTTATTAAAGCTCTATCGAATTGGCAGCTGGCTGACAGTTGACAGTTGCCAATTCATTTCATATATACCTTATGATAGCTTCATCGAAATGGCATCTGGCTGACAGTTGCCAATTCAAAGTTCTTGATAGAAATCGAATTGGCAGCCAGCTGCCAGTTGCCAGTTGCCAATTCATTTCATATATTTCTTATTAAAGCTCTATCGAATTGGCAGCTGGCTGACAGTTGACAGTTGCCAATTCATTTCATATATACCTTATGATAGATTCATCGAATTGGCAGCTGGCTGACAGTTGACAGTTGCCAATTCAAAGTTCTTGATAGAAATCGAATTGGCAGCCAGCTGCCAGTTGCCAGTTGCCAATTCATTTCATATACCTCTTATGGTAGCTCTTTCGAATTGGCAGCTGGCTGACAGTTGACAGTTGCCAATTCAAAGTTCTTGATAGAAATCGAATTGGCAGCCAGCTGCCAGTTGCCAGTTGCCAATTCATTTCATATATCTCTTATGGTAGCTCTTTCGAATTGGCAGCTGGCTTACAGTTGACAGTTGCCAATTCAAAGTTCTTGATAGAAATCGAATTGGCAGCCAGCTGCCAGTTGACAGTTGCCAATTCATTTCATATACACCTTATGATAGCTTCATCGAAATGGCATCTGGCTGACAGTTGCCAATTCAAAGTTCTTGATAGAAATTGAATTGCCAGCCAGCTGCCAGTTGACAGTTGCCAATTCATTTCATATACCTCTTATGGTAGCTCTTTCGAATTGGCAGCTGGCTGACAGTTGACAGTTGCCAATTCAAAGTTCTTGATAGAAATCGAATTGGCAGCCAGCTGCCAGTTGACAGTTGCCAATTCATTTCATATAGCCCTTATGATAGATTCATCGAATTGGCAGCAGGCTGACAGTTGACAGTTGCCAATTCAACGTTCTTGATAGAAATCGAATTGGCAGCCAGCTGCCAGTTGACAGTTGCCAATTCATTTCATATATTTCTTATTAAAGCTCTATCGAATTGGCAGCTGGCTGACAGTTGACAGTTGCCAATTCATTTCATATATACCTTATGATAGATTCATCGAATTGGCAGCTGGCTGACAGTTGCCAATTCAAAGTTCTTGATAGAAATCGAATTGGCAGCCAGCTGCCAGTTGACAGTTGCCAATTCATTTCATATATTTCTTATTAAAGCTCTATCGAATTGGTAGCTGGCTGACAGTTGACAGTTGCCAATTCAAAGTTCTTGATAGAAATTGAATTGGCAGCCAGCTGCCAGTTGACAGTTGCCAATTCATTTCATATAGACCTTATGATAGATTCATCGAATTGGCAGCTGGCTGACAGTTGACAGTTGCCAATTCAAAGTTCTTGATAGAAATCGAATTGGCAGCCAGCTGCCAGTTGCCATTCATTTCATATATCTCTTATGGTAGCTCTTTCGAATTGGCAGCTGGCTGACAGTTGACAGTTGCCAATTCAAAGTTCTTGATAGAAATCGAATTGGCAGCCAGCTGCCAGTTGCCAGTTGCCAATTCATTTCATATATCTCTTATGGTAGCTCTTTCGAATTGGCAGCTGGCTGACAGTTGACAGTTGCCAATTCAAAGTTCTTGATAGAAATTGAATTGGCACCCAGCTGCCAGTTGACAGTTGCCAATTCATTTCATATACACCTTATGATAGCTTCATCGAAATGGCATCTGGCTGACAGTTGCCAATTCAAAGTTCTTGATTGAAATTGAATTGGCAGCCAGCTGCCAGTTGACAGTTGCCAATTCATTTCTTATAGCCCTTATGATAGATTCATCGAATTGGCAGCTGGCTGACAGTTGACAGTTGCCAATTCAACGTTCTTGATAGAAATCGAATTGGCAGCCAGTTGCCAGTTGCCAATTCATTTCATATTACTCTTATGGTAGCTCTTTCGAATTGGCAGCTGGCTGACAGTTGACAGTTGCCAATTCAAAGTTCTTGATAAAAATCGAATTGGCAGCCAGCTGCCAGTTGACAGTTGCCAATTCAATAAAAGTTCAAAATCAAACCGAATTGGCATCTAGAGTGTGAAGTTGGCTGCCAGTTGCCAGTTCAACATTGAATTGGCAACTGGCAAATGGCAACTGGCAGCTAACTTCACGCACATGATAACTTAGTTACTTTGACGCAATTGGACCGCATACGCGTCATACTTGCCGCCAAGTGCGGGACTGTAAAAGATATCAAAGAAAGTGCTTTATCTACTTAAAATTACCTTTAACGCACAGTCTGATTACGATCTTCACTTATATTTTCGACAGAACGTTCTACATGCGAGCCAGTATTTCAAAACCTACCCCATTCATATACCTGGCCTTTGAAAAAACGGACCCATTCATATACTTGATCGTCCAAAATGTTGACCTATTCATATACTGCCCTTTGATTTTTCGTACCCATTTTTTGCTGGTTGTTAGACAAATATCACAGTCAATTCATATAATACCAAGAGCAGCCTCAAAAATCTCTGAGCGAAAAAATATGTGCATATACCAGGATGTCAGAAAAATGGGGCCTTTCACATAGGAATCCAGAAAAAAGTGGGTCATTCATATACTTTTTGTTGAAAAAAGGGGGCCAATCATATACTTGACAGTGCTGAAAAAGGGGGCTATTCGGCACGCACATCCGTACTATGCCATATATAAGAAGTTCCTCCCCCCTCCCCCCCTCCCCCTCCCGCCCCCCCCCCCCCCCCCCCCGCAACCGAGTCTACATGTAAGGCGAAAAACGAAAACGGGGAGTCCCTAAACATACTGCTATAAAGCGTATATCAAGTACGTGAATACACCTGTATAAAATCTATACTTCCCCCAGAACTACTCAGCACACCGTTGTACCCTAGCATAAACTCTCTGAAGACGCTTTCCGTTGAAAAACGGAAACATTTAGAAATGAAACAATGACTGAAAATAAATTAGCCACAGGTCTCGATAAAGTAATTTTGAACAAAACGACACTGCGAATACCGTAATAACTCTAAGTTCTTAGACAGACAGGCCTTTGCAAACAGTGTAGACCCAGATCAGATGCCGCAGAATGCGGCATCTGATCAGGGTCTACACTGTTTGCCATACATACAGCAATCTTTTAGACACATCAAGAGGTAGTCGAATGGACTATTTCAAATTTAGGACAAATATGTTTAAAAATAGGTAGACAAGGTGTCCCAATACGTATGGTAAATACGATAATATACATGTAAGTATTTAGATACCCAGGACAGTTTATTCTAATGAGTATCCACAACATATGTTGTAAACATTGACCTGAATAACCCCCTTATCTAGAGCTGTAATGACCTACAAGTTCCGTTCCGTTCCGCTAAGTATAATTAGCCACCTACAATGATGTATACACGCCCAGCGAAGACAGATCAGCCGGTGCATCCGCACAGTCTGGTCAAATTCTTGCAAATTCTGGTCAAATTGCTATCTGCGAGTAGCAAAGGATCCAAGGCGTCTCATTACGAAAACACGCCTATTCAAATATATTGAAAATTTTACCACCAAAACATGAAACTTTTCAGATAAAATTCTGATATTTTTCATATTTCTGCTCAAAACACAGATTGTAGGTACTCGTTAGAACCGCCTTGGCTAGGCGGTTCTAACGAGTACCCACAATCTATGTTTTTGAGCAGAAATAAGACAAATAATGTATACCCTTGTAAATCCCATTTTACTATATAAAAGTGGGGTTTAAGTGGGGTCAACAGGTTTTCGTGAAGTCAGGCGGACAGGGAATCCTCCGATCAGACTGCGCAGATGTGCAGGCTCATCTGATCCTTGCTGGATGCACACGTAATACTGTAAGAAATGTTTCGTCCCGGCTCAAATCTTTCCATTGATGGCCGAATGTCTTGGTCTCGTCAAGATTGGCATAGGGCCAGAATCTATGCTATCACGTCCTGTTGTCTGAGTGGTCAGCCCTAGGGTCAGCCATTTCCGTCTATTGCCTCATGAGGTTAAACGGTATATATTTAGTGCTGTAAGAAATAGTTTACACAATCATTGGCTTCAGGTCAGAATGAACCCCATATTTGACGGCAATGAACTTTATAAGAAACTTTAAGGAACCAATGGATACTGCAGAATACACAAACGAAGAGAAGGCATGGGGACCCCATTCTCACTTTGGGCAACGTACATGTTCTTCTTATGACGATGGTGAATAATAATGACAAGAATTTAGCTTAAGTCGTTTTTAAAGCACAACTCTTTGATTGCCATCAAACTGTGCAAAAACTGTGCAAGGAGAATTCCAGAGAAGGCCACAATCACAGAACGCATCGGCTACGTCATTATGAAAACACGCTTATTCAAATTTATAGAAAATTTAACCTCCAAAAACTGACAATTTTCGGATAAAAACTTTGATATTTTTCATATTTCTGCTCAAATCATAGATTGTGGGTACTTGTTAGAACCGCCTCGGCGAGGCGGTTCTAACGAGTACCCACAATCTATGTTTTAGAGCAGAAATAAAAAAAAATAATGTATACTCCTGTAAACCCCAAGTTTTACTGTATAAAATGGGGTTTAAGGGTGTCAAAATTATATAGGCATGTTTCCGTGATGTGTAAAATGAAATAAAACGACATCACAAAACGACACTTCATCGACAGCAAAACAAACAAACAAAAAAAAAAAAAAAAAAAAAAAAAAACTATAGTAGAAATACGCCTTCACTTCTTAGGTTCATAAACGCTATACGCGATACACGTTCGTTTCTTTTTGATAAAATATGTATTCGGGTTGATACTAAATTATACCAAGAAATTGTTCGTATACCGATGGATACAAGTTGTGCTCCCTCTCCGTTTGGCAGGAATGTTTCTGTTTTGTTACTTTATACTTTATGGTATCCCTTTCTAATGAAAATCAGGTCAATATTACTGAAGAATCTCTATGTTCAGATGACTTACTTGATAATAATTGCTTTGAACAAAATGTATCCGAAAGAATTTCAGATAAATAAAACTAATATCTCTGCTACTGGCTCAGATTCAAATTGAGCCAACGCATGACAAAAACTACAAAATGTCATGTGCGCCCAGCGAAGACTCAGATCAGCCTGGGTATCCGCCCATTAAGCTTTGGGCCCTTAGCTACCCGCTGAGCGCTCAGCGAAGACTCTGATCCGACTGGGCGGATGCCCAGGCTGATGTGAGTCTGCGCTTGGCACACATGCCATTTTGTACGTTTTGTTGTGCGCTGGCTCAGTTTATCAATATCATTACGAAAACATGCCTATTCAAATATATAGAAGATTTCACCACCAAAAACTCAAAAATTTTCAGATAAAACCCCCCATATTTTTCATATTTCTGCTTAAAACATTGATTGTGGGAATTCGTTAGAACCGCCTCGACGAGGCGGTTCTAACAAGTACCCACAATCTATGTTATTTAGCAGAATAAGAAAAATAATGTATACCCCTGTAAACCCCAGTTTTACTATATAAAAGTGGGGTTGAAGGGGGGTCAAATTTATATAGGCATGTTTTCGTGATGCTAATCATATAATCTCTAATAAACTTTATATACAAAAGGAGACGACTTTGATTTTGAGATGATTGTAAATGATATTCCATTTTGGGTGGCAATATCCCGTCGATAGTGTATGTATTTCTCAGTTCAAACCAAGAACACTTGCAAGAAGGAAAATCACCTACAAAATTAAAACTAGCTGAAGTATCGTTTTCTGGGCCAGACTAGCTACTTTCGCTCATGTATACGCTAGAGGGCGTAATCAATGTTGCAAACTTCGTCACTGCTTATGAAGAGCCTCAATAAAACCGAGATTGTTTCCAAAGGCAATCTTTTTGACATTTATTTTACTAGACTGCAGGTGATGTTTGTGCCGTGTGGTGGCCGTAGAACGTCTCCCCTTACTTCACCACAGTGCAGATTGTATTTCATTTCCTTTGGGACGATTGGGTCCAATATGCGTATCTTAGAAAATAAAGTTCTGCTCATGTATACGCTAGAAGGCGTAGGCAGTGTTGCAAAATTCATTACTGCTTATTATGAGTCTCAATAAAACCGAGACTCCCACTTTCTAATCTGTACTGTGTTCTTTGTTTCCAAAGGCAATCTTTCTGACATTTATTTCGGCGATTAGGCCTTATCACTGACCCTCATATAAATATTTAAAACAATCCAGAAATGGGATCAATGGTCACAAAGGACCAGAACTTATAAACTACAGTCGATTCTCGTTATCTCTAAGTCCAAGGGACTCTCTTAACACTGTACATTCTAGTGAAGTATGGGAACAAACGTAAAACTCAATAACTCTTAAAGTACAGTCGAACCTCGTTATCTCGAACTCGCTTATTTCGAATTACCGCTTATCTCGAAGTGAAAATCTGGTCCCTGTTTTAACACGAAACTATGACAACAGGTAACAAAGTAATGTGGAAAAGAGGAGAAATTGCTCCTGAGGAGCAATTTCTCCTCTTTTCCACATTTTTTATATATATTTCTAACTTCAGGAGTCAAATTACATATTCATTTGTTAAATGTGGTTGTTCAATTTATTGTTTTCCTCACTCTCTCAACCCTGATATGTCGAGGTACGGATATCTCGAAGTGTTTCAGTGAGTCCCTTGGAATTCGAGATAACGAGAGTCGACTGTATATTAAAATGGGACATTAACCATCGGACTCGGCAAACATATATCATTCATTTCAGCTTGCATACAACGAAAACAAATAAGTGATTCATCTGTTTTAATTAGTGCTTATTCGTAACCTGTATAAATAGATAATAATGTCTAAATAATTAAAAGTAACAAAACAAATTGTATGTCTATTTTAATGCTGAACATCAAAGCAAAGCTGCGACAAAAACATGGTCCTCGAACATGTTAACATGATTATAACTTGCAATTAAATGAGTCATTCTGTTTAGACATTGTTCTGACAAGCTTCCTTACATTAATTTGAATCTTAGATTTATTTTTCTACTACCTATGTATTGTTATCATAGCCCCATTATGAAAAAGTGGGGCTCATCACGAAAACATACCTATATAATTTTGACCCCTTTAAACCCCACTTTTATATAGTAAAACCGGGGTTTACAGGGGTATACGTTATTTTCCTTATTTCTGCTCAAAACCATAGATTGTGGGTACTCGTTAGAACCGCCTCAGCGAGGCGGTTCTAACGAGTACCCACAATCTATGTTTTGAGCAGAAATGTGAAAAATATCAGAGCTTTTTTATCTGAAAATTTTCAGTTTTTGGAGCTGAAATTTTCTATATATTTGAATAGGCGTGTTTTCATAATGTATACTGGATTTGCCATGTCCGTCCGTGATTCCGTGATTTCGTGATTCCGTGATTCCGTGACTGCAAAATTAAAATGCAGTTTGCTTAATAACCTTTATGTTTGTGGGCCTACTTCAATGAAACTTACACTACACTTGGTCTCTAAGGTAAGTAAGGTGTAGTCGCAGAATAATGGCCAACGGCCATTAATTCTTGGAGTTATATCCTTTGGTAGGTTTTCAAAATTTAAAATGCATTTTCCTAAATAACTTTTATGTTTGTGGTCCTACTACAATGAACCTTATACAACACTTGCTCTCTAAGATAAAGAAGGTGTAGTGGCAGAATGGTGAACAAGGGCCCATAACTCTTGCAGTTATGTCCCTTGAATGGTTCTCAATTTTTTGCAATCCTTGAAAGTTTTCGTAACAGATTTCTCAGGAACTATGAAAGCTAGGAAGCTGAAAGTTCGTTTAAACATGACAATGATGACAATGACTGCATGTATCGTGTATACCGGAATAGTGGCCAAGGGTCCATAACTCTTAGAGTTTTGTCCTTTGGTAGGTTTTCAAAAAATTAAAATTGCATTTAGCTCAGTAACTTTTGTTTGTAGTTCTACTTCCATGAAACTTATAAGTAGTATAGGGTGGCACTTTGGTGCCACCCTATACTACTCTTATACCATACTTGGCCTCTAAGGTAAGGAAGGTGCAGTGGAGAACAGTTGCCAAGGGCCCACAACTCATGGAGTTATGTCCCTTAGAAGGTTTTCAAATTTTGCCATTCTTGAAAATTTTCGTAACAGATTTCTCAGAACCTAAGAAAGCTAGAAAGCTGAAAGTTCGTATAAACATGGACAATGACTGGATATATCGTACGCCGATGACTCTTTTACCTTGACTGATTCGAACTCGTTTTAAGTCCTTGAGTATTTTCAAGAAAATAAATATTTAAGGATACTTTATGGAAATTTTCTTGTTTTATCTTGAAAATGTATGCTGTGTGTACTCATTAGAATCGCCTCATCGAGGCGATTCTAATGAGAACACTCAACATACTATCATTTTATAGAAGGTCGAAAAGACATTCCCCCCTCCACCCCCCCCCCCCCACCCTCAATTATCCCCATTTGTCTCCTAACCTGGCGCTATGATTAACCCTGAGTGGCTCGAACTACCAATATCTAGACCAAATTTCCATGGTCCCAAAGATGTTCGAGCCATTGAAGTTCGACTGTATAATCAAACTTTGTCTTGAAACCATGCTGCTTTTCAAAGAATAATGAAAACCGCTTTTGTACACGTATGGTAGTTTTCTATAATATTTGAGCATCTTGGCGTGTTTATGCCTGGTGGATTCTTCTGCCAGTCTCTATGGACAGATTCATTTCCAATTTAAAGGATTTCTGGTTTGTTTTTAGTATTACTGTTTATTATAGAAATTTCTGGACTTAATGCAAACAACGTAGACACCGGTCAGACTACGCGTTTCGCGGCGCCTAACCTTTTAAGGGACGCTCTACATGTATCGGTAAATTTTGAACAATTATACTTATCTTAATTCTTAGCATGCAGGGTACAAATTTCAGCAGACGACATTTTGAAATATTATTTTCCCAGAAGACATGCTTTGACATTTCATGCAAATTGTCTCCTAAGTCTTCTTATATTTCCCACAAAACAGGCTTTAACATTCCATGCTAATTGTCTCCTAAGGAGATAATTTTCATAAAATGTCAAAACCTGTTTCATGAGAAAACTAAGAAAACAACGTCACCCGCTTGTCATCTACTGAATAAGCCCAGAGAACGACAACGTTTAAAATTTTGAGCCAGCGCACGACAAAACCAACAAGATCGCATGTGCGCCCAGCGAAGATTCGGATCAGCCTGGGCATCCGCCCAGTCTGATCAGAGTATTCGCTCTGCGCTCGATAGCTAAGGACCTAAGCTTTCTTCATGCTGACAGCGAAGACTCTGATCAGACTGGGCGGATGTCCAGATTGATCTGAGGATTCGCTGGCCGCATATGCCATTTTGTAGGTTTTGTCGTGAGCCGGCTCAAATGTATTTTGAACAGGTCCACTACACACCTGGTGATATGTCTGAAATATGCTGACTGTAAGGCAAAATGACCATTAGGGACACAAACATTAGTTCCAGGTACATTTCGCTATATTCATAGTTTATCCTTGCTGCACTGCGTTTGTAGGAAAGAGAAATACAAATGTAAAACAAACAGCACATGGCAATCAGTTTACCAATCAGTTAACCGAAACCATTTGTCATTTCTGTGTTTTGTTCTCAAATATGTAACATAAAACTAAATTTACGGCCAAACATTAGACTGACCTATGCAACTATAGTAAAGTGTAGGGTTTTTTTTTGTTTTTTTTTTTTGTTTTTTTTTTTAATATTTTACCTAAGTTAATATGTTTTTTGTTTTTTTTTTTCTTTTACTTTTCTTTGCTGATTTTTAATTATTGATATTCCGAAACAACATTGTGAAAATTTCAAAGCAATGGAATTTGTTAAAAATCTGCCTCCAATTTACCTACCCTACCAATATCTACATAATTGACAGCCATTTTTACTATAGGAATATATAGTAAAACTGGGCTTTACAGGGGTATACATTATTACTTTTTTTTGGTTTTGCTAAAAACATAGATTGTGGGTACTCGTTAGAACCGCCTCGCCGAGGCGGTTCTAACGAGTACCCACAATCTATGTTTTGAGAAGAAATATGAAAAATATCAGAGTTTTTTTAATTTGAAAATGTTCAGTTTTTGGTGGTGAAATTTTCAATATATTTGAATAGGCATGTATTTTGTAATGGGACTCAAAATCAAGCCCAAAGCAGCCACAGTAAAATTTACTGTTATTTATCAGATTAACAAAGTGAACGTGTCCAGGTAAGGGTAATAAATGGGAGACAATTATACACTACCTTTGTAAAATATTTTATTTCCTTTTTACCTAGGTTCGTAAGGAACATAATCTATGTCACCATAGCAACAGCATGTGCCAATGGATACATTTTGTAAATCGTCTCCCAGTGGGGGAAAAATGAAAGAACGTTTAATATTTCAACGTTGTTTCAACGTCTAGGAAGTTGAATCAACGTTGAAACGACGTTAATTCAGCGTTCTTTGCCCGCTGGGCTGGCGCAAGCCCTCTGCTTTGTCTTCTACTCATTGTTCACACCGAAACATCAGTATGATAGCAATGGATTATTTTGTAGTAAATAAATAAATAATAGAGAAATAAATAAATAAATAAATAAAACGAGTTGCGAGTACATAAAATGTATCTGCGCTTTTGCTGTCAGTATAGTGGAAGGGAGGAAACTCTAACATTATTTCGCTGAGTCCACTGGATAGTATTTTAGAACAATAACCTAGGGTGATAATGGACACTAAATCAAATCTGGCATACTTAAGATTCGATAATAATGTAACTGAGTGCATTTTTGTATGCATATTCTTTACCGTAAAACAAATCTGGTTGTACAAAACTAGGGTCAGAAAGTAAGAAGTTCTATTGCCTCATTACGAAAACACGCTTATTTAAATATATAGAAAATTTCACCTCCAAAATCTGAAAATTTTCAGATGAAAAACTCTGATACTTTTAATATTTCTGCTCAAAATATAGAATGTGGATACTCGATAGAACCGCCTGCGCGAGGCGGTTCTAACGAGTACCACGATTTGTGTCATTTTAATGTATATATTTGTATGTATTTCATATTAGTATGTTATAGAGGACCACAAGGTAGACTAGAGCTTTTGAAGCTAATTGTGTATCCTCTTTAAATATTGTATAAATAAAAAAAAAAAAAAAAAATAAATAAATAAATAAAATAAAATGTTTTTGAGCAGAAATAAGAAAAATAATGTATACTCCTGTAAACCCCGGTTTTACTATATAAAAGGGTCAAAATTATTATTTTCATGATGTTTTGCATTCACTATTTGAGCCGCAACGTCAGAAAACCTACCTTCCATTACGAAAACATACTTATTCAAATATACTGAAAATTTTACCACCAATAAATGAAACTTTTCAGATAAAAAATTCTGATATTTTTCATATTTCTGCTCAAAACATAAATTGTGGGTATTCGTTAGAACCGCCTCGCCGAGGCGGTTCTAACGAGTACCCACAATCTATGTTTTTGAGCAGAAATAAGAAAAATAATGTATACCCCTATAAACTCCAGTTTCACCATATCAAAGTGGGGTTTAAGGGGGTCAAAATTATATAGGTATGTTTTTATAATGCTGACATGTGCGCCCAGTGAAGATTCTGGTCAGCCTGGGTATTCACGCAGTTGGCGTTCCTCATTCATTTTATTGCAGACATTTCTAGAATATGTTACGTCTATAAAAGATAGTGCACAATATGTGTGTACATGTGTTGGTGAAACTATTGCATTGATCCCTGTTTTTAGCGCCCAGGTATATGAATGGATACGAATGTGCCATTTCCGGTGGCTTGTTACCTACCCACAAGATAAGCTCCGTTGCTCTTCCCTCGAGGCTGCGAGCTACAAACTTTGAGAACCATACACCCCTGACCCTTTGTACCGCATTAGAGACAGTGGTCACCCACACTTCATTTATTAGTTTGTTTATTTATTTGTTTATCTATTTACTTTTCCTGTTCATTGCTTCTTTTTTCTCCATAAAATCGTCATTTTTACTCAGAAGATGTGCTAATTTCTTTACGATGCACCCCTGATCCGTTGTACTGTGTAGCTAACTAGAGGCCCAAGTGGGCCAGAAATCGCTCTCCTGGATTAGGCTGATCATATGTTACATTGTGCCATAGTGGCCCTCTTGGCTATCAGATCAGATTGCCTTTAGCAATTCTGAATCTGCATGTTGCCTTGATACCTTCCATTAAGTTTCTGAACAGCTCAATCCGACTCAGGATTCAGGAGATGATGTTGGTTCAGAGTGGTGGGTGTTGTGCACAAGATACTGTAAGAGGAACTTTGCCCTGTCTTCTGTTCTTGGATATCGGAACGGATCCACCAAGTTTCGGCACAATCCAACTTACCGATCGGGAGCAGATAACAATTGGCCACCGAGGCGGCCATTTGGGATATCGTAACAAACGATTCTATGGTTCCGAATCTCCATGTCGCCCCAAAGCCCAACCCCCCCCCCCCCCCTCACTCTCCACTCCCACCAAGTTTTGGCTCTGTCCGACTTACATTTCGGGAACAGATGTGGTTTAAAGATTTTCCGTGGCGGCCATCGGATATTGGAACAGAACGATTTTAGCAATTCCAAATCTATCAATCGCTCCGATGCCTCTTATTAAGCTTCAGCTCAATCCAACTTACGGTTTTGGAGATGTCGTTTGAAGATTTTCAAGATGGCCGCCGTGGCTGTTATCTCGGATATCGGAATGAAACAACAGTAGCAAATTTCTGAATTTCTATGTCTTCCGAATGCCTCTCACCAAGTTTCAGTTTAAACTGACTAGCCGTTCGGGTGCAGATGTCTTAAGAAAATTTTCAACATGACCGCCATGTCGCGGTATATATATAACTTTATATACTCGACAAAAAAAACCCCGTCAGTTGTGAAAATTATTCTGTGGCAATACTACTATTTGAAGCCCATTTTAATAAGCTCAACATGTTAGCAATATGTTCAGCTACCAAGCTGTCAATGGCGCGAACATTGTCAGCCTAGAAGATTCTGAGAAAAAAAAATGGGAATTTCTGAAAAATGACTTTTTACCCCAAAATAATGTTATTTTTATTTTGTGTGTGTGTGTGTGTGTGTGTGTGTGTGTGTGTGTGTGTGTGTTTTCAGAATAACTGAAATTTTCTATTTTTACTCAAAACAATGATTTACCCCAAACACAATCTTGCAAATTCCACTTTCTTAGAGGTAAAAGATACATGTACACAGATATGGCCAGAAGAAGAGGTCAACCCTTTAAGAGGCTAAAATTGCCTCGATGATTCCCCACAGACCGCGAATAACCCATAGAGGGTACCTGTAGGAAAAAGTGAGTTTCTTGATGGAAATTAAAGCTTTCTCTATGATTTATTCACAGTTTGAAGTCAAAAATTACTTATCATGTTCAAATGTCAATTTTCAATTTTTGGGTACAAAGTAGCATTTTTTTACGAATTTTAAAATGAAAATTTTCATTTCAAAATTTGTTGTTGGAAACACCCCTTTTCGGGTTCCACTTAAAGAGACAATCAACATTATTTCAATATCTTTTTTGTTTGCATATATGGAAAATTGCACTAAGTGACCCTTAAATCACACACACACACACACACACACACACACACACACACACACACACACACACACACACACACACACACAACAATAATAACAACAGCAACAACAGCAACAACAACAAAAACTTGATTAAGATTTTATCAAATTAAACGAAGTGTGCGATATCTAGACATGTCTTTTCTGTCTAATGACATCAAAGTGGTCCAGTTTACGAGTTGTCTTATTTTACAGATCACAAAATGAATAAAATGTCATGCTTTATTTATTTATTTATTTATTTATTTATTTACTTTGTTTTTGTAATAAATAAGGAGAACTCAATTTCTCGAAATTTGCTATTATTTTGTTTTATTTATTTTGTGTTTCAATAAATAAGGAGAACTCAATTTCTCGAAATTTGCTGTCGTTTCAATTAGCTTACATAATTCTATAGAATAAAGATTATGTATTGGAAGGGAAATTATAATAATAGAAAGAGTGTATATTTTGGCAGACATTTTAAAGCATTAACATAACAATGCCTAATTAGGTGTGCTGAACGCACGCCAGTTTCTGTATTACAAAGTGGCATCTGTATACATGTATTAGAGAAAACTCGGACATTTCACCATTACGAATACAAGCCTATTCATATATATTGAAAATTCCACCACCAAAAACTGAAAGTTTTCAGATAAACATTCCGATATTTTTTTCATATTTCTGCTCAAAACATTGATTGTGGGTATTCGTTAGAACCGCCTCGGCGAGGCGGTTCTAACGAGTACCCACAACCTATGTTTGTGAGCAGAAATAATAAAAAAATAATGAATACCCCTATATTACTATATAAAAGTGCGGTTTAAGGGGGTCAAAATTACATAGGTATGTTTTAGTGATGGATAGAAATTTTCGAACATGAATCCTTCAGATTGCATGGAAATTTAACAAACGGGCTTGTCGTCAGCAGCATTTGCCTGTCTCGGAGTGAACTTTTGACGTCTAATGTGAGTATTGCTGAAACAGAAATTAAAACCAATTTTGCCTTTCGACAATCAGTATCAAACCTCATTGTTTCTGTGCTGGCCACTGGCCACCTATCAATATTGAAAGCATGATATTTCATCGTTTCCAGAATTACTGAATTACCAGGATATGTTTTAACTTGCATCAAGCTGGGTTTGTCTAATAAAGCAGTGTTCAGACAAATATCAATGAGCAGATTTCTTACAATTAAACAGAATGCCTGTCAGTAACATTTCCCTAAATCATGGTGAAATTAACATCTGAAATGATTTATTTCCGCAGTACACTAATCTACCGGCTACTGGATAGACGGCTTTGGGATCAATACGGACGGAGCAATGACCGGCGTGGAAAAAAAGTAGTCCGGTTTGTTATTATAAAATGGCGGGAATTTTCGGTCTTTGACCTAAGGTCTAAGGTAAGTGGGTCATGAGGGTATTCACACATGCGCAGACCACAGGGGCGTGAACTAGCCAGACATTGATATGATGTTTTAATCGCCATTGATCTTCCTGATTTATACGACTAGTTCATGAAGATTTAACAGGCAGATACAACTGTCAGGACTGTAATTAAACATGTAGTCACAGCAATAAAATTAATATGCACAATGAGAAAAGGTGAATTCGGGCACATTTAAACAATAAATATCCAGATCAGCTTGTGAAACCGGGCAATGTGATAAGGACGTTTGCTTTACATCGAAATATTCTACGGTAAACCATCACGAAACCATACCTATATAATTTTGACCCCCTTAAACCCCACTTTTATATAGTAAAACTGGGGTTTACAGGGGTATACATTATTTTTGTTATTTCTGCTCAAAAACATAGATTGTGGGTACTCGTTAGAACCGCCTCGACGAGGCGGTTCTAACGAGTACCCACAATCTTTGTTTTGAGCAGAAATATGAAAAATATCAGTATTTTTTATCTGAAAAATTGCCATTTTTTGGTGGTAAAATTTTCAGTGTATTTGAATAGGCGTGTTTTCGTAATGAATTCTGTAAGCAGGCATCCAAGGCTCTTATTATATGCATAGTCTGATCTTACCCTTTGCTGCAAGCACCTGCATGGAAGGCACCTTTTATCATAGTGCATCTCAATTAAAATCGCATGTTTTATTGTCGTTAGATGTTGTCTGCAGTCATCAGAGCTTTTTCATCCACTTTTTCGTCCGTTAAAATTCTCCATGAGATACAGCTACCTTGCTTTTAAAGCGAGTTCAAAGTTGAATGAATCTATTTTGATGCAAGCTGTTGAACATTCACCTGAGGTCTCGATAGGTATTTGACCTTTGGCCTATGATTTCTTAGGCGGTCTGAATAACATTAGAATAAGTTCTAAAGAATTTAACTTGGACTTTACCGCGCTCATGACTTGTTATATAAGGGTTTTACGTAATTGTTGTATGTGTATTACTACTCGCAATGCTATTTGTAAAACAGTTATTCTTCTACTGATATATTTGCATTCTTAATGAAAGACAAACGTTGAGGGTGCTAGGTGAAATCACTATGACAGGCTTTGACATTTCATACAAATTACAAATTGTCTCTAAGGCATAAAATGCTGTAGTCCATTTTTCGGGAAAACGAACAAAAATATGATTAGCTTGTCGTCTGTTGAATTTGTCCATAAAGTGGAAAACAAAATAATAAAAGTGTTACTGAAATGCATTTAGTGCCCGTACGAGGGTGTCGCATATCCATTGCCCGTACACAGACTTCCTGATGGGGTGCGTCTGACAACAAATTGTGCGTTTCGTCATGAAACTTCAAATTTTAGACCAAAATCAAGGATATTAGGCAAATTTTTAATCTAAAACTGCATGATTCTGACGTCAATTATATCTAGAGTATTGTCAAAAGAATCCAGCTTATTCCAGCAATTAGTTGAACAACAGCGCTTATCGCATCATCTGTTAAATGTACATGGCGTGATATATATATATATATATATATATATATATATATATATATATATATATATATATATATATATATATATATATATATATATATATATATCGTTAGTTCTGAAAACCTCACTTCATTAAGCGTCAATATGTTTGCTTCTGAAATACAAAAACAGTGCAGATCAAGATCAGACCAGTAATTCTCTGTTACCCACATATAACTAGGGCCAGATTACTAATGTAGGATGAATACCGGACCTACCACAATGTTCTGTAAACTGGAAGTATAAAGGTTCATCAAGGTCGAACAAATTAATGGCTGCTCTTTCCACCAAATATGCTAATATCTCTCTTTTCTCATCTTACCTCCCCAAGACTTCATACATTTAGTACCTTGCCTATTGAGTGAGATATTTATAATTATTAACCAGTATTTGTCTGGAGACCCCTAAAGGATAATTGGAAAACAATGCAGACCCAGATCAGACGCCGCAGAACGCGGTGTCTGATCAGGATCTGTACTGTTTGTATTATCTACAGGAATTTCTATAAAACATAGTAAAAACTAAAACTAACCAGACGGCCAGCTGTTGGAAATAGACCGCTCCACAGAGTTATGGTAGAAGGGTCCACTCAACGTAAATGGCTCAACAGCAAGAGCTACTTGGGTCAATAGTCAGTTAGCCAGTCCAAGCAAAGCCAGTCACCAAAACAGTGACTGCCAATAAGATAAAGTACAGTCGAACCTCAGTGGCTCGAACATCTTTGGGACCATGGATATTCGTTCGAGACATGGGTAGTTCGAGCCACTGAGGGTTAATCATGGCACCAGTTCAGGAAGCAAATAGCGATAATTTAGGGAAATCTTTTCGATTTTCTACACAGTGATTGTATGTTGAGTGTACTCATTAGAATCGCCTCGAAGAGGCGATTCTAATCAGTACACACAACATACAATTTCACGATAAAATAAGAAAATTTCCTTAAATATTTGTTTTCTTGAGCTATCCGAAGAATTTCGTAGGGACTCAAAACAAGTTTGAATTAGCCATGGTAAACGAGCCATCGGTGTTCGAGCCATCGAGGTTCGACTGTAGCTACAAGTCATGATGATGAAAGTCTTAGTAATGCACATCTTGGCTAAGTATTAAAACTGAGAAAGGAGACTAGACTAGCTAAACTATTATGTTGTTCATTTTAATGCAAGTACCCAGTCAGCATTCTACGTAAATCTATATCGGGCCGTCATCGGCCCGTCAGGGTAGCTGACGGGCCGATGACGGCCCGATGTAGATTTACGTAGAATGCTAGCTGGGTAGATGAGTCTGTTTCCATATCATTCATTTTGACGCCCAGTAGACAGACTACAAGTAATAGAGCTTATTACACAAGATGCAAGATATTTCAGATAGATTACATAATTCAGTAATGTTATGTACACAATTAGCTCATCTGTGCTTCCAGTAGCCAACTATCAACTAGCATCATGTCATTATCTGCAATACTCCGAAGAAGCTCATGTTACATAATATTGTGTGGTCAATCAGAAAAAAGTAACTCTAATGCCAATGGGCAAATAGGGTATTTTATCCATTGTGAGTAAACATCATTCTGTTTGTTACTAGAATACTGTGAAACACTTAATATATGCGGCATTAACCAAAATTTGGCGGTCTGACCGAAAGAGTCTATTTTCACATTTAAATTTTGGCGCATTCGTACTTTCACTATTAAACAGATAACAGTTTTTTGAAAATTGAATATTGGAGCAGTTTTATTTTGACGTTTTTAGCTGGCCAATTCCGCCAAAATATAGTGACCGTCAAATATAAGTGTTACAGAGATGATCAACATTGACTGCCTTATTCATGGCATTCCTATGCCCGCTAGCATTCTCTTATCCCCTATTTCAACTGCAGCTGAGACTACATAAGCCGCCCGGTGTGTGTCGGGCGGGGGGGTGGGGGGGGGGGGGGCTGGGGGGGTGGGGGGATGAGGGTGAGTGTGTGTGTGTGTGTAGGGGGGGGGACTCACTATCAAAAAGGGTAGGATGTATTTGCCAGGAGCCCGGGATCCCTACCCCTTTCCAGACACGACTGAGACCCCTTTCCAGATAAAAGTAAGACGAACATATATAAACCTCATTGTAGACAAACAATATATGCTCAATTGCTTTCGCTGGTCGCACAAGTCTTATTGTAGATTTTGTCGTATGCTGGCTCCTATTTGCATTTTTGAGCAGTATCGGAATGAATGGCGAGGTTTCGATCGTGTTGATAGACTCTAAATGGAATGAACATTGAGAGTAATGATACTGATGCCACCATTTTGATACAATGGGCAGAAGCCGCATATTAAAATGAATACTTTATCATAAATATAAAATTGTCGGTTGTGTTTTAGATTTCTCTCGAAACTGTTCTTTATACGTCGATTGTTTTGTTACATTCAGATGTAGGTGTTTCATAATTTAATAAATGGTCTTATTGACGAAATCCACTTCCATGATTCCCTTCCATTACTAGTCGGTTCATCTAATAACTCCCTCATTCAATAATGTCGATGCTTCAAGACATTAATTCGACCTTATGGGGAATTTATCTCATTATGCGTTGCCGGATTAAATTGATCGGAGATCCGGAAACGCACCATTATGGTACATGCAATCAAAAAAGATCTAGGCCAGACTGCGTCCCAGCTAGCATTCCTTATAAATCTATAGCGGACCGTTATCGGCCCGTCAGCTACCCTGACGGGCCAATAACGGCCCGCTATAGTTTTATAAAGAATGCTTACTGCGTATCCTTGGACAACTGGCGGTGCCTTCATGCAATGCATAAATGTATCAAATTGCTATCATAGAGCATTGATACGTAAGCTGCTGTTAATGTGTTTTGTTGCAAAGGCCCGAATGTAGTTTTTCATTATTCAATTTTTGCAGCCATTACTATATGGATCAAACATGGTTTTTCATGCATTAACATTTGCCAGGTACCGTGGGAGGTGTTGAAAACCAAGGCTTTTGGCCTTGGTTTTCAACACCTCCAAAGGGACCTGGCGAATGTTAATGCATTGAAAAACCATGTTTGATCGCTATTAATGCATAAAAAACTGAAAACATTTGCTACATTTCGCGTTTTTTTCTTGCGCTATTTTGTTTCGCCTTTTCATCGATGTCGCGCGAACTCTATTTCCACGGATTAATCTCGTTCAAGGGCCGGGCAGTGCACTTCTCAACGGCAGCAAATCTGTGGCCCCGGTACGATCATATTGATTAACAGCGCGTGAATTACCTTGTTAATACACGGCTTTTCGCCGGTTAATGCACGGTTGTTAATAACGTGTGACACTGCTTTTTATGCAATAATAAGGTTCAAAAATCGAATTGAAAGGTAGCGAGTAATAGCAATAGAGATGGGATCCTTCATGACCCGAAACATTAGAAAACGTTCTGTCTGACATGTGGCCCCCAACGAAGACTCAGATCAGCCTGCGCCTCCACATCAAGACACTTATCATCCTTGGCTATCGAAAACGTGCCCAGTGAAGATTCTAATCAGACTGCGTGAATGCAAATTATTTGGACAGACATGCAGGGAGAAACTTCATTCGGACAGACAGGCATGAACAAACAAAGTAGTCCAAGATCAGAGGTCGCTAATCAGGGTTTACACTGACTGCCACTCATCCAGCGGTTTTAGACATCAACATGTAGTAACATACAGTATGCAATTTACAGTTTTTACAAAATTATATGGGGGTCACTGATGATGCCTAATTGTCCGAAACTAGCTAATATGACCCAGAAAACCTTGACACTTAAACTAAACTGTAAAAAAAATCCGTAGACTTTACTGGTAACTGGCTGCTAGCCCCTTTACCGTAAATTACCTACCTTGCCCTATACTGTCATCTCATGCGTAATTATTACTGTAAATAATCTACAGGCGACCGTAAAATTTACGGTACATGTACTGACATCCAGTTGCCAGTATTTACCGTAAATTCTACGGGATCATTGTACAGTGTATGTATGTATGTATGTATGTATGTATGTATGTATGTATGTATTTGTTGTGTTAGTTGCGCCTTTCAGAAACTATTTAGCTTCACTATGTCTGGCATTAATGACGTATGGCGGCCGTAAAGTGTCTCTCCGTACTTCACTCAGTCTAGTGATCGTTTATGATCAGTGATGCCATTCCGAAATCTTAGCAGCTTATATTTAAATCTTAGCAGTTTATATTTAAATCTTAGCAGTTTATATTTTGGTCATTTATGATTGACCGAAAGCAGCTGGTCTGATCCAGAATTAGGCGCTATAGAATTATTATTATTATTATTATTATTATTATTATTATTATTATATATATATATATATATATATATATATATATATATATATATATACAGTGGAACCTCGATAATTCAAAGTCCAAGGGACCAAACAAGTTTGTTTGAATTATTGAGACTTTGAATAATTGAGGGTTAAAATGCATACATGTATTAAAGCCGGGACTTCAAAATGATTTTGAATTATTGAGAATTTTGAATTATTGGAGTTTGAATTATCGAGGTTCTACTATATATATATATATATATATATATATATATATATATATATATATATATATATATATATATATATATATATATATATATATATACTGTCATGATGCAAACAGGTCTTCGAATGTCTAAATTATACGCCATAACATTCAAGGACACTTTAAACCAAATGGTACCACTATTGCGGGGAATGGGGAATGTCTTTTTTTTTTTCCAAAATAGGTCATTTTGGCATTTATTCTGGGAATATTTTACCAACCGTAACACTACCAATAATGAAATAATGACAACATAATTAGCAAATAATACAGAGCTCATAATCTTACGCTTCATTTAGATTATCCTAGCAAAATAAGATTATTAGCAGTCATCTTGTATCCTTCTCATGCATATTTTATTTACCATAATACATTGTATATACTTGAATATTAATATGTTTCTGCATGCCCTTCACACTGCTCTAAACCTTTTTTTTTTTTTTTTTTTTTCATTAATTTTGTTCTTGTTTTTGTTATCATACATGGTCTAAAGTCAATGTTCGCAATGCTATATGGGCAATGGTGAAACATCCCGCTGAGATTAATAATTGTTTGTTTATACCTTGTTATGCTTGAGTAGATGAGAACCAGTACAGGTGAAACATATTAAACATGTAAAATAACTATTGAAAAGATATATTTTTTATCAAAGCAATTCATGAAATATTAATCCTTTCATCCCTGCGGACCTGAATAGATACCTATGAAAACTGTGTAGACACAGATGAGACGAGCCGTCTCAACAGAATCTACACAGTTTGCCATTATATGTTATTGATTTTGATTGAAACCCCTATTTGCAAAAATGAAGTGTCCAAATTCAGAGATGGAAGAGTCCATTTCAGAACCTCAGGGGAAAAAGGGTTAATATTTACCAGGGAAGAGATACGCATACAGACAACCCGTTTATACCGACCTGATATAATGACAAAATTCGTTATGACGACAATTTGACGGTCACGAAACTTTCGCTTAAGAGGTAACAATTATGCAAGAATATTGTCTTTAATACTTTAAACAAACATATGTTTTGGATATTTGTTAGAATCGCCTCAGTTAGGCAATTCTAACAAATATCCAAAACACACGTTATATTAGGAAAGAAGAACAAAACAAGACCTTTCTTATATACCAATCTGCTCATTAAATATTCAATATAACAGCAAATTTATTTTAATGACAATATCTTTGGAAACAAATGTTGTCGTTATAATGGGGGTTCACTGTATTATTGATGTTCTTGTTTTCCTACTTTGGCATTATGTCGAAACTCTCCAGTGAGATGTATATTTCTTAAACATAGCTCTAGATTAGCCAATCCTTAAACTTCAAATAGTGATGTGTTTTTCATTTCTCGACAAATAACATTTGGGATGCATCTAATCTGGTAATGGTTCCCACAATACATATCTAAGCTGCTCATTTCTGAATTTGTGATGCCTATTAATTTGAAAGTGATTATTTGACTGAAACCACAAGTAGAAAGGTAAACAGTGCCCATAATATTACGAACTACTCCTCTTTATCTGCCACAGTTTCCCAAAATATTCGCACAGACTTGTCCTGAAAAGAAAAACTAACAAAAAAAAACAACAACAAAAAAACAACAACAAAAAACAAAAAAACAAAAAAAAAAACAAACAAACAAAAAAAAAACAAAAAAACAAAACAAAAAAAAAAAAAAAAAACTTATCTTAGGGTCTGCCTTGCTTGTCATTCACCCTTTCATCCCTGAGTTTCTGAAGCGGATTCTTCCATTTTTGAATCTGGTCAGAAATATTGTTCCAAATAGGGGTCTAAGACAAAAATCATAAAAGAATGACAAGCAGTGTACATCATGATGAGACATTATTATGAGCCGTGTCATCAGGAATTATTACACTATTTGCAAAAAAAAAAAAAAAAAAAAAAAAAAAAAAAAAAGTTTTGATATGCAGGGCTGAAAGGATTTAGCCAATAATGCATTACGCGTCCGATTCTATATACGTCTCACGTTTTAGCAGTCTGTAGTCTGAATTATCAGATCTAAATTAAATGTATTTTTCTTATTTTTTTCTGCACTGAAAATAAAGCTAGATATTCAAAGCAAAGTGTCCTCGACGAATTAATTCTAAATACAGTCGACTCTCTCGTTATCTCGACTTCGCTTATTTCGGATAACCGCATCTCGAAAAGAAATCTGGTCCCTGTCTGAACATGGAAATCTAACAAATTATTAACAAAATATTATGGAAAAGAGGAGGAATTGCTCCTTAGGAGCAATTTCTCCTCTTTTCCATAATATTTTCAATATATCTCTAACTTAAGGAGCCAAATTATATATATATATATATATATATATATATATATATATATATATATATATATATATATATATATATATATATATATTTTTTTTTTTTTTTTTTTTTCCTCACTTCTGCAAATCTGGTATGTCAATGTACAGCCGCATTCAACTTATGCACAAGAACAGGTTTCAATACATATATCCAGCGGCAAATTGCATTTATGGTCGTTAAGGCAATTATGGTTGATTGCCACATTCCTCTTTAAATGAACGACTTTGAGTCGGTTCTGAGTCTAAATGACGGCTCCAACCTCAATCTATTTCAGACGGATGGTACCTGACTATCAATGTCTGTGGTTGGGCCAGTCGTGGCACTGTTTGTGGTTTGCTTCCTATCTGATTTCAGATCACCATTGAGCCGTTTGCTTTGTTGCATCACAGTGTTTATGATTATATGTATTCAAGTGGCATTTGGTGTTTTTCACTGTATTGTTTCACTGATGGTGTACATGTAGGGAACCCCTCTGTGGACCGTACATATGCCCGTAGTTGGAGCTGCATCAGAATTATGGATAAGCTATTCCGCCGCGTGTAAAACTGGTTTAAGCCACAGTAAGTGGCATATATGCCACTTGGCCACAACTATTTATTTTCTACTGGCCGTTCCAAGGTTGGTCTTATTTGTTAGCGCGTCTGTAATTTCTGACGTGGTGCTTGATCTGCCATTGTTTGTTTCTCATCTCTTCATCATCCAGTGCCTCGGGCATCACGAAAATATGCCTATATAATTTTTACCCCCTTAAACCCCACTTTGATATAGTAAAACTGGGGTTTACAGGGGTATATATTATTTTTTCTTATTTCTGCTCAAAACATAGATTGTGGGTATTCTTTAGAACCGCCTCGTCGAGGCGGTTCTAAAGAGTACCTACAATCTATGTTTTGAGCAGAAATATGAAAAATATCAGAATATTTTTATCTGAAAAGTTTCATTTTTTGGTAGTAAAATTTTCAGTATATTTGAACGTATACGTCCTAATTGTTTCCTGGAGGGGCATCTTCAAAGTCATGCCGGAAGTATGGGTGGGTGCAGAAGCTCGTCTTTTGAGAAAACCCGTTGACATTAAACGGTGGGGTTATGCAGTGTTAAACTGGGATGAATGAATCTAGCGTAGTTTAACATCAGGACAGAAAAAGCAACATGAATGAACACCTAACTGATCATATCTAAAACAAATGAAACAAAGAGTCTCCGGCAAAGCATGTAATGTTCATTTTTAAAAGCCGTTGTATTCTTTATCTGTTATATATCAAGGTTGTAATGAGGTGAAATGAGCTATGTCACACTAAAATAGTACTTACTGCACTTACACAGTAGTAATGCACTGATCAGTCCACGCGGTTGAGCAGAATGATCGCTGGTTTCCTTCTGAGGCACATATCAAACATATATGCCTTAAGACTTCAATGACGTTATTAGGCATCGCGGCTTTGATTGCTGCTCTGGGTACTTTCTGTTTTGACATATACATAATGTCTCTTGTACATGACGCAGTACAACTTCCGTTCATGTTTCCCATGCTACATAGTTTTTGTCTGTCGGGACTATTTTTTTCTTCTGTCAGTTAGTGCAAGTCCACTCCTAATGAAGCTTGGATGGCAACCATTATTATTAATCCTTCTCTTGCTGAACACGACATGCCTTGTCTAAGCAAACAGTGTAAATCCAGATCAGTTAGCTTCTGAAGAAGCCAACTGATCTGGATCTGCGCTGTTTGCCATTCAGTATGTGAATTTATTCAACAGCCTGGATCAAATAATCTGATTGGCTGAAAATTGGAATAGGGCGTGGCATCTTAATCTATTCAGCATGACAAGGGTTAAATGTGAGCTGGGGCACAGCGTTTCCTGCAAGGCTGCACGCGCGTCCAGCGAAGACTCGGATTCATGCAGGCTGATCAAAGATTTCGCTGTACGCCGACGCTTTGGGTCATGGGCTTAACACTTATTACAAACCTTAAAAGCTCTATGGAGCATTGAATCTGCTTTTTTTTTTTTTTTTTTTAATGATTGGCTCGTATGTGTTTACTTCTCCTCTCTTGCAACAAATCCCATAATGAAGATTTCTTTGTTCCTTACCATGCATGGTCCATCATTTATAAATGAATACGAAATTACCCAGGGATGGTCACAACTACAACGACCGCTTTCCGAGGCCCAGAAAGAAGAGATGAAGAGCAAACTGAGACAAGTAGTCATAACAACATAATAACCGACATACAAACACAGCAGAACTGCAATACAAGTTACGTCTTGAAACGGTCAGCAGCTATTGTGGGTGTGGGGAGGGTGAGTGGATGGGCCTGCAATGAAACAGAGGGCTCGATCAAATCGGACCGTGATCAAAGAGAGCAAATTATTTCCTGCAAGAGTAGACCCATATTAAGAAGGGAACCCAAACATTTTTTTAACCCATTGTAGTCGGGATACCCCTAAAAAGGCTAATTGGCAAACAGTGCAGACCCAGATCAGACGCCGCAGAATGTGGCGTCTGATCAGCGTCTCCACTGTTTGCAAATACTTGTAGTTCAACAAATTTTCTCTAGAAATATCTGAATCACATAGCCTGACATTCCTGAAATCAAAATTAGACTCTTCCAATATATAGTGAGGGGGAGTTCATTCAATCTATAGTGGGTAAAATAGCTGCTTCCCATTGAAAGTGTATCAATTTCCTTACACGCCAATTTCTCGTTAGTAACATTCACTATTCGCATTTGACTTGAGAAACGATTTCATTAGTTCATTTGTATGTTCACTGAAGTGTTTTACCTTAGATTCATTCATGAAAATTTTAGAATGAAGCCTAAAAACTTTAAATACAAACTCAGAGTTATCAAATAACGGTTTTATCTTGTATTACTTGTCCTTTGGTTGGTTTAAATGTAACAAAACGTAAAATTAGTACATGGTGTTTTTATCTAGCATACAAAAGTATACATAGGCCACGTCAAGTGAAAAAGCGTCTTCGACCATGCGCAAAATGCGCAGTAAGGTCATCTTGCGTACGTAAATTATCATCAGGGCCTGGCCTCTCCTCTCCATTCATACATTCTGTAGTATCTAATGATTCTGTTAGCGAACAGTGAAGGCCCTGATCAGACTGCGATGATGCGCAGGCTGATCTTGGCCTTCGCTGTGCGCATATGCCCGAAAACAGTTTTCGCATGGCACTGCCCATATGATTATCGCTGTCGCATCTTCCTTTGATGGAGCTTTGACATACGTTAAAGAGAAAGGAAATATCTCCTCAGTTATCTTTGAACTAACAAATACACTAGCCCTTCCTAATCTGATAATATAGTCCTTTGATTTGGCTATTACTTGTCTGTATGCATATAGTTTTATTCGAATGTCTAAACGTATAATGTAGCTTATCTTCACTTTGTCAGAACATAAGTGGATAGCCAGGAAATGCCACAATAACGAAGCAAAGCCTTCCGGAGGCACCAAAAGAAGGAGAGATGAAGAACAAATAATGATATAACAAGTGCCAGATATGAAGCCACCGACGCACAAAGAAGAGCTGCAATAATGGAACCGTCTCGGAACGGCCAGTAGGAAAACTACTGGGAGACTTAAACCAATTTCACTCGCGCGAAACCTCACCCGTAATTCTGATGCAGCTCCAATATACAAATACATGTTCGGTCCACATAGAGGTCCCCTAACTCATCTTGAAACGTCACAGTGAAAAACATATTATCAACAGATTACCAACAACTTATTCCATACTTATCACCAAATGCACTGGGATGAAACAAAGCACATGGTTCAATGACGATCTGAAGCCTGACCACAAGAAACCACAAACAGGACCACAGTGGGCCCGACCACAGACATGGAGAGTCGGGCACTGTAACTCAAACTTTGATTGTAAACGTTTTGTCGTGTAATTTAACAATTATGATTTTATGACTAAAAGGAATTGACATTATTGGTCCTTTATCAATCTTTTATGATTTGGAACAGCAAGGAAACACAAGAAACACGGAACACAGCCACTTCAAAGCAGCAGATAACGGTTTAATGACATACTCGTAAAATGGGCCGTGCCATGCGATAATGTGTCTTCGGGCATACGCGAATAGCGAAGGCCCAGATCAGGCTGCGCATCCGCGCAGTCTGATCTGGGCCTTCGCTGTTCGCAAACAGAATCAATCGGATATTATAGAATGTTTCAATATAGAGCGCCTGTGCAGGATGATGTGAATCCACATATTTTACGCATTCTCGAAGGCAATTTTACCCTTAACTCGGCCCAAATGACAACACATATACATGTATAATAGTCTCCTGATGAAAGTTTAGTGTAGAGAATTGGGTTGTATAAGGATAGTAATGGCATGCAATGCTTGCAGTACATGGGGAAATGATGAATGTATTTCTTCTTTTTCCGCAATGCAATTCGCTTCTTACCAAAGTCCCCGCTGTTTCTCTATTTTCCCTTATCTACTAGCTCGTCTGTCTCGTTTTCTTTTCTTTTCCATGGGTTGGTAGAATTAATGATCCACAGTGCATCGACGTTAATGTGACGTCGTATAAACGTCATATGTCCGCTGGGTCTTCATAGTGCTTCCGTCTCAGTATATGTGGCTACTATACCTGCTGCCATAACTTTCTGATAGAAAGGCAGGTAGGATGAACCATAATTTACTGACAATGCATATACAACTATCTCAGACAACTATGTGCTTCTTACAGCTCTACCAAATCACAGACGACCAAAAAGGTCGAAGATCCGAAGAGTAGGTGCAATGTAAAGGGAATAGTCAGGAATGGGGAATGAACTATAGGGATCAAACATGGTTTTTCATTCATTAACATTCGCCAGGTCCCGTGGGAGGTGTTGAAAACCGAGGCCGAAGGCCGCGGTTTTCAACACCTCCCAAGAGACCTGGCGAATGTTAATGCATTGAAAAACCATGTTCGATCGCCGTTATTGCATAAAAACTGAAAACATTTGCTACATTTCGCGTTATTATTTTGCACTATTTTGTTTCGCCTTTTTACCAATGTCTCGCGAACGTAATTTCCACTGACGATGCTCGTTCTTGGGCCGGGAAGTACACATCACGTAACGGCAGCAAATCTGTGGCCCCGTTACGAACATATTGAAAGTTGCGTAGCCATGCATTAACAGCGCGTGAATTGCCTTGTTAATACACGGCTTTTCGCCTGTTAATGCACGACTGTTAATAACGTGCGACACTGCTTTTTATGCAATAATGTAAATTAAAAATTAAGAACAGAACAAAAACACCAGAAAATCAGAAAAGAGAACAGCAGCTATAATATTACAGCCGGGCAAACACAACGTAAAGTAAATTGTAACATGTGGTCTGGTCTCATATGACAGGCGCGCTTTTAAGTTAAATGATTAGTACTTAATATAATATAAATGGTAGGTGTTCGAACTATGCACGGAAAAAGCGTTTGCTTTGTTGACAGCCATGTGCAAACAACACAAAACACGTGGTCAGACATTTATTTGAAAATCTGTACCCATTTTACGATTGCGTGCTATAGGCCTGTATCAGATTTGCCCAGTATGTACTCATTATGATGTTATGTAAGCCAGACTCCTGTTACAAGTCTACACTCCAGTCAGACAGCCAGTCAGACAAGCTAACAACGCGAGTTAATGACAACTTAATCAGGCATGAACTTAGCTCGGAGTAGTTCTTTTCTTATCTCACCTGGGTATCTTATTTATCCATATACCGGAATAATTTTAACACAGTTCCTTCTATTTGACTTTGACGTTTTACTCTAGTTGTCTCATTTGTACGCTTAGAGCAAAATTAGAGTAGGGCACTGGGGTAAATATTTGTACAAAGGTCACATTGGTAGCCTGCTTACAGCAGATACTGAATGTTAGTTCCTTCTGAAAACCTTTTCCAGTCCAGAAACAATGTTTCTTCCTACCAAAAGAGGTTGGAGTTTTAACCCTAGTCCCGCTGAACCCGGATATACCCTTCCTTTGCAAACAGTGTAGATCCAGATCAGTTACTGATCTGGATCTGCACTGTTTGCCATTAAATATGTGAATTTATATCAAGAATCTGGATCAAGTAATCTCATTGGCGGAAAATTAGAAGTGGGCGTTGCATCAATTTATTCAGCATGACAAGGGTTAAAAGCATACTAAATGGAATGACTTGAGAACAGTTGCTTTTTGAGAGCAGTGAGCAAACACAAAATAGGAAAGAGATGAAGTGTTGAAGTTGTCTGGACCAGACTTACTAGTTTCGGTCAATTAGGCATCACCAGTGACCCTCGTATAAATTTTCGAACATCCCAGAATGCACGTGATGATAAAAAGACCGGAAAATATAAACAGAACTCTACAGAAGTACGGGGAGACGCTTTACGACTGCCATAACCTGGCTTTACAAACATCGTAGATCCATAAGATCTGAATTACACTACTAATACTACTACGAATACTACTACTACTGCTACTACTACTACTACTAATAATAATAATAATAATCACGAAAACATACCTATATAATTTTGACCCCCTTAAACCCCACTTTTATATAGTAAAACTGGGGTTTACAGGGGTACACATTAGTTTTGTTATTTCTGCTAAAAAACATAGATTGTTGGTACTCGTTAGAACCGCCTCGAGGAGGCGGTTCTAACGAGTACCCACAATATATGTTTTTTATCTGAAAAATTGCCATTTTTTGGTGGTAAAATTTTCAGTGTGTTTGAATAGGCGTGTTTTCGTAATGAATAATGCCAACAACAAAGGCACAAAAAATGAAATCTCATTACGAAATCACGCTTATATAATTTTGAGCCCCTTAAACCCCACTTTTATATAGTAAAACTGGAGTTTACTGGGATATACATTAGTTTTCTTATTTCTGCTAAAAAAACACAGATAGTG
The DNA here is from genome assembly GCA_964016985.1 of Anodontia alba. NCBI lineage: Eukaryota > Metazoa > Mollusca > Bivalvia > Lucinida > Lucinidae > Anodontia > Anodontia alba. The sequence goes on along the minus strand of OZ024828.1, from coordinate 71,466,828 downwards.
AGTACCCACAATCTATGTCTTGAGCAGAAAAATGAAAAATATCAGAGTTTTTCATCTGAAAATTTTCAGTTTTTGGCGATGAAATTTTCTATATATTTGAATAGGCGAGTTTTCGTAGTGTATTTCAAGGTAATATAAAACTAGATTATAGAAATTTAACAATGTTTAATATTTATCTTATCTAAATTTAAATTTTAATTCAGATCAGATTTTGTCTGCTTCATTCGTTTCATTAACGCGTTCTATGCTTAGAAATAGCACATTTTTCAGAATCTAAATACTAATATAAATATAATCTAGATTTGATTGTTGGCACATTAAGCAGTTTCCATTACGAAAACACGCCCATTCAAATATATTGAAAATTTCACAACAAAAAAAAAAAAAAAAAAAAAAAAAAAAAAAGAAGGAAAATTATCAGATAAAAAAAATCTGATTTTTTTTTGTTTATATTTCTTCTCAAAACATAGATTTTGGGTAGTCGTTAGGCGGTTCTAATGAGTACCCACAATCTATGTTTTAGCAAAATAAGAAAAATAATGTATATCCCTTACACCCCAGTTTTACTATATAAAAGTGGGGTGTAAGGGGTCAAAATTATATAGGCGTGTTTTCTTGACGGTATTTTAAACGTATGTAAATCTCATGAAGTGTGTTTATGAATAACTTAATACTCTCGTATTGCCTTCATATGTACTGCTGCGGCCGTAATAAAAAATCAGTGTGTTTTAGAATACGAAAATATTAATGTTCGAATTGTGTTAATACAGAGAAACGTTAATATAGCGAAACTTCAACAGCGCAAATATCTTTGGGACCAGGAGAATTTGACGTTCTAGACAATGGTAATTCGAGTCTTTGACGGTTGATCATAAGGACAGGTCAGGAAACGAATGGGGATAAATTAAAGAATGTCTTTTCGATTTTCTATAAAATAATGGCATGTAGAGTGTACTCCTTAGAAGCGCCACGATGAGTACACACAATGTATATTTTCATAGAATTAAAAAAAAAAAGTTCCCTTTTCGTTTTCTTGAGCCATGGAAATAATTTCCTAGTGATTAAAAAACGAGTTCGAATCATCCACTATAAACGAGCTATCGATGTTCCAGTCAATGAGGTGCGACTGTATTTAACCCTTGTCATGCTGAATAAATTAAGATGTCACGCCTACTTCTAATTTCCAGCCAATCAGATCACTTTAATCCGGGTTTTTGATAGAAATTCACATATTTAATGACAAACATTGCAGATCCAGATCAGTTGGCTTCTGAAGAAGCCAACTGATCTGGATCTGCACTGTTTGCTAAGACAGGGCATGCCGTGTTCAGCGAATAAGGGTTAATACACTGTAAACGATATGCAATTTTAGAAATGCAGTACAAGTATGCTAAATGTCAATCGAGCAGTGCTTTAGCGGCGAGGTCCTGATTCGACATTTGAGGAATTCAAGCGAAATAATACAATTTCAGAGAAGGCAACTCTGTAAAAATTGTTTTGCCTCCATTTTGAAAGGGATCTATTCTAAGAGGAAACAAAAAATGCCCCCTCCCCCTCCAATCCTATCCCCATACCTTCCCCCTGGAGTTTTTTTTTTTTTTTTTTTTTTTTTTAAATAAATAAATAAATTTTCAGATGTGGTTGGTATACAGAAAAGCAAATCTGAAGTCACAAATGCTGTCAGATTGTGTTTACATATAAACAGAGGAGTTGTTAGGGAGGAGCATTTGGTGACAATTCTGGGACATTATTTTTCTATTTCTCCATAAAAAAAACGCGGCGCTTCTAATGAATACCCAGAACATATGTTTTTTTTTTGTTTTTTTTTTTGTTTTTTGTTGTTTTTTTTTTATGGAGAACTGGAGAAACTTATTCCATACTTATCACCAAATACTCCTTAACAATTCCTCTGGTCCCGAGGTTATAAAACTTGTTTCATGCTCAACTCAGCTGAGTATGAAATTTTCCCTGCTAATAAATATGAATTTCCCAGCAATAGTTGGCATTTTCATATCTATTAGCAGAGAATTTTCATGCTCGGCTAAGTTTAGCAATAAAAAAATTGCAATTGTCAGTAATTTGAGATATATTAGCAAGATAAATTTCATGCTCAGCTGAGCTGAACAGGAAAAAAAGTTTTATAACCTCGGGCCTCATGCATATCGGAGTCTAGATTTCATTGAGACTCTTCATATAGTGACAGCAGTCATCACGAAAACAAGCCTATATAATTTTGACCCCCTCTAACTCCAATTTTATATAGTAAAACTGGGGTTTACAGGGGTATACTTTATTTTTCTTATTTCTGCTCAAAATAGAGATTGTGGGTACTCGTTAGAACCGCCTCGCTGAGGCGGTGCTAACGAGTACCCACAATCTATGTTTTGAGTAGAAATACGAAAAATATCAGAGATTTTTTAACAGAAATTTTTCAGTTTTTGGAGGTGAAATTTCGTAATAATAGTTCGCAGGGCTGCATACGCACCCCGTTCCATTTTAGGGAAACTCGATTTTCAAAATACAAGAATGCGCCCAATGGCTCCAAGGAAAATAATGATAAAACTTCACTATGACGAAGTACAGGGAGACTTTTACGGCCGCCTCTCTGCACTTAGAGTCCACTTCCTGCGTTTATATAATTGATTAAGATTTATTGTTTCTATTTTCGAAGACATCGTACTACATGATATAAATATGACTTTAAAGAAATTCTGACAAAACAGGGGACACTGTCTCAATAGTCAGATCATTTTGTTTATTAGTAGGGATACAAGAAGCTAAAATAAAGGTCTAAAAGGTTGCCTTTAAAAAAACAAAGAATGAATACTCAGAAGAACGAACATCACGAAAACATGCCTATATAATTTTGACCCCCTTAAACCCCACTTTTATAAAGTAAATCTGGGGTTTACAGGGGTATACATTATTTTCCTTATTTCTGCTCAAAACATAGATTGTGAGTACTCGTTAGAACCGCCTCTTCGAGGCGGTTCTAACGAGAACCCACGATCTATGTTTTGAGCAGAACTTTGAAAAAAATATCAGATTTTTTTTTCTAAAAATTTTGATTTTTTGGTGGTAAAATTTACAGTATATTTGAATAGGCGTGTTTTCGTAATGAATCGGACACTCTTCATATGCAAAATGGTGGTTTACAAGGCTGCATACGCCCTAGCAAAGGGTTAAGCGGTATTCGAGTTTCAAGGATTACCAGAATGGGTTTAATGAGCCCAAAGGAAATAAAAATAAACGACATTTGTGTAATTCCTCTTGAAGTTCAGTCTAGAACAGAGATACTTTAACCGACGATTGTACGATACACTTTTTCACAATGCAAGTATTTTCGGGCGGATGTACCAAGGTATAGGTTATTGCATAGTTTTAAATTTCGAGCTGTCAGGTTCGGGCTATTGCATAGTTTTAAATTTCAAGCTGTCAGGCTCGAAATTTAAAACTATGCAATAACTAATTCATCGCATCACGAAAACATACCTATATAATTTTGACCCCCTTAAACCCCACTTTTATATAGTAAAACTGGGGTTTACAGGGGTATACATTATTTTTCTTGTTTCTGCTCAAAACATTGATTGTGGGTACTTGTTAGAACCGCCTCGTCGAGGCGGTTCTAACGAGTACCCACAATCTATGTTTTGAGCAGAATCGGGGCGGTTCTAACGAGTACCCACAATCTATGTTTTGAGCAGAAATATGATATATATCAGAGTTTTTAATCTGAAAATGTATAGTTTTTGGAGATGAAATTTTCTATATATTTGAATAGGCGTGTTTTCGTAATGGCAATAATCATTACGATCATATCTCACAGATGTCATAATGAGACTGATCACAGTGTATACCAACCATGTATTTAATCAAGGGTATCACATTTCGTTTAATGGCTAATTGCGACAAACGAAGTTATTGATACCATACACCATTGTATCAGAATTTCAATTACAATAAGATACCAAATAGGACTTACACTGATGAGGTTCAGAACCCCTATGCGGGCCGAACATATGTTTGTAATTTAGAGCTACGTCAGAATTAAGGGTGATGTTTCGCACGATTAAAATTGGTTAAAGCCCCTAGTACTTTTTCTATTAACCATACCAAGGCGGTTTCGCTATCGAAGTTCTTCTTTGTGCGTCGGTGGTTCCTATGTGGCGCTTGTTTGTTCCACATTACCCTTCCTTTGGTGCCTCAGGAGGGATGTGTTTCTTGATTGTCGCATTTCCTGGGTATCATCTCTTATATCTTTTCAAGTTTGTGTGTTCGTTCTTTGGACGAGAGAGTCGAATGATGTTCATTGAATTCAGACATCAATATTGCTGGACGACCCATTTAGATCTGTTATGCAAAACATTAAATGAGGTGCGTCGTGTCAAAGACTGTCAAAGACTGCATGTTCATAGTCTCGTACATCATGAACATTCCGACGCATGCTACACGACATCGCGCATTTATTCTTACACATTACAAAAACATGCCTAGTCAAATATGCTGAAAATTTTACTGACAAAAAAATGACAATTTTCAGATAAAAAAAAACAACTCAGATATTTTTCATATTTCTGCTCAAAACATTGATTTTGGGTACTCTTTAGAACCGCCTCGGTGAGGCGGTTCTAAAACCGAGGCGGTTCTAACGAGTACCCACAATCTATGTTTTGAGCAGAAATAAGACATGTATATCCCTGTAAACTCAGTTTTACCACATAAAAGTGGGGTTTAAGGGGGTCGAAATCATATAGGCGTGTTTTCGTGATGATGAGTACACGACATTCTTCGCGTAAAATAGAGGGCAGTTTTATATCATTGAATGAACAGGGTAAAGTAGATTAAGGTCTAATGCATAATCCAAACACACACACGCGCACATTTTTATAAACGTATCTGCAGCGAAAAACACTACAAATGTATTAACTATATATGAACCGTCATAGTTTTATATTCTTCTAATTTGTAGGAGTTGATTTATTTGTTTCACTAGACCTGCCAATAATAAAGCGAGAATATCGACTCAGTGAAAACAGTTTTATCAATGAGCCATCGGATCTCCATCTTTGAGAGAATCTATCATTTTGAAGAAAATTAATTCGAACTTTTGACCGTATGAAAAACACGCCGATCAGCAAGAGACGGCGAAGACGAAAAATGACTGACCGTGCAAGAAGTAAACATTGATTGGCCGGAATTGACCGCACGACCGGTCAAAGTGCATCTGAGGTCATGTCCTGCGATGGCCTTGGTCAATGTTGTACTGCGCATTAATGCAGATGTGCAAAAAATGTAAACATATGTCTCGGACGATTATTGACCTGATAGTAAGACAAATATTGGACGTGACAGGAGACGAGGCAACTAAAGTAGGCGTGACATATGCGATCATTGTAGGCTACGAGCAGATGGTTTTCTGTATTATTTTGAAAATTGTGTGAACTATGCGTACGCTGAAGGCTCTGACCAGACTAACCTGGGCATTCGTGATCCACATATGTGATGAGAGGCAGATCTTACACTAGGAAAAGGAACATCACTGAATGCATGTTGGTTTATAATTTTAACAGGCGACATTTTGAAATAGTTTTCTTGTTTTTCCCAGTAAATAAGATTTGGCATTTCATACAAATTGTTTCTACTGGTGACTATTTGCATGAAATCCTATTCTGTTCTGTTATATAACATTCAGACTGAAATGGTACTACGCATGCGTCGGAATGTTTTTATTTTCTGTGGAAAACAAGAAAAGAAAACATCAATTTGATGTCTGCTGTAGTTGCCCAGAGAATAAAGGTTAATCTTTATATTCTGATTCTTTACCACACTTTCCCCAAAAAGCGCACACGTTCATTTTGCTATTTGTACCCAGAAAACACACAACGTCCTAACACCGTCGTTACAACGTCGCTGCAACGTCGTTACGACGTTGTTGCGACGTTGTGTGTTTGCTGGGTAGTCGTAAATCGTGTCTAACAACTGCTAAAGGAGTTGAAAAAGTGCAGATCTAATCAGAACCTGATTAGAAATTGTGATCTTTTAGTTTTCGCTCAGCTTGTCTATTCAAACACGTCATGTAATTGCGGTACATGTATATAACATTGTTTTGGCAAAATTGCGCGTACAGTCGTGCTGTAAACTACATGTATTTGAACGATCTGCAATATTATCAAGCAATCATATTTCCAATCAAGTACACTAATAAGGTCATATCTGGTAATCGCAGTTTATGCAAACCGTTCCCGTACAATTTGGGAATTTCACTGTTTAGTTCTTTGAGGTTTTTGTGAGTGTAATATTGAAACAAATACATTTCTGATCTGACAAGCACATGGTGTGGTATATTTTCAGCGACCATATATTTTGCAATATGATTTTCAAGATATTTTACAGACTATATATACGAATATATGTTTTCTGACGTCGCGGCCTGAAAATACATCTGCGGTAGAGAATATCTAAACCTTAATCTTACATAAGTTATAAGAACAACGAAAAACTATGAACTGTAAAAGGCTAGATTCGCGGAACCTAACTCTTCCAAGGCACTTACATGTAATAATGAAAACAAGGTAGTATTTCTTTACCCCATTTATGCTTAGCATCCCATAAAAGTGACACTGGCAAATAGTGCATATCCAGATCAGACGCCGCAGAACGCGGCGTCTGATCAGGGTCCACACTGTTTGCATTAAAGGCTCCATATTTCTCATAGACATTTTTATCCAAGAAAGGTTTGATAAATTGATATATAATACTAATACTATCATAAAATGCCTGTAAACTTTCAGTCAGTCCCTCGGGTTTGGACTGGATCAAAAATGATATGATCTTTTTATCGTATCTCTGAATTAATGTTGGCAACATTAGTTCAGAGATACGATAAAATCATTTCATTTCAAGACCGAGAGACTAACTGAAATTTTACAGGCTGTCAGGTGCCATATTTTATGATTGTATTTATACCATATATAGAGGATATTCAAATGTTTGGAGTGAATATGACTTTTATTTCATCGAGTGAAGTGAAAAAATTATTTCATCGAGTGAAGTGAAAAAATGTATATTTCATGAGTGCCGAAGGCACGAATGAAATATACATTTTTTTCACTTCACGAGATGAAATAAAAGTCAAATTCACGACAAACATTTGAATTTTCTTTTTATTATATACATCACTTTCGATAAAAGAGATGCAAGTCTTGCCATTACGTTCACGTTTTGTTTGGTGACGTTAGATATGACGTCAGAAACGCGCATTGGCCTGTAAACAATAAAATAAAAAGAAAATTTACTCTTTTTCTGTGAATACCATAAAAAGTTTCATCTCGTGTAATAAAAACATGCAAATTTTAGTTCTTTGTGCCGTCCGAATAGTTCCAGATCTTATATTTTTTTCACTGCTCAGAGGAGTGAAAATATAAGTTTTATATTTTTACTAGTGAAAATATAACTTTTTCGAAATATGCATTTTATTTCATTAATAATTCTCTATATTTCATTACTTTGTATATAATAAATCAATTTAATAAACCTTTCTTGGATAATAAAATGTCTGCTGTTGAGGAATATGGAGCCTTTAAACATGGTCTCATTTGCAGTCAAAAATAGTTCTAATACAGCACCTCAACTTCAACAAGAAGACGACCAAACGTTTAAACATAAGAAACAACTTCTTGTTTCATCACTGATTTTATTGTACTCACATGTACAATTTTCTATGATTATTCTTTGATTGAGTAAGACGAATACAGGCAAACCTCTTTATACCGACACTCGACACAACGACAAATTCGTTATAATTACAATTGAGTGTCACGAAACCTTCGCTTAAGAGGTAACAATCAGTCACAAATTATGCGAGAACACTGTATTTAATACTTTAAAGAAACAAATGTTTTGGATATTTATTGGAATCCCCTCAGTATTCTAGCAAATATCCAAAACATATGTTCAATGAGAAAATAAGAACAAAACATGCCCTTTCTTATATATCAATCTGTTCACTAAGTATTCTTAACAACAGCAAATTCATATTAATGGCGACGTCTTTGGGAACAAATGCTGTCGTTGTACATGTAACGAGGGTTCACTGTATAATTGGTGTTCTTGATTTTCTATTTTGGCATTGGAACAAATGTTGTTGTTATAACGGGGGTTCACTATACTTACGTATTTGTTATTTACAACATCTGAACTAGGGTGTAACTTTAGTGCCAGTAAACTCGATTTAAAGCTCGTGTAACTTTATTACTGGCCGTTATAATGTGGTGGCCGTTCTTTGTGGGGCATAATAATAATAATAATAATAATAAAGACTTTATTTTCAGTGGGTAACACAATTAGCTACAAGCTACTCTTCCTTGAGGCCCACCTAACAAAATATATACAAACAATGAAAATATGCAAACAAAATAAAGCACGCGCACACATACAGTTCGTTCAAATAAGACACTAGATCAGTTTTGCCATACATTTGCCATACGTCCGATTGCCATCACTCCTTTTTTCATTATTAATGAAAAAGGCCATAGCACCATTCAGTACAATGAAAAAAAAAAAAAAAAAAAGAGAGAGAGAGAGAGAGAGAGGGAAACCCAGTCCTAAAACTTGCTTTTACCGAAAACGGAATGCAAGAATGAGTTCTGGTTTTCGGGTAATTATTTTCGATCTCTAAATGCTTCTAAATGTACATATAAAAATAAGCAATCACCCACAAGTACATCCAAACACAAACACTAACACAAAAACACTCGCCCATTACGAAAACATACCTATATAATTTGACCCCCTTAAATCCCATATTTATAAAGTAAAACTTGGGTTTACAGGGTATACATTATTTTTACTTATATCTGCTCAAAAACATAGATTGTGGGTATTCGTTAGAACCGCCTCAATGAGGCGGTTCTAACGAGTACCCACAATCTATGTTTTGAGCATAAATATGAAAAATATCAGAATTTTTGTCTGAAAATTTTCATGTTTGGGTGGTAAAATTTTTAATACATTTGAATAGGCATGTTCTCGTGATGGTTTTTCCTGTTTTGATCTGCTGTATTTGATGGATCCTTTCTGGTATTCTCATTACAACGATGGGGGAGAGTGAACATGTTGCTTTGCTTTTCTTTGGTTTACCTTTGCTGCTGTCTGTCGGTCGTTAGACTGACTCTAGTTTCCAGTGACTAAATATCATCTTCTTATAACTCTTACGACATGAAAGTCGTAACAAAGGAATGAAGCATAGCTGGAAAAAATCTCACGCCTGCCGTGGGAATCGAACCCGGTCCTCCTGGTTAAAAATCCAGTGCTCTTACCACTGAGCCAAAGAGTCGACTCCCTGACGCAGTTGTCAGGGATTGAATATATACTTAGAAGCTATGCGTAATCTGCCAAGGCAGATAATCGAAGGTAGGAGTGCTCGGTCGTAACAATAACCCTGTTTGATAATCCACTAAAATACAACCAAAACACTATCATGACTATAAATGATGGCTTCTAATGGCCAGCCTCTATAGTCATGATATTTTTTTTTTTTTTTTTTTTTTTTTTGGTTTACTAAATATTATTTTTCTTATAATCCTGTTTGATAATCCACTAAAACACAACCGAAATAATATCATGACTATAAAAGCTGGTAACTAGCGACCAGCCTTTATAGTCATGATATCATTTTGGTTTATTTTTGTGCATTATCAAACCTAGTGACCAACCATTATAGTCGTGATATTATTTTGGTTTTATTTTTGTGAATTATCAAACAGAATTATAAGACAAAATATTTAGTTACTGGAGACTGGAGCCAGTCCAGTCGGTCGTCGAGTTATTCTTTCTCATCACGAAAACACGCCTATATAATTTTGACCCCCTTAAACCCCACTTTTATACAGAAAAACTGGGGTTTCCAGTGGTATACAATATTTTTCTTATTTCTGCACAAAACATAGATTGTGGGTATTCGTTAGAACCGCCTCGCCGAGGCGGTTCTAACGAGTACCCACAATCTATGTTTTGAGCAGAAATCTGAAAAATATCAGTTTTTTATCTGAAAATTTTCAGTTTTTTTTTTAGTGTGAAATTTTCTACATATTTGAATAGGCGTGTTTACGTAATGTCTTCGTGTCATTGGTAGGCTATGTTCTCTACTATTCAACAGGCGTATTACATACAGTAAAACCTCGATGACTCGAACACCGATGGCTCATTTACCTTGGATGATTCGAACTCGTTGTTGAGTCCCTACTAAAATTCACCCGATAGCTCAAGAAAACTAATATTTAGGGAAATGAAATTGTATGTTGTGTATATTCATTAAAATCGACTCATCGAGGCGATTCTTATGATTACACTCAACATACGTACCATTATTGTGTAGAAAATCGTAAAGATTTCCCAAACATCGCTATTTGCTTCCTGACCTGGCGCCATGATTATCCCTCAGTGGCTCGAACTTCCCTTATCTCGATTAATTTTCGATGATCCCAAAGATGTTCGAGGTTTTACTGCATTACGTTGGTCCCTAATATGTTTTAACGCGTTGTACTTTAACACCGGTTTCGACTAAACAAAAAAGTCAATTCACAGGTGAGAACCTTGTCACTGATACAAGCTACAGGTAAACTAAAAAGTATGTTACTGTTTTTCAGGACCACTAATTTCGATTCGCCGCAGACATCTGACACAAAAGTTGGGTGACACACTGCACTCAGTCGACTCCATTTATCATTGACATAGCCGATAAAGTAATTAGAACGTATTGTCCTACATCAGGTAAATGACCAGCGTGTATTCCCACAATTTTTCAGTGCAGTGATTGGAAAAATGCATTCGTCGCGGCATTTTAATTTTCATGGCTTCAAACAAATCTGCAAAGTTTAAAGTTCGACCGGGTGGCTGAAGGGCATTGACTTCTATGAACTTGAAATTATTGATTGAAAAAAATGATAACCTGTCATTATTCAGCTATTTGAAGAAGTTAGAGATTTTAAATGCCTATAATATGGTCTGGTTCTACCAAAAAGATATATAGAAGTTCACAGGAAAAACGTAATACGGCCTTTAGTCTACATCCTATTAAGGCACCGAAAAGAAACAAACAATGCATTACGAAAACACGCCTATTCAAATGTAAAGAAAATTTCACCTCGAAAAACAGATTCACTGAGACTCTTCGTATGGCGGCCATCACGAAAACATGCCTATATAATTTTGACTCCCTCAAACCCCACTTCTATATAGTAAAACTGGGGTTTACAGGGGTATACATTATTTTTCTTATTTCTGATCAAAAACATAGATTGTAGGTACACGTTAGAACCGCCTCGGCGAGGCGGTTCTATGTTTTGAGCAGAAGTATGAAAAATATCAGAGTTTTTTTTTATCTGAAAATTCTCAATTTTTGGTGGTGAAATTTTATATATATTTGAATAGGCGTGTTTTCGTAATGTATGGAGTTTGCAGACTTACATACGCCCCACTAGCATCCGCTTTAGCTGCACTCGAATTTTCAAGATATATGAATGGTCTCAATGATTCCAATGAAAATAAAATTACTGCAATATGATGATGCATACTTACAAACGCAATGATGAAATTAAAGTTAAGGGCGCAATAGCAATGTGAACCCAGAACTAAAATCTCAAGATGAACCATAACGGGGCCGCCTACAGAAATCGACAGTCAGGCGACAGCCTGCAATTGATTCAGGAATGTGTCATTATTAAGTTTGAAGCCCGACTCACCGTCAAGCAATGAAAGATGGAAACAAAAGAATTAACCACCACTGAACTAATAAACATCCCATAAGGCACACAACGTTGAAACGACGTCTATTCAACGTTGATTCAACATCAAGCCGTTGTTTCGACATTGTTTTAACGCTGTGTGCCCGCTTGGATTGTGCTGCTGAAAACATGTTGTTTTGCATTGAATGAATGTCCGTTTGAATTGTTCCGAAAAATCTGTAGTACTCACAGTTCGTCTGAATTTATAGACCAAAACACCATAAAATTGAGTTCCAAACGACCTTCATACAGAAATGTTTTCATGCAAGTGTTGTGGTCATCTACTATTTGGCTGTCCTCTTTGCTCTCTGTTTTGTTTTAATGTTGTATGGTGTCTTACCTTCATGCAAACTTTGTGGTCATCTTATTTAATGGCTGCCACATTGCTTTCTGTTTTCTTTCTGTTTGTTCGTTTACTTGTTTTATACTCTTGTGTTAAACCCGGGAATTGCTTGAAAGGATACCGGTGAGCTTTCGAGCGAACAAAATCGAACAGTAGTTGTCCGTTCAAAGGCAATTCCTCTATTATATTTCTGTTTTGTATGTATATCGGTTATTGCAATTGTGACATTTTTTTTTTTTTTTTTTTTTTTTTTTTGTCATTGTTTTTTTTTTATATTATTACGAACATGGGAGAATGTGCCCCAACCCTTTGGAAACATTTTAGCTCACCTGAGCAGGAAGTGCTCAAGATAACTATTTACTAAAATCGGTTAATGCCCGTCGTCCGTCGTTCGGCGTCAACGACAACTCCTCCTATACCCCTAGGCAAATTAACACGAAATTTGGTAGGAAGGATCGGGATGACTTGTAGATTAAAAAAATAGGTAAAAATCGTTCCGATCGGAAATCCTAAGCGGCCGCCATGGTCGCCATCTTGAAAATTCATTTTGCGCTACTTCTGAATCAAAAGACAAATTGACTCGAAACTCTTTTGGAAGTATCCGGACAACTTGTAGATTAAAAATAGCCAATCGTTCCGATCAGAAATTTAAGATGGTCCCCATGGCCGCCATCTTGAAAATCTAGTTTTAAATTCTTCTGAACCGAAAAGCCAGTTGACTAGAAACTTCGTAGGAAGTATCGGGACCATTGAAGATCAAAAAAAAAAAAAAAAAAAAAAAAAAAAAGGAAGAAGAAAAAAATAGCTAAAATCGTTCCGATCGGAAATCCAAGATGGCCAACATTGAAAACCTATTTTGAAATTCTGAACTGCAAGGCCAACTGACTTGAAACTTGGTAGCAAGTATTATGGGGTCTCGTAGATCAAAACTAGTTAAAACAGTTTCGATCGGAAATCCAAGGTGGCTGCAGTGGCGGCCATCTTGAAAATCTGTTTTGAACTTCTCCTGAACAAAAAGGTCAGTTGACTGATTCAAAATCAGTTAGACGGGAGCCAGTCTACCAAAAGGCCAACTGACTCGAAACAATTGAAAATATTCAAGTTTCTAGATAAAAATAGCTTAAAACGTTGAAAATCTACGTTGAACTTCTCTTGAATCGAAAGTCAATTGACTCGAAAGTTGTCTGGTAATCAGGTGAGCGATACAGGGCCACCTTGGTCATCTTGTTTTTTTTTTTTTTTTTGTTTTTTTTTTTTGATTAGAATGGATCGCTTTTAAGAGGGGGATTGGTAAGCAAAAACTCATACAGAAAGTCACAGAAATTGTTTCCCATAAATATATCAAATTCCCTTAAACAAAAGCTCATGTGTGATGTGCTTCTTGCTTTAAACCACTAATGCCGAAATATTTCTAATCAAGTGGTCTATATGCAAGTCAGATGGATGCATTGTAGGCGGTGGATCTGGGTGGATTCAGGACCGATATAACAACAATACAGGTGCAAAAGTATTATAGTCTGATCCAACAATACTACAACGTAAAAAATGCAACAAAAATATTTTGGCGATTTTCTGACTGTCGCAAGGAAAGTTTGATTATTTCTGCTCAAAAACATAGATTTTGCGCACTCGTTAAAACCGCCTCTATGTTTTGAGCAGAAATATAGTAAACATCAGAATTTTTATCTAAAAATTTCCAGCTTTTGGCGGTGAAATTTTCAATATATTAGAACAGGCGTTTTTTTTCGTAGTGTTTTCTTATATTTACAAGTGATAAGTTTGTTATGGAGAACTCGCGCATATATTTTTGCACAAGAAGCCTAAATCGTTGTCCACAAAGCATTGTTCTGACAGCGGTGTTAGACTGTTAATTTCTGGTAAAACACAGTGGTAAATACAGACGTACATACGAGAACAACTAAACATAGTTATGCTGAACATTCCCTAAAACAGTGGTAAATAGTGTAGACCTAGATCAGACGCCGCAAAACGCGGCGCCTGGTCAGGGTCTACAATATATGCATTAAATACATGAACTTCTGTAAAATATGGTTATAATAAAAAGTAATCAAACACCCACCCATTGCAAACAGACGTGTCGTAGGAACTAACGTAGAAAAGTCCACGCGGTATAAATGGGTTGAATACCAATTTTTCTACCAAATTATTGTTTTTATTTTTGTGTAATTCTATGTCCATTCTGAAATGTTCGAATTTGCATAACGAGTTTGTTTAGGTAATGAAAAACGGTGTTCTGAACAAATGGGCCCCTGGTCTTCTAATCTTGCATTTATACTGGCGGCACCTTCTAAATAATATTTGCAGTGGAATGGAAGTAATTCAATCAAATTATTGAAACGGAGAGTAGAAGCTGTTGTCATCAAGCCCCACGGATATGTTTGACCGAACTGACCTCTCACAACCCTGTTGCGTTGGTGGTCTGTTTGAATACTACCAGACAATGAGTTGTCAACAATTTGTACCAGTCGATTAAGGAGTCTTGGTCATTGCATGATGCATAAGAACCCGTCACGTTCTGTATACGACCATAGGCGTAGCTCTCAGTACGCACGTACGCATGTGCGTAGCATGCGTAAGAAACTTTTTTTATGATAAAGTGGCATTAACATAAAATATTTGGTTCCCTACATTTGGGGCTGCTCTTAAAGGAAAGAATTTGCTCCCTCTGGGAGCAAATTCTTTCCTTTGAGAGCAGTCGCTTATTTAGAAGTGCTTCAAGGCATACTTTTTCAAGAGTTTTCCTGGATTTGCGTACAAATAATTCTGTGTTAGCTACGCCACTGACGACATAGCACATTTGAGCCCAACATAATCAATGTTCTGACCACAAAAATGCCCCCAATCATTGTCCGGAAACAAAGACTGACCAGTGCGGTGACCGCAGACAATATTTTATGAATAAAGCTAGTGAGAGTGGTCAGCGGTCAGGCTCGCTGCTCGGAGTGGAACGGGCTAACAAGATAATGCAATTGAAGCTGGCATTTAAAGCATTTAGGACTTTTTATTAGAGGTGTAAAAGGTCAGCGACAGATAGTGATTACGATGTAATTGTTTTGACCTTATGAACCTTATAAAGGTCAAGTGTCGAAGGGAAGCTGAGAAGTCAGAATCTTCTCCGATGATCAGATGACAGTTTTACTGTTTGAACGGCGATAATAAAATGGGGAGTAATATGTAATAAAGGATCCCTATCATGCGAAAAGAACCTTATCGCATATGCGGACAACGAAGGCCCTGATTAGAACGCCCCTTCGCACAGCCTAATTAGGGTCTTTGCTGTCGGCGTATAGAAGCTTTATATACTGTATAATATTTATTATTTAGTTTAACCATATTTGATTGATACTGTATAATATTTATTATTTAGTTTAACCATATTTGATTGCCAATATCCCCAAAGTATATATATATATATATATATATATATATATATATATATATATATATATATATATATATATATATATATATATATATATATATATATATATATATATAATACTGAATATAGAATATTAAGTATGAAACTATTTTGGACTGGCAAAATCAGCTTTAAATAGCGGAGTGGTCTTATAATATATATATATATATATATATATATGTATATATATATATATATATATATATATATATATATATATATATATATATATATATATATATATATATATATATATATATATATATATATATATATGTGTGTGTGTGTGTGTGTGTGTGTGTGTGTGTGTGTTATCGAGGGTTGTATTATGTGTAAACTAAATTGTGGGGGCACAAAATTAACCAGGGTGTTTGAACCATCAGTGTTCCACTTATCAAAGTCCTACTTATATCGATGAACAGTGAAGGACGTAATCAGGCTGTGCGAAATACATTCAAATAAACTCTAACGTACACGTATTGTTTTCTTGAGACGATGACATAACAGGAAAACAAATCAAATATCAGCCTCCGGAGCAACCCGGAACGGTACTACAGTTGACACTCGTAATCTCGAACTCGCTTATCTCGAATAACCTCTTATCTCGAAGTGAAAATCTGGTCCCTGTTTTAACACAGGGATCTACCAACAGGCAACAAAATATTGTGGAAAAGAGGAGAAATTGCTCCTCAGGAGCAATTTCTCCTCTTTTCCACAATATTTTCAATATATCTCTAACTTAGGAGTCAAATTAAAGATTCATTCTGTTAAAGGTGGGTGTTCGATTAATTGTTTTCCTCAGTTCCGCAAATCTGATATGTCGAAGTACGGATATCTCGAAATGTTTCATAGAGCCCCTTGGATTTCGAGATAACGAGAGTAGACTGTATTTCCTAGGAGACAGTGCACATTACAAACAACTCCAGTTGGGTCACCACTAACCCACTACCGGTTATATAATCAGACTGTTTGGCGTATATCCATGTTCAAACTAATACATGACTAGCATACTATTGTTTTAAGTGATTTTTAAGTGATCACAATAGTAACGAGAAACGAATTACGGTAAATGTGTTGATATTTCGTACACCAAAGTTTTAAAACAAAATGACTTAGGCTAACAGTGGAGACCCTTAAAACAAAATGGCTTAGGCTAACAGTGCAGATCCAGATCAGACTGCTCCTGAAGGGGTCAACATTATATAGGCATGTTTTCGTGATGCCAAATTATGTCAAATTATTTTTGTTTGTGTTTCAACTTGAAGACATCGATTACACTACACGAATGCGCAGAAAGATTTCTTTCTTTGTCCTGATATGTGATAAGAGCGCTTTCCAGGAGATTAACCTGTGCCTACACTGTTTGTTAACTTTTACCACTCTCTGGGCTAATGCAGCAGAAGATAGATTGATGATATTTTTCTTACTTTTTTTTTCCATAGAAAACAGGAAATGACATTTCATGCAGTTTGTCTCTAGTGGAGACAATTTGCATGTAATGTAATTTTGTTTTCTGGAAAAAAAAAAGAAAAATAATTCAATATGTCGTATGCTAAAAATTTTACCCAGAGTGCTTTGAGTTTTAGTCTTGTCCGAATTGATATGGTAAAAACGGTAATTCAAACTAACGGATGCATCTGTACATTTGTACATTAAAACTATTGATCAACCCCTTAGCTCCAGTGGACTCTTCCATCATGCTATTTGGAAGAGTTCATTTACTATTTCAAGGGGTATTGCATGAAAAAGAATGTCTTTTATTAAAGGGGTGTTTCATAAAAATTCAGCATTTTAAAGCGCCCACTGCAATACCAACGGATGACATTCTAAAATATTGTGTTTCATTTTTCTGTAGATAAAATGTGTCTAAGCATTTAACCTAGCAGTCGATTCACACGAAATGCCAAGTTTTATTTTCTCTTAAAATAATAATAATAAGAAGAAGAATTAACAGAATGTCGTCTGCTACATTTTACATAAGTTTTAAGGGTTAAGCCAATTGTCACGAGTTTTCAGGATTTCAATTAACATTCCCAGCGGGCACATGACGTTTCTACAACGTCGCCTCAACGTCGATGCAACGTCATGACGGGTGTCTGGTTAGTTTATTATTATTATTATTATTAATACAATGTATCATGTTTTATAGAAATTCTGGTATCTTATGCAAAAATGTAGACCTGGGTCTTCACAATTTGCCAATGTCCCTTTTATGAGAGGCTAGGCATAAATGGGTTCAGCTTAATCCTGTTTGATATATTCATCAGCCATTTGCTTTTCATAAAACAAGATTACAAGGCAAAATAATGATTTGTTTCGTATTTCTCCCCATTTTGTGTAATGGAAATAGTATGTATAAGACGAACATATTTTGCATAAGAGTGTTAAAATAATGAATTGATCTTCTTCCATTCCTTCCCGAACAAAAACCATAACGTTCGAGGGACTTCAGTCCATTGTTGTTTACATCAATCTTAAGACATTCATCGCCTCTGTCTGATGACAAATAACAGGAAAACAGAAGCAATGGCAGACCAAACGTAATTAAGACACCATCAATATATCAGGAATAATTGACCGTTTCTTTTATCGGCCTAAGGAAATACTCCAATGAGGCGTCAATCTTGTTTATGCTTGCATTTCATCAATTTGCTTGTGATCGGCGTTCATTAAAACCAATGCGTTTAGCCATAAACACTACAAACTCTGATATTTTTTCATATTTCTGCTTAAATAATAGATTGTTGGTACTCGTTCTAACGAGTACCCACAATCTATGCTTTTGAGCAGAAATAAGAAAAATAATGTATACCCCTGTAAACCCCAATTTGCTATATAAAAGTGGGATTTAAGGGGGTCAAAGTTATATAGATATGTTTTCGTGACACCAAGCGATTTTATTTATCAATTTTGGTAATTCACTTTAATTGTAAAAGAACAATAAAATCAAGGCAATACCAATATACTAAGATTATGAAGCGCTGGTCACTAGTGACCAGTGCTTCATAATCTGAACATGTAATATTAGCTTTGTTTAATTGAGCGTCTATATCAAAGTGAATTATAAACATCAATACATTTAATAGTCTCTATGGCCTGGAGCCAGTCTGATATCACGGATGATCTCAGTTAAAAGTAAAACAGCTTATATTCCGACAAAATAAATAAATAAGTAAATAAATAAATAAATAAATAAATAAATATATAAGTAACCGTGGCTGATTCGAACTTGTTTCTGAGTCCCTAGGAATTTCTTCTGATAGGTCAAGAAAACAAATATGTTTTATATTTGCTTTAGGCTAACACATATACGTAACTGCATACGCCCTAGCCATACCTGTGGGTTAGGGGAGCTACTAATGCGTACGCACAATAAGTAACAGTATTATCTGGATACAGGGGAGGATTCAGAGGGTGTTCGGGGTTCAGTCCAACTCAAATTTTAATTTCCATGGGGAATTTTGGATGAATTTGATAAATGAATACCGCATCTACCCGAATATTCACATCGTTTACTCTTTACATTTTATACATTTCTTCAGTAAGTTCGTTTTACTAACTATGAATGCGTTTAAAATTGCTGAGTGAGTGGCAAACAGTGGAGATCCTGATCAGATGCCGCGTTCTGCAGCATTTGATCTGGATCTTCAGAGTTTACCCATCACGAAAACATGCCTATAAATTTTGTCCCCCTTAAACCCCACTTCTATATAGTAAAACTGGGGTTTACAGGGGTATACATTATTTTTCTTATTTCTGTTCAAAAACATAGATTGTGGGTACCCGTTAGAACCGCCTCGCCGAGGCGTTTCTAACGAGTACCCACAATCAATGTTTTGAGCAGAGATATAAACAATATCAGAATTTTTTATCTGAAAATTTTCTTTTTTTGGTGGTAAAATTTTCAGTATATTTGAATAGGCGTGTTTTCGTAATGCCATGTTAGTCTTAACTAATATGTGGAGTAAGTACGGATATTTGATCAAATCGAACTTGTTCAGAAAGCATCCTAGATCCGCCCCTCTAGATACCTCATGTACTTCGTGACATTTTCTACCATGTGATATGTAAAGGGAGGAAGGAATGGTAACCAATAAAAATCTCAAAGCCTGTCATAGGAAACAATAAATAAATAAATAAATAAATAAAAAATAAAAATAAAGAAAAAGCATAAAATGAAACCAAGATCGGAGTCTTGGTTTCACTGAGATTCTTCGTATGAAAGCATTGCAGTTTTCAGGGCAACACTAGACTGGCTACAGGCTCCAGTGGCTATTTTTTTCTTATAATCTTGTTCTGTAATCCTCTAAAATAAAACCAAAGTTATATCATGACTTTAAGGCTGGTCAATGTATTTAGTCACTGGAGACTGGAGCCAGTCCAGGGCAACACATACTCTTTAGCGCCGGTCAATTAAAGTAAACGTATTTAGAAAAAAAAAAAAATGATAAAATTATCGCATACAGGCTCTTGTCATGCATTACGTATCATTTAAGGGGACTAGATACACGTGGTAGAATTTCAGCCATTTTCCCAAGGGAGACAATTTTTGTGATTTCTTATTTCCTTTCCTGCGCGTCAATCCCGTCTACTCTAAAAGGAAAAAAATTGCACGCCAGGATGTGCATACTCACTCGAGTCTTCGATGGGCGCACGTTTTAGAAGTTACGTTTTCTCATGTTTCTGCTCTTTTTCTTTTCTATTGAGATTTTATGGCTTAGTCAATTCATAAGGGTCATGTCGAGCTCGGGCAATTTACCTGAACACACTTTTACCCGGACAGGTTAAGTTCTCAATGCGGTTAGCCAGTACTTGTGCAGATTCTTTCGTTGCCCTTTTTTGAATAGGCAGGAGGGAGTGAGTGACCGTAGAAAATATTTCATGATCGATCTCCACGAAAGGATGTTGCCGGACCCGACGGGGATCGAACCCGCGACCTACTGATCACCAGTCGGACACGCATCCGACTGGGCCACGCTCTGCTCTTAGGATTTTTCAATTTGATACGATGCTAACTTTACGCTTGTGTGTGTAGTGCTCGGGTACCCGGGTATGTGTGGTATGTGCCCGTTTCAAATGAACTACTTTTGCCCTGAAGGGCCGTTAATTTTCACTAAATTTCCGAAGAATTTGACTCACAATACATAATATCTAAAGATTATATCATCACTTACCTCTACATGACCTGATCCCCCATGCCCGTGTTAATTTTACCCAAGGGGTAAATGATTAAGGATCTTATGCAAGACCCGAAATTAACTTTGAACCTTACACCCCCATGTCCAGCGGATGACCTTAAAAGACCCAAATGAACTGGTCAATCACACGGTCAGTCAATTCCAGCCATTACGCGACCATATGTTGTCCGGACACAGGGGCATTTCTGGTCAAAAGTAGTTCCGGCTTAGCCAATGAAATGATAGAAGCACTGGATACGGCGGGAGCTTGCAATTCATTGAACTTTCACCTCAAAGAGATTTGTAACACTGACCGACCAACTATTTGAATCAATTTAAATTTTCAGAGGTGCTAAAGAGTAGCTGCGGAGACTGTGGTCAAAAATGGCCATATGGACAGATAAAGGCTCTCTATTAATTTCAATTCCACTTTTCAAAGAGACCATTTGACAAAGATTTACGGCTTACAAGTGAACAGTTTAATTGACTATGGTTTCCTAACATAGTATAATGTCAGTAGCATCCGGTTTCATGTCCAGTCTCTTCGTAAATGTCAATCAATTATAAGTACCTCTCCCAGACCCGGATATTCTACATGCAACGCACAAAAAATAACGTTTGACATTTTATTCGAATTATCTACGTCAGGTATTAGAATAAAATGTCAACTGTTATTTTGGCGAATTGTATTATATCGATTCACATATATACATGCATGGGAAATACAAAAATAATCGCTAATAGGTGAGGGGGGTGGGGGGTCGATTAATTACCCTCCTTTGCAAACGTGTTTATTTTCCTAAAAAGTCGATTATCTAATGTAACTTGCATAAGGAAGCTAAGGGAACAATTCATTGTCTTTCTTAGCAAAATTGCTTGCCCCCTTTCTAGATTGACTAGGGATAAAACACTTTGAAAAAGCAGTTGGTAAAAAAAGTTCTGATACCTATAATACCCAACAATACATGTAGTTCTACATTTTTGTTTCATCTTTATGATAATGTTGGGAAATAATAGTAATAATAATAATAATAATAATAATAATAATAATAATAATAATAATTATAATAATAATAGCAAATGAAAATAAAAGAAAGAGAAAAAAAAAATCATACTTTTTTCTTGTATGAAGGACAATTTTAAATTATTCAATATTTTTGAACTTCATTCAGCGAGTATAATACGTATCATATCAGATTTAGTTGTCAAGTAGATAATAATAATAATAATAATAATAATAATAATAATAATAATAATAATAATAATAATAATAATTATAACTATTCTTGCAAATCAGGCATTATTCTTATGAAGGTTTTAAACTGAAAAAAGAAATAGTGTGAGTAGAGTTCCTTATCAATCAATCTATATAGAAAATAATCGTAAGGATTTTTTTTTTTTTTTATGTTTGATTGTTTTCCAGAATCATGATTTAAAACAGACTTGCATCAGTCTATTGAATTAGACGGCGGGTGCATAAAATGCATTATCTGTACCTATAGAATCGTGTGAAAATTAACTTTTGTCTTGTAGTTTCTCGATAGTGAAATCTAGTGACCAGCCAATATAATTATGATATTATATTGTCATATTTTAATCAAAGAGGATTTATAAAGAATAAATGAAATGTTTAGTCGCTGCAGAGTCGAGCCAGTCTAGATTTAAAACAAAATGTCTATTCTATATTCTAAAGAAAAATATGAGTTTCTCATCATTATCTTTTGTTTAAAGTAAACACAAATATATCAAATCATCAGTTGCTTTTGATTTCGCCACATTGATTAGGTATGATAATAGTCTAGTTAGTGGCTAATAAAACTTGTCTTGTCGGTAATAGGCATGATCCGGAAAATATCAACTTTGAAACCTGTGCACCTAAGATTTTATTTTAAACATATTTTATTTGTATAAATACAGATACAATACAAATCAACATGAGCATATTTCAGCTGGGAGAGGGTGGCCGCCCTCAGTCAGAAACGAAATTCCCTGATTTTTCCCTGACCAAATTGAATTTTTAATTCTAATTTCCACTGATCAAAGCAATGAAAATTTAATAGACTTTTCCTTATCTTGCAGTAGATACAAGATTAATTCTATTTTTAGCAGTTAAAATATACCGCACTAATTGTTCAATTGATAAAAAAAATGTTTTAAAGGTTTTTGGCATACAATTTCTTAAATGAACATTAACTTGTAAAAATGCTGAGCGAGCTAAGCAAGCAAGAAAAAAAAAAAAGTCAAAGATTTTCAGTCACTTAAAATGGATAAAACATCTGCCACAGCCTAATAGTTCTGGGCCAAAATTAGGATATTTCCAGAATTTTCATTGACTTTCTTCGTATTTTAAAATTTCACTGACCATTCTGTAAAATTCTGACCTTGTGTTGTAGAAAAATAAAGTTTCCCTAGCTTTCCCAGACCAGTGCCCAAGGACTTATATGAGTCTGGCCTAAGATTTTAAAACTCCATGCATTTGGTAGCCTTTCACACAACTAAGATAGGCAGAAAATTTGAACCTCATATTTTAATAGTTTCGGAGATATGGACGGCCAAAGTCATTGAACATAATATATACAATGAAAAACTATAAATGCACCAATGGTATATGTCCCAAAATTTTGAACACTTTAGCACATATATTTTGGGTATGAATTTTGCTTTTTATGGAATTGTTTCTGACAATTCTTAGTTTGTCATTTTTCTAGAAGGTTTCGGCTCGACCTTACTCGTGTCTGGTCTGGCTCATCGTAATTCCAGCATTTTCGTCATACTTTCATTTTGTAGTCTAATCTCCATCTTTGTATCATCATAGTGTGTTTAAATGAATTTTAACCCATTTATGCCTAGCATCCCAAATAAGGGACGAAAGCGGCGTATGATCAGGGTCCATACTGTTTGTACAGGAATCTCTATAAGTGATAGTATTGAAGATCGTAGGGACCCTCTAGGCCAACGGAAGTGCGGTGTTCTGTGAGATTATTGCCTGAACTGGGTATCACTATACTTATTTCTTGCGATTCCTTTGGAGAAATTTTGCATTAAATGCCAAACACCATGTGTGCTGTGGAAAAATAGAAAACAATACTAATTTGCAAGGTGGATATGGTATAAGGGAAAATACTAGGTATAGAACAATTTATTTGTTTATGCTAAGTTGCGTCCCTTGAGCTGATTATGCGAACAATTCGCCAAACTACTAAAATTTGAACAATATCATTTTACTACCGGTTGCTGAGTGAGGGACTATCAGTGTAGATCCTGATCAAGCGTCGCAGAATCTGGTCTGGATCTACTCAGTTTGCTCAGATCTGTCTATCCCAATAGTTTGGGTATATATCCGTTAAAACCACCTTGTAAAAAACCCGGTTGTTGTGGCCAAAGGGAAATTACTAGCTATCGAACAGCAAAAATGTTTCAAGCACTACTGCGTCCCTTGGGATAATTGAACCCTACAAACACCAATTGTGGTCTGGAGTCTGGAGACCCTAAACAGGTATTGGCTAACACAGCATACACAGATCAGACACCCCAGAACGCGGCGTCTGATCAGGGTCTCAACTGTTTGCAAATTAGTTAAGCCATATTTCTCTAGGGAATATCTAAATCGTAAAGCCGGACGTACCTAAAATTGAAATTGAAATTGGACTCTTCCAATATAGTTTGTGGAAGGCTATTCAGTCTATAAAGGGTTATTGTAGTCATTGTTTTAAACGTATGCTATAGCTGATCAAGTAGACTGGCTTCAGTCTATTGATTTAAGCAATAACTGCATAAAAATACATATATTGTACTTATAGAATCAAATGAACCTAATTTTTTTCTTTCCTGATTTCTCAAATCTAGTGACCAGCCTCTATAATATGGCATGACATACGTTGCAATATTGTATCTGGTAATATATTTGTTCCATATTAAAACATGTATTCTACATTAAGATATTTATGCCCAATAAAATATATTTATTGGCAATAAATTTTATTTATTGGCAATAAAAATTATTTATTTGCAAAATAAATATTCATTGGCAATAAAATATATTTACTGATAATTAAATTTATTTATTGGCCATAAAATTATATTTTTTCAAAATAAAAATATTTGTTCTATAATAAGTATATTCATCGGCAACAAAACATATGTATTGGCAATAAAAATATATTGATTCAAAATATAAAATGTGTTTATAAAATTGATATTTATTTATTGAATCAATATTCTGTTGTATCATAATAGAAAAAATATTTATCTGCAATGTGCTAAAAAAATATGTTGGGTAAAATTAGCATTGTGGGATATGACACGGTTTCGTAACAGCGAATTTCATTGGCTCTGTGAAACCTAATAATGGCAGCCTCCATTAATTTCACAGAGCGCTGCCATATTGATTTGGTTCGCGGTTTATGGTCAACTCGATCCTTGGCCGTTTCGACCTTAGTCAATTCGCACCTTTTGATTCTTGGTCACCTCGCACCCCCGGACGAGCGCTTCTACCGACACAAGTCAACTCAGTATTTCTCTCATGTGTTGCAGATTCCTTGTTTTGGACGTGACTTGTAGTCCTCGCGGAATAATGGTCCATATGATTTTTTTTTTAAACCTAAAAGTATTATTTACTTGAATATATAGTCCAGATCTTGGGGGCTGATCATGGACCATTAGTCCATACGTGTCTAGCGGTCCTAATGTTTCCGTGCAGACTGGGAAACTAGAGCTAAAGTTCTCATAGAAGAGTTAACAAAAAAAGCAACAAAGTCTCTAACATTCTAGGAAACCGGCAAACTTTGGGGCATCTAAGGACGAAAGTCTAAGGTGCGAAAATCTAAGCAGCAAGTTGATAAAGGATCAAACCACCGGAACTTTTGTCGAGCCAATGAAATTTTCTGTTACAAGGCTACATCATATCCCACAATGCTAATTTTACCCAATATATTTTTTGAACTTACAATGAATATTTTTGTAAATATTTTCAATATTTGTTTGGCAAATAGATATATATTTTATATATTGTGATCTTTTTTATTGTCCACATAAAATATTGTATCAATACATATCTAATTTGCAAAAAATATATATACATCGCACATAAATATTTTTATTATGAATAAATATATTTTTATTGCCAATGAATATTTTATCGTAAATAAATATATTTCTATTGGCAATAAATATTCTTGTAGCAAAGAAACATATTTTTTATATCGCAAATAAATGTTTTATTGTGAATAAATATATTTTATTGACAATAAATATCTTAATATAGAATACATATTTTTAATATGGAACAAATATATTATCAGATACAATATTGCAACGTATATCACGCCATACTATAATCATGATATTATATTGATTCTATTTTAGTGGATGTATCAAACAGGCTTAAAAGAATAAATATTTAGTCACTAGAGACTGGAGCCAGTCTACTGATCAAGGTGTTCGCTCTCCGCGCCGTCTAATCAATGGATAGCTAAGGACCCAAGCTTTCTCCATGCGGACAGTGAAGACTGATCTGACTGGGCGGTTGCCCAGGCTATCTGAGTCTTCGCTTGGCGCACACGCCGTTTTTTTTTTTTTTTTTTTTTTTTTTTTTTTTATTTATTTATTTTGTCATGCGCTGGCTGAACTTATCGTCGAACATGCATGCGACCAACGAGGGGTTATAGTGTGTTTTGCTTTGCCCTCCATCCGTCCATATCTCCGTTCGTTCTTTCGATTGTTCCTTCGTCACACTTTACCTTGTCCACACGATGTTTGTGTAGAAACAAAATTGAGCCTCATCAAGGAAAATAGACGGCATGGCATTTGCGAACAGCAAAGGTCCAGACGATCCTGCGTATTCGTGTAGTATGGTCGGAATCTTCATTTGCTCTATCTTAAATAGCCAAGGATGCAAATTTCTTCACGCGAACATAGAATCTGATTACACTGCGCGGACGTGCAGGCTGATTTAGTCTTCTTTGGGCCACACTTACATGTATCAAAAAGCACGTTTTCTCACGTTGCGATTCACATACTGGCCGTTCTAAGGCGTTGGTTCTGCTGATGTTTTTATTTGTAGCCGGCCTGATGCTCAAACTCCAAACAAACTGTTGTAAAACGACAGAACTGCGATAGGAGCGATGTGTACCACCAATTCTGTACGATCGACCCCTGAATTTCAAATTTTTGCGTTTGAGTGCTCTCCCTTTCACTTCTATCATCGCCGTCACTGGCGACATTACTCACCTTATACTGACAGTCGGTTTCCCAGCCTTTACTTGAAAAATCGGCTATAAGATGAGTTTACTGCGATGTTATATAAGCGGCGGCGTTGGAAAAGAGCCGTTATATCAAACACGAAGAGCAACGGTTCAGGCGAGCCTCCTAGAACCTCAAAAGTTGTTCGCTCAGGTAAGCGGTCTGGCAAGAAGAAACTTCAGCCAAGCGTCGGGGCATGCGCATTGAAAAGTTGATTCTCTAGACACTGCTCACATGCTGTTACAGCTTATACAGTACATGTCAAAATCAAAACCCAATATATGCATAAAATAACAAAACGAAAATATGATTTGGTCATTAAATATGTATATCACATTCGAAGGAAAATAATTCTAGCAAATTCAGAAATTAAAATAGAAAAAAAGGAAATCACATTTGTCAAGTTATGAAGTTATAAGATAAAATATAAAAAAAAGGTTAAGAGAGAGAGAGAGAGAGAAAGAGAGAGAGAGAGAGAAAGAGACAGAGAGAGAGAGAGAGTAACGTTTGTCACTAAAGTGTATGAATTATGTTTATTGTTTCTCCTATAATGAGGAAATGGACAGAACGGTCCACTAGCTACAAAATGTGATGTTGATGTTTGAAAGTTCATTTTGGCCTTACATGGTGTTACGCATGTTACGTGTTCTACGATACCCTTTAGAAATGAGTATTTTAACTCATATAGTTCCTTTTCATAGATTATGCATTGCTCTATGACCTCAACTTTGTCATTTGTGATAAGGTATTTAAATATTTATTCAAACGCTGCAATCATTATCTCTCCGACTGTTACACTTTGTCAATTATTGGATGTTAAGCAAAGTCACCCAACTATGAAATGTAACATTGACAAAATCATTTTCGCGTAATATCACGCCAAATTCAGCCTATAAGTTGTACAAATAAAATGAATTCTTAGTATAACATAACATATTAATATGAGGTACATAGCCATCATTCTGCCCATAGTAACGAAGGTAACATCTAAAATATCATAGTGTGGGCTTTGGTGGTTTTCTGTATGGTATTCTACTTCAGGTTTTAATGCTTCTGTTTTGTATCCTTCTGAAGTTTGTGCAAACATTTCCAAAACTTCTAATTTAATGCCACTATTCTTTCACCTTATTTTTTTCTTTTACATTATCAGATGGGTTGCGTAAATAATTTATTTATCTGCAATGTAGCTAACCAATGAATACCAACTCAAGAATTTTATTGGTATATTAAAACGATCCAAATTATAGCTTGCTACACTGATTTTTGTTAATAAATTTTGTTTATGACCTTCAAATCTATATTAAAAACATGGCCTATTATGCAGCTGACTACAAAGTCTTTCTGTTGCATGTTTAATGTATGTAAGATAAAACATTATTTCTGATTAAACAATATTGGTACAAGCATAATCTCTTGCCTGTATTTTATACCAGAGTAGCCATTATATGTAGTCATGATTAAAAACCAAAATGTTCACCATCATAAGCTGCCGCAGAATATAAAGGGCCTGTGAACACAGCGATGACTGGTCAATGACTTCCCTGTGTGCTCATTGTATACCAAAGGTTATTAGCTTTCTTCATGCAGGCTACAAAAAAACTGATAAGAATGAGCGGACAACCAGGCCGATCTGAATCTTCGTCAGTACATAATTCAGTTGTTAGTTTTGGCATGCTGCGGCTTAAATACATTAATATTTCTTAAATATACAGAAAACAATAATCCTTTAAGATAAGTGTGTAACATTAGGCAAATTTAGAAGCATACAAAACACACTAAAATGAAGTATATAGAGCAATTCAGTGACTTAAGCACCTTTAGAGATTAATTGCAGCCATATGTTGAAAACAAAAATGGTATGCAATATGATATTCAGCTGTTCCATGCATATTTATATATTTTTCTATTATAATATAAACTACCGGTTCTTAGCTGAAACTCATGAACAAAATTCAGATCAATATTGTTGGATATAATTAGCTATAGTCAATATTACATACGTACATATGGTTTTGGTTTAAACTCTATGAAAGTACCTAGAAACCACATTCTCAGTGTCAGAATATGCATTCTGAGCAGCAGAAGTTGTGTTCTAAGCACCAGAGCCTGTCACAAATATGTACATTTGAAGACTGATTAGTGTCTGGGCAGAAGGAAAACGGCCTTAAAGAACAGGTGACTTTAATAATAATAATAATAATAATGATAATAAAAACAACATAATTGTTTTGTCTAGTTTTGATAGGGTATTCCATTAGTACCACAATAAAAGTTGTAAAAGTCTAAGTGGAGATATGCAAGAAGTCTGATTAAGAATAGCAGTTACAGTTGTGTTACTTACGTTACCAGACATGTTAGGCAAATGATAATATCTGGTAATGGCATTTTATATTGGTAGTAAACTATTCACTTTAACAGAATCATTGACCATCAGCATGTACTAAGTCATTGTCATGTCTGAAATTGAGATGGAAATAAAAGGTGAACATAAAATACCTTATCGTATCTTGGCATCAAAATAATCTAGTAATAAATGGTATGTCAGGGGTAGGGACCAAAGACGGGTTTTTATACCGCATTTTAGTTTCTTGGCAGCTTAATCTGATTCAGACTGTCGTAAGCTATATAAGACTCAGAGACACAACCAATCATGTCTGTAATTTTATACCATTACCATTTTGACTATCAAGTTCACGGTTTGGATCCATTATAAAGTAACAAAGAGAATGGAATTCGTTAAGATTAATTTCGTTGTGTTATTCTCATTACTTATATCACTTATTAGAAAAAACAAAACTTTTGTATAATTTTATATCTGTAATGTGTTTTTATCACTGTATAGGTAATAAGTAATAGTAATCATTTATTGAATGTTTTTGTCATCATATTATCTTATGTATGACTGACCTATATGTGTTGTTATTTACATAAAATTTCATAATAGAGCAGATTTTATGGAAGCAAACTGTTTTCTAGCCAGCGTTATATTTACATTGGCCGGCCTCGGTGGCTCAGTTGGATGCGCCGTCCGAGTGGAGACCAGGAGGTCGCGGGTTCAACCCCCGTCGAGGTCGGCAACATTCTTTCGTGGAGATTGATCATGAAATATTTTCTACGGTCATTCTCTCCCTTCCGCTGATTCAAGAAGGGCAGTTGTCAGTTTCTGGCGAAAGAATGTGCACAATACTGGTTAACCGCTTAGAGGACTAAGCCTGCCCAGTAAATGTGTGGTTAGGTAAACTGACCGCGCTCGACATGACCCCATTGGGTTGACTGGGCCGTAAAACCTCAACACAAACAAATATACAACACCTTAGGTAGTAGTCATTAAATATTGAGTGTGTTACAGTACATGACAGTAAGTGGCATCTACTAATCTTGCCGACTGAATTGCAGTGCATGAACTTAGAATAAAAGTCAATAAAGGATTGCCTTTGGAAACAAAGAACTCACGAAATCACGAAAATCGGAGACTCGGTTCCATTGAGTCTCTTCATATGCAACACTGTAGTTTGCGATGCTGCATACGCCCCGCTAGCGGCGACTTAAGGGATATTCGATTTTTAAAATAACCAGGATGGGCTCAATGATCCCAAAGGAAATAAAATATATCCTGTCTCTCACTAAATAGATTGAATGTATTGCATTACAATACCTCAGGTGGCATTCAATAATCTTGCTAAGTGCATTGTATTGCAAGACCTCACGTGGTACACACTAATCTTGTTGAGTGATTTACATTACTAGACCTCACGTGGCATTTACTAATTTACAGTAAATGACTTCAGTAGCAGTCACTAATTTATTTGGGTGTATTGTATTACAATACATCAGATGATACTCATTAATCTGGCTTGGTGTATTGCATTGCAATACCTCAGATGGCACTCACTGATATTATTGAGAGTTTCATATTACATAGAACTCAGGTGGTCCTCACTAATCTTATTGAATGTACAGACGAACCTCGTTATCTTGAACTCGCTTATTTCGAATTACCGCTTATCTCGAAGTGAAAATCTGGTCCCTGTTTTAACATGAAATTATGACAACAGGTATCAAAATAATGAGGAAAAGAGGAGAAATTGCTCTTCAGGAGCAATATCTATTCAAAAGGTTAGGCTAAAGTAGTATTGTGTCATAAGTTTTAAGATAAGCAGTATACATTAGAGATGAAGTCTGGATGAATTAAAAACTCGTATCAGATATATATTGAGGCCGCCTCTAGTACGAGACCGACTTATCCCGCCCAACTCCCTCTCCCATCCCATCTAGTACGTTTTTACTACTGACCGTTCTACGGCGGTGTGTTTTGTGGGGACTTGCGGTTGCTTGCTATCAAACGTTTTCATGTTCTGCCCTGTTCGTAGTCTTACATCACGAATTGATCATCATATTGACCCCCTTATACCCCACTTTTATATAGTAAAACAGGGGTTTAAAGGGGTTTACATGATTTTTCTGGTTTTGCTAAAAACATAGGTTGTGGGTACTTCTTAGAACCGCCTCGCCGAGGCAATTCTAATGTGTACCCACAAGCTGTGTTTTGAGTAGACATATGAAACATATCGGAACTTTGATCTGAAAATTTTCCTCTTTTGGTTGTAAAATTTCAATATATTTGAAAAAGCGTGTTTTCCTAATGTCGTTGTTTCATTGGTGGGTTCTTTTGGGCATTGGGTTCACCTCCTCGTTGATGAAGAGAGAGCTTTACTTTTCCCTGGTATGGCGCACATCACGAAAACATGCCTGTATAACTTTGCCCCCTTAAACCCCACTTTTTATAGTAAAACTGGGGTTACAGGGGTATACACTATTTTCTTACTTCTGCTCAAAAACATAGATTGTAATGAGTACCCACAATCTATGTTTTTGAGCAGAAATTTGAAAATTATCAGTTTTTATCTGAACATTTTCAGTTTATAGAGGTGAAATCTTCTATATATTTGAATAAGCGTGTTTTGGTAATAGTGTGTGCTGTTCGCCGTGGTTTGATTACTCTTCCAGGTGGTGCAAGTTGTAGGCTATTGTCTGTCTTTGCGACTTAACAAGAAAAACTCCTAACGGCATTATGGACGAGTTTTTCAAATAATGTGGAAAGTGAGAGTTGTCTCTCTTGCATCGAAAAATTGGGTTCACACAAAAGGCTCCCAACTCAGTCAATGCATCAAAGCGAAAACATAAAAATCTAATTAATCACTATAATAAACAAAGACGAGTACTCATGGCTAATTCTACTGTATGCCAGAGTAAATGAAAACAAATAGTTGAACCACAGAGGGCCAAGCCAAAGACATATCGTCAAGCCCCAACCCACTGGTTAAAGTTTTACGAAGAGGCCGTCATTGAGTCTGAGGCCCGAACCGCCGTCGTGCAAATAAAGAGTGAAGCATAGCCATCAACAATGATTGGGTTGATAACTAAGCATGCAGTATGCCGCATTATATCCAGGCCATAGCCCATTCTTTTATAACGGTTAATTAATTTTCAGAATTAGAGATAGCAGCAGTATTTCTATTATCTCCCTTGACAGGTAAAGTCCAAGGTAGATCAAATACTAACCAGGTCCTTCTAATTGGAATCCTCTGCTTTTATCATAGGACATCAGAGGAATTTAACAAATTCTTAACTTTACATTTCTCCATAACCACATGAAAGGCTAATTAATATTATATATTTCATTGCACGGAAAATCTTTCTTTTAAATATTTTGGGAGCTGTATTGGCATATGACCTTATTAAAATTAGATTAAAGGAAAAGGAAGTGATACTTAATGGAAACACTAATGATAAAAGCAGAGGAATCCAATTAATTGGACCTGGTTACTAACAGAAAGTAATCAAGGGAGTTAACTGACTGCTTTCTCCTATTGCTCCGAAAAGATAGATTTTCCCACAATTTTTCTAAATCTGTACACTAAGTCACCGTAAAATTCTGGTTCCGATACACCTTGTTGCAGAAGTGTTTTCAGACCGCCGTTATATCTTTCTACCAAGGCACTGTGTTAGCGATAAAATTTCGAAAGCGCCTTGCGAAGTTTAAAATAATGATAGCCTTGCCTAAGAAGTTTGGCAGGACGGGCTTTATTACGACAGTTAAAGTTAAGATTTGAAGAAGCTCTGGCGACTCTAATAAGTTGAGATATGTCTATCCCATCTGAGGTACGCCGGGGGACATCGCCAAAAAAAAAAAAAGACTTCCTTAATCCCGGACAAGACATTAATTACCGCTTTTTTCCCAAATCTCTGTTCAGGTTGATAGGCATGGTGGGACCAAGTAATGCTTTCTTTCCATATACGCCTCATTACCCCGAGGGAGGGGATGGGGGCAGAGGGTGAGGTGGTACTCTGAATGTTACATGCTACATAGGCTATGACTATTTTGAATTTTACTATTTTTCACGGGGGCTGGGTGGGGGGTGGGGGGGAGGTATTTATTTGCGTATTGGTCATTTGCAGGTATTTTTGGGGTCACTTTCAAAACTGACTATTTTGGGGGACTATCAAAATTCTTGCTATTTTGTGTGTGTGTGTGTGTGTGTGTTGGGGGGGGGGTTAATGTAGGCCTAAGATTCGGAATTGGAACCTTCTGTTGAACTGATAGTTGTTTTTTAGTTTTAACAGCTCTGTTTCTGCTATGCATCAGTTCAATGCATTTATAGTTAAAAACGGAGCTACTGTTGGAAACTATTTAAAGCATTCATATTAATTTATATTATTAATACAATCATTATACAGGAAAAATAAATGAAAACCATAATTTTATAAAAAAAATTACAGGTATGCTAATATCGGTAAGCTAATATCTGCAGATTTTTTTTCAGTATGCTAATATCTGCAGATATTTTTTGGGTATGGCTATATACCGGAATTTTTTTTTTTTTTTTTTTTTTTTTTGGTGTGGCTGATATACAGTAGTTTTTTTTTTTTTTTTTGTTTTTTTTTTGGGGTAAACACTAGATGCATGGGCCCAGTGTATGTAGCAGACAAAATTCAGAGTACCCTCCCCCCCCCCCTCCCCCCACCCACCCACATTCTCTCTGGCCTGACTATAGCTCATTTTTGGGTCAATGTTAGTCTGAACATTCCTAAGTTTGCCTTTGTATATATCGACTTTATGATTTTCTGAAATACGATTTTATGTTGACCTCAGACTCATTTGACATAGTTACCTTAACTGGAAGTTTATCGATTCTCCTTATGTAGTCTGTAAATTTAAATGAAAAAATAAATAAATAAAAAAAGGAAACGCAGAAGCCATGACAGTCTGATTTACGCTGTTCGCTTATTGCGTTTTTGGGTCGTTTCCCAATCTTATTATAAGCATGTTGATTGCAAATGTCTTCCGAACGAGTGACAGTTTATACATACATCCGTGACGTCAATTCAGCCAATAAACCTGTTACAGTTTAGCAAAGCTACTTTGATGTACAATAAATCAAGTCGGTCATGCTGACATCAAATGAAGACCGAACTTTTCCCTCGTGAATATGAACGACCCTGTCTTAAATATACGACCCAGCATTCAATTAGACCGTTCTCCTGTCCGATGTAATATTTTATATGTATCTCTTAGATAATAAATGACCTGTCCAGACTACGCAGCTAAACATTATCTTAGTATACAGAGGAATGTAACTTTTTCCAACGGTGTGATTCGCACTGAAACTTGGACTAATTAGGCAAGGTCAATAGCCTGAAAATAAAACTTTATCTTCATCTTTAACCTTCCCAGGTCCCTTTTACAAGAAAACATAGCCTTTTTATATTTTCCGGAAAATATAAACAACAATATAAATCATTTGTTTTCCCGCTAATTTTGTCATCAGCATACTGAGAATCAAGAATTTCCTATTATTGTAAAGCTATTAGGATAGTTGAAATATACTCATTAAAACCTTTATCAGATCTTTGAGCCAGTAGGGTTTTAAGGGGCTATACAATATAGTCATTAATTTTGAACCGATATAATTTGTAGAGATAATATCCTCATTTTATGCATTATTAGTTTTGGAAATTATGTTTACAAAATGCCAAGTGGTTCTTAATATATTACGTTAATATACGTCGTCAACAATTGTTATGGTCCAATTCTGTACCTCGATGCTTCCACGGAGGCAAATAGGGTTGATGGATGAGTCAGAAGACCGAACTATGGAAGCTGAGGGCGAGGGATGGGATCTCGTAAAGCTAGATTATATTATGCCCCACCACAAACACTATCACCCCCCACCCACCCCCAACGAACAGTAATTCATTACGGCGGTACTTTCATTGTGGTACGTACTGTGGTACTGTTTGTGAATTGTTTTGTAGTGTTTCACTTTCTAATGTGTTTCCTTTTAATAATTATGTAAAATTAAAGGCCCAAATGGGCCAGATATTGCTCGCCCGGATTAGGCTGATCATGATATGTTACACGGTGGCCATCTTGGGTATCAGATCAGATTGCCTTTAGCAATCCAGAATCTGATGCTGTTTGAAAAGTTTCAGGATTGCCACCATGGCCGCCATCTTGGCTACTGGAACTGAATAATTTAGCAGTTCTGAATCTCCATGTCACCCCGATGCCTCCCATCAAGTTTCGGCTCAATCTGACTTACGGTTTGGGAGGAGATATGGTTTGAAAAATATCTTGGATATTGGAACAGAAGGATTTTAGCAAATCTTAATTACCATAACACCCCAAGCCTCCCATCAAGTTAAAGCTCAATCAGACTTACCGTTCGAGAGCAGATGTGATTTGAAGATTTGAAGATATTCGAGATGGCTACCAATGTGGCCATTTTGGATATCAGAACGGAACCATTTTAGCAATTCTATGTCTCCATGCTTCCCCAATGCCTTCCATCAAGTTTCCGCTCCATCCGGCTTACGGATCGGGAGCAGATAACAATTAAAGACTTTCAAGACACCGCCATGGCAGCTATCAAGGATATGATTCTGATGGAAATGTCGAAAATATGAAACGTTATTGACGGACATACGGATGGGGGACGGACATTGGTCAACAGACCACGGCATATGCTGACAACTGAAGATCTTCAAGATGGCTGCTGTGGCGACCATCATGGATATCGTAACAAAATGGTTTAGCAATTCTGAATCTCCATGTCGCCGCAATGCCGCCCACCGTGGCGGCCATCTTTGATGTCGGAATGGAACAAATTTAGCTGTTCTGAATTTCCGTGTTTCCCCAAAGCCTCCCACTAAGTTTCAGCTCAATCTTACTTACCATTCGGAAGCAGATGTCGTTTCACGATTTTCAAGATGGCCATCTTGCATATTGGAACAAAACGAATTTACCAGTTCTAAATCTCCAAGTCACCCCAATGCCTCCCACCCAGTTTAGTCACAATCCGACTTACTGTTCGAGAGCAGACGTGGTTTGAAGATTTTCAAGATGGCCACCGTGGCGGCCATCTTGGATATCGGAACGTAATGATTTTAGCTATTCTGAATCTCTATGTTGCTTCAATGTTTCTCATCAAGTTTGAAGATTTGCAAGCTGGCCGACATGGCGGCCATCTTGGATATCGGAATGGAATGATTTTTAGCAATTCTAAAACTCCATGTGGCCCCAATGAAATCCGCCAAGTTTAGGCTCAATCTAACTTAGAGTTCGGGAGCAGATGTGGTTTCAATATTTTCAAGATGGCCGACAAGGCGGCCATCTTGGACAGCTGAACGGAACAATTTCACCAATTCTGAATCTCTATGTCGCTCCGATGCTTCTCATCAAGTTTCGGCTCAATCCAACTTACGGTTTGAGAGAAGATGGCGTTTGAAGAATTTCAAAATGGTCGCCATGGCCGCACACTACAGATTAGAAAATCGGACTCTTGGTTTTACTGAGACTCTTCATAAACAGTAATGAAGTGTGCAACACTGCTTATGCCCTCTAGCGTATACACAAGCAGAAATCCATTTTTAAATATACCACAATGGGCCCGATGATCCCAACGGAAATGAAATATAATCTGTAAGTTGATCATACATTCAGTTAAGTTTGAGTAATTTAGTTCCTACCTTTGTGGGAAAGGGTTGCTAACTCTGCTTGCCGTCTGTTTCCTTTGTGGCTGTCTTATTGTATTTGTCTGTCTTTTCCTTTGGTGTGTGTGGGGGTGGGGGCTTGATGTGAATCTGATTGTATCAGTTCCTGAGTTCTCTTATTTACTTTGATACTAAAATGGTGTTACATAGCTATACTTTGGATTAAATAATATGTTGGCCCTTAACCAACAGGACATAAACACATATCCTCTATAGTGTACAAAAAGGGTAGGAGAAAAGTCCAGGGAGTGCCAGTTTGTCCTCTATAGTGAACTAAGTTTAACTAAAACACTTCTTCTAGCAGCAAAGTCCATCTGAAAAGTGCCTAGCAAACTGGTTAAACAGCATCATTATTCAGCATCATTACCCAGACAAAATAAAGACAACATATCCTCCATGAGAGGAGGAGTAACTTAGTAACAGATTAATTCTAATAAGCAAATGCCAGCCTTTTACCAAACATGTTACTTTATACATGACGAAATGAGTATACATCTCTCATGCTGCCCAAGCTAATAGGGAAAACAATCAAACCACAGTAAAAAGCATCTCAGCAACATCTGCACTGTTTTCAAACGTATTTGTGTGGCTCTGCAGGAATGAAAGGATAAATATGTGTTAGGTTTGTTGCAAGAGGATAAAAGTAAAGCATAGAAAAAAAAAAGCTCCTTTTCAAACTAGTGATCATAATCTGGGTCCGTCTGTGCTCATTTCCTCTGTTGCCAACGTTTTAGGGTTTAGGTATGCCAAAGCAGCACTGTGCAGTGGCCTAGAAGTTGGAACAAGAGAGCCTGGACGAAATTGTCAATCTAGAAGGGATTGAATTTCAGGCCAGGCTTAATTATTTAATCTTGGCGCTATACCTAGTTAAGTACTTTTAGCTTTAGCTTAGCTTAAAACACACTGCTTTAAGAATGTTTGCCGGGACCATAAAACTAGTCTGATTTACTTTACCAATGCAAAGCACTTATTCTTAAGTCTGACTTGTCAGACCTATTCAAACGGTTACTTATCGATACAAAATGGTATGCCATAATGTAACTGTTATGCGACAACTCCATGCTTAATAAAAGTTAACAAGTTATGTGTCAGTTTATCTGCATGGCGATCGGTCGGACCGCGGATGAAAAGATGTCAAAGTCATAAACATTTTTCAAGATGGCTTGTACAAAAGCTAACGAGTTTGCTTCGGTTCGGCGCACCATGTCTCTACTAGCGATACACATGTTCTCTGACAGTTTGTAATCGAGCCACCCATTATATTTATCTCATCATAGAGACCTTTCTATCAGTTTATATATACATCTATCTACAGATGAGTTAGGGAACCAGTACGCGGACCGAACAAACATGTATATATAGCTGAAATAAGGTTTAACCGTTCAGCCCTGCAGACAAGGACATATATTTATGTAAACAATGTAGATCCAGATGAGACGGCTCCTAAAGATCCGTCTTAGCTGGATCTACATCTTTTGTGCCATTCTGTTATTATTATTGTTATTATTATTATTATTATTATTTTAGCCTGAAGCCCCTTTTGCATCAGTAGATATGTCCAAATTGAAGGCTAGGAGAGTCCAGAAGTACAGGGATGAAAGGGTTAAGACCGCCCCCCCCCCCCCCCGCCCAGTAGTTGTGCTGTTAACTACTTCAAGCCGTTATTTCTTTTGCAGCTTCCATTTGCTAGTTCATTCGCTTTCCTGTAAGGTGTTGTTAGTGTTTTTGTTTCATATCACTCCACCTTGAAAAGGTTGTGTTCCTTGATTACGACTGTGCTATAACGTGAGAGAACACACCTTCAAACATGTGCGCCCAAAGAAAATAGTTCGTTGTCCGCATGAAGATACTTGCATCAACCTTGGCTATCGCAAATGTGACAAGTGAAGATTCTGATCAGACTGTGCGAATGCGTAGGCCGATATGAATATTCGCTGGGCATGAATGTCCGAAGGTACATTTCTGACGTTGCGGCTCGTTTGTTGAGTATCTCCATATTGATATCTGATTCTTATACTATAGATATGGCAATGGGAAAAAACATGGGGGTAGGGGTTTAATGTAGTACAATGGACAGCAAACGCAACGTGCGACCCGACTTTTTTCTATTATTGTCTGAGTAGTATAATATAACCATTAGACATTGTGACTTTAAACCAATTTATGCTCTTTCTTTTTCATTCAAATTCGAACCTCGTGTGTAATTGGCCTGTTGTACTGTCGTGCCATTTTTGACTGAATGTCCATGCTTATGCATGTATATGTATTTTTGCAATGCTTTATGCGGTTTTTCTGACTATCAATGTCTGTGTTTGGGCACATCGTGGTCCTGTTTGTGATTGTCTTGTGTATTGGCTTCAGATCACCATTGAGCCAATTGCGTTGTTATATCACAGTGTTCTCGTATATGCGTTTCATGTGATGTTTCACAGATGAAGTAGAGGACCCCTGTCTGGCTCGAATATATATTTAAAAAAATGGAGTTGCATCAGTATTAAGGGTGAGGTTTCGCGCGTGTAAGACAAGTTTATGCCCCACCTCACATCTCCACTCCCAGTGGTTTATACCGTTGTCCGTTCAAAGATGGAATATTCTGATGCTGGTACGGCTACCAACTTTGCTTTCTGTTTACGTGTTCTTATGCTAGTAATGTGGTCTTCTTCTAAAATAGCTGCCCACTTTGCTTTCTGTTAGAAATTTAGAAGAAAGCTACTACTGCGTAAAATCACAGTGTAAGCAACATTTTGTAATTTTATATAAAAAAAAATTATACAGAGATTCTGAACATCACGAAAACATACATATAAATATAATTATGACTCCCTTAAACCCCACTTTTATATAGTAAAATGGGGGTTTACAGGGGTATACATTATTTTTCTTATTTCTGCTCAAAAACATAGATTGTGGGTACTCGTTAGAACCGCGTCGCCGAGGCGGTTCTAACGAGTACCAACAATCTATGTTTTGAGCAGAAATGTGAAAAATATCAGAATTTTTATCTGAAAACTTTCAGTTTTTGGTGGTGAAATTTTCAGTATATTTGAATAGGCGTGTTTTCGTAATGAAACCGCTGACATACGTTGAATCTGGCACGTACAGCGTGTACACAAATGGCTGTTTTTGTTTTTTTTTTTGTTTTTTTTTTTTTTCTTGCTGTTTTCTATATTTAACATGAACGTCTTATTTTCATAACATCTCAAAAGGATAGTTTTCTGGCATTTTCATTCCGGAGATGTCAATGGAAAAGTTTCATTTATACACATAAATTGAGACGGACAGTCGAAGCCACCTTTCATTAGCGCACCTAATTAAGTAATATGAATACTTCGTAGTCCTGGCTCTAGATAAGCAAATTTTATTCATAAATATTAATATCATTTTATTTTTCACCAACAAAAGTGATGTATTCACCCCAAACACCGATTTTCAAGTCTATTAGAATAGGTTTAATGATCACAAAATAACAAATCTACTGTGATAAAGCACGTGGGAGCTTTGCAACCTATAAAATAGAATTTGTGCCTGAGAAGACATAAATGATGATGGACATCGCAGAAGAGTCCGAGCTTAATATAAGAGCGAGTTAACTGGCTTAAAACAGTAAAAACTACACATACCTAGATTTCATCATACATATGTATCTTGGAAAGTCACCAAACTTGAAATTATAACTAGGAAGGTTTCCGAGAGACAACTGTGACCAGCAAACAACTACAAAATGATATGAAATGACAAGAATACCGGAAAGTCTCCAAACTTGAGATTTTAAATAGGAAGGTTTCCGAAAGAC
Organism: Anodontia alba; assembly: GCA_964016985.1. Classification (NCBI taxonomy): domain Eukaryota; kingdom Metazoa; phylum Mollusca; class Bivalvia; order Lucinida; family Lucinidae; genus Anodontia; species Anodontia alba. The sequence goes on along the minus strand of OZ024828.1, from coordinate 71,425,994 downwards.
AACTGTGACCAGCAAACAACTACAAAATGACACGAAAAGACAAGAATACCGGAAAGTCTCCAAACTTGAGATTTTAAATAGGAAGGCTAAAAAAGACACCTGTGACCAGCAAACAACTACAAAATGATATGAAATGACAAGAATACCGGAAAGACTCCAAACTTGAGATTTTAAATAGGAAGGCTTAAAAAGACAACTTTGACCAGCAAACAATTACAAAATGATATGAAATGACAAGAATACAAGGCTTCCTTTAGAAATCAAGGTAACTGGCTCCTTGGTTACATCCACATCACTATTCGCTTGTGCAAATGAACCCATTCTGATATAACTTAGGAAAGCGAGTTCTCCGTAAGCTGATGTCTGCTTTTTTATATGTTTGGTGTTTCCTAGGTCAACATTTATAGATTTTTGGCCGTTGACTATAGAGCTCGAGAAAAGAATTTCGACCTCGAAAAAGAGATGCTAGCACAAACTACTGAACGTCCTATACTCGAACGCAAGGAAATCCCAAATATTATTGTCGTCTATTATGACCTCCTCACAATGGTAAAAAAAAACAAAAACGCATATGGTACAGTTACTTTTCACGTTCCTTTAACATCGTAAAGGTAATTCTGAAAGGCACAAGTGAAGAGACTAAAAGAACGGGCGAGCAAACGAAATGACTTTAAGACATGATCGAGGACTGGAACAGTCTTAGATTCGCAAGCTCGCACAGGGCAGCTGAACCGATCAAATGAATAGAAACAATCTCAAATGTATCAGTGCTGCATCAACTACATACAAGGTTAAAGGACTGAAAGGAAGTGAAAATTGAACAATTCTGAAAATCCCCTGATTATGAAGACAAACCCCTATTTTACAATATATTTTTAGGGAATATGGGATAACTGTTTTATAGACCTGCTAACGTTATTCTCTATATCAAAAATGAAGATAATATCAGCTATTTTATCAGAATCTTGTATGGTCATTTACCATCCCCGATACATTACGTTAATATGGTTGTGTAATGTGTACCCTCATGTTCCCCAAAAATGTATAGTTATAACAACAGTATGAAGGGGCTGTATATATGTGTACATTGTTAGCTGGATTTTCAGTCGTTTTGAAACCAGATTGTTTTTTTTCAATGGGATCTTTACTTCCAGCAGCAATTTTACAGCATAATTCTGTCCTCATTATCAAAAAAAAAAAAAAAAAAAAAAAAAAAAAAAAGAAACACAACAACAAAAACAACAAAACACTTCCCCATTATCTCGATTCTTTATGAAGAACACACACACACACACACACACACACACACACACACACAAAACAAAAAAAAATATTACTCCGGATAAGTGGAATATTAAGATAAATGAGCCAGCGCATGACAAAATCAACAAAATGGCATGTGCTTCCAGTGAAGACTCGGATCAACCTGGGCATCCGCCAGTCTGATCAGAGTCTCTGCTGTCCAGTCCAGTTCATTTTCGCTTACTCGTTCCAATTTTATTGGTGCGTTGTTCTGTGATGTCATTTCTTTTCATTCTAAACTTATACGGTGCATTAGGAGTGCCTTGGTTTGTGATTGTAGATCTTTCTGTGTATACCCAATTAAACATTAATTACGTTAACACTTCCATTTGAAATATTTATCCCTAGCCATACACAAGTGCCCACGACATATGTTTTGCGGAAAAATTAGAAACAAATATTTGAACCAGCGAAATATTCGAACCAGCGCATGACAAAACCAACAAAATGGCATGCACTTCCAGTGAAGACTCAACTGATCAGAGTCAAGACTGATCAGAGTCTCTGCTGTCCACTCCATGGCTAGCTTAGGACCAAAGCTTTCTTCATGCGGACAGCGAAGACTCTGATCAGACGAGAAGGATGTCCAGGCTGATCTGAGTCTTCGCTAAGGCACATGCCATTTTGTTTGTTTCATCATGCGCGCTGGTTCAAATATTTGTTTCATTTTTCTCCGCAAAACATATGTAATCTATTGTTAATTCCATTTTCGCTTTCTGGTATTCGTATGTCTATGTTTACAAAACACACACACACACACACACACACACACACACACACACACACACACACAGGTAAAAAGATAAATTTAAGGAGTGCCACAATCTCAAGTCGCAAGTAATCTCTGGCACCAAGAGGAAGAGGTAAGAGAAACAAACCAACACGCTCAAAACAAACAAATGCACGAAATGCACACAGACCAGCTCTCTCTTCCCCAGGCGGGGCAATCGCGATGCTAAAATGATTGAAAAACACTAGGCCGCAACGCAAGACAAAACTTAATATAAATCGCTACATAGAACAAACCACAAAGCTACACAGAGCAAGAGCAACACCCTGGAACTCCTTAGAACGGTTTGTCATCACGAAAACATACCTATATAATTTTGATTCCCTTAAACCCCACTTTTATAGAGTAAAACTGAGGTTTACAGGGGTATAATTTTTTTTTCCTATTTTTGCTCAAAAACATAGATTGTGGGTATTGGATAGTACCGCCTCGCCAAGGCGGTTCTAACGAGTACCCACAATCTATGTTTTGAGCAGAAATATGAAAAATATCAGATTTTTTATCTGAAAATTTTCATTTTTTGGTGGTAAAATTTTCAGTATGTTTGAATAGGCTTGTTTACTTAATGGTAGAATAAACTATCAGGAGGTTTAAAGAACGCATCTTTACAGTCGACTAACTTCACCCTGGGTCCAGAAGCTACTCTTAAGACCGAAATACATAAAAAAAAATGTTCGTATTATGGCTCCACACTCCGTAGATGCATAAAAATCAAATTAATTACTATCGTAAACAACGACGATTACTCTTGGCTAATTCTACCCCCACTTTGTGCCAAAGTTAACGAAAACCAATAGTTGAATCATGGCGGGTCAATCCAAAGACATATCGTCAGTCCCCAACTACCTTGTTAACGCTTCACAAAGAGGCGGTCATTGAGTCTGAGGCCCGAACCGCCGTCGTGCAATTAAAGAGCAAAGCATAGCCATCACACCACGAAAACATGTCTACATAATTTTGACCCCCTTAAACCCCACTTTTATACAGTAAAACTGGGGTTTACAGGGGTACACATTATTTTTCTTATTTTTGCGTAAAAAATAGATTGTGGGTACTCGTAAGAACCGCCTCGCCGAGGCGGTTCTAACGAGTACCCACAATCTATGTTTTGAGCAGAAATGTGAAAAATATCAGGGTTTTTTATCTGAAATTTTCAGTTTTTGGAGGTGAAATTTTCTATATGTTTGAATAGGCGTGGTTTCGTAATGGTTTTGGTGTTTGACAAGTTGCCATAATAGGCGGTGGTATTTTTATACAGCATAAAACTCCAGTGAATCTAGTAAAAGTAACTTCGAAATAGCTTATCTGCATGACATTTTGTATTGACCACTGTTTTCATTTTATTCTACTATTAATCAAGGAGAAATACTCAATGGTATTAAGTACCGTTTGCAGTTCAAAAGTCTAGATGTATGTATGATGCAATAGCGGAAGTTGATAATTGGGTAGAGGATGACTAAGGTATAAAACGGTTTTTCACAAATACTTGAGTCTAAATAACTGTGAGAGGGGTGCTGCATTCTTGTCTCCGACGGAAGTCATGAAAATGAGATAAGACGAAAACTGGAAACGTTTTTAAGACAGTTAAAGTTCCGGAAAACTTAGTGTCATGATTATCGTTCTCTATACTGCTTTTTACAGCAGAAAACATAACATGTATTTAAGAGCTCATATATATGTATTCGAAGTCATATAAGGCTATAGAATCATATAAAGCTGTAATGCTGTGTATGCATTTGTTTATCCCCAGTTTGGTTAGGGGAAAGATACTCCACTTACTTAATTTGAATCTGTCCTCCAAACCATTGCTTCATTCCACTAGATAGTTTGCATACATAAAGCCACATCATAAAGAGTCATTTAAGAGGATTAAAAGAAAATCGGCTTGTCCAAAACTAGGCCTGACTGACCATTATGAAAACACGCCTATTCAAGTATATTGAATATTTCACCACCAAAAAACTGAAAATTTTCAGGAAAAAAATCCGATATTTTTTCATATTTCTGCCCAAAACATAGATTGTGGTACTCGTTAGAACCGCATCGCCGAGGCGGTTCTAACGAGTACCAACAATCTATGCTTTTGAGCAGAAATAAGAAAAATAATGTATACCCCTGTAAACCCCAGTTTTACTATATAAAAGTGGGGTTTAAGGGGGTCAAAATTATTTAGGCATGTTTTCGTGATGCACTGCCCCTTTCCAGATGAATACTGAGTCAAAATACATTTTGTCTGAACATTTTGATTTAGGTATATCTATTAGACTTAAATAACATTACATTTATTTGCATTTTAATACTTTCGTATTGCTTGTTTTCTCACCTCTTCGCTCCTTAGGCAGGCATCTCCTACCTGATGTCTGCTGCATGTTGCGAATCATGGAAGTTGGTAGGAGCTCAGTGGTGTATTGTACTTCCCGAACACCTGCACTTTAACATTTTACTTTCAATGTCGTGCTTGCCACATATCTGCACTTCAACAGTTTTCGGTCTAAGTTGTGCTTACGAAACATCTGCATTTTATCACGAAAACATGCTTATACGAGGGATGTTTGAAATGAATTGCTTATTTCTATCTGGAGACTTCAAATTTCAAGTTAGCCCAAAAGTACTCATTTCATGCCCTCGAAGTACTCCCCGTGGCTAGAAATGCAAAGTTTCAGTCGATGTATCCACTTCTTGAAGGCGTCACGGTACGCTGATTTGGGCACAATAATAAGGTACTGATGAATGGCAGATCCAAGTGCCTGTCGGGACTGGTATTTCCGCCCAGCAAGGAATGCTTTCAATTTCGGAAACAAAAAGAAATCACATGGGGCAAGGTCTGGGGAATACGGGGGGTGAGGAAAAACAGTTACTTTTTCTTTCTTCGTAACTATTGCGGAGGTATGAGCTGGGGCATTGTCATGTAGAAGACGGACATGTTTAAAACCAGTGGCAGGGCGTCGTTTCTGATAATACTTTTTCAGTCTCTTCAGTACTACGTCTTTGTAGTACTTTCCGGTGATGCTTTTGCCCTTTTTCACTGGCACTTTTATTGCGACTCCTTCACCAGAGAAGAAGATTGCATACAAAACCTTCTTTGTACTCAAAGAAGGTTTGGCAATTATTGGGCGTTTGCTATGTTTAGTGGCCCAGATCTTATTGCTAACCTTTCTGACGGGCTCAAAATAATGGACCCAGGTTTCATCGCCTGTGAAGGCAATGGCAAACTGCTTTTTGTCATAGTTTGGAAACATATAAAGCAGCTTTTTGGCCACTTTAACCCGTTGCCTCTTTTGCTCGTCAGTCAACAGATGTGGCACCCATCTTGCAGAAATCTTTCTGACTTTCAAATGCTTCTTCAAAATAAGGTGAACCGTTGATAGTGATATGCCTACCTTTCGTGCAATATCACGAAATGTAAATCTGGCATCTCCTTCAATGATTTCCTTTATTTTGGAAACGATTTCTTTACGAGATGCAGATTTTGGCCTACCTGATTTCGGTGCATTTTTGATGGACTCTACACCAGACTCAAATTTCTTTTTCCACCGCCGAACTGTGTCATAAGACACACAAGAAGGTCCAAAAGCAGTAGAAATTTCAGTCATCAACTTCTTCAAAGAACAACCAAGTTTTGAGCGAGCTTTGATGTAAGCCCGTATTTCATCTTTTTTGTCGACGCTTCTACCAACCATTTTTACTGCAGTTGTCAATGACTGCGTGTATTCAAATGGCAAATTTTATGTCTTACACTTAGTCTAACATGTACATTTATACACCATTGTGTAGATATTGAATAACCCTATACAAGTATGTATTGGTTTTTATCGTGCCCCACGTGGATATCGAGCTAGAAGACAATAAATAATTCATTTCGAACATCCCTCGTATAATTTGACCACCTTAAACGTCACTTTTATGTAGTAAAACTGGGATTCACAGGGGTATACATTATTTTTCTTATTTCTGCTCAAAAAACTCGTGGGTACTCGTTAGAACCGCCTCGCCGAGTGGGGTTTAAGGGGGTCAAAATTATATAGGCATGTTTTCGTGATGGACTGAATTTTCTCGGTATATGAACTACAATCACGGCTCACGAAAGCAAGTATGAATAATTGGTTTTTCTAAACTTTTGGGTTTAGTGGCGCTGACAAAGATATATTGAGAAATATGCACAACAAACACAAATAAAGGAAAGGAATACACTCTATTGATTTTCAGCCATGTTTTACAAATGAAACTACATTTGAATTTCAACGATGTGCTTGTAATACATCTGCAGTTTATATTTTATTTTGAACGTTGTGTTTGCCAAGCATCTGCATTTTGACATTTACTTTCAGCGATGTTCCTGTCAAACATCTGACCATTAACATTTTACTTTCGACCCTGCCCTTTAACATTTTAATTAATACGTTTGGGTTATGATGACATTGACAAAGATTGACTGAGTTACGTATATGCACATCTAACACACTCAGAGGTAATTGAAACACTGAGTTGAGTTTCAGTCATGCTTTACGAGGTATTCAACTTCTGTTTCCTAAATACCAAGTCCATTCTGAAAAGGGTCTGTTCTAGAAGGCATTTACTCGCATAGCATTTTTTCCTGATACAGAAGGCCCCTTTTCAGAAGGGGACAAAAGTAATTTTGTTAGAGTTACCGTCCCTTCCTTAAGATGTACCCATTGCACTTAAGCTGGCATTTGTGCCTTTGTGTTATAAAGATATAAGATACCCAGGAAATACCACAATCACGAAGAGAGAGAGAGAGAGAGAGAGAGAGAGAGAGAGGAACAAGCAATGACAAAACAACGTCACATATGCAACTAACGATAAACTAAAACAGAGGAACCGCCTTGAAACGGTCAGTAGAAAACAGTGTTTGATGAATGTACGAGCTATTACTCGTATACTACTAGCATACCTAAATAATATGATAAGTTTTAACACTTGTCTGAGGAACACATTTTTCTGAGGAGCAAACCCTTGAACAAGCCCCTTCCAATGTGCGTACCGACTGAAAATAGTAACGAAGATGTTCAGAAATAGCCACAATCATAGATCGTATCTCACCAATAGCACCATGAGGAAGAACAAACAAATCACGACATATAGCTCACAAGCCACAGATCAAAGAAAAGAAAAGCAGAGCAATGAACTTATTCTATCCTGACAGATGTCACTTATTACAACTGTTACAATAAGTCAACCAACAAGACAAAACATCAAAACAAAACAAAAAAAAAAAAAAAAAAAAAGGCAGCGAACAGCGATAAGGCCAGACAAAGAACAACCAACGCCAGATCCAACGCCTTAGAAATGTCGTTATTAAAACTACCAAGGAAGGGGATTAAATCGATTTTTATATACTGCCGTACGCGGAGACAGTCCTGCAATAATTATCTCCTGGTACGGTACCGTACCCGGAGACACTTCCATTTTCTAATGAAGCACTTAGTTATAGCATATATATATGTCACATGCTATATTTTTTAATCGGGGAAGGAATCATATAAGCATATTGTTTCATTCCAATCCTTTAAACTCTGTGTGTAATTTTTTGTTGCATGTCAAATAAAAATCAGAATAACATATGTTTAAACCAAATTGATTTTACAGGTACCAAATTTTCACCCTAGTTTCCAATGTTGTAAAAATAGAAAATAATTGTTCAGCTCGCATAGAGGCTCCCTAACTCACAGCATCACAGAAAAGTACTAAAAATTGTGTGTGGCGGAGCATCTAACTCACAGCATCACAGAAAAGTACTAAATATTGTGTGTGACGCGCCATGGGAAAAGAGCAGTTATAGCTTATGTGAATAGCAAATGTTCAGGAGAACCTATGCATCCGCGAAGTCTAACCAGAATATATTATGTTCGCTCAGGTATGCAGCAGGACCCCAGTGTAAGCTTCTGCCAAAGAACAAGACATGTGTCCTTGCCGAAGGGTCGGACATACGCACTAAAAACATCACGGGAAACACGCCTATATAATTTTGATCCCCTTAAAACCCACTTTTATATAGTAAAACTGGGGTTTACAGAGGTATACATTACTTTTCTTTTTGCTGCTCAAAAACATAGATTATGGGTACTCGTTAGAACCGCCTGGCCGAGGCCGTTCTAACGTGTACCCACAATATATGCTTTGAGCAGAAATATGAAAAATATCAGTGTTTTTATCAGATTTTTTTTTTAGTTTTTGGAGGTGAAATTTTCTATATATTTGAATTTTCGTAATAGTTGATTCGACGGCCGAAGAACCCTTTTTACACGCGGCTCATTTGTGTCTTGCATTGTCAGCAGAATTAGTGATGTCGGCAGCGTTCGCTGCAATTTGTAATTTTGCTTTCTACCTTACACCATTTATAGGAAACAAGCTGTGCGTTTTTGTTTTGACACAGTGCAATTAGTCTGCTTAACTTTCACATTGTCTAGGATATGACTCTAATTACAGATTTTAGTTCCAAATATTGACAATTGCAATGTTAAATCAGGAACGGTAAACGGAGACATAGATTAATTTGTTTTTCAACACACAGTTTTAATGTGCTTGACATTTTGTTTGAATTCCATTTGCGATGCCTATGTATCCAGTAGAGCAGTACTGAAGAACCCAAACAGCCTAGTCAGCATTAAAGTTAAATTAAGGTGGTAACGTAAACAATGCGAGAATGGCCTTGTTGTATTCTTCATTCCTCTTAAATCATATGCTTTGGATATTTATTAGAATCGTCTCACTGAGGGGAGTCTAACAAATGTCAAAACATGTGTCTCTTGAAGTACTACATGTTATTTTCTGATCAACCATCGCGAAAGCTTCGTGTCAGTCAAATTATCATTATACTGATTTGAGGCGTTGTAGCGAATGTCGGTGTTAAAAGAGTTGACTGTACTTTGGTATTTTTCAGCGCTCTAAAAAGAAATCGTTTCTCAACCATAATGCTTTGATATTTTATCGTTAAGTCTCCATAAACAAACACGTGCTGTGATATTCATTAGAAGCAGCGCCAGGCAATGACAAGCAGGAAGCATTTTTTTTTATCAAGTTTCTCATATTTCTTAGCTTCCATCACGAAAACATGCCCATATAATTTTGACCCCCTTAAACCCCACTTTTATATAGTAAAACTGGGGTTTACAGGGGTATACATAATTTTTCTTATTTTTGCTCAAAAACATAGATTGTGGGTACTCGTTAGAACCGCCTCGCCGAGGCTGTTCTAACGAGTACCCACAATCTATGTTTTGAGTAGAAATTTGAAAAATATCAGAGTTCATATCTGAAAATTTTCAGTTTTTGGAGGTGAAATTTTCTATATATTTGAATAGGCGTGTTTTCGAAATGTCTCTTCCCTCATTGTTTTAACTTTTACGAATAAATAGGGATTTCTCGGAATTCTGAATAAAGCAGAACTACTTTCTATGGTTATTTGTAAAAATATAAGAGATGATTTATGTACAGTTTTGCTTATAAAATCGCCCACTAAAATGGAAATAAGTTTAACTTTGAAGAGGATTCGCTGTTGAAAGCTTAATTTTAACGTGCTTCTTAATTTTGAAGCAAAGGATGGGTAAGTCAATTGGTCTTGATGTGACTTTCTAGGATAACATTTTAACATTGTTTGCTCAAATTATTGTGTTTCCTTTTCTTTAAGAACTCTTGCAGAGATGTTGGAGGCTTGACATAAAAGGCCATTGACCGCGTTATCGAATCATCGCGCTAGGATAGACATAAGCAAGCTTATTCACATATAAATGATGTACACTCATTAGAAAAACATGCCTATTCGAATATACTTAAAATTTACTACCAAAAAGTGAGAATTTTCCGATAAAAAGATCTGATATTTTTCATATTTCTACTCAAAACATAGATTGTTGGTACTCGTTAGAGCCGCCTCGACAAGGCGGTTCTAAAGAGTACCCACAATCTATGTTTTTGAGCAGAAATAAGAAAAATAATGTATACCCCTGTAAACCCCAGTTTTACTATATAAAAGTGGGGTTTAAGGAGGTCAAAATGATATAGGCATGTTTTCGTGATGGACTGAATTTTCTCGGTATATGAACTACAATCACGGCTCACGAAAGCAAGTATGGATGGTCTAATCAGATGTGTAGGCGTGTCTTAGTTTGCATTGCTCTATCGTCACTACGCGTTGTATTTTATGTTCAGAAATAGATTTTATGTCTTTATATATAAAGACGATGACAATCTGATGCTACGAAAAATCTCGCAACAAATAACAAACAATGAAAATAATAATTTGCGCCGCAACATCAGAAAAAGTACCTTCGGACATGTGCGCCCGACGAAGATCCAAATCCGCCTTCACTTTCGCGCAGTCTGATCAAAGTCTTCACTGGGCGCATTTTGATAGCCAAGGATGCATAGTTACCATATTAAGAGAACGATGATCAGATTGTAAGTGTGCTCAGGCTGATCTGAATCTTTGCTCGGCGCTCATGTCTAAATATCTCGCCGGCAGACATCGTTCAAGCAACGTTGACTCAACGTTGATTTAACGTTTGGACGTTGAATCAACGTTGAATTGACGCTGTTTTATGTTGTGTGGCCGGTGCACAACGTTGAAGCAATGTCAGCTCAACGTTGATTCAACGTTTTGAAGTTTGAACAACGTTAATCGACGTTGTTTAACTGTATGCGTACTGGGAATCGTCTTCTGACGTTGCTGCTCATTGTTATTTTGTGCGGAATTCATGAATTCATTGAAAAATTCTAGTAACACCAATAAACATTGGTTCTGACGCATAAAGGCAGGTGGCTATGATTATGTTGTTCCAAAGTTTAAGTTTGTTCAAAGGCAATGGTTCTGGTTAAGCCTTTTTCTTTTTGTGGTCTTGTGGCTTCCCAGCGGGCACACAACGTTGAAAGAACATCGATTCAAAGTTGATTTAACGTCTTGACGTTGAGTCAATGTTAAATCGACGTTGTTTCAACGTTGTTTGCCTGCCGGGTTTTCGCTGCGGCACTTGGTAAGCACCGTTTTGTCCTGTTCGTTGTTTTATTATTCTGTTTAGTCGATCCTGTCTAGAATTGTTATCACCTTTCTTGGAATGGTGGAGCTGGTTGCTTTGCTTTTCTTTGATATGCGACTAGTGTACTGTCTGCCATGGTTTGTTTGCTCATCCTCTTGGTGTCATTGGTAGGCTATGTTCTGTGATTGTGGCTATTCCTGGGCAATTTCTATACTGCAGTCGAATCTCGTTATCTCGAATTCCAGGGACTCTCTGAAATACTTCGAGATATCCGTACCTCGACATATCAGATTTGCAGAATTGAGGAAAAAAAATTCGAACAACCAACTTTAACACAGGAGCAATTTCTCCTCTTTTTCACAATATTTTTTTACCTGTTGTTAGATTTACATGTTTAGGCAGGGACAAGATTTTCACTTCGAGATAAGCGGTTACTCGAGATAAACGAGGTCGAGATAACGAGAGTCAACTGTATTTAAGTTACGTTGTATATTTCCAACTATTCTGAGCATAAATCAAAACTTTCTTTCTGTGGGAAAAGCAGCCTCATTCTTCTTACTACAAGCAAGGGCCGGTATTGGCATTCGTATAGTCTGTTCAGGGTACGTATTGTTCATTATATACCTTCTACATAGTCTGGTTACAGTCGTGTTTTCCTTAACCCAGTTTAACTGAACTCTGTCAACTTTGAATAAGTTAGAGATGATCACTTCGACTTCTGAATCAGACAGGTTAATGAACAGTACCATACTATTCTTGGTACCAAAGTATAACCAATATGCTCTCGATTGTGGCCATATAATTAGCACAAAATTAAACGATCTCAATCGCATGAAAACATTTTCATAAAATTACAAAGTATAAATTATTTTTTAGTTATTCGCGGACATAACGTGATACACTGTCAGTACAATATAAATGAAATAGTTTTTAAGCAGTGAACAAACCTATAAAGCCTAAAAAAAGCTAAAGTGTCAGGTTTTCTCTGCATGCAATTAGTTGTAGTCATTGGGGCCTTATCAGATGGAATAAAAGAGAACCACTTTCCATTCCATTCAAATGAAGGCAGGAAAGCATTCAAAGCATCTTTACAATTTCAATATTTGATGTCACATCACGAAAACCTGCCTTTGTAATTTTGACCCCCTTAAACCCCACTTTTATATAGTAAAACTGGGGTTTACAGGGGTATACATTTTTTTTTCTTATTTTTGCTCAAAAAATAGATTGTGGGTACTCGTTAGAACCGCCTCGCCGAGGCGGTTCTAACGAGTACCAACAATCTATGTTTTGAGCAGCAATATGAAAAAAATCGTACTTTTTTATATGAAAATTTTCAGTTTTAGGAGGTGAAATGTTCTATATATTTGAATAGGCGTGATTTCGTAATGATATGAATAGACACCAATGTGTTTTCGAAGGACTGCTTGATTCTCATTCTTGTTAGTAGGTGTCATATTTAAAATCATGCAATCAGATCTTTCAAAGAGAGCGTGTTCAAATGCAACGCGCAGAAACATCAATTTACGAAATGAATAAGCTTATCTATTATATAGGCTATAAATATTAATACTTGATAGTGCATGCTTACGCGGATTTCTTTAAATGATACCGTCACATGACGTTTGTTTTAATTACGTCTGAGGGTAATGATGTCACACCGCAGTTTGTCACGCACAAGTGCAGTCGCTGAATTTTAGATAATAAAACTTGGCTATTTTGAGGCTATGAACAGCTGCAAACGACACAACATATCCGCCCTAATTAATAAAAGGGTTATTGAACTGCATCACGAAAACATACCTATATAATTTTGACCCCCTTAAACCCCACTTTTACATAGTAAAATTGGGGTTTACAGGGATATACATTATTTATCTTATTTCTGCTCAAAAACATGGCTTGTGGGTACTTGTTAGAACCGCCTCACGAGGCGATTCTACAAGTACCCACCATCTATGTTTTGAGCAGAAATATGAAAAATATCATTTTTTTTTATCTGAAAACTGTCAGTTTTAAGAGGTGAAATTTTCAACATATTTGAATAGGCGTGTGTACGTAATGGATAATGGTGCAAGCTCGCGTACTTTGATATCCAAACGCTGGACAATATTCACCATAATCATTGCAACAGCCATAATATCATTGCACCAACCCTATATTATAAAGCAGTTACAACATACTTATTTTTGTGTTATGGTTATTTGAGAATAAAATGTTGATCCTTCCCTTTGTCCGTCTAGCATAAGTGGAAGGGCCAGCATATTATCAAAGACGGCATAAGTTGCCATCAAAAACCATTGGCAATCTCTTAAATAAAGTCTTTATCTGTTACCCTTCTCAAGAAGAATGCTTAGTTGCAGTTCAGAACGTATCATCAAAATCAAGTATTTGAGTATAAACGTGCATTTATAATGAGGTTTGTGTGTAATGTGTCGTCTGGCACATACAAAACAATAACCGATGGAAGCCTTTCTGCCATGTGATTCCCCGTCTTAGGGAGGTTGCGTTTATCTAGGTTTATAGGAAGTCAAATGTAGCTTTGCTTTGATATCATATACAAGATCATAAAATACGTTCACTTATTGCTTACCACCAGTTTAATGGCACCATAAAAATGCAGATATATCACAACTTTATTTGCTCTTTGATTTTCTTGACCCATGAGGCGATCAAGTAACGAGTATATATGTCTTCACAGAAAACTAAATAAATAAATAAACATGTTTGATCTAATATTTCAGAATCTGGAATTCGTCGACCTTTCCATACTTATTTTTCTGAGTGTTTAACAGTTGCTCGATATGTAAATGAATATGGCTTGGGGAGGGTAAATGCTATTGTACGCTTAGTAGAAACACGAGTAAAGAGACCGGCTCACATCACGAATGAAAATAAATCCCATGCCCGAAAAACATCGCCCCGCCCAATAACACCCCTTTTAATCCTTACGTACATTCTGCAAGTACATTCTGCAAAGTATCAGCAAAACTTCTGCAAGGATATTGTATTGTATAGATATAATATTTATTTGAATTCTAATAAGGATCTCTTTCTCAATACGATGGATACCAAATACTGTCAGGAGAGATGACTAAAAACGCGGCACCTAGATCTGTGTGTACGAAAATGGCTTCTCAACCTCGTGTATTTTTCTACCAAGTACCATCAATACATCTCAAATGGTTTGGAGTTACCGTGATGACAAGGTTTCTATTACTCAATATTGTCTAGGAAAGGTACTCAAAAACTTCAGCACCGAGAGTTGTCGTTCTTGTACGCGTCATGCCCTAACAACCTTGTTTACAATCTTACCAAGTATCAACAACATATCTAAAACGGGGCTGAATTTATAGTGACCGTAAGGTTTCTATCACACAATACTCTCAGTGGAGATACATATGTAACTACAGAAACCTGGCACCCGGAGTTGTGGTTTTGTATGCGACACACATTCTCAACATCGTGTTAAATCCTACCAAGTATCATCAATATATCTCAAATTGTGTTGAAGGTATCACGATCACAAGATTTGTATTACCAAGCACTATCAACAAAGATAATGCAGAAACTACGACACCCAGATTTGTGCTGTTTGTTCCTAACATGCATTCTCCTGCTTGTGTATAATCCTACAAACGATTTTCAATATACAGTCGACTCTCGTTATCTCGAATTCCAAGGGACTCTCTGAAATACTTCGAGATATCCGTACGTCGACATATCAGATTTGCAGAATTGAGAAAAAACTAATCCGATTAACCACATTTAACACGTGTATGTGTAATTTGACTCCTGAAGTTAGAGATATATTGAAAATATTGTGGAAAAGAGGAGAAATTGCTCCTTAGGAGCAATTTCTCCTCTTTTCTACAATATTTTCTTACATGTTGTTAGATTTTAATGTTTAGGCAGGGACCAGATTTTCACTTCGAGATAAGCAGTTATTCGAGATAAGCGAGTTCGAGATAGCGGGAGTCAAATGTATCTCTAAGGGAGATGGAGTTATGGCGATAACAATGTTTCTGTTACCAAATAATGTCGGTGGTAGATAACTAAAAAAAAACCGCAATACGCCTTCTTAAACTCGTGTAAAATTCTACCAAGTATTATCAATATTACTAAGATGGTTATGGAGTTATGGCGATTACAATGTATTGGACAGACTGACGTACGGACGGGCGGATGCGAGGATGATCGCTATATCCCCAAAACCTTATCGGTCGGTGGATAAAAAAATGTGTCACTGCTCGAACTTTGTTTCAATTACAAATATCCAATAATTGCACATATACATTTTATTTCAAACTATGTAAAGCAAAATAAATATCAGCGGTAACAATGTTTAATGTTTCCTAGCTAAACTCTGCTTATGCACCGATTTCAATCATTAAGCATAAAGTACACACAAGTTAAAAGTATATACATTTGGTACAATTTCCCCTATTTTCTTACAAGAGAGACAATTTTTGTGACGCCCTGTTTGCTTTCCTACACGCCAAGATACTTCTAAAAGTAAGAATGTTCTAAAGGTTTGGGAGCAAATTATTTCCTGTTAGAGCAGAACCATTACAGAAGAGGGCAAATCATTTTTGACAGAGTTGTGTCCTCTGGATGGGTCTGATAAATGTTCGGTAACTGTCACAACGCGGAATCATTACAGCCTGACACTGATCTGTATGTATATCTGTATGATGCAAGTTATGTGTCGCGTCCTTCAATGATTGTTTCTATGAATTTATGTTTGTGGCGTTGTTGCAGTGATCATTTCTTCATATTGCCTCAAACATGTCGTGTCCGTCAGTGAGCGTTTCAAAATATTCGTATATTCCGCGTCCTCCAGTTATTTATATATTCAAGTATCCCGCGTCTTCCAGTGAACGCTTCTGTATATTCAAGTATGTCGCGTCCTCCACTGATGGTTTCTACATATGCATGTATGTCGCGTTCTCCAGTGATCATTTCTATAAGTTCATTGTATGTCGTGTCATCCGGTGACCGTTTCTATAAATTCAAGTATCTCGCGTCCTCCAATGATCGTTTCTGTATATTCAAGTATGTCGCGTCCTCCACTGATGATTTCTATATATTCATGTATGTCGCGTTCTCCTGTGATAATTTCTATATATTCATGCATGTCGCGTCATCCAGTGACCGTTTCTACCTATTCTACCTATAATTGTTTCTATATATTCATGATGGCTTATAACGGTAGGATGCAACAGAGATTAGGCATTGTGAAATATATATCCACATGCATTTCAATGTTATCAAACTTGCACGTCGGATCGTAAGGTTTTGAGAGAGGGAGAAAGGGAGGGGAGAGACAGACTCAGAGAGAGAGAGAGAGAGAGAGAGAGAGAGAGAGAGACAGACAGAGAGAAAGAGACAGAGAGAGAGAGAGAGCGATAGACAGACAGACAGACAGACAGAGAGTAATGAAAACGTGGCTCAAGTTAATGATAATATTACCGGAATATACCCTATTAATATGGCACCCTATTAATATGACACTTTTTGACGTTAACAAAAACAAATCCGGAAGTCATATACTTTCGTTTTTAGCTCGCCTCTGAAGTACGCAAAGTGCTATTTTTAGCTCGCCTCTGAAGTACGCAAAGTGCTATAGCACTTTGCGTACTTCAGAGGCGAGCTAAAAACGTAGGCGATAGCTTCGCGTTGGTGTCGGCGATGGTTAAAGTTTTTGCTTAAAATTTTTAAAAGGCTATATAGCTGAACCTGTGGATGGAAGTAGATAATATTTTTATTGATGTTAGATACGGGTCTGAACTTTTTTGCTCTACCAATCCACCCACACGAGTGACCTTGAGGTCAAGGTCACAGACTTAGAAAAATATGTTAAAGTTTTTGTTTAAAGTTTTAGAGGCAAAGCGCGATTCAGGCGAGTTTCGCTGTCCTATGGCAGTTCTTACTCTTATATCTATAACTTTAATTTTCTTCTTTATAACAGACTAGCCCTATGATCATATTCAACAGTCATTTGTCATTCGAATACAGCTGCAATTGTTGTAATGCCATACAGATTATCATCATATCGCTAAGGCTTAGTAATATTAAAATAGATATATCCCCTGGAAGAATCTATTATTATTGAAATAATTAGAAATTGGAGCGCCCTAATATATCGTTAAGTTGGTATAAAAATGGAAGCTGGACTACCCAAGACAAAACATTGCCTCAGTAGCAATGCCACGTTACATTACGTTATCTCTGTAAAGTCGATCCTATGTCCCCAGATAATATATATTAAAAATGAGGATATTCAGTGGTATATATTATTAAGGAATTTTTCAGAAGCGTTACATCAATATATCATACTGCATAAATACGTCTTAATGTAAGTTATAACCAACGTTTCATCTTTTTATTTTTTATTTTTTTTATTTTTTATTTATTTATTTATTTATTTTTTATTTTTATTTTTTTTCATTATTGCAAAGTGTTTTCATGATCTACATAGCCCCAGTCAGAAGGATGTCCAGTTAAAAAAAATAATGTTTCGTTTTTGTCCCCACGAAAGCATATGTTGTGGGTACTCATTAGAAGCGCCTCTGATGAGTATCAACAACGTATATTTACGTGAAGAAACAACAAAGAGTTAGAAGAATTCCACGCGGACCGAAGATATATATGTTTTTTTTTTACTATTTTGGATGTTGTCGGCGAGGGGTGGGAACCTGTAATGCTGGCTTAAGCTCCCAAGTGATTTAGTACTGAACTTTCCGAGCGTTACTTTCTTTGTGGTAAGTTTTGTTATATGTTCTGTAGTGTTTCACTTACAAATGTTATTTTTTTCAACAATTATGTAAGTTAAAGATATATTAAGTTAAGTTTGGGCAACAGAGTTGCAACCTTTTTGGAAATGGATTGCCCAATCTGCTTGTTCTGTCTGTGGCTGTTTAATTGTATTTGTCTGTCTTTCCATTTCGATGTTGAGAGCTTGATGTGGATCTGATTGTATCAGTTCCTGACTTCACTTATGTACAGTTGACTCTCGTTATCTCGACCTCGCTTATCTCGAATAACCGCTTATCTCGAAGCGAAAATCTGGTCCCTGCCTATACATGAAAACCTAACAACAGATGGAAAATATTGTAGAAAAGAGGAGAAATTGCTCCTAAGGAGCAATTTCTCCTCTTTTCCACAATATTTTCAATATATCTCTAACTTCAAAAGTCCAATTACCTATCAGTTTGTTAAATGTGGTTAATCAAATTATTTTTTCCTCAATTCTGCAAACCTGATATGTCGAACTACGGATATCTCGAAGTATTTCAGAGAGTCCCTTGGAGTTCGAGATAACGAGAGTCGACTGTACTTTCCAGAATATAGCCGAGCTCTCATCTTTGTCATATACCAGTGCTTGAAGGGCATTTTATATGTTCTTGTGTTGATCCACTATTGAGACGGGGACCGCATAAACAAACAGAACAGAAATACGGAATTGTTTCCGCTGTAAAGCCCTATTAAGTCAATTAAACCCTTTCATTGCTGAGCTTCTGAACTCGACTCGTCCATCCTTGAATTCGAGACACCACTGATGCAAATGGGGTTTCAGTCTTAAATCAAATATACAATGGCAGACAGTAAAAGTCCTGGTGAGCCGTCTCATATGGATCTACACTGTTTTCACAGGTGTATGTTTTAGTCTCTCGGGTTGAAGGATTAAGACAAATACAGTCGGCTCTTGTTATTTCAAAGTCCAAGGTACTCTCTGAAACAGTTCGAGATATCCATACCTCGACATATCAGATTTGCGGAATATAGGAAAAAAATAAATACCAACCAAATTCAACAAATGAATATGTAACTTGACTACTGAAGTTAGAGATATATTAAAAATATTGTGGAAAAGACGAGCAATTTCTCCTCTTTTCCACAATATTTTGTTACCTGTTATATTTCCATGTTAAAACAGGGAACAGTTTTATTTTGAGATAAGCGGTTATTAGAGATAAACGAAGTCGAGATAACGAGAGTCGACTGTATTTCTGTTGCAGTTCCTCTTCGTTCATTGGTAATGTTTTCGCTGACGTGTATTTTTTATATTATCATTTCTCATTACGAAAACAACCCTATTTACTGAAAAATTTACCACCACAATCTATGTTTTTGGGCAGAAATAAGAACAATAATGTATAACCCTGTAAACCAGTTTTACAACATAAAAAATGGGGTTTAAGGGGGTCAAACTTATATAGGTGTGTTTTCATGATGACTCATTTAACACTTGACCGGCTTCGTCGGTTTGTTCTGTTTACGACAAAGTGCTGCTTTATATTGCCATTTTATGTGACTTAATCCTTGTCGGTGAAATGGAAGGGTTGTGTTGCGTGTTTGTGGTCTTTTCTGGCATCTCCATTTTTTAGCACAGTTAAAACAGCCTCTGCAATCCTGCATACACATTTCCAAAACATATAAACCTTTCCAACCGCATACGGACCCCTGAAATATTTGGAACTGTAATTGTACACACAAACTATTACCAAACATTTAAGGCAAACTAATATTGAAGTTTTACAAACGAATTGTAACCGATTTAGCGTATCATTAATTGGACCGAACTATTGTCAGACATTTGAAAAAACTTTCAAGTGATCTGTAGAAAATAAAACGATATTTCACAAAAGTATTTTGTGAAATATCGCTTTATTATTGTTGGATAAGTTTCTGACCAAACTGCGAGTTTTTTTTTTTAAATTTAACATAATGTTTGCGTTAGCTTTGATTCAGAGAACTGAGATCTCATCGTATATACAAACCAAGAATAGGCTTTATGCACAATATATCTGGGTATGCTTATTAAGTTTTTGTTTGTTTTTTTTTTTTTTTTTTTGTATGTAAAAAAGAGGTCTAGGGAGTGCCACAATCACAAGTCGCAGCCAATCCCTGAAATAAAGAGGAAGAGACACAAACCAATACATGCAAAACAAACAAACGCACGAAAAGCTCACAAACCAGCTCTCTCTTTCCCAAACGAGGTGGTCACAATGCTAAAAGGATTGAACAACACATGGACAAAACGCAGGGGCGACGTACTGTAAACTGCCAAGTAGAAGTAACCACAAAGCTACACAGAGTAAGAGTAACACCGGGACCACCGTCTTATAGCGATCAGTAATATAAAAGTCGGGGTTTAAAGCACTTTTACAGTCGACTAACTTCACCCCGGGTCCCGATGCTACTCTTCATACAGAAATACATAAAACTTTGGTTCGCATAACGGCTCCGAACTCAGTCGATGCATCATACCGAAAACTTAAAAATCAAATAAATCACTATGATAAACGAGTACTCACAATCATTACTGACGTAACAATGTTGTATGTATTAGTGTTGTATGCTGACAAGGTACGAGATTGCATTCAATTATAACGACGTCTATTCATAAGACGTTGTAGTATCGTGAAGTACATGTTGTGAATGTAATGTTGGAGCCTCTGTTTAAGAAGTTTCAGCTGAGTTCAGAACTTGTTTAAATTTCTGTGTAGAGTGTTTTTTTTTTTTTTTTCTTTTTTTTTTTTTTTTTTCTTTTTTTCTTTCTTTCTTTCTTTTCTTTGATACTACTCGTTTCAGCCTTATAAAATGGCAAATAACAAGCTTTTGGATCTTCGTCTGGGCTGCGGCTGCCTTAGAACATGCAAACAGCGACCCAACAAGCATATGATGTATATACAACGTTGCATCAACGTCGATTGGACGTCATGACGTCGCATCGACGCTGATGCGACGTTGTCCCAACGTTGTGTACCTGCTGTGGAAGATCCAGACCAGCCTGCATATTCGCACAATCAGGTCAGGATCTTCGCTGTTCGCCTACACAGTATAGGGATTTTTTTGAAGATAAAGCATAACAGCGAAGATCTTGACCTAATGCGCTGCTGTGCAAACTGGTCTAAGGCTTCAACATCCGTCTATGCCCTAAGGGCCTTTTTGTCAGCCGGTGGTCCTATTAAGGAAGATGCAATATGTCCATTAATATATTGTGAGTTAATTGCACATGTTTTGAAGAGACTGCTGGAGCATGTATAATTACATGATATTTCCGAGAGAGATTTTGTCTTAACTCCACTCATGTTTCATTTCATGACCAATTAGCTACGAGTATAGGGTCATGTTTCTAACCAACTCAGACATATAGACGCAAATATTATAGGATATCTCCTACGCTGGAGTTATTTAATTAATCGTATATGAAGCCTATTTACCCTAAGGGTGCACTCCACAGTTTTGACTTGCATTTCTATCTGTTCACAGCCCTCACATACATAAAATGCAATCACAGCAAATATAACAGTACCTGTCCATTAGGTACTGTATCAATAAATTGCAAACATACCAAATAATAATTTAAGCATCATAAAAATAACTGCAATGTACCAAAACCTGCTGTTGCACTAATGTAAACAATACCCCACCCCCCTCCGACTGCGGCCAAATTTATGCAAAAAGTGCAGTTTTCGAATGATTATCATCAACTCCAGGACAATGCACTGGTCTGAAACAGTTGGAAATTTGACAGAGCGCCTACAGAATATTACTTTTATCCAGAAATCAATACCTGTAAGCCACCTCGTTTTTAAGATAAAATCCACAGAAAAGCATGCTACAATTTTTGACAAGGTAAAACCGGGTACCAGACAGAGTTCAACAGTTTCGTATTTTACCTACACTGTTTTATAAAAAGGTCATGTGACCTCAAGAAAAGTCTTTTTTATCAGTGTTAACAATAACTGACAAGCATAAAACTTCAGTTTTGGTCAAAATGTGCAGCAAAAGGTATTTTCAGACTGGTTTCTAGCCCTACCCCTAGTTATTGACATTTTTGCCCAGGTTCAAAAGTGCGAAACTGTGGAATGCACCCTAAATTTTCGGACACTATAACTTCTTACCATAATTGTAATATTTAATCGACGGTCCATTTTACTATTCTTTTATTATTTTTATCATTATAATTATTATTATTTTTTTTTTTTTTTTTTATTTATTTATTTTGAAACAATTGGATATGTGGATAAACAGTACAGACCATCATCCGACGCCGTGTTCTGTTGCTTCTGTGCTTACTCTACTCCGTTTGCTTTGACATACTTATCCTTATAGTTGGACACTTTAACTCTTTGCCATACGTGTTTTGAAGTTTGAACAAATCTTTTTGGCTACCTGTGTTTGTTTGTGTTGAGGTTTTACGGCCCAGTCAACCCAATGGGGTCCTGTCGAGCGCGGTCAGTTTACCTAACCACACGTTTACTGGGCAGGCTTAGTCCTCTAAGCGGTAAACCGGTAGTGTGCACATTCTTTCGCCAGAAACTGACAACTGCCCTTCTTGAATCAGCGGAAGGGAGAGAATGACCGTAGAAAATATTTCATGATCAATCTCCACGAAAGAATGTTGCCGACCTCGGCGGGGGTGGAACCCGCGACCTCCTGGTCTCCAGTCGGACGGCGCATCCAACTGAGCCACCGAGGCCGGCTGGCTACCTGTGTATCTGTCTAATATGAGTGGTGAGTATTGCAAATTTTTATAGGCCGCCGCATTCTGTGGCGTGAGATCTGGATGATACACTTTTCGCTGAAGTGTTTATCTGCAATACTCGGGCAGCTTTACTACGTACCGTGCGTGTAAAGTTTGAACACGTTTGAACACGTCCATTTGTCTGGGGGCTGATGTGTCTTAAACCGCTTGATGCGTGACAAACATACCAGAACTAATAGGACGCCTTGTTCTATGGCGTCAGATCTGGGTACACTCTATTTGCACAAACTGGCCGTACTTATCCCTTGATGCGCAATGCACGAAAATGACCCTTATTCAGTTGGCGGGCAACGCTGGCCCAGATCAGCCTGCGCAAATGCTCAGGCTGATCAGGGCCTTCGTTGTCCGCTTACAGAATCAATGAATACTATAAAATATAGTTCGACGGACATAGAATGTCCAGATCAGACTTCACAGATGCGTACGCCCATCTGCACCTTCGCTGTTCGCATGTGGCCTAATGGCTTTATTCCCACGTTGTGCATCCCTTAATAGTCAGTCACATTAATTAATTACTTTACTTGGACTAAAATGTGTTCGTTTGGCAATTGAAGTGGTTAAACCCGCAGGTTCAAACAGCGTAGACCCTGATAAGACGCTGCGTCCTATGGTGTCTGATCTGTAACATCACAGGTTAATAAGCCTACTCGTATTTACCTAAATATTCGGACACCAGAGCCCCCAACGGTATTTATCGTACAATTTGATTTAGATTAGCTACTAGTCGGATATCAATATTATTTTCATCAATCAATTATAATTATTAATTTACTTAATGAACTAAGGGCCATGTACTACTTACTGCTTGCCTCACCTCTTTGATAGCAGCAACTAATCTTGGAGATATTTCTTCTTGATGTCAGAGACCAACTATTAGAGACTGGCTATACAAGATGTCATACATAAATTTGAATCAGCTTATAGTTAGGAGTGGTAAAACATGACATCAAGGTCTAGGAGCTAGTCTAAATTTGATTAAGTCAATTTGCGCCAAAACGAAAGCAAACACCTTCTGACATCTGCGCCCAATGATCAGTCTGTACTCTGATCAGAGTCTTCGTTGTCCGCATAAAGACATTTTGTGCATCCTTGACTATCCTAAATGCACCCAGTGAGGATTATGCTCAGACTGCGTGAATGCGCAGGCTTATCTGAATCTTTGCTGGGCGCACATGCCAGAAGGTATGTTTGCTGCTCATTTCGCTAACAGCTGATGTGTTTTAAAACTGCTCGATCAGTGTAAAACTGCGGATATACAGTCGACTCTCGTTATCTCGCACTCCAAGGGACTCTATGAAACACTTCGAGATATCCGTAGTTCGACATATCAGATTTACGGAACTGAGGAAAAAACAATTAATCGAACAACCACCTTTAACAGAATGAATACGTAATTTGACTCCTAAGTTAGAGATATATTGAAAATATTGTGGAAAAGAGGAGAAATTGCTCCTAAGGAGCAATTTCTCCTCTTTTTCACAATATTTTATTGACTGTTGGTAGACCTCTGTGTTAAAACAGGGACCAGATTATCACTTCGAGATAAGCGGTTATTCGAGATAAGCGAGTTCGAGATAACGAGAGTCGACTCTAACATTTTGCAGCCATTGAAATTTGTTCTAGATATGGGTAGTTCGAGCCACTGGGGGTTGATCATAGCGCCAGGTTAGGAGACAAATTGGAATAATATATGGATGTCTTTTCGATCTTCTATAAGATAATTGTATGCTGAGTGTACTCATTAGAATGACCTCGATGAGGCGATTCTTATGAGTACACGCAACATACATTTTCAATGATAAAATATGAAAATAAAAATCCTAAAATATTCCCTTTTTTCTGAGCTGTCGGAAGAATCTCCGAGGGACTCGAGCTGGCGGAAGAATCTCTTAGGGACTCAGAAACGAGTTCGAATTAGCCACGGTAAGGAGTCATCGATGTTCGTCATTGAGGACTGTACTTATCAGAAGCCGCGGTTTGCTACGACTGAAAAGGTTTTTTACTGCTTTTTAGGTCTTTTCTGTCTGAATATGTTACGTAAATACGGTAAGATCTGGAAAGGAGCCAACATGTAATACAGATCCTCTATTATATAAGTCGTAAATTTGTAATATAAAGCCCATGCGACCGTGCCATGCGAAAACGTGTTTTTAGACATATGCGGACAGCGAAAGCCCAGATCATCCTGCGCATCCGCACAGTCTGATCAGGGCCTTCACTGTCCGCTAATAAAATCAAGAGATACTACAGAATGTAAGAATGGAAAGCAAAGGCCCGGATGATACTTTGCGCATGCGCAGGATGACCTGAATCTGCGCATTTTGCGCGTATTCGAAACATTTTCGCTTGGCGCATCCCATATGGCTGTTAATGCTTATAGTAACTGATCAAATGCCGGCTGCCGCATTCGTTTCTGATATTATACTGTGATAACAAGACAATAGTTCAAACAAAAGATTGACTTAGATAATTAAGATACATTGCAAAATGTTAACTGACTAGCGTGGTTATTGCTATAGATGTCTGACGAAATAGTTTAACAGATATTCCATTTTGAACATCTATGTGTAACGACATTCTGAGTAGTAGCTTGAAAACCACACACACACACACACACACACACACACACACACACACTAATTGTAATGCTGGATTTTGATATATGGAATATAAGGACTATTTTGAATGCCTATTACTATTTGTACACCAGTACAAGATAAGGACCCGTCAAATATACAAAGCAGTACCACAAACAATACATTGAAATTCTAATCCCAACGGATAAGCCTTCCAGCACAAATATAACAGATTATTCCTTTCTATGTATGATATGCTTAAGTACAATTCTGGGTTGGCGGGTTAAAACGGGGTAGAGCTTCCTTAGAAGATGAAAGCAGGTCTGGACGCCCCTTAGCATTTAGTTGCTATCGAAGAAGAAATGTGCAATAAGATTAGGGGTCTTGTGCATTATGATAAGCGAATTTAGGTGGACGAGATAGCAGAGACATTGGGCATTTCATACTTTAGAATAAATAAAAACAAATACATTACATGCTTATTTGTTATTGAGTTCCAAATCCCTTAGTGATGAGCAAATGCCATTGGAGCTTCAGTAAGAAGCGAGCTGTTGAAGCGTGTCAGGTCGTAAAGAGATAATTGTCATTCGCGACTTGAGCGCTCACCCCCGACAAAACATTAGTTTTCCTACTGACCATTGAAAGGCGGTTCTTCTGTTGCAGTTCTTCTTTGTTAGTGGCTTTATATGTGGCGGTTATGTTGTCCTTATTTGTTCTTCTATTCCTCGTCTTTCCTCTTTTCTTCCTTCTAGATGATCTGTGTTCCCATTACTATGAGCCAGAAAACATATCTAAAAGCAAGCAGCAATTCTTTGCCGACAAGGTGACTGCCATTTATTTTGAGATGCCTATGCCAAAGAATTCTGTTGGACATTTTACCAAAGAAAATAATAACAAGAACTTGCAGGTACAAAGCAAACTTATATAACCCTTTCATCCCTGAGTTGCTGAAATGGAATATTTCATCGTCGAATTTGGACACTCGCACTGATGCAAATAAGGGTACAGTCAAAAAATGAATATTTAGCGGCAAACAGTGAAGATCCGGATGAGACGGCTGGTTACTAGACTGTTTGCAACGATATTTGATTTGGTTTGCAGGGATGAAAGGGTTATAGAAGTAAGACTCACTATTCGTGAAAATCGGGGCGGTAAACATTCTTCATCGAATAAGGAACACCACGGCCATTTAAATAAAAATTAATAAGCTGAAGTCGGTCTTCAGAACCATCTCTGCTTAGTTCTTTAGAGACATAATTCATCTGACAGGGGTTAGTTACCTATATAAATTCAGCTTTGAGTTTTAAAACGTCCAATCGCATTTTCAATCAATCATAAACGAGACATCAAAGACAAAGCTTATTTGCTGACTTGAGATGTTAACACAGCGTACTCTGGAAACAAACCGATTCAGTGAAAGATAGACCTTTCATCAAAATTACTCTGCACTTAAAATTTCAAATTAGCTGGAAATTTACCAAATAATGTTGGAAATGTCTGCCCTGTGATGGCGTTAATAATCGTCGGCTTCAGTGCAGTTTATACGATCGCTGAATAGCCATGGTCCGAGGGTTCTTCAGTCGCACTGTAAAGACTGCGTATTTATAGACGTATATGAGTCATCATTCAGTACACATGTTTGAAAGAAGATTTTCTGAATATTTAACGGCAAACAGTGAAATCCTGCTAATTCATTACAGCCTTTTCCATTGTTACAAAGTAAAATACCCTTCGCACGCCATGAGAACCCGGGGATTAAACTTTGGTGTTTACTCTTTGTTCAAGCCCTCCAGTAATTATCACGATTGTTAAATGCCCCTAATATTTAGGTAAAAGAATACATTTCCGTGTAATTATCTACGTACTTTTTCTTTGTGATGTCCATTACGAAAACATGCCTATTCAAATATATAGAAAATTTCACCTCCAAAAAATGAAAATTTTCAGATAAAAAACTCGGCGAGGCGGTTCTAACGAGTACCCACAATCTATGTTTTTGAGCAGAAATAAGAAAAATAATGTATACCCCTGTAAACCCCAGTTTTACTATATGAAAGTGGGGTTTAAGGGGGTCAAAATGATATAGGCATGTTTTTGTGATGGTTTTCCCCATTTCTGTCGAACATCTACCACCCATCAAATCGCTGACTGAAAGACTGCAGGCCCAGACTATAACTGCCCCTCTGATCATGATCTGCGCGGTATGCAATTCAGTCAACATATTATAAATATATCACGTGGCAGTAAAATAGAATTTAAGATAAGCACGATTAAGCATTACGGCGTTCGACTATGTATAAAAAATGATGAGAGCTAGTTACTTAAGCATGCTTACCTATCTACTGTAAGAAACGTAATAAAATATATAAAAAAAAGAAGGTTGAGAATGATATCTGTAGGCATGACAGATCTTGTTTTACTTTAAGGAAAACAAGATTTTTCTTGCTTACAAATATCAATTGTTAAAAGGAAAATTCCTGATTCCTCATCACGCGTAATCTCCCCAAAACAGATTAAGCGGTAAACTTTATTGACGACTGGCATAAAACATTTTATGATTTGAATTTTGAGTATCATGAATCTTTGATTTCATAAAGTGGGTGGTCATTTATGCGAAAGCCGACCTTTTAGCAATATTGTAAGGTACCAGATCACCGATTTGTCTGCCTAGCTTGACCTTTCACAGATATCCTTCTTTTCAAAACAGTCGAACAGTGTAGGATCTAGCCAATCTACGCTAATAACTGGCGGTAATACTGTTCACACATTCCAAAATGTCAGAGCCTGCTCTGAGTATCAGGATTTTATCGAATGGGGAAGACTGCTCACTACGAAACTGTTGAATCAGGGATACCAAAGAACTAAACTAGTCTTAATAATTAAGAAGTTATGTGGTAGGCATCATGACCTTGTAAATTCCCTACAATGTGGCTCTTTCCAGACTTATATCTGATGTTGTTGCCGCAGCCTAGCCATAAAGAGGCTTTCTAAACCCCAGTATTAATTCCCGTATTTTCCGTTATCACTTTTCAGGCTGGTAGTTATAGTGGGGCGAATCTTGTTTACCAAGCAATGCGGCCTATCTATGGACAACTGATTACACCCTATTAATTTTGGGTTCATGTCTATGTGTCTAAATATTTCCAGTTTTGCCTTTGATTGCCGGAATACGACCATCACGAAAACATGCCTATATAATTTTGACCCCCTTAAACCCCACTTTTATATAGTAAAACTGGGGTTTAGAGGGGTAAACATTATTTTTCTTATTTCTGCTCAAAAACCTAGATTGTGGGTACCCGTTAGAACCGCCTCGTCGAGGCGGTTCTAACGAGTACCCACAATCTAGGTTTTGAGCAGAAATATGAAAAAAGATCAGAATTTTTCTATCTGAAAATTTTTATATTTTGTTGGTAAAATTCTCAGTATATTTGAATAGGCATGTTTTCGTAATGGTTGGTATGTTGACCTCAGGCTCATTACAAACACCAGCAAATTATTCAAGCATGATTTCCTACGACAAATACCAATAAACATTACGAAAACACGCCTATTCAAATATATAGAAAATTTCATCTCCAAAAACTGAAAATTTTCAGATAAAAAACTCTGATATTTTTCTTATTTCTGCTCATAACATAGATTGTGGGTACTCGTTAGAACCGCATCGCTGAGGCGGTTCTAACGTGTACCCGCAATCTATGTTTTGAGCAGAAATAAGAAAAATAATGTATACCCCTATACCCTATAAACCCCAGTTTTACTATATAAAAGTGGGGTTTAAGGGGGTCAATATTATATAGGCATGTTTTCGTGATGACAAACACCAGCAAATTATTCATGCATGTTTTCCTACGACAAATACCTATAAAGCCTTGAATAATTAAACGAAACTAGTAAACGACTTTAAGAACATTTAACAACAAATACCACAATGAAAGTATGGGAACGGTCAGTAGTATACTAGGGGTTTTAAGCTAGATTTATGGGATCCAAGTCCTCGCCTTCAGCTATATATTTGTTCCGTCCACGTAGGGGTCTTCTAACTCGTTTATGAATGAACCATAGCGGGCGACAAATAAATCATAGATAAAGCCTATAATGACGCTAAGACGAGGACTCGACAGAAACAACGTGTTGAGACACCAGATCAAACAACACCTCAGCAATACTGGAGCAAACGAAACCCACCAGGTATCGCACAGAATATTAAATAAAAAGGTCAAAGTGTCGGCAAAGTACATCGGCACATACGTGTGAATGATATAGACATTAGTTTATCATAATACTGATTTGCGAGTTGAAGGCAATTTGTTTGTGTACTTGGGGAAAAAAGAAACGCAAGTTCAAATTTTTAAATACTGAAAGTTTGTTTGTGAACAAACTGATCTAGTTTTCTGTATTTGGTGACATTAGTGTACTTCCCCGTGTATGGATCACACAAAATCACTGAAGTGTGAACACAGGCTACACAATATTGTTGTACCTGAATTTCGTTATATCCGTGCTGCACGGGTAGTGTCGCGTGGTAGAGACTTTAACACATTACCAAATCGAACTTTCGTTCCATTCGTATCGTTTGCACAAAACGTTTGTTGTTTGAGTTTGTTGAGAGAAATGGTACGCTTATCGCAACTGGATAGGGGTAGAGCTATTGCTCTAATTTTGCAGGATCGGTCGCAACGTGACGTCGCGCAGCAATTTGGGGTGCACGAGTCGACGATATCGCGCTTAGTTCAGCGTCTTAGAGCTACCGGTAGGTTAACTGACCGTCTTAGGAGCTGACGTCCGCGCGTTACGACGCAACGTCAAGATAGACGTATACGTCTTGTACACCTTCGTAACAGGTTAAGGACGGCGACAGAGACCGCAAGAGAAGTTATCGGAACACATGGCCGTCGTGTGTGTCCAAGGACAGTCAGAAATCGCTTGCGAGAGTTCGCTTTACGTCCACGCCGTCATTACGTGGGCCCGAAACTTACGCTCAGGCGACGTCAACGCCGCATGCAATGACTGCGTGCCCATGCACCAAATCGGTTTCGGCTGGCTGACTGGCGGCGTGTAATGTTCAGCGATGAGTCTCGATTTTCGCTTCAGCGGTCAGATAGGCGACAACGAGTGTATCGACGTCTTGGTGAGCGATATTCTGACGCTTGCGTACGAGAAGGCGACAGAATTGGGGGAGGGGGGTCCGTAATGGTTTGGGGTGGGATTTCTCATGGGGTGAAAACGCCCCTAGTGGTTATTCAGGGTAATCTTACAGCCGTACGCTATCGGGATCAGGTGCTTATGCCTCACGTCCTCCCGCTTGTCAATGCTCATAATCTCACGTTTCAGCATGACAACGCGAGACCGCATGTTGCCAGGGTTTGTCGCGACTTCCTCAACCAGAATAATGTCCAAGTGCTCTGCTCGATTGGCCCCCATACAGTCCAGATTTAAACCCAATCGAGCACCTTTGGGATGCGTTGGACAGGAGGATCAGGAAGCGCGTCAACGAACCGAACAACGTCGCACAGCTCCAGCTAGCTCTTATTCAAGAGTGGAATAACATCCCTCAAAGAACCATTGACAACTTAGTCTGGTCTATGGTTAGAAGAGTGAGAGCCGCGACAGCAGCCCGTGGTGGACACACGCGCTATTGATACCCATTATTCAATAACGTTGGGTATCTGTGTTTAACGCTATTTATTGCAAACGTCGTCTGCTATACGACACCAAACCAATAGCATTTAACAGAAAATGAAATAAAGAATTAAAAAAATTAAACAATTAAATGAAATCCACAATTTTCTTTAAAAATACAACCCCAGAATTAATACGCGTTTCTTTTTTCCGCTAGTATATATTGAATATATGTCATTTTGTCACCCTGTTACGTTGTGGTGGTCAGCAAATACGTGTAAGGCGGTCCATTTAGATAGATTGTTTGGATATGTAGCTATTATGTCTGCTTATGATACTATAGTACCAATATTCAGAATTTGTGATCTTAGGGTAACTGGTACACTTTCGGGAATGGTAACTCTGTCAAAGTAATCTTTTTTCCTTGTGAAAAAGTATTTGCTCTACAAGAAATCAGACGGGTGCAGATTCTTTTCTTTTAGAGTATACCACTTTTTCTGAAGGGGCTTATTGCGCAGGGAAGGAATTGAGAAATGGAGACTCCCTAGTACAAAACGCCTTATGTGTACCCATCAGTGGGCGCTTCTAATGAGTACACACAACATATGATTTTATTGAAAAATAAGAAAAATATCAGTACTTTTGGGTTGACTTCTTTAATGCCATTTTATCAAATTCTTCATTTTTATTTACCAAACATCTAGAACGACCGTAATTGAAAGCTTTGAATTTCATTTCCTTATAACCTGCCTATAAAAATAAAAAGAAAGAAAAATCTGTTTCTAAAAATTGAATTTTCCGATTAGTCGACTATAAAATTTTTTCCGGTCATCAGTCACAAGAGGCAAAAGTGACTGATGATCGATTATAATCGGTCATCAGTGGCAACACTAGTACCCATTCCCCTTTAACGAGGAAATGAATCGCAACGTCAGAAAACGTACCTTAGGATATTTGCACCCAGCTAAGATTCAGAGCAGCCTGTGCATTAACATAGGCTGATCTGAATCTTCACTGGGCGCATTTTAGATAGCTAAGGATGTGGACAACGAATACTCTGATCAGACCGCGCGGATGTGCAGACTGATATGAGTCTATTATTAGGCACGCATGTCGAAAGGTACTTTTTCTTACATTGTGCCTCAAACGTCTGTAATTGCAATTATAATGCACCGGTAATGTATTTCCTCTCTTTAAAGAAACAAATAACATCTGTGATTAATGGCGCTGGCGCAAATTTAAATTGCCATGCCTTCTAGCGATTAGTCAGATTAGAATCGGTGCTATGAATATTGCTTTTACATAGTTGTTAACAGAGACTGTATTCTCGAATAACCGGTATAGCGATAATACTATACTGGGCAAATCAATCAAACCGGCCACTACTGCTTTCTTGATAATTCTAGCAAAATTTAAAAATGATTAAATGCGCAGGCGCAATCCTTATTCTATGAATTTCAATTCCAAAAAATAACAGCCACAGTTTAAACTTCCTCACTTACAATAAAACATTAAAAACCAGAGCTCTGTCGAAGTGCAAAGCAAGAAAATGACAATGAAGTTTCAGAATTTTGAAGTTTGTAATTTTCCATTCACGTCAGAGGAAACTTAGTCCGTCCGTAATGCAAGGACGATTCGGCCATTCCATTTCCGGTGTGTTTGTTGAGTATTGCTATCCTATGTTTGTTGAGTATTGCTATCCTTATGACTTATTCAGTGAAAAATCTTGAAAGTTCATCAGCTACCTTTTATAAATAGAAAATGTCAAATGCCGTTTTTACTATGTGCACCAAACATGTAGATTTTAGTATTGTCTTTTACTGTAAATATGACCTCAATATATCGTCTAGTTAGTGTACCAATTATGCTTATTAGTGTTACTAAATATCAACACGGATAGTTGAAGTGTCTCAATATCCATTGCGTTTCTGAAGCCCGATCTTTCGAAAAACAGGCAGTCTATATAACAGACTTACCAGTCAATATGACAGAGACTTACGTGCACTGTGAAAATACTTTGAATTTCATTTAACCCTAGTTAGTTCAACAACATTCCGAGAAACTAGTTAGCGACAAAAATACATTTCTTTATCATCGATTAGACGTAGGTTGTTAGGGATGATTATTTCAAAGTCGTGGTTCTTGATCTCATGTATTTAAATACGTATTCGTTTCTATTACTTCTCGTGGTATTGTGATCATACATGTATCAAATCAAATATTATTTCAACGTTGTGGTACTTTATCTCGTGGTATAGCACCACTATAGTGAATACTCAATCCAGAACAAGCCAAAAAATACACAAAAAGAAAGATAATCGTAAATAAAAACAAGCTAAATAAATAAAACAATAAAAGTCTATTTAGGAAATTCGGAATATGTCGACGGAAAATCTTTTAGAGATGTTCAGGCAGATACTGATTATAATCTTCTATAAGCATTAAAGATTTTATGGTAAATAGTTACATCTGAATGATTTTCCACCATTATTTTCAAGGAAAACTACTCCTGGGGCTTCCGGTTTGCTCATCTGCTCACCAAGCCTCTTCTGAAATGGGGTACTGTAAAAGGAAAGAATTTGCTCCTCTTGGGAGAAAATTATTTCCTTTTATAGTACCCCTTTTTCAGATGGAAGACAACATGATTCTGACAGAGTTGCCTGGCCTGAAACTGTATCTATTACCCTTTATATTGTATTCTGACTGCTGACTTGATGAGTTGACTGAATGCTAAGCAAAGGACATGGACCACTTGATTGAATATCCAAAGCTGTATATAAAACTTATTTAGACAACATTTACTAGTAGAAATATTTGTAAAAAAGTAGCCCTAAGCTGCTTACCGAAAATCCGTTGCTTTCAAAAGATCGGTATCTGAGATTGCATAAGCAACTGCTATAAAAATAAGAAAATGATGTCGTTTACTTTGAGGACAGATAGTTGATAATGAAACCTTGAGCGGATTTCAGCCTAATAATGCGCTTCAAATATCTCTAGCGTCTATATATCAGTTTAATTAATCTTTAAAATGACATTGTCCTGTAATGATACGGTCGTGTAATTCTAAAATAATCTTCACTGGTAAGAGTCTTAGTCTATGTCATTTGAAAAGTAAAAATATCGATGGCAGTTGAATCCCATAAAGCGTATTCAAAGGGAGTGTACTGTGAATAAATGTGTCTTCAGAAGAAAAAAAATCCTTATACTTTCAGACACAATAGTAAGGAATATTTTAGGTGAGGGCTTGCATTTTGAATTATTTGTAAATTATTGTCTTCTGAACGCTTGCACACCGACTAAAACCCGTCGATACATTTGGAAAATCACATAACGATCATCGACTTGTATAGTGATAAATGCCCAAACACCGCTCCAAAATAGATGGTTTGTACAATTTGTCAAATATTCTAGGCAAGTCGTGTACACTCAAAGGTTATTATTACACAGTCTTACCTATATTTAATATGTGCGTCTAACGCGAACTGCAAACCCGGAGTTCGGCGTGTTCGACACACATACTCGTCGTGAGAGCAATGATAGGTGTAACCTATAGGTGGTGGTTACATAAATGTTTTGCAAGATGTAAATACAAGCGACTGAAAACAAAGCATATAGCCAAGAAACACACACTTCCCCAAAGCATAGACATGAGACAAAAAAAAAAAAAAAAAAAGAAATAGACGAGGCGTCTGATTTATCTAATCCTCATGTAAACATGTTTATGTAATTTTGACCCCCTCAAACCCCACTTTTATACAGAAAAAATATTGAAGGGGTAAACATTAATTTTCTTATTTCTGCTGTAAAACATAGATTGTGGGTACCCGTTAGAATTGCCTTGATGTGGCGGTTCTAACGATTACCTACAATCTCTCTTCGAGCAAAAATAGCAAAATGAGCACATTTTTTTTCATCTGAAACTTTGCATTTTTGCAGCCAAAAAAAGTGCTATTATTGAATGGGCGTGTTTTCGTAATGAACGGTGTTTTTCTCTTTCTTTTTTTTTAATTTTATTTATTCATCTAGTTATTTTTGTCACGCCTTTGTACAAACATCGTGTTACCACGTAAATAAAATAAGATTTGTGTTGGAGTTGGGCAGTTATCCGTTATCTCAGACGCCACCCCAAGACACAAAAGTGTTTCGTGACTTACGTGACCTTTGTTCTGTCATGTGTTCTTTGTTTCCAAAGCCATCTATGTTTTTACAAACATCGGGAGTTTTTGAGGAATTGAAAATCACTTGGGGAAGAATGTCAAATGAATATAAAATGAAAAGAAAGACAAACGTACCGATATGCGTAGGTCGAAACTCAGAATCATTTGCTACGGTAGAAGATGGCGATGCATAGCAAAGATATTAGGAGCATTGCGTTTCCTTTAACCCATTTATGGCTGCTGCATCTGATCACGGTCTACATTGTTCGCCAATGTCCGTTTGTTAAAAGGGACACTGGCAAATAGTGTAGACTCAGATCAGACGCAGCGGAAGGCTATGTGTATTAACATCGGAATTTTCTCTAATTGAAGATAATCTTAGAAACAAACCTAACGCCCCTTAAATTGGAGATGTGTCTGTCCACAGATACAGGTAGGAGGGTCCACTATGCATAAATTGATAGGGTCAGTTGACTAGACAAATGGCTAAAACAGAGCTATTGGTTGTCTTTATTTCAAACAACAGCAGCGTTATTCTCTTTCCTTATACAAAGATTCTGTTTACATTTATCAAGCATTTAGTGTTTCGAGCTTCAGACAAGAAGAGTATACAGGTAAGCGTTATTTTATTTTATTTTATTTTATTTTTTTTAATTTTTTTGTCCATGAAAACATATTTTGTGGGTACTTATTCAAGGCAACTCGGAGAGATGCTTCTAATGAGTACCACAATATAAGTTAAATAAAAATTGGAAAAAGATAACCGGCACCATTTCCCCCCCAAACTTAAACCTACGCATTGTCAAATATTCGGTGTCAGTGCTTATTTGCTCTTATGACATTAACCCTTTGAAGAACAATAAGAAAAAGTCTATATTTAGTCGTCCGATCTAGCGTCTTTAAATCGCTATCAAAGGAATATTTGCACCCAGTCCTTTAAAAGAAGCCCCTATATGTGTAAATTTTTAAATATATGGTTAACTTCCTCCTTGTAATGGGTTATCTC
The DNA here is from genome assembly GCA_964016985.1 of Anodontia alba. Classification (NCBI taxonomy): domain Eukaryota; kingdom Metazoa; phylum Mollusca; class Bivalvia; order Lucinida; family Lucinidae; genus Anodontia; species Anodontia alba. The sequence continues at coordinate 71,389,988 of OZ024828.1, read as the reverse complement.
CCTTTGCAAAATCACGGCCAATTTTTTATCCATATACGTGACCAAAATCTGCCTACCCAGATACCCCTTCTGTTAGAACTGGACCTGGTAGAAGTGTCCACTCGGCATTAGGGTTAACATGACATTCTAAGTGTTTGAATGGCACCCTGTTTGGGCGTCGGTAGTTTCATATGTGGCGTATATTGTGTCATTATTTGTTCCTCAGCTCTCCGTTTTTTTTTCAGTGCATCAGAAAAGCTGTGCTTTGTGAATGTGGCATCTTCTGTGTACCTTCACTTATTTATTTTCAGAAAGTATTTTTTTTTTATCTGGCGCATTATACAAGAGTAAATTTACAAATTGTAATGTAAAACCTTTTTCTTTGTACATAACAAATTTATTATATCTATTAGTTTTCAAATACTCGAATATTTTCTTTCCCCGTAGTACAAATGGCTACAAATTATGCTAGGAAAATGGACAGCGTAGTTTGATTGTAGGTGGGTGTTCAACACGTTCCAATTGTTCATCTGTTCTGAAATGTTAACAATCCTGCTGGGAAACGTTAATAATATAAAATGGGCAGAGAAAAGTAAAAAAAAAATAATAAATAAATAAAACGAAACGAAAATCACTCTTCTTTAGAAAGAACATAGGTCAGACCAATTTATTAGGCCGTGAATTTGGTTTTATGATAAATATTTGAGAACGAAGTACAGAACCTGGAAAGACAATTGGCTTCTTGTTAGATATGGGAAATCATAGCATAACATTTTCATTTAAAATAAAACGCTACGCGAAAACCGTCTTTCCACAGGAGTCCGAAAGTTCAGTAGAAAGTTTGTAGATTTTCTGCCATTTTACATCACGAAAACATACCTATATAATTTTGACCCCCTTAAACCCCACTTTTATATAGTAAAACTGGGGTTTACAGGGGTATACATTATTTTTCTTATTTCTGCTCAAAACATAGATTGTGGGTACTCGTTAGAACCGCCTCGGCGAGGCGGTTCTAACGAGTACCCACAATCTATGTTTTGAGCAGAAATATAAAAAATATCGGAGTTTTTTATCTGAAAATTTTCAGTTTTTGGAGATGAAATTTTCTATATATTTGAATAGGCGTGTTTTCGTAATGGAAAGAGAAACAACATCTGTGACTTTTTCTTAGTTTTTCTTCACACCGTTCCTTCTAAAAAGGCGTCATCACTTTAAAAAGCCAGAATTTGCTCCCATTGGGAGACAATTATTCTATGTTAAAGTAGATCCCTTTTCAGAAGCGAGACGATTCATTTTGAAACCGTTATCTCGCCTGAAAGTGGATCCGTCCCCTTTAAACTGCGCGTGCTACCAATGGAACATAAAGCACATTATGCGACTGGAGCGGCTCATGATCCGCAAATGACAGTAGAGAAAAAAATAATTACCCGATGGCGTCGCATTGTCTACTAGAATCTGAAATTTGATACTTATCTCTGTCTCTCCTTATTTCTTGTGTCTTGTTAAATGATTTAACTGCGATTCATAATTCTTTTATCCTGATGTTTGAACGCGCCGATGATCTAATATGAGCCAGCGCACGACAAAACCTACAGTAAGACTCATGCTACCAGCGAAGACTAAGATCACATCACGTAAACATGCCTATATAATTCTGACCCCCTTAAACCCCACTTTTATATAGTAAAAGTGGGGTTTACAGGGGTATACATTATTTTGCTTATTTCTGCTTAAAAACATAGATTGTGGGTATTCGTTAGAACCGCCTCAGCGAGGCGGCTCTAACGAATACCCACAATCTATGTTTTGAGCAGAAATATGAAAAATATCAGAATTTTTTACCTGAAAAATTTCAATTTTTGGTGGTAACATTTTCAGTCTATTGGAATAGGGGTGTTTTCGCAATGAGCTTGGGTATCCACCCTGTCTAATAAGAGTTTTCTCTGTGCGCTCAATGGGTAGTTAAGGACCCAAGGTTTGTTCTTACGGACAGCGAAGACTCAGATCAGCCTGGGCAGATGCACAGTCATTTTCAATTTGTTGGTTTTGTTATGTCGCCGCTCATATCATAATTTAATAGGCACTTTCAAAGATACTGAAATGTACCGAAAGACATTCGAATACAAGTCAGGCGCACCTGGTGGTAGAGCGTGTGAGGCAATTCTGGACAGCAATCCAAAGATCAGCCTGTGCATTACGTTAACATGTCTCTACAATGCATATACAACAATAATTTATGGTGAAAATATGGGTATGCATGAGTGTACGTTGTAACTGAGTTCTTTGATTTTTTCATTTCTTTTTTTATTTATTCATTGTTTATTTGACTGTCTTTAATTGTTCTGGTATTTTGTCAGTCTGTTGTGAGAGGATTAGTTCTCTGTCAGAAAAGGTAAAGCTGTCCAAATTGTGTACATCCCTTCTGAAAATGGGTCCACACTAAAAAAGAAATAATATGCTACCTTTGGTAGAAAAAGACAACAAAAATGTCCTCTTATATGTAAAACATGGTAAAAAGTCTACCAAGTTTGTACAGTTACCTTAAAACTTGCCTTACAGAGCAACCGAAGAATAAACAAAACAAGTACATATAAAGGCAAAAGAAGAACTAAGAGAAACAGAGGACCTTACATGAGTGGTTATTTCATATGAAGGAAGATATTCCGGAAAGACGAGGCTTTTTCCAAATAGGTTCAGGTGTTGAAGGCCAGATTTCAGAAATAACAATATTCATTTTTATACCCCGCCACATAATAGTCAGTCCGTCCGTCTGTCCGTCAGTCCTACGTCCGTCCGTCCGTCTATATTTCGTTTCCGGATGATAACTTGAGTAAACAGAAATGGATTTTCACCAAACGTGGTATGTGCATTGATATTGTGGAGATCTGGTTTAGGATTGCTAATGGGTAAATTTCGTCGAATTTTGACGGAGTTATCTGCCCGAGACACGCCTATATTTTTGTTTCAGGACGATAACTTGAATAAAGATCAAGGGATTTTAACCAAACTTGGTACATGCATTGATATGAAGGAGATCTGGTTTCGGATTGCTAATGGGCAAATTTCGTCAATGTTTGACAGAGTTATCTGCCCACGCCACGATTGGCGGGGTATTATAGTTTACTGTTTTTATTTATTACGTTTTCTGATAGTCAGATATCTAAATCATAGCGGAAAGAAAAAAATGTGCTACTGGCTTATGACTATGGGGAGATAATTCAGTCCCATTTATCTCGCCTGAAATCTTCTGAATTAATACAACGTTCAAAACGATGAGAATTATATTTAGTTACCTTGCTCTTGGGGGAATATTTCTTGCATCATAATGACGAGATTATAACATTGATGGGAAATAATGGTTAAATGAATACAGTCAGTGCGCAAGTCTGGTATTTCTGACTTGAATTTTCTTTCTCATTTCCGGTAACAATTCAGCAATTAATGTATTTCATAAAAGTTGTTATAAAAAGTTCCCATTCATAAATATTAATAAGAGTATGTCAGGGAAATATCTCCACCAAAGGACATTTTGTGTCTAGGGTGGTGATGGGGGAGGGGGTGGGGGGCGGGGGGGGGGGGCATATTTTGCTAACAACTTTTATGAAATTCAATTTTGCATTTAAACATTATTTAATCATTATTTCCCATTAGTGTTGTGTTCTCGTCATTCTAATGCAAGAAATATTTCCAAAAGACAAAGGTAGATAAATTTAATTCCTATCATTTTGAACATAGTATTAATTTAGGAGTTTTGGGGTGGGGGAAACATGATTGAATTATCTCCCCACCATCGTAAGTCAGAAGCATATAATATTTTTTTCCTTTCTGCTATGACTTAGGCATCAGGCTACAGCAATATGTAATAAAAAATTGAATATTGTTATTTCTGAAATCTGGTTTTAACACCTGAGCGATATAGGGAAAATCCTCGCCTTACTGCAATATCTTCTTTATGAACAAGCCTTCTGTGAGTTCCATAAATTTCATATGAAATGACCATGAATGTTAGATTATGTTTACCATATAACTATAAAACTGTATTTTATGGCTATAGAAGTTGAACTATTTTCCAACAGAAAACATGAATTATCATATTTTATCAACCGTGTCTTCATGGTGCACACTGTCCGTATATAGTCACGTGCTTAAACTGAAATGGTTTAATAACAATGACTTGGTTTTGATCAGAGAAAAACAAAAAGTCCGACTCATAACAAAATAACACTATAACAGCACCAAAAGGCGCACAAGTAGGGCACATGGGAATACCAAGAAGTACTTTATATAAGTTTCAAGTTAATACCAAGTTTAATAAAGCTGTCATAAAGACGATAGTAACAGATTTGTGTTTTTGGCAAGACAATTACTTGTAATAAACTTTGAACGAAACGATTATTTGGAAGCATGAAACACACCAAATGAACGAAAATAACACAGCCACCACACAACTCTTCAAACCATACATTATCTAACCCTTCGCAGATCGAACACATTATTTGCACTTCTGAGCTGCATCAGAATGAAGAACGAAGCTGCGATCGTGTAATGCGAGTTTAACCCATTTATGCCGATTGGATTCTTCTACTTTAACTCTTTGGAGAAGTTCATTTCCTATGTCTGTTTAATTTTTATTAGTATCATGTTTTATAGAAATATCTGAGCTTAATGCAAACAGTGTAGACCCTAATCAGACGCCACGACCCGCATCAGCGCACATGTCAGAAGGTATTTTTCTTCATGTTGCGACTCAATTTTTGTCTGTTGCAAGTTAGTGTATGTGTTTCAGAGTCACGGGTAGACATACTGGTCGATCGACAATATCTAGATCTAAGCTTACACGGTATCCCAACGGAGGTTCTAGGGGCGTATACAACCTCGCAAACTAATAGCTGGATCTGAAGAGACTCCTATTTTCATTTTTATTTGTTCTTTGTTATCGAAGGCAACCTTTAGATCTGCATCAGCTAGCCAAAAAATCCCATTATATGTCTATGGAATTTTTAAGTAGCAATAGCGATGAAAGCACACTGGCACTAGCAATGCAAAACATTATTCTGTAGCGGCAAATATTATGAAAATTTCTGAAAAGTATCAGCTTCATCGATCTTATGTCTTCTTTGGAGATTTTTATATATATATATTTTCATTTTTTGTTTGTTGCCATGGCAACTACTCCAATCCAACCGCTTGATTAAATTTATATCTGTGGTATAGGACTACTCAAGGAACATTTATCTAAAATTTTTGCCAAAATATCTGCAATAAGATAAAACAAAAAGTGTTACGTAGCAGCAGTCGTATAGTGGATTTTAAAAAAGAGTTCCTATGTTCGCGTTACGTTACAATAGGATCTAAATATGTTTTTCACAATTAAATAATTTTATAATTTCATAAATTCAGTATGCAGTTAGTCTGAACTACAGGGCATCTCACCATTTCGAGTATCAATCCAGAAGAGAGCATGTATAGAGCATGAAAGTGTTCGGTTTGTATATGTTTCAAGGCATTCGACAAAGATTCCTTTCAGATGCCTGTCACAGACAGTCAGTCTTGAACTGCATCTTGACTGTATGAAATGTCTGTGTTTATAATTCTGCCTACCAAAACTGCATTATGATATGATTCCTGTCATTCTCCATTTGTTTAACTCCAAATTAGCTGTCCAAATTATTAAATACATTTCAAAACTTGTTTTAACAGCAAATATCTGCACACATGTATCTCCTGGTTATTTGATCACATAATATTCATATCTTTCATTGTTTACAAATTTCTATCTGTACTTGCCAATATAAACACACCAATATACATGCATCTAGTGCAGGAGTTTATAGGAAGATAGTGTGCGTTAAATTTAGTTCATGTTTCTTTCTCATAAAAACATGCATATAAGGGTTCTTATGTCAAAGAACTGTACGACCTATCAATAATATTTAAATCATAGCATGACTAACGATACAAAGTAGACCCTTATGAACCTGTCCCCACTAAACAGAGTAGCCTCAGATCATACTGTGCAGACGGAAACTATTTTATACAAGTCCTACTTTCATTTTTCCCATCATAAGTCTGTTGAAACTGTCAGTTGACATGGTGACGAAAATACATAAGCAAAGGCAACATAAAACAGAATTCCTGAAGAAGCTAATATTATGAACATTTTTGAAAAATTTCATCACCATCCCCATTATGGCTTCTGTGGAAAAAAATGATTAACATGTTTTCGCAATTTTAACCAATTTGGCTATCATGACAACTAATCAAATTCAGCAGATTGGACAAAAGTCATATGTAATGCAGAGGACTATTCACTCAACGAACATTAAAAAAGACCAATAAGATAACGTACGACTCGTAAGTACGTACAGTCGAATTTCAGTTGTTCGAATATCTTTTGGATTATGAAAATTTAATCTAGACATGGGTAGTTCTAGCCACTGACAGCTAATCATAACGCCAGGTCAGGAGGCAAACGGGGCTAATTTAGGAATGTTTTTTTTTTTCGATCTTCTGTAAAATAATAGTATGTTAAGTGTACTGATTAGAACCGCTTCGATCAGAAACTCTTCTTGAGAGATTCATAGGGACAAAAAAAAAACGAGTTAGAATCAGCCATGGTAAACCTGCCATCTATGTCATTGCATTCACTGAGCATTCCTATTGTCGCAAACAGAATTTCATAGAAGTCTGTGCTTATAGGACCTTGCTGTATTCTGTGTTATCTGTATTGTAAAACAGCGAACTGCCAACCGTAGTTGCATTGCAAGCAGACATGTCTTCTTTGATTTGGTTTTACGACCCTTTCAAGAATATTTAACTTATATCGAGCCGATCGTTCATCAAAGTAGGGCGAAAACCGGAGAACCCGGGGAAAAACCACCTGACCGTCCGTAAGCAGACCTTGGCTTTCCCATATGTGACCCGAACGAGGCTTGAACCACAGCGGTGAGTAAGAGTCAACTCTCCTATCCACTAGGCTACGGGGCCCGCACATTGGAATGTAGACATAAGAATATTAAATATTCGGACACCTTAACTGTTTACCACGAGACATATCCTAAAATTTGAAGTTCTTTCTTTCATGTGCCAAAAAATAGCAACCTTTAAATACCGGCATGCAGAAAAAATAACCTTTCATGTTATCATGTACATGTACATGCAACGACGATCCACCCTCTATCCCCGGCTGTACCACAAATATTCAGAATCCAGTAACTCCAATGTCAACAGCACTCGATCCATTTCGGGTAAGAAATTTGAACTGATCATATTTTAAACTAAGCTTAGATGATTTAATATGAGTTTTGTTTCCTATATGGCGACACTATATTGCATTCTTCAAACCCACAGACAACAGAGTTTTCTTTTTTTAAATTTCCGTTATAGCAGTTAATAAAACAGATGGTTTCAATTCTGGATTATAAAAAAGCGACAGTTTATCGCAAGTGAACAGATGGTCTTACAGATACCGCGTATACCATAAGTACTGGGACAGACAGGGCTAGTACACTATAGACTCCGATCTCAGCTAGTATGAGACACATCATCAGGTAGCCAAGAAGCTGAGAAGAATAAATATACTTCCAGAAGGCGCAATTTTGTCACAATTATTTTTCCTCCTTTTTTAAAATATGTCTACCCTAAAAGGAAATTTTTTGCTCCTTTTGGTAGTTAATTCCTTCCTTTCGTAGCAGACCTGTTTTTAAAAGGGTCTAGGTGTGCAACAGAAAGACAAACAGGAAATCATAAATATTGTCTCTCTTATACACAGTGGCAGCAATCTATCAAGTGTATTCGGTCCACTTAAGGTGCCCCTGAACCTAGGACAAATACGGTATAAGTTCCAGTATAAGATACACAATAAAAAGATTTTATTGGGCCGTGCCATGCCAAAAAGTGTCTTCTGGCGTATACGGACATTGAAGGTCCAGATCAGTCTGTATATCTGCACAGTTTGACCAGGAACTTTACTAACAGAATCATTGGAAACTACAGAATGTATGAACAGGGAGCAAATGCCCGGATAATACTTTGCGCATGTAAATGATTATCTTAAACTGAACTTTTGTACATGTTCGAAGGCATTTTTTCGCTTGACGCGGTCCTTATTCAGGGTCACTTTCGATCTCCGGATTTAAGGGGACTTGATGCATCTAGTATTATATGTAACATTTTTACAAAAGAGGTATTTTTGTAACTCCGTTTTTGCTTTTCAGCAAATCTTCTTGACTTGACCCCTTAGAGTAGTGCCCGAGTGGCAAAACGATTTTGCCAGTCGACCATTAATACTGACAGCTTACTAATCATGTATTTGAAGGTACCCAGGAATGACCACAATTCCGAAGAGTAAACAACGACAAGACTAAATGATACAATTGCAATAACCGACATACACATAAGAACTGTAACAGAGAAACCGCCTTGGAACAATCCGAAGAAAGATTACTGGGGTCCTCGAGGCGATTCGAATCAGTACAACCAACTTAATCATTTTTGATTTATAGAAGATCACAAAGGCATTACTACAGTCGACTCTCGTTATCTCGAACTCCAAGGGACTCTATGAAACAGTTCGAGATATCCGTACTTCGACATATCAGATTTGTGGACTCAGGAAAACAATTAATCGAACAACCACCTTTAACAGTAATCTGACTCCTAAGTTAGAGACATTTTGAAAATATTGTGGAAAAGAGGAGAAATTGCTCCTAGGGAGCAATTTCTCCTCTTTTCCACAATATTTTATTGCCTATTGGTAGATCTCTGTGTTAAAACAGGGACCAGATTTTTACTTCGAGATAAGCGGTTATTCGAGATAAGCGAGTTCGAGATAACGGGAGTCGACTGTATTTTATCTCAGTCTCTCCAGCTGTTCATATCTAGAAGAAATTTTCATGGTCCTAAAGATGTTCGAGCCATTGAAATTCGACTGTATCTCTCAATACATGTTATTAACCCAATCCAAATGAGTTATCTCCAAACACCCGACATTTTCCCTTTATCTTTTCCAGACCCCTTCAATAGACCAGTTTTACAATCGCGAGTTTTTACCGCTCTCGTTAATCCACGCATACTCTCGTTATTCGAGAACGAGGCTTGCGGTGAATCACAGATCAGAATGACGGATCGTCAGACTGTGACTAAGTACACAATAGAAGATTTGTGGAAATTTCCGTGTAATAAGCAGTCCCATTTCTTCTTCATGACTCTCGTCTATATTGTGTTTCAGTTAAATTCAGTACCCCGTCCTAAAGGAGATCGTTGCTGTCTGTATTAGGTGATCTTGAGTGTTATGGATTTTAAGTGAAACATATATTAATCAAAACTGATTTAAGCTCTCTTATATGCTATTGCAAACTTGTATATGAAATATATCCGCACATTTTGATCATGACTGCCTCTTTTGAGCTTCCCGCAAAACGTTATTTCAATGTTTACATGTGCTGTGATTAATATACGCTACGAAAAAATATCCGGGACTTGTTTTTTACTTGCTGACATTTCGATCTACTGCTTTGATACGCGGAAACAGTCTTGGTAATTTAGTTCTGTTTTTAATATGCGTCTGTTTTATATGCATTTCCGACAAGAAAACACTATATAATCCAACATGGTAGTATTTTTTTTCTTCTCACATTACGAAAACACGCCTATTCAAATATACTGAAAATTTCACCACCAAGAACTGAAAGTTTTCAGATAAAAATTCTGATATTTTTTCATGTTTCTGCTCAAAACATAGATTGTGGGTACTTGTTAGAACCGCCTCGCCGAGGCGGTTCTAACGAGTACCACAATCTATGTTTTTAAGCAGAAATAAGAGAAATAATGTGTACCCCTGTAAACCCCAGTTTTACTATATGAAAATGGGGTTTGATGGGGTAAAAATTATATAGGTATGTTTTCGTGATGAAATGGTTTCCCCACCATGCTGTCATCTGACGTTACCATTACGAGCACGCGCTACTATTATGAGCACGCTCTTTTTTCATGCGAGAGCTATAGAAAAATTTAATTTATATTAGAAACGCGAACAGTTCAGTGTATCGTCGTCTGGGGAGCATCCGAGCATCCCATAAGATGAGACTCTACACAGGGTTTACGTGATAGATTCGGTGGTACTTAGAAATTATTTAGTGGCCAGCAGGAATAACCGTTTTGATGCAGATCTCGCAAACGGATAAGATACTATTTTGCTTGGATGTTGTCTTTCTGCAGAAAACGGTGAGCGTGTGTCTCTGAAGTCAGTGACAAAAATTCGACATCCGAAAATTTTTAATCGGAAAAAATGATCAATTAAAAAAAACAGCAACAAACAACTACCAGCTTCAGTGGATAAAAGACATGACATCCGCGTGTGCATCTCGATGAAACAGTCGGTCGGTACAGGCAATACACAATGAGGGAAGGGGTGAATAACGTGGTCAGTCGCATGCTTTATTTGTTCGACACGCTAATGATCGCTGAAGTGTTAACTGCCAACACCTGTTTAACTACCGTTTGCTTAGCAAGTAGATAACGGTTCTGGCGCAGGTGTGAAAAATACGCGGTGGATTATTATTTTAAGATGCTAACTAATAGTAGTCCCACGGCGGAATCGGCTTTGAGAATTTTTAGGAATCCGGACCTGGATTTATGCGTCCCGTGACGCAGGAGTCCCCGAGAACTCTGAATTTATCACAGGTCGTAGCGAGTGTTCTTTGTTTCCAAAGACAGTCTTTTTGACTTTATTTTACTACACTGCGGCTGGTGTTAGTGCCGTGTGGCGGCGGTAGAACGTCTCCCCGTACTTTACCATAGTGCAAATTATATTTCATTTCCTTTGGGATCATTGGGCCCATTGTGGAACCTTTGAAAATGGAGTTCTGCTCATGTATACGATAGAGGGCGTAAGCAGTGTTGCAAACTTCATTACTGCTTATGAAGAGTCTCAATAAAACCGAGACTCCCATTTTCTTATCTGTAGTGTGTTCTTTGTTTCCAAGGCAATCTTTTTTACTTTATTTTATACACTGCGGCTGGTATTAGTGCCGTGTGGCGGCGGTAGAACGTCTCCCCGTACTTTACCTTAGTGCAGATTATATTTCATTTCCTTTGGGATCATTGGGCCCATTGTGGAACCTTTGAAACTGGAGTTCTGCTCATGTATACGCTAGAGGGCGTAAGCAGTGTTGCAAATTTCATTACTGCTTATGAAGAGCCTCACTAAAACCGAGACTCCCATTTTCTTATCTGTAGTGTGTTCTTTATTTCCAAAGGCAATCTTTTTTACTTTATTTCATTTTTACATTGCCAATACACCGCCAGCCTCGATCTCAATACATTTCCGGAACTTTTCCGCTCGGCAATCACGGAAATTACGATTGTGAAAAGGGTCTATTGCACTGGTCTATCCTTTTGCGTAAATCTGTTAGTAGCAAACCATTTAAGATGACAGAAATGAATAATAACGTCGCGTATGATACCAGAACAATGATCGATCTAAACGAAAGACAACGGATGTGGCGTTGAAGACTTCAAAGTATTTTTGAAACTAGAATAATGTCGGTATGACAGCATAAATGTTAACACCCACACCCAGAATGATAATACTTGCTATCAACACCAGAATGATGAACAGCTATCTCAATAACACTGGCTTTAAAGTTTGAATAATGTTTTGTTTTGTTGTTGTTGTTTTTTAATGAATTGCTTGACAGTATTAACCTGTCGTAAGTAGACGATTTACTGATTAGGAATGAACTATCATTTTTTTTTTTTTTTTTTTTTTTTTTTTTTTTTTTTGTCGGCACCTCCTCCCCTTTCCGACTCCATTTTTTTTCACACACCGTGCTTTATGTAGCATTATAATTTTTTCATACAAAATAAGAAGGAAAACATAAAAACGTGATGAAGGAATTGTAAAACGTGCATGCATGCCCGTACGCGCACGCACACACGCATGCACGCACGCTCACACATAATTAGTTAAGTATGTATGTATTTTCAAATGCCTGTAATTTCGTTTATTTGTTTGTTTAATTTTTTTCCCGCTTCGACACGGTATGTTTGAGCTATCTACTTTTGAATGAACTATCATATGTATGCAATAAAAAGCGTGTCGCGAACGACATACGTTTATGTATTTGAATACAACATTTCCTACAATATTGCACCCAGCAAAGACTCCGATCAGTCCGTCTGGAGACACTTTGGATCATTTGGCTACTCACAGAGTGTACTGCAAAAATGCGCAGACTGATCTTTGCTGGGTGCACATACAACTAGTAGGACGTGCTGAGCCCCGTTTCGGTTTTGAAATGATCTACCGCTGGCGAACAACGCAATCATCCTGCCTGTTCCAGGATACCGTTGCTAGGAACATTTGACATTTCTATTAAGTGTATTTGCCATGTACCAAAAGAACAACGCAACATTGAAAACAAAAATAAAACAAAAAAGGAACTGTATCTTCATATTGTCGGAAAAGCTTATTTTACTGCAAGAAAGGACATAAGCGGGAACAAAAAATCGATAGCCAATTGGTCAACAGAGGACTTACATGCTACAGCACGTGCTCAAACAACTACATAATTGTGACGCATAGGCTACAGCACGAAAAAAGCAAGAAAACATCAAAACAATATACATATTGGTTGTTTTTAACAAATGTTATAATTGTTTCAGTGTTACAATTAGCCATACGAAAGGAATAAATAATTTGCATATGTATATCAGTTTACTGTTGACCGTTCCCCGCTGTCGCAGGTTTTCTTTGTCTTTTCGTTCTGTATTCGCTAGAGAGCTCTTTTGTGATGCCGTTTCGTGTCATTCGAACCTTACTGGGTGCCTTGAGGGACTGTGTCCCATGATTGTGATCTCTCCTGGTATCTTTACATTTGTAGGAGATACGTCGTGGAAAAAAAGTCATTATGGCATATGCAAACAGCAAAAAGTAAGTCGATCCTGCGCATCCGCTGTTCTCTCTAGTAAGCGGTAAGCCAAGAGGAAACTGCAGCCAGCGCATTTGACATGTGAGTAGTATAGGGTGGCACTATGGGGACTCCCATAAGGAGTCCCCATAGTGCCACCATATACTACTATGGAGACCATCATTATGACCAAAGTGCCACCCTACATTACTCATGTGGCTGAGCTAAGGAGCCGGGCAACACACTGAAAGACCAACCCGACGGAAAGTACGAAGAGCCTTTTTCTCGCGATGCTCCTAAAACATTCTACAACTGAACATTCAGCCGGAAAATATTATGCCTCGCTAACTCAGGACAAAATCAATGCCGAAATGTAATTTTGTATGCATATGTATTCATAGGTCTAGATAAGAGTGGGTATCAGGTAAATAGTTTTCTTATTTCTCGACGAAAACATATGTTGTCGGCAAGGTGCTTCTAATGAGTACCCACAACATGTGTTTTTGCCAAGAAATAAGAAAGATATAGATATTTTTGTTTGAAAAAAGTGCCTTATCAAGAGCTATGGTATTTGACACAGGCATATTTAGATTTTGCTGTCAAGCACATTTTACTCAGGCAGCTGAGTGTATGTCTACTAATTATTGGAATTAACTTGACTGAATGTGCAGTTGTACTTTATTTACTTTTATTTTCATGTCAAAGTACATAGCTTAGGACTTTGGTACAAAGTAGAGGCTTAGGACTTTTGTACAATGTAAAGGATACGACTCCCACTTTTTAGGTGTTGAAAGGTCATCAGGCTTTGTTTCTTACAAAAAAAATGTTGTTTGTTATTGGTACATTGCTTTGCTTATATTGCTGCTACCTTCTTCTCCACGTTGGCATGTAATTCTTATTTACGAATATGTTCAGTCAAAGGTATTTCTTGTCTCTTGCGTTTATAGAACTACTCGGTACAATTTCTTGATTCTTTACGTGTATCGTTGCATCTATGTCCTGTGCCATTAAGAAATCACGCCTATTCAAATATATTGAAAAGTTCACCACCAAAATCTGAAAACCCAGATAAAACTTCTGATATTTTTCATGTTTCCGCTCAAAACGTAGATTGTTGGTACTCGTTTGAACAACCTCGCCGAGGCGGTTCTAACGGGTACCCACAATCTATGTTTTTTGAGCAGAAATAAGAAAAGTAATGTATACCTCTGTAAACCCCAGTTTTACTATGTAAAAGGACATAAGGGGACCAAAATTATATAGGTAATTCACCTTTTTCTTTCGATATTTGCATTGCAATAAAAAACGGGAAGTAAAGACTTCACTATCGGGCGATTGCAACGCCAAATTTTCTCAGACCGTGGACCTAATTGCTAAATCTAAATTGTACATTGTTAAAAGAAACAGAACATTTAGGTAGGGGTTACATGTTTGCGCAATAATTATAATTATTTGATTGAACCTTACATTCGTGTATTCTGTCAAGGTTTTGATATTTTTTTTTTATATTCTCCCTTGACATGTCCATGCATACAACACATGTAATAATGCGCAATTCAATTCCATCCCATATTTTACAAATTAAAGGACTTGTAAATAGTTGTCAAAAATACAACGGTGCTACTCGACCTAAAACTATGGAAGTGTTTCAGTACCTTTACGCATTGTAGAATTAAGGTCTGGTCTCTTTCGAGTGACAATTCCATCAGTTCTTCCATTACAAACCTAAAACAATTCATAACTGTGCTTAATGTACACGGGAATCGAATATCATCGCTATATTTTGGCTCTGCTATTTACAGAATCTTTACCTTTAAATGTTTGATAGGAATGAAACTGAGCGTTTGCCCATCGTGAATAAGGCAAACGTCATAACAAGGTTTGTGGTAAAAACAATATCTGACCGTGACACGTTTCTCTGATTTTCAATCATCCATTAACATAAACATTTAAAAAAGCAGGCTTCACAACCGAACTGCTTATGAAGAGTCTCAATAAAACCGAGACTCTCATTTTCTAATCCGAAGTGTGTTCTTTGTTTCAAAAGGCAATTTTTTACGTTCATTTTACTACACTGCAGCTGGTGTTAGTGCCGTGTGTCGGCAGTAGAACGTCTCCTCGTACTTCACCATAGTGCAGATTATATTTCATTTCCTTTGGGATCATTGGGCCCATTGTGGTATATTTGAAAATGGAGTTCTGCTCATGTACACATTAGGGAGTGTAAGCAGTGTTGCAAACTTCATTACTGCTTATGAAGAGTCTCGATAAAACCGACTCCCTTTTTTCTAATCCGTAGTGTCTTCCTTGTTTCCAAAGGCAATCTTTTTTACGTTTATTTACAATCGGCAGTCCATGTTCAATGGTGATCAGAACTTTATGGACTTAACAGAGTACCGGTAAAGTAAGAGGCCTTGACGGGTTCACCATATGGTCAACTTTGTCTCAAGTGTCTGTTTTAGCCTTATATCGTTTTATATCTATTAATTGTGTGCGTTTATGCACAGAAATACAAATGTATAATAAAGCCTATAAGGTGTAAACTAGGAAACATGAAGATGTTAAGAAATCGTCTCGTTTGTCGAAACCAACAGAACGATGACTCGTACAGCCCACACATTATTTTCAGTATGAACTTGCACGTACGTTTTATTATTCACTATTCGATTGTACCTAGGTATTGGAAGAAATAGGTAAGAACAAACGTTGTAAACTCAGATCAGCGACCTAAAACCTGGCGTCAGATCAGAGTCTATACTGCTTGCCACTATCTGGTAGCTTTTATACACGCCAACCTGGAACAAAATAGATTTACCTAAAGGCAAGGAGAAATGTGGTTAGACGTGAAGCTATTCTAACACATAAGGTGAAATTCGGTGTTAGCAAATTACATTCATGATGGCTACGTGACTTAATGTATTATGTTATGTACGTTCAAGCCCCTTTCTAAATTTGGATTCATAACCCTATACTTTCTATAACGGGCGTGGTATACCATTCCGTACTCAGTTATCATGATATTGCCCGAGTTAAGCGAAAACGTGCCTTCGAAAATGCGCAAAATGCGCAGATTGGGGTCATCTTGCGACTACGCAGTGAAGCATCCGGGCTTTGGTCTCCATTCATATATTCTGTCGTATGATCAAAGGATTCTGTTAGCGATCGGACATCGGAATGTGCAAGATGCGTAGGCGGATCTGGGCCTTCGCTGTCTGCATATGCCCGAAGACCGTTTTCGCATGGCGCGGCCCATATTTAATTGCAGGATTTCAGTTCTACATTCAAATGCGGTCTGCCGCAATGCTAAAACGAGCGACAAAATCGCTATTATAGACATTTGAACGACTCATTAAGATAATAATATCAGATATCAAAGATTAAAAAATAAAATAAAGTGACTTGCAATGAAATCCAATCCGTTTTACATTATTTATGATACATGAACTATAACAAGGCTGTGTGTGGCTAAATGAGCAGGCTCCTTGTCGGATAATTAGCGCATTCCCAAATGTTAGTAACCCGTTGTATGCTTGAGCATCCAGTCCTAGCAATTAGGATCTTGTTTCGTCCCTTTAATTTAGAATATGTTTTATGTATACATTAAACGTAGGAAGAGGTTTGATTTGATATTTAATTATTTCTAGTCAATTGTGGTAGCTGAAGTGTTCGTTAGTACGATATTTTTTACTTTTTAAGTGAGTATATACACTACATCTTGCACGTATATATTTACGGCAATCACGTTTTTAATCTAGTGATGATATGTGTTTGATATATACTGAGAGGCAAAAATAAGTATAGAGGTAACTATTTTTGTAAATGTCACCGAAATTTTATATATGTACATAAATGATTGATATCATAGTTAAGAACAATTATTTACGCCTAATTTGCAACAACTGTCAGGAAATTCTATCAAAGCGCAAGGAAATGGCATTTACGGAAACGAATAAGGGGTCTAAATCAACATTTGCTTATGAGTAGCTTCCCTTTAAAAGTGCATTTTGGATAAAGTAACTTACATTTATGCATTTGTATCGCATTCAGTTGACAGAAGAATGAAAATGCTGTAAGGACATGTTTCAACTTTAAATGCATAACAGAGTACACTGCCAAATTTCTATAAAAAGGACATGACGTTTTTAACATTTTCTTTCCTCTTCTGACGGAATGCACTGAATTTCTATGGGACATTAATTGACATTGATCTATTAAGTAAAAAGTTTTAGGAGATTTCATCTGTATGTGGTACAAGGAGGCAAAACCAAGCAACACTTTTTCGAAAAATGCTAGTGAAAAGACCAACGCCATTTCAGATGTAGACTCTTTAAATTCCCTATAATTTTTCATTCAAAGGGAGGTAATTTGAGACGGAAAGAAATTCAAATTCAGCTTGATGTCATTTGATGTTTTTTTTTTTTTTTTTTTTTTTTTTTTTTTTCTTTTTTTTCAAATTAAATAACTTCGTGGCTTTACTCACAGACATTTGTGCAAAACAGTTATGAAAAGTAAAATGACATTTGTTATATACAAAGTGAGTAATGACTGGAAATGCTGTTTGTAATTAAGGGCTCATAACTCTGTAATTTATGACAGCGAAAGAATAAACTTTGTGATTTTAAAAGACAGACGTTTGACTAAAAATGACCATGAAAACATTTAAACGAAAAAAAACTCGAAACTGCATACTTTTTATTGCCTTCGAGTATCTGTTAATTTTAATGTGTGTTCTAAGTTGGGTTACCTATGTTCTCTGATGAATACCTTTACTGAATTCGCTCGCAAGGTAAGCTTCTGAATGGGGAGAAATTTCTTTAGTAAGTTTGCAATCTTGTTCAAATCCGAGCTGAAATGAAGAATATACTCGTATTGTTTAATATTTTCACCCATGAAGATGAGGAAGTTTTGCACCCGTCTGTTAATCGAACAGGTCGTTCTAAGTTTCGGACACCATGGTCGCGAATACTTAATAATAAGTTTCGTATAATCTGATCCGAAAAAAAGTATCAGTTGAGAGTAGCGATCGTGCCAGATCCATGTCACGCTCTCTTTAATTAGCCTTGTTTACCTTAATGTCATGGAGTGGAAGTGGCATGAGTGAAAATTTCCCTATAGTCAGCATCACCAAGTGCCCGTTTAATTCAAATGAATAGACAGATCAGTTTTCACAGTATGAAATAAAAGCGTCATTCAGAATTGTAGCTGCCAACACATTTTTTTTTTCGAGAAAATAAGACGTAAAATTAAATAAGGCTTTCATGCCAAGCCGTATCGTCTCTCAGATACACAAAACAATATTTGAATTTTCATTCATGCCATCCTAATCATACAAAAAAGAGTATACCCTACATTCCAGCAAGAAGAATTTGTACACTCACTTCAGACTAAAAGTTAAGGTACAGACGATTATCAGAATTGTATCGCTCATTGCTGAAAGGGGATTATCCAAAGTCATTAATAAAAAAAACGGCATTGAAACCGCTAAACAAATACCGAGAAAGACTTACTTACAGTAAAAATAAATACTGAAGCAGATATTTTACCATATGTTTCAACATATAACCCCAGGAACCCAGAAGCTTACACAATTATAAATCAACATTTACCGATACTATATGCAGATCAAAAAATGAAAGACGTTCTTAAAAGTTTATAAAAAGCAAACGCAAAACTACTTTGATTTTAATGGTAAAAAATACTATGTTAACGCAACAATGTCTTGTGACGTCAAAAATGTATTGTATGTAATTAGGTGTTTGGGCTGCAATGAATACTATATAGGATAAACAGGTGGAAAATTAAGAGAGAGACGCACCATACACGCACAACAGATAAGAGACCCCTCGACGAGAAAAATTCCCTTGTGCACATTTTAACACGTGCAGTAAATCCAGCCCCAAATTTAAAATGTATCCGTTTTTTAAACTAAAATCTTAGAACACTTCAGCTAGGTTAGCGAAAGAACAGTATTTTCAAACCACTACTAAATGCTTCAAAACTCAAATAAAGTGTTAATGCATAAATACACTCCATGGTAGTGATATATACCTACAACTCTGTAATGTGCCTCGATCACAACATTGCATAATTAAAGTTATCAACGGCATTCTAGTTTTTCGTTGATATTTTGCACATCTTGTGCCGTGGACTTTTCCCCCTTTCTCATATATATATATATATATATATTTACTAGTGTTAATGGCGCTTTAGAGTTAACTTGCAAGGTATATACTAAACACATTATTACTACATTAACACGACATGATACTCTGTACATGCATCACGTCGTATGGATGCACAGAGATCTCTCAGTCACACTCTCGACGCAAGCGTTGCATGTAGGCTTGAGATCTGGGAGCATCCATTTGATGCTCGATCTGATACAGAGCGTTAGATCACTTTCCTATAGTAAAAATGTAGGTTTATTCCTTTACCATTTATCTGCAAATTTTCATTTTACTTCAGTATTAATTGCAAGTACCTATTAGCCCAGGATATCTTTGTGAAAGCTGGTATGTTCGTTTTAAAAAAACTATAAATGGTTAAATTCGTGTTTCTATAGCAAGAATGAAACTAAGTACTAACGGCTTATACAATATATATTGTGTTTGAAAATTGAAAAAAAAAGTGAATTACTTTGCAAGAATCCCTTGACAAGTCCATTTATATACTTGGGTGCGCAAAGGATTCAAGGTCTAAGCTAAATTAATATGGCCGGGAGTCAGTCTTAGCAAGAGTTTAAATGTCAGTATATTGTGTAAATGTCAGTATATCGATTAAAAAAAAAGTAAGAGAAATGTCTAGGGAGTGCCACAATCACAAACCGCAGCCTTTCCCAGACACCAAGAGGAGGAGAAACCGACAAATCACAATAAGCACAAATCGAACAAACGTACGAAAAGCACTAAGATTAGCTTAAAACCACACGTGCCCGTAAACACCATTTATCGTGATGGATTAATAATAGATAGAGGATATATGGATGGGTAAATGGGTCAATGGATTGATAGACGGATGGACGGACGGACGAGCGGACAGACAGACAGACAAACAGTCTGATAGATAGATAGATAGATAGATATCGGTCGGTCGGTCACTGACAAATCTCAATAAATCACTGCTGAAAATGTAATAAAAATAAATAAATATAACCCGTTATGTCAGGTAGGATATATATTATGTTTGTTATGAGAAAGACCACGTACATACTTAATTTTAACTTTATCATATTTGATAGATGTAGTTTCCTCTGTAATTGCATGACGGTGAATTGTGCCCCAAACTTTCTGACGGTGCCGACCTAAATCTTTCATTTAGGGTTGATGCCTGATGTTTTGTCTTTGTTCGGGTGTTCCGTGTTACAGCTAGTAAGTTATTTTGAATAGCTCTGGGCCCATGTGTCAAAACTACCGATGTCGTTGGTTAACGTATCGTTAAAACTTTGATCATTAAATATGGCATACATGCTATTATGTTTGCTAATAAGAATGTGAGTAGCTTTTGCACTTGCAAAGTCTACTCACATTTTTCAGCATAAATACTTTTGAATTAGATATCGTACTTACTAGAATAGTTAACATTTTGACCATTAACAAACTCGTTAAGCTGACGATGCTTTAAACAACTGGGCCCTGGTTATCAGTGTCTGAGCTGACATCATTGTTTCATTACTGTTTTAATGTGATCCACAAGCTTGTCTACGATGTTTCGCGGATTGAGTTAGAAAACCTCTGTGCAAGCCGGACAATCAGTTTGAATATTTACAAAATTTAAAAACTAGGGTAAAACAATTTGGCGCCTGTAAATTCGACGTAACCCCGTTACATGTAGTAGTTTATACTAATTATCGCCCAAGGCTTTTTGCTTTTTTTAAATGTTTGTTGTCTTATTTTTTGTGTTGAGGGTGTTTTGCTCTGCTTTATGATCGCTGGAAAAAAAACGAAGCTGGTTGCTTTGCTTTTCGTTATGTTGTAACGTTTGTATTGTCTGTATGTTTAATTGGAAGCCTCTTAGTGTCATTATTAGGCTTTGTTCTGTGAGTTTGGCTTTCCTGGACATATTCGTTGCTAGGTTTAGTCAGTTGAAAAAAGTAAATGAATAAACTGAGGAACTTCTCTTACCTTTTTTATACAATCATATACACATCAACCCCCCAACACCAAAGGGAAAGACAGATAAACAAATTAAACAGCCACAAAAGGAACAGATGACAAGCAAAGTAGGCAACTCTTTCCCAAAAAGGTGGTAACTCTGTTACCCAAAATTAACTGAATATATCATAAATTTCCATAATTGTTAAAAGACAAACATAAGTAAGTGAAACACTACAAAGAAATTTAATAAAAAGTACCATAATGAAAATACCACCTATAAACGGTCAGTAATAAATTACTGGGGCTTAAGCTAGCTTTATGGGACCCCAACTCTCGCCCTCAGCTTTCATTGTGGTAAAAACATATATTCGTTCGGTCTGTGTGGAGGTCTTCTAACACACCTATGAATCATTACGGGTAACAAATAAAACCTATTGAAAATATTCGCTTTATTGTCTGAATAATAGAATGTATGGACAGCAGACGTCGGACACTGTTTTTTTTCTGACTATGTAGGAATTATAAGACAAGTGAGGCAAGGAGTTAAGTGTCCCACTTAACTCCTTGCCTCACTTGTCTTATAATTCCTACAATTCAGTTGTACTACATTTTGATGCGCCTAAAACTTCTGGGCCCAGGTTCAGGTTTATAATCATTCCTTAGAGTTAAGGCATGTCTTAACTTAAGGTCCATCATTTACGATATGAGATAAGATATCTTAAGTCAGTTAAAATGACTAGTTTTAGGTAAGTTTAGTAGATGATATTGAAATGTACTTATTAATTCATCTTTGAAAATCAGCTTTAATGTGATAGCGCAAAATATGGGGCTACATAACCAGGTATCTGATCAGAGTCTTCAATGTTTGCGAACGCCCGTCTGCCATTATATTTAAATTAAATAATATATACACAATGGTAATTTGACAAAAAATAACAGCATCGTTAAAACAGAAATCGTTTACATATGCAACTAATTGACTCTTCGACCAATTACATTATGTCATCACACACATTTGAACTTCAAAGACTCGACCATGTTTGGGATTGTTAGAATTTATTCTAGACATGGGTTCTTCGAGCCACTAAGGGTTAATCACAGCGCTTTGTCAGGCGCAAACGGAGTAATTAATCAATGAATTAGAAATCTTCTATAAAATAATGGTACATTGAGTGTTCTCATTATAATCACTTCGAGGAGGCGATTCTATCGAGTACATACAACATACATTTTTATGTTGAAAAAGCCAAAAAAATCTAAAATGTCTCTAAATATTTGTTTTATTGAGCTGTCAGAAAAACTTTCCTGGGGACGAACATTCGAGTTCAAATCAGTCACCATCACGAAAACATGTCTATATAATTTTGACCCCCTTAAACCCCACTTTTATATAGTAAAACAGGGGTTTACAGGGGTATACATTATTTATCTTATTTTTGCTTGAAAACATAGATTGTTGGTACTCGTTAGAACCGCCTTGGCGAGGCGGTTCTAACGAGTACCCACAATCTAAGTTTTGAGCAGAAATGTGAAAAATATCAGAGTTTTTTATCTGAAAATTTTCAGATTTTGTAGGTGAAATTTTCTATATATTTGAATAGGTGTGTTTTCGTGATGCGTGTTTTCGTAATTGAGCCATCGGTGTTCGAGTCTTTGATGTTTTACTGTACTTCATTAGAGTTACTCCGACGTTATAAATTTTTTGCATGCATACATTGTTGTGAAAATTGAATGTCTGATAGACACCATGATCCATGTAATTGAAGAATAGACATTTCAACAAAATATCGACATGGTATACAAATTATGCACTCTTCTAGCCGATCGGTTTATATATCCATAGGAAGTGGAATTATTTAGCTACACGATTCCTGCTAGAAAACAAGAGGTTGGCAAGGGACATAACTTTACAAACAAATACATGAATATTTTTTTCTCTGAATGCAGCTACGTCCTCGGAGGCTATGATAATAGTTTGATTAAACCATTCTACCCAAGAGATGCACATCATCTTCAGGCTATTACACGAAGTGAAGAACTTATGGAAGCTTTACGCAGTTGTAGTTCATTTATTTATTTATTTATTTTTATTTTATTTTTTTTTTTTATTTATTTATTTTTTTTATCGATATCATATGGTATAATTTCTTCAAAATGCACGGCAAACGTGATGATTATGTGAATATGATTTTGACATGATAAACTTTCCTTTCGTAGATAGTGAAATTCCTCGACCCCCACCCCCACCCCCCACCCCCGTATGGTATATACATATCTAAAATTGGTTTTGCAAGGATATCATCTGACTTAAATATTTTAACAATGGGAATAAATTCCTGGCTGCTAAACTCCTTACAAGGCTATCGGTATTATTAACACTCTAAAGGTTCCTTTTGTTTTAACATTTTACCACCGACACGCAACTGGTTGATGAATATATGATTAGTTTAAAACATGTCTTAATAAATGAATATCAGAACTAGATTTTTACGATGACCTAGTTTATTACTTAAGGAAAGTTGCTTCAAAAGTCAATGTTTTAGAAGAAATTTAAAAATATCCGTTATAAAAGTGTAGGATATAATTTGGGTATCATGCGGCAGACTGTCTAACTTAGTATTTAACCCTATCATGGTTGATAGCTATGCTTTTCTATTTAATTGCAGGGCGGTGGGTCGATTCTCTGCGAAGGTGGCGAGCTACATGAAAATTGTTCATCAGGCGGTTGATGCCCTGTGTTATGTCTTTGTTTGGACCCTACGTTGTTCAGTTAGTGGGCTTCTTTAGCTTTGGCTGCCAGTGTCTGAGGTGATTGCCGCGAAACCTTATCATTTACGATGAGAGTTACTTAATTTGACTTGAAAACAGTGATTGAATTTGATTTACTTGCTTTTTCTGTGATGTTTCACTGATTGAGATAGGGAGGCACCATACAAGCCAAACATTTTTTTTTTTTTTTGTACTCGTTACACCATTTGAACCTCTTGTGACGATTTGGTACCAACAAAATCGACTTACCCCCCTGCCCATAGATATTAATACTGACCTGTCGTTCTAAGGAGGATGTTTGTTCCATTACGAAAACATGCCTATTCGAATATATAGAAAATTTTACCTCCAAAAAATGAAAATTTTCAGATAAAAACTCTCATTACGAAAACACGCCTATTCAAATATATTGAAAATTTTATCACCAAAAAAATGAAAATTTTCAGGTAAAAATTCGGATATTTTTCATATTTCTGCTCAAAACATAGATTGTGGGTACTCGTTAGAACCGCCTCGGCGAGGCGGTTCTAACGAGTACCCACAATCTATGTTTTGAACAGAAATAAGGAAAATAATGTATACCCCTGTAAACCCCAGTTTTACTATATAAAAGTGGGGTTTAAGGGGGTCAAAATTATATAGGTATGTTTTCGTGATCGATAGTTTTCATATTTCTGCTCAAAACATAGATTGTGTGTACTCATTAGAACCGCCTCGCCGAGGCGGTTCTAATGAGTACCCAAACTCTATATTTTTGGGCAGAAATAAGAAAAATAACATATACCCCTGTAAACCCCAGTTTTACTATATAAAAGTGGGGTTTAAGGGGGTCAAAGTTATATAGGCGTATTTTCGTGATGTTTGTGTGGCCTTGTGGCAGCTCGCTGCGGGGCTTTTTTCGTGTTTTGTCCTGTTCGTTGTCTGATTATTGTAGTTTGTGGATCCTGTCTAACATTGTGATCACCTTGTTGGAGAAACGGAAGCTGGTTGCTTTATTTTTCTTTGGTTTGTGGCTTCACCCGGGGTGAAGTTGGCTGGCCATAAAAGTGCTTTAAACCCCGCGGTGGTTTACTCTACTGACCGTTCTAAGGCGGTGGTCCCGGTGTTAGTCTAATCTATGTTGCATTGTGGTTTATTCTACGAGGCGATTTGTTTTATGTCTTTCCTTGTGTCATTTGTTCTTGTGTTTTTCAGTCCTTTTAGCATTGCGATTACCTCGCTTAGGGAAGAGAGAGCTAATCTTAGTGCTTTTCGTACGTTTGTTTGATTTGCGCTTGTATGGTTTTGTCTGTTTCGTCTTCCTCTTGGTGTCTGGGAAGGGCTGCGGTTTGTGATTGTGGCACTCCCTGGACTTTTCTCTTACCTTTTTTGTGTACTGTCTGAGTTTGTTGGCTCTTCCTATTGGTGTTACTGGTAGGCCATGTTCTGTGATTGTATTGACTCTTGGGCATCTATACATTTTATAACATTTAAGCCATTGTATACTAGGTAGACTTTCCCACACTATATATTGGAAGAGTCCAATTTCTTTTTTAGGTACGTCCGGCTTTGAGATTTACATATTCCTAGAGAAAAATGTCTAAACTATTTGCAAACAGTGGAGACCCTGATCAGACGCCGCGTTCTGCGGCGTCTGATCTTGGTCAGCACTGTTTGCCAATTACCCTTTTACGGGTCTCCCGACTACAATGGGTTAATCAATATTTTCTTTGAAGTACGAGTAAAATACTTTGCTCCTGCGTTATAGGACGTTCTTTTCAAAATTGTCCTGTAAAATAGTGTCTGGAAGGACACACTACTGCGTTTATGACAAAAGTGTAATACAAGCCTCATTTATTGCAGAGGCTTATACAATACACGGCGAAGGACAAGTTGTACATCTTACGAATTACCCTTGTTATACCACTATAACGACCATACAAGACAAAAATAGCAACTCGTTTTTGTTACATGTATTAGTGTGATAAATGAATCGAATTTAGTATGGTGCTTATCCGGTTCATTTCTATAAAATCGGAAACAATCGATCAGGTGTGATTTCGATGCGTTTTCTGCAACACGGAATTATAAAACCTGTGATAAAAGGCTGATGGAGATGTAACAATTTTCTGTGTAAATATTAAATAGAGATTTATTACAGCTTATTTAGTCAGTCTGAGACTCAGTAAACCGATATATTTGAGCCGCGTTGCAAGACAAGGGCCCTTCAGGCTTTCCGTCGAGTCAATTCGTCAGTGCGTATGTTCGGCATACTGAGCAAGACTACATGTTTAGTTCTCTTTACAAAAACATGCCTATTCAAATATATAGAAAATTTCACATCCAAAAACTGAAAAAAATACAGCTAAAAATCTGATCTTTTTCATATTTCTGCTCAAAACATAGATTGTGGGTACTCGTTAGAACCGCCTCGATGGGTACTCGTTAGAACCGCCTCGTCGAGGCGGTTCTAACGAGTACCCACAATCTATGGTTTTGAGCAGAAATAAGAAAAAAAATAGTGTATACCCCTGTAAATCCCAGTTTTACTATATAAAAGTGGGGTTTAAGGGGATCAAAATCTATAGGCATGTTTTCGTGATGTATGACTAAAGTTTCCCTTTGGCCTACCTCTTACGTGAGCGAAAAGCATTGGTTCTGGAGAGACTGTGCGTATGCGCAGGCTAGCAAGAACCTTTGCTATCCGCTTATACTATAACAGTTCTTTTCGATGACGCGGTTCCTTTTCACAACCTAAACGCTACCTAACGGTATTACGAAATAATACCAATAATAAAGCTTCATGCGCGCTGAAAGTGGAGCATAGCTTAAACGCCATAGCTCTTGTCGCATTAAAGACTCCTTAAGAATGAAAGCTTTGTAGTACAACATGACGCTGTAAACTCTTCTCAAGGCATTTTATTGGACTATTATACCATCAGTGCTTGGAAACCTGTAGCATGAGCTTGAAGTAAATGTCATTTACGGGTTATTAAGAAATGCTTGGAAAGCTTACATAAACGTTTCTTTAAAGCCATTGTGACTGAGAATCGTGCAGCAGAAAAAGGCAGATAAGTAAGTAATAACTTTATGTGATATATCTGATCAAGTGTATTAAAATTAATGTAAGTAGTTTCTTAGAAATGTTAGATCAGTGAATAACGAATATATGTAATAAATATGAATCACGTTGATTAAATTAACGCTTTTTGATATCTTAGAAAAGTTAGATAAGTAAGTGATGCCTATATGTGATAAATATGAATCAAGTGTATTAAAATAATGTAAGTCATGTTATAGAAAATAAAAAAAACACCTAAAACGTTTAAAATTAGAAAAATCGGATAAGTAGGTAAATATATATAAAAAACTCTGAAACATTTGTATTAAAATTAGTGTATGTTTAATAGTGCCATTGCGAAAAATATCTGTTTGACTGCATAAGGAGATGTTTAGACAGAATATGAAATGAACCGGGGAACAGCGTTCCCCCATAAGATTGCATGTGCGCAACCGAAAACTCAGACCAGCCTGCGCACCCGTGCTGTCTGATCATAGTTTTCGCAGGGAATTCTGCGGCAGCTAAGGATCCAGCATTTCCAGTAGACTGCGAAGACTGATCAGTATGTGCGGATGCGTGCCTTTGCTAGACACGCACATGCAATCTTGTGGAAATGCTGTTTACCTGCTAAAATGTTTCATAGGTGTAAAAACATGATTGATTGAATACATGAAACTTAATCACATATAGAAGATTATACAAGTATGTGGACTCTATTCTTAATTCTATATATATGTCATTGTATTTTTAATATAAATATGAAACTATGATACTTGAAAACATGGTAGTTTCCCCCATTTTTACAAGGAATATTTCTTGTTTGATTTACTGTCACCAAGCCTAATCGGAAAAGGGCTGTACTTTAACAGGACATAATTTGCTGGGGTGGGGGTTGGGGCGGCGAAACAGATCCTTTCCTTTTAAATAAGACCGCTTTCAGAAGGGAGATAAAACTATATTGCCAAAGTTTCCGTATGTACGAGTATCTTATATACAAGCGTAGCACTCACTACGCACATTACGCAGGTGCGTATCATGCGTAAGAAAAATATTTATAATAAAGTGGCATTAACTTGAAAATTTTGCTTCTTTACCATAGGGCCTACTCTTCAGGGAGCAAATATTTCCTTTTAAGAGTAGCTCCTATTTTAGAAGCGACTCTTGGAATAGTTTTCCAGATTTATTCTGGGTGTGTCAAAATTATTCTGCTCTGGCTACGTCACTGTATGTATTCGGACGGACACACCTGAGCAATCAGTGTGGACCCAGATAAGACACCGCAAAATGGGGCGTCAATTCACTGTTCAATGATTTTTGCATAACTGTCATGACAGAAAATACGTGCATAGTAAAAGATGCTATTTATTGTAAAATTAGATACATATATAAAATTATTGTAAACTATTACAAAACTGTTTTCCAAAATAATATTGTTTCAGCTTGTCATCCCATTAATACATGACTATCTTTCGACATACTAAGCAGTTTTTTATCATTATTGTTGTAAGTGCTTTTTCCGTGGGTATAGCCAGCGTCATGCAAGCTCTGATCAATGCGGTGACGTTGTCTAGCACTGCAATATTTACACTCGATCTATAGTTTTCATGCCCCAAAATTCTCTTAAGGTTGTTGGCAACGTGATTATTATTGAGTATTGAAATAGAACTGCGCGTCAGTTTTAGTAAAATGAATAATTATATACACCCCCCCCCCCGCACCCCCACCCCCGCCAAAAAAAAAAAAAAAAAAAAAAAAAAAATGTTCTCATTTAAAAGTAAAACAAAAATAATCTAAAAATTAATTTAAAGGAATACAATTAAATAATGTTTCATCACGAAAACATGCCTATATAATGTTGACCCCCTTAAACCTCACTTTTATATAGTAAAACTGGGGTTTACAGGGGTATACGTTGTTTTTCTTATTTCTGCTCAAAAGCATAGATTGTGATACTCGTTAGAACCGCCTAGACAAGGCGGTCTAACGAGTACCAACAATCTATGTTTTGGGCTTATATATGAAGAATATCAGATCTTTTTTTTTATCTGAAAATTTTCAGTTTTTGTGGTAAGATTTTCAGTATATTTGAAAGGCATGTTTTTGTAATATATGATCTAAGAGAAGCAATGAAACTGTGTTTATTTTCTTGGGAAGAGTAATTTAGCAATTACACAAGTATGTGCACTCTATTCTTAATTCCGTGAAGTTTTATGGTCAACGCTATGATTTTGTGTCATCTTCTAACAAGTAAGCTTCTTAAAGTAGGATAGCAAGTTAAGGTTTTGTAAATACTTACAAAGCGGGTTGTATTTCCCCTGACTTTTTCGGACAAACGGACCTGGGAATAGAGTCTAGACCCAGATCAGACGCCACAGAATGCGACTTTAGATCAGAGCTTACGCTGTTTGCCACTTATTCAGCTGATATATATAAATAAACAGGGCCCAGTTGTTCGAAGCTAACGATGTCGTTAGTTAACGATTCGTTAAAATTTATATCGGGTCATACGCAAATGTGCTGAAATTTTTTGCTGAAAAAATATGAGAAGCTTTAGCAGTGCAAAAGCTACTCACATTTTTTCAGCAAAAATATCAGAATATTGTGTATTGAATCCGCTAAAACAGTTGAAATGACCCTTAACGAGCTCGTTAAGCTAACGACGCTTTGAACAACTGGGCCTAGGTAGTCAAATTGACTTGTTCAGAATTTAGAAGTACAGCAAGTGTTCGAATAGTTAGGATAAATCTGCAGAGTATGTTCGGACATATATGTCTGAATGAATAATATAAACCCAGGTCGATCTCTCACTAAATTGTTTGATCTGCGCTTTCGATGTTTATCATACCCGGACAAGGTCGCGAGACTAGACACGTGCAGCGGGGTCGTCTCTACCTCACCTGTTCCACCCCACCCATCCCAATATCTGCGCGGTACGTGGTTGAGCTATCTTCATCGTCATCATCACTATCATCATTATCACCGGACCCTTATCTTATGTATTTGGGCTGTCACCGCCACTGAGGGAATGCGACGAAAGTCGGAATGAGGTACTGTTTTATGTGTACGCTTGTGCCTGTGTGCGCTCGTGTGCGCGCGCTGGTGTTTCTGTACGTAGTTTTGGGTCTGTTGTTTACAATCGACCCAAAGTATACATACACCAAAAATCCCTTAAGCAGTGTGGGGGATCCACGTGACCAAATGACTAAGTACACGGAGTTTGTTACTATTTTTAGCTCCGCTTCAGGTAGGATTTTTTAGAATATCTCTATTCATACCGAATGGAATATGTTCAAATAAAGCTCAGAGTACGCGTAAAATCAAGCTTTTTCTGGTGGTGTAAGCGCTATTTTGCAATCTGGTCTAATTCTCGAGGACATTCGAAGAATGTTTTTGCTGTCAATCTGGATCACCGGGACAATGTACATGAATTTTGGCACTCAAATCATCCCGGAGACTGTACGAATGCATAGCATCACGAAAACAAACCTATATAATTTTGACCCCATTAAACCCCACTTTTATATAGTAAAACTGGGGTTTACAGGGGTATACATTATTTTTCTTATTTCTGCTCAAAAACATAAATTGTGGGTACTCACCCGCCTCGCCGAGGTGGTTCTAACGAGTACCAACAATCTATGTTTTTGAGCAGAAATATGAAAAAATATCAGATTTTTTTACCTGAAAACTTTCAGTTTTTGATGGTGAAATTTTCAATATTTTTGAATAGGCATGTTTTCATAATGGGTTGATTTGAATCTTCGCTAGATGCACATGTCTGAGGGTACGTTTTCTGTCGTTGCGGCTCTAATATATATTTTCTTATTTATTTAATTTATAGAGATATATTGATTTATTGTATGACCGGTTTATGTTTCTGTCATGTTCCCTAAATACGGACTGGATAGTGCTTAAAAAGGGAGTGGGGTCCATAAGACCCTTTTCTTGCCCCGTAACAAAAGCTTCATTTTTTGCTGATGCATTACCTTGAATGTCCCATTTACTAAAACGCTATTTATTTTGCAACGTAATCCCTAGATTTGGAGTAGCATGATCATGAAAGTGGGTGAGGTAATTCAGTATGAACCTGAGGGACCATATTTTTAACACCGTTTCCTTTTTAGAATATATCACACCCCGTTATACCTTCCTCTGTTTATTAGACAAATGTCTTAGGTTATATCCTATCTCACTAACCTCCCTTTAAAGAAAAATATTGCATCTACAGCATCTCTTTTATGAAAATCTTCATTTTTTTGTTAATTTTGCATCTTGGAATTCAATCAAATTTAGTCTTTTACCCGGAACTGAATGGTGAATTATTTTGAAACTTAACTGAATACAACATTGGGATAAGGCAAAGAGATGACTGTTTTGGTGACCTTGACCTTATTTTCAAGGTCACATGTGCTGTAGAATTTTCAAAAGAGCAGGTGCTCGTTAGTTGGTCTTTATGTTACTTAGCAAAAGTCTTCATGTTCTCCTAATATATTGCTTATATTATCTTTTTAGCTCTCCCGAGCTAATTGTGAGCTAAACTGTGCTCATTGTGAGATAAATTGTGATCGGTCAATGTCCGTTGTGCGTCATCCGTCGTGCATCGTGCTGCATCAACAGTTTGCCATAAATGACAGTTTCTCTTACACCCCTGGGCCAATTATAGTCAAACTTCACAGGAATATTGCCTATATAACTTCCTACGAAAATAAATAAAATTGTTCACCACCAATAACGTAATGGCCGCCAGAGAAAAAAAAAAGCTTTAATTGATAACTCCTCCTACACCATTGAGCCATTTTCAATCGAATTTTACAGGAATGTTGCCTAGATGACTCACTACTAAAATAGCTAAAATGATTTTTCTCCAATGAACAAGATGGTTATCAGAGCTAAAAGCAGAAACAAATCTATAAATGACAACTTCTCCTATATCATTGAGCCAATTTCAATCAAACTTCAGAGGCATTTTGCCAAGGTGTCTCTCTACCAAAATGGTTGAAATAGTTTTGCTCCAATGAACAAGACAGCTGCCAGAGTTAGAAAAAGACAAACACTTTAAATGGCAAATCCTCTCACATCACTGGGTCAATTTAATCAAACTTCACAAGAATGTTGCCAAGGTGTCTCTCTACTAAAGAAGCTAAAACGGTTTCGTTCCTAATTTTAATCAAACTTCGCAAGAATATTGCTAACTCAAACTGCACAAGAATGTTGCTAGGTGGCTCTCTACCGAAATAGCTGAAAACAGCTCCACATTAATGAATAAGCTGGCCACCAGAGCTAAAAATAGAAAAACACTTTAAATGACAACTCCTCCTAAACCCTTTGGCCAATTTCAATGAAAAGGTAAAACAGGATACTAACTGAGGAATTAGTCCAACAAATGGAAATTGGTATAATTAGATGTGGCAATTTTTTAAAGAGACACACAATTTATAGGCATTAGGTTCGTACGTTTTGTATGATACTTTAGATTCTTACTGAATTACCCCACCCACTTTCATGATTATGTTACTCCAGATCTGTAACTTACGTTGTACAACCAAAATGCTTCTAGTAAACAGAGGACTAATGTAGCCCTAAATCACTCTCCTAAAGTTCATGGCCTGACTCTTCATGACCGTTATTAAGCTGTATCAAGATATTAAGTATTTGACTGACATTGGCCTAAGGGTGTAGCAGTAGTTGCCTTTTAAAGATTTTCTGGTTTGCGCTCTGCGCCATCTTGCTCATTAGAGTAGAGCCATTTTATCTGTTTTGGTAGAGAGTCACCTAGACAACATTCTTGTCAAGTTTGATCGAAATTGGCCAAAGGGTTCAAGAGTTGTCATTTAAAGATGCTTTTATTTATAGCTCCAGTGGCTATCTTGTTCATTAGAGCAAAACCGTTTTAGCTATTTCATGCCTGTCAAGTCTGAGTCAAATTGGTCCAGTGATGTAGGAGGAGCTGTCATTAAAAAATCTATTTTCAGCTCTGGCGGCCACCTTGTTCATTTATGTGGAATAATTTATTTTTGTTTTTTGTTGAGTGTCACCTAGGCAACATTACAGTGAAGTTTGATTGAAATTGGCCCAGGAATTGAGCAGAAGGTATCATTTATAGCAAATGGTGACACATCACGAGGCACGACGGACACCAGACAACGCACGACGGACATTGACCAGTCAAAATAGCTCATAATGAGCACTTTGCCCTTTGGTGAGCTATAAAGATATTATAGGCAATATATCAGGAGAAAATGAAGACTTTTGTTAAGTAACATAAAAATAGCCTTATCGGCACCTGCCTTTTTGTCAATCCCACAAAGCTGATGTGACCTTGTAAATAAGGTCAAGGTCACCAAAACTTACTCACCTCTTTGCACTGTCCCAATGTCGTATTCGGATAAGTTCCGAAATAAGTCACCTTTTAGTTCCGGAGAAAGGCTAGATTTTATTGAATTTCAAGATGCAAAATTGACAATAAATGAAGATTTTCATAAAAGAGATGCTGCAGATGTATTCTTTTTTATCTTTAAAGGGAGGTTAATGAGACAGGATATTACCTAATGCATTTGTGTAACAAACACAATAACGTATAACTAGATGTGATATATTTTAAAAGAGAAGCGGTGATTAATTATATGGTACCTCAGGTTCATACTGAATTACCCCACCCACATTCATGATCATGTTACTCCCAAACTAGGGCTTATGTTGCAAAGTCAATACTATTTTAGTTAATGGGAAACTATAATTAATGCATCAGCAAAAAATGAAGACTTTTGTATGGTTGTAGAGTTCCCGGCCTCTGTTTACAAGGGAGAACACTTTTGTCATTTCTGGGCCCAGTTGTTCAAAGCTAACGACGTCGTTAGTTAACGATTTGTTAAAATTTACATCGAGTGATACGCAAATATGCTGAAATTATTTGCTGAAAAAATGTGAGTAGCTGCACTCACATTTTTTTCAGCAAAATTATCAGAATATTGTATATTAAATCCACTAAAACAGTTAACGAAATGACCCTTAACGAGCTTGTTAAGCTAACGACGCTTTGAACAACTGGGCCCTGGTTGCTTAATTGTACACCAAGCCCCTACAGAAAAAAGAAAAGGTCAGACCCTACTCTAAACAAATGCAATTTGCTTTCAAGGGGAGCAGATTCTGTCCATTTAGATCTGACCTTTTTAGACGGGAGGCAAAAACAATTTTGACACAGTCGTCCACTCTTCTTAAAGTTCGGTTAAATTGTTTTATTGTATTGGTTAAAAAAAAAACAACAAATAATAATAATAATAATAATAAAACAATTTAAGTTAAAATCTCCATATTCCTCAAAAATATCCAGGTTTAATAAACCGATATATGGTATTAATACTATCATAAAATGTGGCATCTGACAGCCTGTAAAATTTCAGAAGATTAATTCAGAAATACGATAAAATATCATTTCATTTTTGAGCCAGTTGGCAACATTAATTCAGAAATATGATAAAAAATCATTTCACTTTGATCCAGTTCAAGAACGAGAGACTAATTGAAATTTTACAGGCTGTCAGGAGCCACATCTTATGATTGTATCAATACCGTATATCTATTTATTAAACCTTTCTTGGATGATAAAATGCCTGTCTTTGAGGAATATGGAGTCTTTAAGACTTAGCTGACGAAAGCTGATGACAATAAAAGCATAAGACAGAAATCTGGCTCCGAGGTTATAAAACTTTTTTTTATGCTAAGCTCAGCAGAGCATGAGTTTTTCGCTGCTAATAAATTGTTGGCATTTTCATGCTTAATAGCAGAGAATTTTTCATGCGCAGCTGTGTTTAGAAAGAAAGCATTTGTAATTTTTAGTAATTTGAGATTTATTAGCAGGACAAGTTTTATTCGCAATTGAGTTGAGCATGAAAAAAACGTTTGATGACATCGGAGCCAGATGAGGGCATTCGCGATTTTTTGTGATACTTGTATATCGTATTCATCCTGGGTATACGGACAAACCTCTCTAAGAAAACAGTATAGATTAAAGTCTGATCAGGGTGTTCTCAGCTTGTCACCCATCAAAAAAGTTTTAGATATACCTTTGAGAGGTTATAAAAGAAAATAATTGTCCAATTGAATATCTTGTGTACATACAGCAGATTTTAATGTAAAAAAAAAAACTAAAAACCAAACAGACAACAGCATTGTGAGCAAAATATCTGGGCCCAGTTGTTCAAAGCATCGATAGCTTAACAAACTAGTAGATGACAAACTCGTTAAATGTTATAGCTAAGGTATGTTCAAGTACATTGATATTTTTGCTGCAGAAATGGGAGAAGCTACTCACATTTTCAGCAAAAATATCAATGTATTTGCCATATTTGAAGATAGATATTGCGTTAGCTAACAATTTCCTTTGGGATAATTGGGCCCATTGTGGAATCTTTGAAAATGGAGTTCTGCTCATATATACGCTAGAGGGCGTAAGCAATGTTGCAAACTTCATTACTACTTAGGCAGAGTCTCAATAAAACCGAGACTCCTATTTTCTTATCTGTAGTATGTTCTTTGTTTCCAAAGGCAAGCTTTTTTGACGTTTATTTTACTACACTGCCGTGTGGCGGCGGTAGAACGTCTCCCCGTACTTTACCATAGTGCAGATTATATTTCATTTCCTTTGGGATCATTGGGCCCATTGTGGAATCTTTGAAAATGGAGTTCTGCTCTTGTATACGCTAGAGGGCGTAAGCAGTGTTGCAAACTCCATTACTCCTTATGAAGAGTCTCAATAAAACCGAAACTCCCGTTTTCTTATCTGTAATGTGTTCTTTGTTTCCAAAGGCAATCTTTTTGACGTTTATTCGTGTAGTTTTGAACAACTGGGACCAAAGGTTATACCCAGCTGAGCGCTTGTGTTATGACTATAAGTCATAATCATTTGTTATAAAAGCACGTAAGAGATAAACAATTAGACTGTTTGGTAAGAATTTCAGCAGCTGACAAAAATACGTTTTCGCACCCTTCCCAGAAAATACGGTTATATATTTCATGCGACATTTTATGCGAAGTGTCTCCTGTTTAGTAGGAAGACAATTAATTTACAAGTTGAAATGTGAAACTAGCTTTTACGTGTGTCAGTTTTTTTTTTTTGTTTTTTTTTTAAATAAAAATAGACAAGCACACACACAAACAAATCAGCTACTAGTAGTCTTTTTTCTTTTTTTTTTAACAAATACTGACACTGATGTCTTGCTTACTTAAATTGCCCAGAGGATTATAAAAATAATAATGCAGATCACACCTTCATATTAATTTAACGCTAAGCATGTTGGGTGTAAGGTTCAGCATAGGAGCTAAATACAGCATGAAATGTCAAATTCTGTGTTTTGAGAAAAATAAGAAACATATTATCCATTTGTCGTCTGCTGCATTTACTAAGAGGGTGGTAAATGTTATCAAATCTGTGTTACATAATCCCCGGTCTTGCTTTTGCTTAGAAACCACATTTATCTCATGTTTTATGGCAGATGAACATATGTAAAGGCTTACATAGCGCTCCATAAAAGCTGTATCCAAATATTAAGTTTTTGTTTCTTATTTCTCCACAAACAAAGGCATGTAATCCTTGGTCTGGGATTAGTTTTTTTTTTTCCAATAAACTGTCAATATTAAACCATGGTCAAGTCTAATGAAATACATGTACCTTTAACCTGTTTAACGAGGCTTCTGATTAGGATCTACACTGTCCGAATTATTTGTAGGAATTTCTATGAAGCATACCTAATTATCCTTCTATTGGAAAAGAACTTGGCCAAACAGTCAAGATAGAAGTGTTCACCTGGCATAAATGGATTCATATTTTATGGTTTGGAAACTATTAAAAATGAATAACTTACTCCAAAGAGTAGGACATTTCAACTCCTTGGCTCAAATACCATACAATTTTAATAAATCTAATTTACTGCCTAGCGGTGTGTATAAAACTTGTTGCATGAGAGGTAAACAGTGTAGGCACTTACTAGAAGCTACACTCTGTGGCATCTTATCTTGGTCTACATTGTTTACATAGGCCTTATATCCCCAATACTTAGTACAAATACAGTATAGTTATTTTATGGAATATATATATATATATATATATATATATATATATATATATATATATATATATATATATCTATATATGTGTGTGTGTGTGTGTGTGCGTGTGTGTGCGTGTGTGTGTGTGTGTGTGTTTTGTTGTTGTTGTTTTGTGGACATCAGTGTAAGTACAGTATTAAAAGTTTATTGAATTTGTATGGATATGTATTTTGTTGGGACGAAATGTTTTGGCGGAACTGACGAGCTTGAGTCCCCACAATATATATATTCATACAAAACCAATAACATGTTTATAACATACTTGTGTTTTAACTTTTCCACAATCAGAGCTACTGCATAACTATGGTCATCATAAAAACATGTCTGTGATTCTGACCCCTCAAACCCCATTTTTTATAGAAAAAATGGGGTTTGCAGAGATATAAAAATGGGGTTTGCAGAGATATAGATTATTTTTCTTAATCCTGCTATAAAACATAGATTGGGGGTACCTGTTAGAACCGTCTCGATGAGGCGGTTCTAATGAGTACCAACAATCTCTGTTTCGAGCAAAAATAGCAAAACGATCACTTTTTCATCTGAAACTTTTCGTTTTTTTTGCAGCTATAAAAAGTGCCATTATTTTGAATGGGCGTGTTTTCGTAATGTGTAAAGATTTACTTTGTGCTCCGTGTTTCAAAGTCGTGTCGAGCAGTAATATGTAACATACCATGTCATGTGACTTGCTTGGTCGAGTTCAATCCTAATATCTGACATTTTAAGAATTCTAAATAATTTTGAATGTTTTTCTTCGTTGTTGCTTTAATTGAAGAGAATAATGGTTCTGAGTGAAAATGAAACCCCGTTATGCATAATAAACCAAATAATCGTGTCCCGACTTTGGCTGACAACGCGCATGGCACTCTTTACAGATGCGTGATGAGCTTTCACGACAATATTAGCCTTGCCAATTTTCAATACGGTAGAAAATAGGTCACTTTCGACAGTGGATTTTAAAACGGGACAATATTAAAGTTTATAATAGATATACACATGAGGGTAAATATAGTATACCGCATTCGACCTAATTACCGCATATACACTATTCGCGCACAGACCAGCATTCCGTAGTCTTCAGAGTACAGCCAGTGTACCTTTTGTCTACGCCTTTATAAAGGCATGTGTTGCGGGTACCCATTTGAATGTTATCGACTTGTCGATGCAATTCAAATGAGTATCTACAGCATGTGTTTTATAAAGAAAATTAGAAAAAAAAAAAAAGAAAAAAAGAAATTGCATAAAAAAATCATCAAATAAGTCCTTTGTTGATCTTTTTGTTTGTTTTTTAAAGTGTACCCTTAGTAGGTAGATACATATCTTACTTCAAGTTTTCGCAGTACTTTGGAAAACCTAAGCGCAATGTGCGGTGATTAAGTCAAATACGGTATTAATTTCTGGACATTACATTACGTTGTATAAACACAAACGTTTCGTGTACTGTATAGGCACTACACCAAATAACCTCTGTATATGTCTTTGCTTTAGAATGACACAGTACAACTAGACAAAACAATGTTTGATCATGCGTTTCGTTTCCACTGATTATAAATTAGTTCTGTCGTATCTTAAAATAATATTACCATGGTAATTAATTGTGGTATCTGAATGTTTAGAGTAAACAGATAATTTAAGTGTAGCTTCTTCGACAGCTTCAGTTTGCTTTCTTTTCAAATATACACAGCCTGTTTTATACAATATATTTCTTTTTCCTTTTTTTCAGAGTTCTGATCAAAATGGGTATTGAACTTACAGCGGCAAATGCCACTCAAACATGGGAATATCTCTGAAACAAGAATGTTTAAATACTACTTTTGAAGTTATTCAGCCGTTCTACTTTCTTGCATTACTCGTAGTGGAAAAGGCATGCGATGTCGAGGCAATATTCAACGATTCGTTCCTGTTTACTGTCCGTCTAGACGAATTACAAAAAACAACTATAATAACGTTCATTGTTAAAATACACGCATGTAAATGAATACAAGCAGTGACATACCGATATCATATATAGTAATGTTTGAGAGAATAAGCCTACTACATGTCCGCAGATAACGAAATCAAGCCATCAAGATATGATACATTTGCAGTATGCCAGCAGGGGCAGTACGACGTTTTATAAAGTAGTTAATGTTTGAGAGAATAAGCCTGCTACATGTCCGCAAATAACGAAATCAAGACATCAAAATATGATACATTTCCAAGCGAGCTTTGTTTATGTTTACACAAGAATGGACACAAATGATTCCGAAATTGTGTCAACGCTGAGTGTGTCACAGCACACTGTTATAATTGTGGATTTTATTCTTATATGCACCTGTGTGGTCGGTGCTGTTGGAAATATTCTTATAATATTTGTGATTTGCCGAACCCGATCTCTGAGAACAGCGATGAACGCAAATTTAGTGAGCCTAGCGGTAGCTGATTTAATCGTTTGTTTCATCCTCGTACCACTTAGGCTTGTCTTGTACAATGATATTTTCTTTGATGTAACGAACTACCGTGCTTTGTGCCAGATCGATGTTTTCATAAAAACGACATGTGACTCAGCGCAGCTTTTTATGTTGGTTGCGACAAGCTTTGAAAGATTCCAGTCCATAGCTCGACCATTTGAGAAGCAAGGACACGCTAAACGAACTGCTATTTCATTAACTGTGGCGTGGCTTTTGTCGCTTAGTCTTGGAACCTTTAATTCACAGTACTGTAGTGACGGAGCAACTGTGTACCCATGTTACACTCAAAGGAAGAATTTATTCCCAGGACAATGGGGTGATAAAGAGAGAAGCATCACACTACCATTAGGTTTACTTTGCCTTCTACTTGTAACTATATTTTATGGCAAAATTATGAAATTACTGAACGAACATAATACAACTATGCAAAATCGTTTTAAAACGTTTAAAAATAAGGTAAGT
This sequence comes from Anodontia alba, assembly GCA_964016985.1. Classification (NCBI taxonomy): domain Eukaryota; kingdom Metazoa; phylum Mollusca; class Bivalvia; order Lucinida; family Lucinidae; genus Anodontia; species Anodontia alba. The sequence continues at coordinate 71,350,180 of OZ024828.1, read as the reverse complement.
CCTACAAAGAAGATTACTGAAAAATCTACAAGCAACATGATTTTAAAGATTCACTCTACTGTACCTATAGAAGTTAAACAAACAGATAAGAATGCGAATCCTGAAATACCAGGCAGTCATAAAAGTCAGACAAATGTTGATTCAGGATTTAATGAAAACGAACGCCCAGTAAAAAGCACAGAGCAGAATGGTCTTGCCTACAGTGTAAAAGAAGATATAATCAAAGATAACTCGGATCATTCTTCTACAAATCAGATATTATGTAAGGACAACCACAGGATATGTGATATTGCTCAAACTTCCGGTGATCAAAAGATATCTCAAAGTAACGATGCTCACAACGCACTCTCAGCGACAGCACCATCACAGAAAAATGATAGGAAACCAGGACATTCGTGGAAGAAAATCGTATCAAATCGTCTCTTTGGTAATGCTTCCAGCAAACCATCAAAGGCCGATATTATCCAACCGATAAGAGTATTAAAGGTGCGTGAAACGAAACGATTTCCACTCATTAGAGAAAGAGTGACTTTGGCAAAATTAGAAACAAGTCATGCTGAAAAATTGAAACAGCTTAATTTAAGGCAATTAAGAACAAATATTCCATTGCGTGACAGGCTTCGAAAAGTGAAGTCAGCTTCTATGTTACACAAAAATGAGCGTGTAAGTCAAATTTACAATTCTAGTGCAGCAGGGAGTGTTAGCTGTAGCAAATTACAAGAGCGTGGAAAAAGTAGCCCTTCGCCAGTTATTAAATACATATCTAATGATAGCGACAACATGCAAGAGACCATCAGTCGAACGGTAGGCATAATTCGCTCCGTAAACTGTGAAACAAATAATCAAAATAATAAAGCCTCAGAATACATCTCAGGAGAACTGCCGAGTGTTAGCTCAAATATACGTTTCGGTAAAAAAAAAGATTGTAGAACGGAAACAAACAAACCTTCCACACCAATATTAGAAAAGGACAACAACGGCATTGAAAGCCTAGAAGAGATAAAAGTAAGCGGCATGAAAGAAAATGGACCCGAAAATGCAAATGGTGTTACGTCTGATTGTGTGGGTACAATCAAATCTAAGATAGATCCTACAGCAATCTCAGAAAATACGAATAGCATTAAAGTAAAGTCCGCTAATGGTGCACTTAAAGAAGAAACTCATCATCAGTCAAATAACACAAAGATGGTAACGAATACAGTTACTGAAAATGTAGTTGCAATGGACACTTTAAAGCCAAGCCCACTGAGTCGCGTGGAAGTAGTTGAGATGGATGGAACTGTGCACAAAAAGGTCAAAGTTGAGAGTGGTTCTGTAGTCGGAGCGGTTTGTGTTATGAACAACTCAAACAGAGTGCAAGGGAGACGTAAAGTTGAAATGAGAACAGCCAAGAACATAGCTATTCTAATAGGAACATTCATTTTGTTATGGCTACCGTTACCTGTTGTTGTCATTTATTTTTCAAGTAGTAATCAAATAAAGCACGTGTTTGTAGAGCCCGTATTATTTATCGCATCGGCTAGTACGTTGACGATAGCATTGAACCCAATTCTGAATGTATTGCTCAATAAACAGATGAGATCAAGAACAATTAGCACTCTGCGGAATTGCAAGAAAGTAATTAGATAACACACACGATTGCATTAGATTAGATTCTTCATAACAAAGACCAATCCAGGAAGACGAGCTGATGTTTTCTCTAACTTATGAGGCTTATTCCTACAGCTCAGTTTTAATAGCATATAATGGGGTCATGTCATTTCTGTTTTCCCTTTATCATTGCGCTATCACGCCCATGTAAAATGTATACATCTTAGTGAAAGTTCTAAATAAGACGTTTTTCTACAGATAGTATTTACATTTTGTTCTGATTTCTCCATGAAAACATGTGTTGTGAATTGAGCATCATAACAAATGCTTTCGCGGACAAATAAAATAGTATTTGTTTGCATACCCCTCTTACTAATAGGTATGTAATAAATCCATGAAACTGTAGTATAAAATATGGAAAAATGATAAATAATTTCGCATTTAGCTGACTATAGACATACTTTACATTATAAAAGATTGGTAGACATTATAGACGAGTTTTCTTAAAAAGGGTTCGATTTGCCTGAAAATGTGTGTCCCTGCTTTCACTATATACTATGAGGGTTAATGAGTGCAAATTACACAAACTTGTTAATGATAAAGAAGGCCAAATGAAGAGGAGATGAACTAGCATCTTTCTTAAAGTATATGGTTACTTCCTGCAGAACGGTTTTAAATATATTCAGGGTAGTCAACACTCGTCAAAAAGAACGTTACGACAGAGCTAATATTTTACTGTGGCTGAGCACGGCAATCACATTAGATTAGATTAGATATTGTTTTGGGCATTTAATTATTAAAATTATTCAACTTGCTTCAGGAAAACAGTGAAAGTATGATCTTTAATTTAGTTGTTTCATTTTCTAAGGTTGGAGCTAACCTAAGTTGTTACAAAAACTGGAGTACTATTTTGAATGTATACTGTGCCAGCTGTTGCATGTAGCAACGATCAAATTATCTGAATGAATTACACCGTCCCTTCACATAGTTTATTAGTATTCACGGCATATTTTACCGCATATTTGTGTGGGTGTAGGCATAAAGCTTAGTTCATGAAAACGAAATCAGCACGATGATCCCTATATTTACCATACTTTTCTCTGTTCTGGAAACGCCCCATAAAGAAAACGTCTTGGTGAACAGTCTAGTACAGCATTTTCTGTATAGTCCAAAATGTTGCACACAAAAAATTTAAGGTCTTTACGGGTGTCAAAAACGGCATTATTATTACTATTATATTTAGATGTTTCAAACAGCTTGCAAAATAAGCTAAAGACGTTCAGTGGTGTTTTTGATTACACCATTCTGAGTAAAATAGACGCTAAACGACGAGATATGCACTGACAGTGTCCTATGTTGATGGAGATGAGAAAACAGGTTCATGTTATTTTTTTAAATCCGATTATCTAAGATTTAGCACAATAACTGTGAGCCGCTACGTGAGAAAACGTACCTTCTGATATGTGCGCCCAATGAAATAAAAATCTAAAATTTGCCCCCCCCCCCCCCCCCCCCCTCCACACACACACACACACAATTCATTAAATATCTGCTTTGAATCTATATTAAGCCTAATGCGGCATTTAATATAGCTACGAATTTCAATCTTCTGGTCCATGTTCCAATGTAACAAGTAAATTTGTCAGTGTATATAACTGTATCTATTTCAATTTGAAATAACTCGGTCAGTTGGAAAGCAATTTGCACGAAATAAACGGGTATCGTTAGCTGTTCAACACACCATTCAAGTGTAGTGAAGCATTTTAAAATATACCTGGGATAAAAGTAATGAAGCCTGTTAGTGACAGAACTTTTGGCACGACCCTCGTATAACTTTGACCCCTTAAACCCCACTTTTATATAGTAAAACTGGGGTTTCCAGGGGTATACATTATTTTTCTTATTTCTACTCAAAAACATAATGGTGGGTACTCGTCAGAACCGCCTCGCCGAGGCGGTTTTAACGAGTACCCACAATCCATGTTTTGAGCAATAATGTGAAATGTGAAAAATATCAGAATTCTTATCTGTAAACTTCAGTTTCTGTGCTGAAATTTTCAATATATTTGGATAGGCGTGTTTTCTTGATGGCTATGCAAAATGCGCCAAATGAAGATTCTGTTCAGACCGTGCCCTCTTGTCTAAAGGTACGTTTTCTAACGTTGCGACTCATATGATGTTTCTTCCTTTAAAAATGTGCGAGAAAAAAAAATAAAGTAAAACTATAAAGTCTTAAACAGCTTTGAGTGTAGGAAATGTTTCCTAGCAAATGTCTTTAAATGTTGATATCAGGCCCCGAGTTTATAAAACTTTTTTCATGCTCAGTTCAGCTGAGCATGAAATTTGTCCTATTAATAATATTCAAATTACTAATTATTATGAATTCTTACTTGTTAAAAATAGCTGAATATGAAACTTTCTATGCATCACGAAAACACGACTATATAATTTTGACCCCCTTTAACCTTAAACCCCACTTTTATATAGTTAAACTGGGGTTCACAGGGGTATACACTATTTTTTTTTATTTCTGCTCAAAAATATAGATTGTGTGTACCCGTTAGAACCGCCTCATCGAGGCGGTTCTAACGAATACCTACAATCTGTATTTTGAGCAGAAATATGAAGAATATCAGAATTTTTTATCTGAAAATTTTCAAATTTTTTGGTGGTAAAATTTTCAATATATTTGATTAGGCGTGTTTTCGTAATGGCTAACAAATATGAAAATGCCATCTTGGCATTTTCATATTTATTTGCAGAGAAAATTTCATGCTCAGCTGAGATGAGCATGAAAAAAGTTATATAACCTCGGGGCCAGGACCCTGTATTTAAGGACCAAGATTTGCAAAGCACATTTGCGCTTTCTCATAAAAGCTGAGTACAGTTCGATATCGTCTACTGAAAAAAAAATGTACTTAACCTTAAATTTAACTCGGACCCATCAATACCGAGTCCGAGAATTTAAGGACCGATATTTGCGAAGTACGTTTCGCGCTTTTGTATGAAAGGTGAGTACAATTCGACATCGTCTATTGCACAAACTGTTCATTTTAACTGACTTTTTAAATACCTTATTTCGTATCTTAAAAATTTTGGATATTAGTTGAGGTAAACCTTAACTCTAAGGAATGACTGAAACCCTGTGCCCAGGGTTGTTTTATTACTATGTTAGCATTATTAACGTTACTAATGAACTGGGCCCAGTTGTTCAAAGCGTCGTTAGCTTAACGAGCTCGTTAAGGGTCATTTCGTGAACTGTTGAAGCAGATTCAATATACACTATTCTGATATTTTTTTGCACTGCAAAAGCTACTCACATTTTTTCAGCAAAAAATTTCAGCATATTTGCGTATCACTTGATGTAAATTTTAACGAATCGTTAACTAATGACATAATTAGCTTTGAACAACTCATCACGAAAACACGCCTATATAATTTTGACCCCCTTAAACCCCACTTTAATATAGTAAAACGGGGGTTTACAGGGGTATAATTTTGTTTTTATATTTCTGCTCAAAACATAGATTGTGGGTACTCGTTAGAACCGCCTTGCCGAGGCGGTTCTAACGAGTACCCCTAATCTATGTTTTGAGCAGAAATATAAAAAAAGAATATCAGAATTTTTATCTGAAAATTTTCAATTTTTTTGGTGGTAAAATTTTCAATATATTTGAATAGGCGTGTTTTCGTAATGGCTAACAAATATGAAAATGCCATCTTGGCATTTTCATATTTATTTGCAGAGAAAATTTCATGCTCAGCTGAGATGAGCATGAAAAAACTTATAACCTCGGGGCCAGGACCCTGTATTTAAGGACCAAGATTTGCAAAGCATATTTTGCACTTTCACATAAAAGCTGAGTACAGTTCGATATCGTCTACTGAAAGAAAAAATGTACTTAACCTTAAATTAAAGGACCGATATTTGCGAAGTACGTTTCGCGCTTTCGTATGAAAGCTGAGTACAATTCGACATCGTCTATTGCACAAACATAAAACTGTTCATTTTAACTGACTTTAAAGACCTTATTTCGTATCTTAAAAATTTTTGGATATTAGTTGAGGTAAACCTTAACTCTAAGGAATGACTGAAACCCTGTGCCTAGGGCTGTTTTATTACTATGTTAACATTATTAACGTTACTAATGAACCGGGCCCAGTTGTTCAAAGCGTCGTTAGCTTAACGAGCTCGTTAAGGGTCATTTCGTTTACTGTTGTAGCAGATTCAATTTACAATATTCTGATATTTTTTGCTAAAAAAATGTGAGTAGCTTTTGCACTGCAAAAGCTACTCACATTTTTTCAGCAAAAACTTTCAGCATATTTGCGTATCACTTGATGTAAATTTAACGAATCGTTAATGACATCGTTAACTAATGACATCGTTAGCTTTGAACAACTCATCACGAAAACACGCCTATATAATTTTGACCCCCTTAAACCCCACTTTTAAATAGTAAAACTGGGGTTTACAGGGGTATACATTATTTTTCTTATTTCTGTTCAAAACATAGATTGTGTGTACTCGTTAGAACCGCCTCGACGAGGCGGTTCTAACGAGTACCCACAATCTATATTTTGAGCAGAAATATGAAAAATATCAGGATTTTTTATCTGAAAATTTCCAAACTTTATAGTGGTAAAATTTTCAATATATTTGAATAGGCGTGTTTTCGTAATGTGGGCCCCGATGTTTGATACATATGAATAAAAAACAAGAACAAAAGACTTAATTCATTGATTTGTTTCTCATTGTTTATAACAAGACCTTAAAGCAGTTTGGAGCTTCAAGTTACAATTGGTATATTCGGTAAACTGTACTACTCTCTGTGGTAATTTAGCAGACGACAAATTGGTGATATTTTTATTTCTTATTTTTTTTTTTCCAGAAAGTGGGCTTTAACGCTCATGCAAATGTCTCCATGGAGAAATATCGACGCTTCATTTCTGGATTAAATTAAGAAAAACATTTCAAAATGTCGTTTGCAGAATTTTTTTACGCAGCATGCTAAGCGTTAACTCGGAAAGCTTTTGTCTTGGGAAATCATTAATCGGCAATGTTCGTAATGACGCCTGCAGCAATGGTTTTCCACAACGCTTTCTTTGCGTCTTCAGTAATGTGGTGGTTAGAAATAAGTGTCCGATTGTCTTTTATTGAAGTAAATAGGGGTCTGATTATCATTTATTGAAGTTCGGTCTTTGTAAACGTTTTTTTTATTTTTTATTTATTTATTTATTTATTTATTTATTTATTTATTTATTTATTTATTTATTTGTTTTATTTTATTTTTGGATATAGAATAATGTGGCGGTTCGAAATGATAATCCGATTGTCATTTATTGAAGTACGGACTTTGTGAATGCTTTCTTTGCATCTCGAACAATGTGGTGGTTAAAAATAAGTGTGCGACGGTCTCTTATTGAAGCACTCATGTCGTAAACATTTACCGTATATATCCAAATATTCGGACGCCTTAATTCCTTAACATACTTGTCCGAAAATTTGAGCAGGCATATTTTTGACTACTTGTTGATTCGTCAAAAATCTATTGTATGAATGACAGTGTTGTCCTTTCAGATGCCACTTTCTGTGGTGTCTGATCTGGGTCGACACTGTTTGCACAGGCCAGTCTCTCCGAATTCTTAGGGTAAATACGGTGTTCCGTGGTCTAAGAAGCACCCTAAATGATAACATGATACTTTGATACCAGTATCACTAAACTAGAATTTGTTTTTCTACAAAAACATCGAAGTTTTCCCCCTTTTTGGTATCATTCAGAGCACATTTATATTAACTAATGAGATTCCAAGGAAAATAAGTCAAAAAGTATAAATGCAAGAGTTATGTTTCTTGCGCTTTGCAGGTCGACTAATGTTGATTGATGTTCATACAAAGTTTCGTGAAGCTATCATGAACGGTTTTCAAGTTATAGAGTGGACACGTTTTTTTATGACGGACAAATTCCAAGGGAAATAATTCAAAATGTATAAATGCAAGAGTTATTGTTCTTGCACCCTGCACGTCGTCTAATGCTAATTGATATTAACATGAAGTATCTTGAAGATATCTCGAACAGATTTCAAGTCACAGAGTGGACACGATTTTGTGACGGGGAAAGTTCAAAGAGTAATAACTCAAAAAGTATAAACGCAAGGGTTCTGGTTCTTGCGCTCTGCACTTTGTCTAATTTTGATTGATATTTATATGAAGTTTCGTGAAGATAGATTGAATGTTTTTGTTTTTTTTTTAAGTTATAGAGCGGACACGATTTTGTGACAAGAGTCCAAGAGAAATAACTTAAAATGTATAAATGCAAGAGTTCTGGCTCTTGCGCTCTGTACGTCATCTAATGTTGATTGATATTTATATGAAGTTTCGTGAAGATAGCTTGAAAGGTTCTTAAATTAAAGAGCTGACACGATTTATTGACAGAGTCCAAGGGAAATAATTCAAAAAGTATAAATGCAAGACTTCTGGAGCTTGCGCTCTGCAAGTCGTCTAATGTTGATTGATATTTATGTGAAGTTTCGTGAAGATAGCTTGAACGGTTTTCAAGTTATAGAGCGGACACGGTTTTGTGACAGAGCCCAAGGGAAATAACTCAAAAAGTATAAATGCAATAATTCTGATTCTTGCACTCTGCACGTTATCTAATGTTGATTGATATTTATATGAAGTTCGTGAAGATAGTTTGTTATTGAGCGGACACGATTTTGTGACAGAGTCCAGGGAAATAACTCATAAAGTATAAATGCAAGAGCTCTGGTTCTTGCGCTCTGCACCTCGTCTACTGTTGATTGATATTTATATGAAGTTTCGTGAATATAGCTTGAACGTTTTTCAAATTATAGAGCGGACACGAGTGTGACAGACAGACAGACGCCCGGAGGAAAAAACAATATGTCTCCCAACCCTAAAGGGTGGAGACGTAATAATGTAGAATGTCGCAATGAAGAATAAAACCCTGACAAGACTACGGCTCGCAGAACGATTTATACCTGCATATTTCGGCTGCGCAATGGGAAAAATTGTCTTCGGGCACCCGGGCCTTCGCTGTCCACTAATAGACTCATTGGACACTACAGAATTGTTATAAATTGAAAGCAAAGGCCCAGATGATACTTTGAACATGCACAGGATAATCTGAGTATGCGTATTTTGCGCATGTTCGAAGACATTTTTGTCGCTTGACATGATCTATTTCATACGCGCAAAAGCACTGTTCCACTTGACGTATTTGACGAAGTCCGTATTCTAGGTCTACGCGGCGCCCAAAGAAGGAATAAGTCGTTAAGTTGGCCACATGTTCTTTCGTAAACGTTTGTTACTCGCGCCAAGAGAAACTGACTTCTTATCCTCTAGCCAGACATTTTGGATAGGCTATTTTGCATTCACAATTTGATCGATCAGTGAATTCATTATTCTGTAAGATAATAAATGCATTGTCATTTGCCATGGGCGACCTCATTTTATGATTTCCATGGTATCCTGTTCATCATAAGTATTCTATAAGGAAAACATCATATATATATATATATATATATATATATATATATATATATATATATATATATATTTATATATATATATATATATATATATATATATATATATATATATGAGCCGCTGTGTAAGAAAACATACCTTCGGACATGTGCGCCATGCGAAGATTCAGATCAGCCTGCGCCTTTGCGCAGGCTGATCAGAATCTTCACTAGGCGCATTTCGGATAGCCAAAGATGCAAAGTTGTCTTTGTTTTTTTTTTTTTTTTTTTTTTTTGTTGTTGTTGTTTTTTTTAATTTGACAACGAAGAGTTTGATCAGACTGCGCGTATGCGCATGCTGATTTGAGTCTCGCTTATCGCATATGTTTTTTTTCCACGTTGTATCTCATATATTGCGGAGGTCAGACTAGAGACTAGGTTCGAGCTGGAGGTAAGACTAGGTTCAAGCGTGTAGTCAGACTAAGTTCATGTGCTGGTGTTCAGACTAGGTTCATGTATCTGGGGTGTTATTTTGTTCCTCTTGACATTTGAGGGGACTTTATTGATATGTGTCTTCTTTGAGTGTACGATGATGGGTCGCGTTTCAGACTCTGTGAAGGTGCCGTGATATCTGATGTAGTCTTTGGTCGGGTCCGCCGTGGTTGAAATAGTGGTTTTATTTAGCTCTGTCTGCCAGGGTCTGAGATGGTTGCCACGCGACCGCATCCTTGTTTCGTCAGTGCTTGATTTCGATTTTACACGTGTTTTTTATTATTATTTATTATTATTATTTTTTATTATTTCTTTTTTTTTTCTTTTTTGTTTTACGTTTTCTGTAATAATTCGTTGATCGAGATAGAGATCCTCTTACCGAGCCGAACAATCACTATTGTCGTTAGCAACATTTAAGTCTAGTGTGACATGTCGCCTGACCCAGGAATACATAAGTGCAACTAGCCTTTGTTTGGCACTCAGCATGTTTAGTAGAGTAATTTCTGCAAAAAAAATAATAATAATAATTCTCAATATATTTGTACAGTAATTTCTGCATAAAACACATACTTTTGCACTTAGCTAAGATACCATTCTGCATAAATCTATATCGGACCATTATCAGCCCGACAGGATTCCTAGGGGCCGCAAAAGAAGTCCAATAAATATAGGTAGACTGTTAGCTGCAAGGTTATTAACAGTGTGGTTATATGTCGTATAATCGTTTATTAAGTATGTTTTCTAATTTAGACTTTATCTCAGGTCGGGCCCACTGGAGTCCAACTGTTGGTTTTCTTTTGCTTCAGCATTTCAGTTATTTCTTGCCGTCTAGTCCCCATCGTTGTTTCATCTCTGTATTCATTAGATTATTATGTTCTCGGAGATGTTGCACTGATGAGTTAGAACCCCTTAACGAGGTCTGAACAAATATCTGGTGTATACCACGGCAGAACTAAAGGCGGGGGTTGTGGCCAGGTAAAATTGATTTTAGCCACCAGTAAGGTTTTTACTGACCGTTCCAAGGCGGTGCCTCTCCTGTGATTTCCTGCTTCTGTCATTGTATGTCTTTACATTAATGTCCTGGTAAATCTGTATTTTGGATAGTTGTTTGACCATTCTTTTTCAGGAAAGAAACTGTCCATTTGGCTTTCTGCTTGTAGTGTTTTAATTGTGATGCCGTTGCTTTTAGTGCGTCCTTCTTTCCCTTTTGTGTCTTGGACGGAAGATGTTAGGTAATTGTACCGATTCCTGATCATTGCCTTCCTTTTTATCTATATCAAATAATTGTAATAACATATTTCTTTCTGTGAAATGACCCCATTTCGAAATTATAACAGTAAAATCAACGTATTCTCCTAAACACTACTGCTTTTTTAGCACTTGTGATCATTTGTCTATCCGTGTGTCCGACCGTCGTCTCCGTCCGTTAATACCTCTGAACGACTTCTCCTCTGAAACCTCTGGGCCAATTTTCTTCATATTTGACGTGAAGTTCTCTGTTAATGGGGGATTGAGAATTTGTTCAAGTGGTCACGGCCTGTTAATTAAGATGGCCGCTATGCCTGTACATGGTAACAAAACACCTCTTAGAACTCTTCTCCAGAACCAAGCAAGCTTTAAGGATGAGTATTGGTATATAGCATCGGGGACTCAAGGTTTGCCAAGTTTGTTCAAATGATGATTTGTTCAAATGATGACCCTAGGTTGGCATTTGAAATTTGCATCCTATGATTGGTTTGGGGAAATCTTGAAAAGTCAGTTTCTCAAGATGTATTGAAGACTAATGGCTGCAACTTACAATGTATGATCAAAGCAGCAAACCCTTTTAGTAACAACCAGTATTGTACCCCCCACCCCCCCCCACCCACACCCCACACACACACACACCCAGTTTTCATCCCCCAGTTACCAGATTTCATATTGGGCCGTCTGTCGAAGGGCTATTATCAACTTGTTCAACGATCCTGCATCAATAAAGATGGCCGCCATGCATATATATGTAAAAGCACTTAAAACTCTTCTTCTCCAGAACCAAAAAAGCTTCAAAGCTAAATCTTGGTATATATCATCGGGGACTATAGGTCTACCAAATTTGACCTAGGTGGACATTTGACCTTTTTACGGCAATGTCAAATTTGCATTTTTATGGAGAAAATATTAAAAAGTCAGTTTCTCAAAGCGTATGAAAGACTACTCGCTGAAACACAATGTTTGTCAAAGTAGCAAACCCTTCTAGTTACAACCCCCACCCCCTGTCCCTGGGCTATATACATGTATAAACTCCTGTAATCTTTAAACGTCTTCGTCTCTGAAACAGCTTGACCAATTTTCACCGGATTTCACATCGGGCTTTCTGTCGAATGGGTATCATCAATTTATTCAAACCATCCTACATCATTTAACAAGATGGTCGCCATGCCCATATATGGTAAAATACTTAAAAACTTCTTCTCCAGAACCTAAAGCGCTTCAAGGCTGATTCTAGCTATAAAGCATTGGTGGATCAAGGGCTACCCGTTTTATACAAATGATGATACTAGGATGACATTTGACCTTTCTATGGCAGATTAAAATTTGAATCCCCATACTATTATATGGGGAAATTTTAGAAAACATTTTCCGAAAATGTACTTAAGATAAATGGTTGAAATTTGTAATGTATGATTAAGTAGTAAAACGTTTTAGATAAAATCAAAATTTTTCCCCTAGGAGCTGTTCATTTGTCCGTCCGTAACACTTTCTTGTCCGCTCTATAAATCCTGCACCATTTTAAAGATTTTTATTAAACTTTGACCAAAGGTTTGCCTATGTGAGATAATGTACGGACTTTACAATTCAACCATGTCGACTCAAGGTCAAGGTCACAATTAAAGGTTACGAGTTTGAGCCTTTAATTTTGTGTCCGCCCCATATATCATTTACCCCTTGAAGGATTTTCATAAAATTTTGATCAAATGAGCGTTTAGTTTTTTGTCCGCTTCATATCTCCTTTACCTACGAAAGGAGTTTAATCATACTTTGGTCAAATGTTCGCCTCAGTGACATGATGTGCAAAACCCATAACAACCATGCCGACTCACAGTCAAGTAGTTGCGGTCATGGTACCTAAGCCATAATCAAAACTCATAAATCCGTAAACGAATGACGAATCAGAATGTTCAGACCAACAGACATGGACCCCAGAATAAAGGATGTAATCAGGCATCCGCGGATAGTAGGCATTACTTGGTAAGCAAGCTTCGCCCACCATGCCCATAGCCCTGAACGAAGGAAATATCGGTAGAAGCGTATGTCCGGGATTTGGGAAGTCTACTTATGGCGCGTCACTGGCAAAAACATCAGAAACAATTCTGGAAGCTGCCATATTATAGGGATTGACCAGATCATGATGTTTCCCATAGAACTTCTTAAGTGTTGCGACCATTTTTTTTTTTTTTTTTTTTTTTTTTTTTTTTTTTTTTTTTTTTTTTTATACCCCTGGCTCAACAACTTTGTAGTGAGCACTTTCCCACGTTCCATGAAGTCCTGATAAGATGACAAGATGACAATTGAACGTCACGAGTTTGAGCCTTTAATTTTGTGTCCGCTCCATATATCCTTCACTCCTGCACGGGTTTTCATTAAATTTTGGTCAGATGTTCTGCTCGGTGAGACAATATGCAGATTCTATGACTGAATATGATGGCTCAAGGTCAAGGTCACAATTGAAGGTCATGAGTTTGAAACTTTGATCTCCTGTCCGCTCCATATTCCCATTACCTCTTAAAAGAGTTTTCATTAAATTTTAGTCAATGTTCACCTCAGTGAGACTGTATGCAAAATCTATGATTCAACAATCCTGACTCAAGGTTAAGGTCACAGATGAATGTCAACTATTTGAGCCCTTGATTTCATGTTTGCTCTATATCTTAAGGACTTACTTTTTTTCTTTATTTCGGTAAAATGTTTTCTTAAGTGAGAAGTTGTATGCTGGTTTATGGTCAGAGTCACATTTTTTTAATCTTGGACTTCATGTAAAGCCTGGAAGAATATTCATTTAACTCTGGTAAAATATTAATTTATGTTTACTCCCCCGCCGCGTAATGGAGCAGAGATTGTAGGATAGGCTTTGGTCTGTCCGTCTACCCGTCCGTAACACTTATCTGTCCTCTCCAGATCTCCTGAACCCTTTGAAAGATTTTCATTAAACTTTGGTCAAATGTTTGCCTCAGTAGATGCCGACTCAAGTTCAAGGTCAACTGACGGTCACGAGTATTAGTCTTGAATTCCGGGTCCGCACCATATCATTTTTACCACTGGAAGGATTTTCATTAAACTTTGGTAAAATGTTTGCCTCAGTGACATGATGTGCAGAACTCATACTTCAACAATGCCGACTCAAAGTCAAGGCCATAATGAAGGTCACGAGTTTAAGCCTGTAACTGTGTGTCCGCTCCATATCTCCTTTAACCGTAGAAGGATTTTCATAAAATTTTCGTCAAATGTTCGGCTCATATGTGCAGATTTCATCTCGACATGCTGGCTTAAGGTCAAGGTCACAATTGATCTTGTACCCCTGAAAATTTTTTTATTAAACTCAAATCAAATGTTTACCTCAGTGAGACTATAAAAAAACAACTTTGTATCAACATCACGAAAACATACCTATATAATTTTGACCCTACTTAAACCCCACTTTTATATAGTAAAATTGGAGTTTACAGGGGTATACATTATTTTTCTTATTTCTGCTGTTTTTTCTATTTTTCTTTTTTCTTATTTCGGCGAGGCGGTTCTAACGAGTACCCACAATCTATGTTTTGAGCAGAAATATGAAAAATATCATATTTTTTTATCTGAAAATTTTTCATTTTTTGGTGGCAAAAAAATTTCAGTACATTTGAATAGGCGTGTTTTCGTAATGAGCGGGATTCGAACTCAGGACCTCGTGATCCAAAGTCAGGAGTGCTAGCCTCTCAGCCGGCTGCGCGGTCGCTTTTACAACCAAAGGTTCCACATCTTTGTCATTCTGTGGTGGGGTATAAAGCTGTCCTTTAGATTGCTTTCTTGTTCAAACGGTACTGCGTCATTAAAGATGATTGCCGCCATGCCTATATATGGTAAAATAAACACTTAAAAATCTTCTTCTGAAGAATCAAAAAACGCTTTAAGGCTGGATGTTGGTATATAACATCAGGGACACACGGTTTACCAAGTTTGTTCAAATGATGATCCTAGGATGACATTTGGCTTTTCTATGGCAAGGTCAAATTTGAATCCCCCTACTCCTGTATCGAAAAATGTTAAAAAAAATATAAAAGAACATTTTCGGAAGCGTACTAAAGATTAATGGTTGAAATTTGCAATGTATGATTAAAGTAGTAAATCGTTTACTTACAAACTTACAATTATCATTTGTCCCCTGAGAGTTATACTCCCTTGCCCTTGGCTATATACATGTTTAAAATAATGTATATTTTTTTTTTAAGTCTTCTTTTCTAAAACCGCTTCACCAATTTTCACCAGATTTCTCGCGGATGCTTCTATCAAAGGGATATTGGCAATTCGTTTGAATGGTTCCACACCAATGAACAAGATGGTCGCCGTGCCCATATATGTCAAAACAAAAACACTGACAATATTCTCCAGAACCGAGTGAGACTGACTCTTGGTATATAGCATTGGGGACTCAAGGTCTACCAAGCTTGTTCAGATGATGATCCTAGGATGA
Source organism: Anodontia alba (assembly GCA_964016985.1). Lineage (NCBI taxonomy): Eukaryota > Metazoa > Mollusca > Bivalvia > Lucinida > Lucinidae > Anodontia > Anodontia alba. The sequence continues at coordinate 71,334,900 of OZ024828.1, read as the reverse complement.
CATTTGACGTTTCTTGGCATGGTCAAATTTGCGTCTTCATACAAAATGTTGAAAAAAAAATCGTGTTCTAGAAATGTATTAAGACTAACGGCTGAAACTTCCAATGTATGCTTAAAGTAGTAGAACGTGTTACATGTAATTACAATCAAACTTTTATCCCCTTGGGACACTGCCCTTACCCCTGGGTTATGTACATGCACGAAATCGTATAAAGTTGTAAATTTCTTCTTCTCTGAAACCGCTTGCCAATTTTCACCAGATTTCACATGAGGCCTTCTTTTGAAGTGGTACTAACAATTTGTTCTAATCGTCTTGCACTATTGAGCAAGATGGCTGCAATGCCCAAATATAGTTAAACACTTAAAAATCTTCTCTAGAGCCAGAAAAGCTTTTGACACTGAATCTTAGTATATAGCATCGGGGAAGCAAGATCTACCAAGTTTGTTCGAATGATGATCCTAGAAGGACCTTCGATCTTTTTACGGCACTGTCAAATTTCTCTCCTAGTTGCTGTGGAAATGCTGGAAGTATTTTGCATTGCATCTGCAGATATGCAATGGCTGTTTTACTCAGGTGAGCGACTCGTGGCCCATGGACTTGTTTGGTCGGCCAAACTGACCGTTTGCTTATGATAATAATTTTATAAGTTTAAGTTTGCTGCGTTAATAGGTATTGCATTAACAAATAGCTCCTATGCCTAACGTTTGCAGTGGACGTACCCTTTGGAAATTAGACTGTAACTTGACTGTGACGGTCAAAGCGACGTGACCCTTTATTGACTAACACGTGGCACGGCGTATACTGAATTCTCAATGCTTAACATTAGGTAACCATACTATATCATGGTCAGTAAACATGCAGCGAATTATAACGATAGATGCAATGCCAAACGCATACAGATATAAACAGACCAAATGGTGTATTTGTTTGTGTTAAGGTTTACAGACCAGTCAACCCAATGGTGTCATGTCGAGCGCGGCCAGTTTGCCTAACCACACTTTTATGGGGTAGGCTCAGTCCTCTTTGCGTTTAACCAGTATTGTGCACATTGCGCCAGAAACTGACAACTGCCCTTCTTGGATCAGCGGAAGGGAAAAAATGACCGTAGAAAATATTTTATGATCAATCTCCACCAAAGGATGTTGTCGGCCCGGCGGGCCGCTACCTACTGATCACCAGTTGGACGCGCAACCAACTGAGCCACCGAGGCCGGCCAGACCAAATTAATCTAATACTTGTACATGTAAATATACGCTAATTATATAAACAGGTATTGCCAGAAAAGGAGAGGCAATAGTTGTTACATTACGAAAACACGCCTATTCAAATATTTTGAACAAAAAAAAAAAGGAAAATTTTCAAATAAAAAATTCTAATAATTTTTTATATTTCTTCTCAAAATATAGATTGTGAGTCCTCTTTAGAATCGCATCGGCAAAATAAGAAAAGGAGGGCTAAGATGGCCCTGTATCGCTCACCTGATTACCAGACAAGTTTGAGTCAATTGGCCTTTCGGTTCAAGAGAAGATGTTCAGTATTGATTTTCAAGATGGCGGTCATCTTGGATTTCCAGTCAGAACGATTTTAGCTACTTTTGATCTACAAGTCACCTCCATACTTCCAGTGAAGTTGGGTCAACTGCCCTTTTGGTTCAGGAGAAAAAGTTCAAAATAGATTTTCAACATGGCTGCTAGGGCGACCATCTTGGATATCAGAATGATTTTAGCTATTGTTTATCTACAAGTCACCCCGACACTTCCTATCAAATTTCGAGTCAGTGCACCTTTCTATTCAGGAGAATATGTTCAAAATAGATTTTCAAGACGGCAACTGTAGCGGCCATTTTGTATTGCCGATCGAAACGATTTTAGCTTTTTTAATCTACAAGTCAACTCGATTATTCTTACCAAGTTTCAAGTCAAGTGGCTTTTCAGTTCAGGAGTAGAAGTGAAAAATAGACTTTCAAGATTGTGGCCATGGCGGCCATCTTGTATTTCTGATCGAAAGGATTTTAGCTATTTTTGATCTACCAGTCACCCCTGTGCTTCCTACCAGGTTTCGAGTCAATTGGCCTTTCGGTCCAGGATAAGAAGCGAAAACTAGATTTTCAAGAGGGCCGCCATGGCGGCCATCTTGGATTTCCGATCGAAGCAATTTTAGCTATTTGATCTACAAGTCACCCCAAAGCTTCCTACATAGGTCGAGTCAATTGACCTTTCGGGCTAGAAGAAGAAGTGAAAAAATAGATTTTCAATATGGCTAACATGGCGGCCATCTTGGATTTCCGATCGGAACGAATTTAGTTTTTTTTTTTTTTTTTTTTTTTTTTTTTTATTGATCTACAGGTCACCCTGATGCTTCCTACCAAGTTTCGAGAAATTGGCCTTTCGGTTCAGGAGAAGAAGCGAAAAATAGATTTTCAAGCTGGCCGCCATTGCGGCAACCTTGAATTTCCGATCGGAAGGATTTTAGCTATTTTTGATCTACAAGTCACTCTGATGCTTCGTAACAAGTATTGAGTCAATTGGTCTTTCGGTTCAGGAGAAGTAACGAAAAATATATATCCAAGATGGCGGCCATGGCAGCAACGATTTTGGCTATTTTTAATGTACAAGACACCCCAAGGTTTCCTACCAAGTTTCGAGTCGATTCGCCCAGAGGTGTAGAAGGAGTAGGCTTTTAAAGCAATTGCTGACGACGCACGACGCTTAACGTACGACGCATGACGCACGACGCACAACGGACATTGACTGACCACAATAGCTCAACTTCAGCGCTTCGTGCTCAGGTGAGCTAAAAATAATGTTTACCCCTATAAACCCAAGTATTAGTATTAAAATTGGAATTCATAGTTTTATGACTGTCTTGTCTGAATGTTACTGTGGCGGCATACTTATGCATATTAACTGCATGGGTCAAAGGGACAGGTCAATTTGGTCAATGTATAAAGTGTGACATGTTGTACGTATAAGCCTATTTGCCAGTTACGCACGAGCTTGTTCGTATACGAGTATTAAAAGGTATGCATTTTCATTATAAGCCATGAAAGAAATAAAGATCTAAGAGGTTGGCTTTAGAAACAAAGAACATTTAAACAAATGTCAATCGGAAAGTAGGTTTTAGTAAATCTCTTCATTATAAATGTAATTTTCAAGGCTGTTTACACCCCACTCCCTCTAGCACCGGCTTTAGCGGTATTCAAATCTAAAAGTAACTTGAATCAAATAATTGATCTAAAAGGGATAAAGTAATCTGCACTCAGGCCTCGAGGTTATAAAACTTTTTTCATGCTCAATTCAGCTGAGCATGAAATTTTCTCTGCTAATAAATATGAAAATGCCAACAATAATAATAGTTGGCATTTTCATATTTATTAGCAGAGAAATTTTCATGTTCAGCTACATTGTATGTTTATCAAGAAAGAATTTGCAATTGTTAGTAATTTCAGATTTATTAGCAGGACAAATTTCATGCGCAGCTGAGTTGAGAATGAAAAAAGTTTTATAACCTCAGGACCTATTAAAGTAAAGTATAGTGAGGAAAGATGGTTTCCGGCCACTGCACAACACTGAACACCAGCTGCAATGAAGTAAAAAAAGGATTTTAAAAGTTTAGCACATACAAATAAGAAAATCAGGGACTCGGTTTAATTTCGTCTCTGAATATACAGCAATGAAAACGAGGCTGTTTTCGCAGCTTTGCACCGGCCTTAGCGGTATTCGATTTTCAAACGACATACAGTCGAACCTCGATGGCTCGAACACCGATGACTCGTTTACCATGGTTAATTCGAACTCGTTTTTGAGTCCTTACGAAATTCTTCCGATAACTCAAGAAAACAAATATTTAAGGAACTTTTCTTATTTTATCGTGAAATTGTATGTTGTGTGTACTCATTAGAATCGCCTCATCGAGGTGATTCTAATGAGTACACTCAACATATAATTACTGTGTAGAAAATCGAAAAGATTTCGCTAAATTATCGCTATTTGCTTCCTGAACTGGTGCCATGATTAATCCTCAGTGGCTCGAACTACCCATGTCTCGAACGAATTTCCATGGTCCCAAAGATGTTCGAGCCATTGAGATTCGACTGTACAGAGAGTGTTTACATAAGGGTTGAAAAGTGTTTATAGTTTTATATGAGAACACAGCAGTGACTGCTAAGATGATTATTTCATTGCATGTTTGTCAGTAATTTGCTTCTTGATTTGTTACAATCTCTCTGCACTGAGTAAAGCATTACAATACAGATTTAACTGCATTGCCTAACAACCGGTATTAATCATAATGCGTATCAGAAACTCTATTACTGGAAGCATATTTAAGATCAACGTGATAAATGCGAACAGGAAGCCTTAGATCAGCCTGCGCAGACGTGCAGACTGATGTAGGCTTTCGCTGTCCGTTACAAGGGTAATGTACAGTATTTAAAGGTACAGAATTAATATATATATATATATCGACGAACAAAGAGGAACCTGATCAGATTGTGCGGGATATACCTGTTGATGTGTGACGTTGCAGTGAACCAAGGGCACAAGGTTCATTTTTCTCATGTTGAGCTCTGTGTAGTTATGTGTTGCTAAGTTATCAATAAGTCGGGATGCATTAAGATCATTCAATAAATCCTCTTTTGTTTTGTTCTTCCCGACTTGCTGTCTATTCCAGAGATATAAATGGAAGTACCGAAGAAATGCCATAATCACGAAGCGCTTCCTTCCAGAAAGATGAAGAGATAAGTAATAAGCTATAATAAGACACAACGGCACAGTTGCAATAATCGAGGTACAAACAAATAAATACCGCAACAGAAGGATTGCCTTGGTAGAAACAACTACAGTAATACCTCGATGACTCGAACATCTTTGGGACCGGGTAGTTCGAGCCACTGAACGTTAATCCCTGATGACGCCCAAGCCAGGAAGCAAATGGAGATACTTTAGGGAAGTCTTTTTTATCTTCCACACAATAATGGTATGTAGGGTGTATTCATTAGAATACCCCAAATATCCCTAAATGTTCGTTTTCTTGAGCTATTGAAAAATTTCCTAGGGACTCTAAAATAAATTTGAATCATCCGCGGTACACGAGTTACCGTAGTCGAGCCATTGAAATTTTACCTTACTTTGGAGGTAGATGGCTTAAATAAGTTCTACTCGATCGAAACCTCGCCATTAATTCTGATGCAGCTCAAAATTACAAATTTGTGTTCCGTTTGCGTAGGACCATCTACCTCATGATTGATACATCACAGTAAAACACAAATAATAGAATATATAATCACAATAAAGGACTTAATGGCAATCCGCAGCTAGACCAAACGAAAAGCACGCTGATCCATAATGGGCCCGACAGTAAGTAGCAATAGTTAGGCGCCAACATACTGAAATATATGACGGAAGGAGTAGTTTGTCGTACAGCAGTCATTTTGCAACTATTCTTGTTTTGTAACAAGGTACCCTTTCTCACGGTGCGGCCTTTATGGTTCTGAGTTATCAGTTACTCAAACTTCAGTAGCTAGAACATCTTTCGGACCATGGAAATAAGTTGAGCATGGATAGCTCGAACCAATGAGGTTTTATCATCGGTAAGGTCAGGCAATTTAGGGATGTCTTAAAACAGATAACGGTCTGTTGAGTGTACTCATTAGAATCGCCCCGAATAGGCGATGATTCGAATGCGTTCAAATAACATGATGTTTATGATAAAATAAGAAAACAAATCCTAAAATATCCTTCAATATTTGTTTTCTTGAGTCATCGGAAAACAAATTCTGGCAACTAAAAACGAGTTCTAATCAGCCACGGTAAACTTTCCATCATTCATTGAAGCCAGTGAAGTTTTACTATATTAAGGCAATTCGAAAAATTCTCGTTCGTTTTGTTATTTTCAAATTGCTGTCTGTATCAAGGCCGCAGCTGCAATATAGCGATCACCCACTATAGGTCTGCACAATTTGGTTTCTGTTTTCTTTTCATATGTTATATTTCCTTGCTCTGAAGGCAGCTTTGTGGTCATTATCTTCAATGGCCGTCCTCTTTCTTTCCTTCTTTCGTGCAATTAAAACGGCTTTAAGCTCTAAATACGTTTTGTTTTGCTGACAGAGCATATGTGATTCTTCCGTTGCAGTGCTTCATCGTGCGTCGATTATTTACATTACGAAAACGTGCCTATTCAAATACAGTGAAAATTTTACCACCAAAACATGACCCTATGACAGCTTACAGTAACACCTATTTAAGGCAGTCTGCAGTCGTCTATTAACGGTGTACTTTGAACTTTATTTTCAGAACACTATTTTTATATAACAAGTCAGTTACTGAACGTCCCTTGGGAACTGCAACTTGCGTTACTTGTCCACTCGGCGTAAAAAAAAAAAAAGAAATACAGCGTACATAACTTTCTTAGTTCACCACAGAAGGACGTTTTGCATTTTAGTCGTCTATATTTTAGTAACAACTTTCCGATGTGGCCCGAAACAGTGTTCTGTGATTTATGCGTGGGCCGTAATGATTCATGGATGAGTTAAACGACATCAACAAGGACCAAACATATGTTTTTACCACAGTGGAAGCTGAGGGCGAGGGTTGGAATCTCGTAAAGCTAGCTTAAGCCCCCAGAATTTCATCACTGACCGGTCCAAGACAGTACTTTCATTGTGGTACTTTTTTCGCTAATTGTTCTGTAGTGTTTCACGTTCTAATGTTTTTCTTATAACAATTATGTATGTTAAGATATATTCATTGAAGTTTGGGTAACAGAATGGACACCTTTTATGGGAATGAGTTGCCAACTCTTCTTGCCGTCCGTTTATTTAGTGGCTGCTTAATTGTATTTTTCTGTGTTTTCCTTTGGTGCTGGGGGCTTGCTGTGGACCTGATTGTATCAGTTCAGGAGTTAACTTATTTACTACCTACGTTTCAGCATCAGTTACAAAAACAGTAACCACAATTTGTCGTATTTCGGATAAAGCTTTAGTAATTCTCGAGTTGGTTTCAAACGTGACCGGGTTTCTATTCATCTGTGAGAAAATGAGGTATCCAAAGAGTTGTTAAGCGGCTAATGTAAAAATGTTGTTTTTTTTTATTTTTTTTATTTTTTTTATTTTTTTTTTTATCATTTTTATTTTTATTTTATTTCATTTTATTTTATTTATTTTTTTTTTTTTTTTTGTTTTTTGTTGTTTTTTTCAGGTTCGTAAATGCTGACCCTACCGAAATCCCAACCATACGAGGTATATCCTGCTCAGTGTATCGTACATCTCGGGCAGTAATATTCTTGAGCATTTTTATGCTTTATTGTGTTATTGCAGAACATTTTCTTCCAGATCCAGTTGCATCATCAACGGATTCTTGGCCACGTTTTAATTTAAGAATCTGTCTAGTAACTGTTGCATATATCACATCGTAATGTCCAAAAGCTTCACAGATTTCCATATAAATTTCTGTCGCGCTTAATATAAGTTTGTACCGGGTTAAAATATAGCCACGGAGCTAAGCATTTTTACTGTTTCCAAACATTATTTAACGCAGTGTGTATCAGCATGCCTTTATAAATTTGGATAATGTTTTTATTATTTCAAACGTATATGCATTGGTATCAGTGTGTAGATCAACAATGTGATATATATTGCACGGGTTTCTCGTCGATAATTGTCGAGATATACATAGTTTTGTATTATATAATTTGTATTATATCCATTTATGAACCGTTGAATTTGCTGGGGAATTCAATGCTTTACTTCCCAACACGTCGAAAATTATTTCCAAAGCAAATGCCGGCCTCGGTGGCTCAGTTGGATGCGCCGTCCGACTGGAGACCAGGAGGTCGCGGGTTCAACCCCCGCCGAGGTCGGCAACATTCTTTCGTGGAGATTGATCATGAAATATTTTCTACGATCATTCTCTCCCTTCCGCTGAGTCAAGAAGGGCAGTTGTCAGTTTCTGGCGAAAGAATGTGCACAATACTGGTTAACCGCTTAGAGGACTACGCCTGCTCAGTAAACGTGTGGTTAGGTAAACTGACCGCGCTCGACATGACCCCATTGGGTTGACTGGGCCGTAAAACCTCAACGCAATTGTTTTGGCGAATACATATCGATGTAGTTAGGTAATTAGGTTAACAAAGGAAACAGAGCTTTGAAGTGAAACGCATTCATTACTGGTTTTGACATCATGAGCTGCAATCTGAGAAAAAGCACCTGCTGATATATGCGGCCAACGTTGACTCAAATCATCCGCATCCGCGCAGTCTATTTAGAATCTTCGTTGTCGGCATGAAGTAAACTTGGCATCGTTAACCCATTCATGCCGAGTGGATTCTTCTATCTTAACTCTTTGGACCAGTCCATTTCAAGTAAAAGGGGTGTCTGGTTAGTTTTTATTATTACCATGGTTTACAGAAATTCCTGTACTTAACGCAAACAGTGTAGACCCCGATCAGACGCCGCAGAACGCGGCGTCTGATCTGGGTCTACCCTGTTTGCCAATGTCCCTTTGATGGGACACCGGGCATAAATGGGTTAACTACCCCAAATGCACCCAGTGAAGATTCTGATCAGGATTCGTGAATGCGTGTTGTTTTCAGCCAGGCAACTTTGTGACTTTTTGTTTACTTTCTTACTTTCCTGTACAACAAGCCTTGTCTGAAAAGGGTCTACATTAAATAAATACAAAGTGCAACCAACAAATACTAATTAAACTTAGAGGATGCTCAGGTTGGTCTGTCTCCAGATACATGTCCTCACTTTGTGCTTATCTAAGCTGAAAATACTCGTGGTTTCAAACGATTAAACTAAGCACAGATCAAGTAATTTAGTCTTTCGGTTACTCATCACGAAAACATACATATATAATTTTGACCCCCTTAAACCCCCCCCACCCCCCCTTTTATATAGTAAAACTAGGGTTTACAGGGGTAAATTTTATTTTTCTTATTTCTGCTCAAAACATAGATTATGGGAACTCGTTAGAACCGCCTCGCTGAGGCGGTTCTAACGGGTACCCACAATCTATGTTTTGAGCAGAAATATGAAAAAAATATCAGTTTGTTTATCTGAAAATTTTCAGTTTTTGGAGGTGAAATTTTCTTTATATTTGAATAGGCGTGTTTTTGTAATGTCTTACCATAACGTATTGTGTTTAATTATTTAATTATTATTATTATTATTAGTAGTAGTAGTAGTAAAAGTAGTATGACACCAAACTGAAAGCTGAGTTTTCAGCAAAGTTACCAAATATTTACGAAATCTCGCTTTTCTTTACAGGTCATCGTTTATTTTCTTCAGAATCTTTCTTTTCTGTCTTAAATATTGTTACTCAGAGTCGTCAACTTTGTATGACCTGACCTATGACATTTAGCGTGATTTTTTTTTTTTTTTTTTTTTTTTTTTTTATCTTTTACTTCATGATATTCCTGGTGCTATTGTTTATGTCCTTCTGTTGATTTTCTTATCGGGTCCATACATATGAGACGCATCATATGTAAAAATCGGGACATGTGCGGACCGACTAGAACTTCAGCTATGTATTGGTATATACCAATCCTTCACGAAAACATACTTATATAATTTTGACCTCCTTAAACCGCACTTTTATATAGTAAAACTGTAGTTTACAGGAGTATACATTATTTTTCTTATTTTTGTTCAAAAACATAGATTGAGACGGTTCTAACGAGTATCAACAATCTATGTTTTGAGCAGAAATATGAAAAATATCAGAGTTTTTTATCTGAAAACTTTCAGTTTTTGGTGGTGAAATTTTCTATATATTTGAATAGCCATGATTTCGTAATGTTATCAAAATCATATCCTCCGAAGGAGGATCTAACGAGCACTTATGGAGGGTCACCATAGAATGACCTTTTGGACTGAGCAAATCACTTACAAAATTTAGAAAGTAAAATTGTGCAATTCACATTTTGCTATATGTAACAATAGGTAAGCTTCTAACCGATCTAGAAACCAAACCGAAAGCGGTTCGTAAACATGATCCGATTTGCGGCTGTCTGAATACATGTATAGTATTCAACAGACGTTTCGGTTTTCCCAAAGTTATTCGATGGTGACCTTAAATTGATCTTTCTCAGGTCTGGCTTTAACCGTATAAATGCAGGATGTATATTAGAGCATCCATGGATTATGTAGGGGGACAGCGTGGGGTCTCGTAATAATCTCGCCACTGGTATGTATTGGCTTAATGGTCGTCATAGATTATTACGAATGCAATTCCATAGTAAATAAAACCAGATTTGTTGCCAGTTTCTGAGGTCTAGTTCAAAATTCTACATTTCTACAGTAGACATGAGCAATATTGTAGGTCTTGAGTGGTTACATTGTACATGGAACTAAAAAGTCGTCTGGAAGAACATATTGCCTTTCCTGTAAATGGCGACTGGATATGCTTGGTATATTTTTCAATCATTACGAAATCACGCCTATTCAAATATACAGGAAAGTTTCACCTCCAAAAACTGAATGCTTTTAGATAAAAAAAAATCTCTAATAATTTTTTCATATTTCTGCTAAAAATGTAGATTGTGGGTACTCGTTAGAACCGCCTCGGCGAGGCGGTTCTAACGAGAACCCACAATCTATGTTTTGAGCAGAAATAAGAAAAATAATGTACACCCCTGTAAACCCCAGTTTTACTATATAAAAGTTGTTTTAAGAGGGTCTAAATTACATAGGCATGTTTTCGTGATGATTGTTTACAGGAAATGCATTTTTATAACTTCCTGTTTGCTTTCTTGCACACCAGTGTCCTTCTTAAAGGAGATATGCCTCTAAACAAGAATGTCCTTACGTTTAAAAAAAAAAAACAACAAAAAGATTGCCTTTGGAAACAAAGAACACACTACGGATTAGAAAATGTGAGTCTCGTTTTTTTTTACGGTGACTTAGTGTACAGATTAAGAAAAATTGTAGGTAAATCTAACTTTTCGGAGCAATTCAGAAAACTTATTAACCGTTATAAAAGAATTGGCTATAGCCAGGATATTATGCGGCAGACTGCATGCCTAATTGTCAACCTAATCATTGTTGATGGTTATGCTTCACTCTTTAATTGCACGACGGCGGTTCGGGCCTCAGACTCAATGACGGCCTCTTCGTAAAACTTTAACCAGTGGGTTGGGACTTGACGATATGTCTATGGCTTGGCCCGCCGTGGTTCAACTATTGGTTTTCATTTACTCTGGCATACAGTAGAATTAGCCACGAGTACTCGTCTTTGTTTATTATAGTGATTAATTTGATTTTTTATGTTTTCACCTTGATGCATTGACTGAGTTGGGAGCCTTTATGCGAACCGAATTTTTATGTATTTCTGTATTAAGAGTAGGATCGGGACCAAGGGTGAAGTTAGCTAGCTGTAAAAGTGCTTTAACCCCCCCCACCCCCCCCCGCCCCCCCGGTGGTTTGCTCCCGGTGTTAGTCTTACTCTTTGTTGCTTTGTGGTTTATTCTACGAGGCGATTTGTTGTATGTTTTTCCGTTTGTCATTTTGTTCTTGTGTTTTTCAGTCCTTTTAGTATTGCGATTGCCTCGCTTGGGGAAGAGAGAGCTAATCTTGGTGCTTTTCGTACGTTTGTTCGGTTTGTGCTTGTTTAGATTTGTCGGTTTCCTCTTCCTCTTGGGGTCTGGGAAGGGCTGCGTTTTGTAATTGTGGCACTCCCTGGACTTTTCTCTTACCTTTTTTTATTGAGAATCTTCGTAAGCAGTAATGAAGTGTACAACACTGCTTACGCCCTCTAGCGTATACATGAGCAGAACTCCATTTTCAAATATACCAGAATGGGCCCAATGATCGCAAAGGAAATGAACTATAATATATAGATATAAAGTCTTTCTTTTAAATAGAATTCTGACAGAGTTGCTACCTCTAAATGTGTACCATTTGGCCTAAATAGGATGAAATGTCTTTTATTAAAGCAAATTCTGTACTTATTATCTGGACAGTGTGTTCTAATTGAATATTACTCTGTATTCATCAACTAGACAATGTCTTATATTCAAAGAAAATATGTAGTCATCATTTAGAGAACGTCTTACAGTTTAAAAACAGTCTGTACTCATCACCTCGGCAGCGCCTCAACATTAAAGAAAATGTTGTACTCATCATCTGGACAACGTCTTATAGTTGAAGAAAATGCTGTACTCATTAACTAGACAACGTTCTATAGGTAAAGAAAATTCTGTATTCGTCATCAGGCAGCGCATTATCTTTAAACCAAATCTGTACCCATCATCTGGACAACGTTTTATAGTAAGCAAAGTTCTGGACTCAGCAGCTGGACAGCAGCTACACGTTAAAGACACCTGTAAAATTCTGTACTCGTTATCTGGCAGCGCCTTATGTTTAAACCAAATCTGTACCCATCATCTGAACAACGTCTTATAGTAAGCGAAAGTTCCGGACTCAGCAGCTGGACAGCATCTTACAGTTAAGGACAACTCTGTACTCATCATTTGGACAACGTCTTATAGTTAAAGAAAATTCTATACTCGTCATCTGACAGTAAAAAATCTATACTCATCATCTGGGCACCGTCTTACAGGTAGCGAAAATTCTGGACTCATCGTCTGGACAGCGTCAAATAGTTATAGAAAATTTTGTACAAATCATCTGGACAACGTCTTATAGTTAAAGAATGAACATCGTCTTATGGAAAATTCTGTACTCATCATATGGACAACGTCTTATAGTTAAAACAAATTCTGTACTCATCATCAGTACAGCTGGATTTATCAACAAGATCCATCAGTCATGCAAAAAGGAAATTATTCTTTAACATATCATGTAAAAACGTTGGGAACGGATACACTTCGACCTCTTTATTGATATGCCCTTCCGCCATAAATATACGGTAATTACTACTACGATAGAGAACACGACATGATAAAAGGGCACCATTACAAAGACGACTGGATCATACAGCGCATCTATTCAGAGGCTTTTAAGACAAAAGAGAGATGTCAATGACCTAAATAAAGGACACTTGAGAAATTTCGAAGGCCAAATTATAAGAAACTAGGGGAATATCGAAGGCCAAATTATAAGTAACGACGGGAACGTCTAAGGCCCATCTATAAGAAACTAGGGGAATGTCAAAGGTCGATTTATAAGAAATTAGGGGAATATCGAAGCCCCATTCTAAGAAACAAAGGCAATGACGAAGGCCAATTTATAAGAAAATAGGGGCGTGTCTAATGCCCTTTCTAAGGTAATTTCAAAGTTCCAATAATAGAAAATTATGGAATATCGAAGGCTCTTTTATTGTAGGAAACAAAGGATTTGTCGAAGACCCATCGATAAGAGGCAAGAGGAATGTCAATTGTCCTTTTAAGAGAAACTAGGGGAATTATAGAGGTTCTTTGAAAGAAACTAGGGAAATTTCGAAGGCCCATTTTTAAGGAACTGAGGAAATTATGGACCGAGGCCCTTTCTAAGAAACTAGGGAAATGTCAAAGGCAAAATTATAAGAAACAAGGGGAAAACCGGCACACTTATAAGAAACTAAAGGGATCTCGAAGGTTCATTTAGAAGAAACTAGGGAAATCTCGAAGGCCCACATAAATTGGCCTTCGACATTCCACTATTTCTTGCTATTTCCTGTCAAAATGCGAACGCCCTAAAAAGGAGAAATGGATGGAAAGACTGCTCTTGGTCTCCGTGTTTTCGTGCGCGCTAGCTCCTTGCGTGACGCAGTCCATATGAGCCACAGTATGAGGAAATATATCTTCAAACATGGCATTCGCAGCCTAAGAGCAACTACTTGTGGATCTGCGCAGTCTGATTAGATTTATCACTGGGTATTCTAGGGATAACCAAGGAAATACTTTTTCATCAGATGAAGAGACAGAACTCTGATCCGCATACGCCTCCTCAAATCAGATCTCAGTTCTAGCTAGCACACAAAACCCAAGGTACCCATTTTTAAATTGAGACTCGTTCATAAATCATAAGCGATTCTACGTACAATGAATGTCGGTTTAAATTACTTTAAATACTGCATGTTTTGAGAGATTTTAATATTTCTTATTGCTAAACAATGCAAGTACATTGTTTACAAGTACATTTTTAAATGATAAAATTTTAGTGAAGGTAACTCTTGCAAAATTGTTTTGTCTTCTGAAAATAAGTCTACCTTAAAACAAAATATTTTGCTGCCCTTTGGAACAAACTATTTCCTTTTTCAAGGGATCATTTTCAGAAGAGGCTTTCTGTGCAGGTAAGCCAGACATAAAGTCATAAAAAATGTCTTCCTTTCAGAAATGGTAGAAATTTATTACGTTTATTCAGTCGCCTTCTAACACAATCACATATGATTACCCTAAATCTGAAATCAGTAAGGGTGTGCAGAATGAAGCCAGCTGCCTCATTAGTTTTTCAAAACGAACTTCGAAAGTCTCTTCCTACTGGTCGTTCCATGCGTAAAGGCTTACTTGAAATTTAATTTTGGGTAATGTTGGTTGGTACTTGATGCTCTATCTTTGGTAGGGCCCACCGGAGTCTTACTGTTGGTTTTCGTTTGCTCTAGTATTTCAGTTGTTTCGTGCTGGTGAGTCCTCGTCGTTGTTTCATCTTTGTAATTTGTTGATTTTTGTGTTCTCGGAGATGTATTACTGATGAGTTAGGAAGCCTTCATGCGGACTGAACAAATTATGTGTCTAAACCGCGGCAGAAGTAAGGGCGAGGATTGTGGCCACGTACAATTGATTTAAGACCCCCCTCCCCCCCCCACCCCCCCCCCCACACACACACACACACACCCAGTGAAATACTTTTCACTGACCGTTCCAAGGCGGTTCTTCTGTCATGGTTTAATTTTGTTATAGTTCGTCTTTGAATATGTGTGTCACTTACATCTTTTTGTTTTGGATAGCCATTTGGCCACTTTGTGGGAAAGTAACTGTCCGTTTGGCTTTCTGCTAATGATGTTTCCATTAGGGTCCAGTTATTTCGTGTTTATGTTTCTTTCCTTTTGATGTCTCTGATGTGAGGTGTGGGATAATTGTGTCGATTCCTGACCATTGCCTTCCTTTCTATTTATTCTTCTGTTGGAACTTGTATATTTTTTGTGGTAACTGTACATACTTAAAGTGCGTTGTCTAATCAAGGTGGTTGCATACCTATAAATTTGACCGTTGCGCAGTCAATATAAGCATCACTTGTTTACATTAGATACGATAAATGCGATATTTGCTTCGTTTTTCAGAATATGATGAACAATCAAAGAAATCTCAGTTATTCTGATGTTAACGATATTGCAACTGAATTCGTCATTTTTGTAGAAAACTGCGGAAAGCGGTCACCTTTGGCCGCGGCAAAGTAGTATTGAATACGTCCAGGAACAGACACATTCCTATAGCACAGCCTACTAATGATACCAAAAGGAACAAGAAACAAAACATGACAGACACCAACCAGCTCCTTTTGTCCACAAGGTGATCAAAACAAAGTGATCCCCTAAACACAACAATAAGACAGTGAACATAACCAAACATGAACAAAAGCCCTGCAAGAAGCAGCCACAAGACAATGCAAAGAACAAGCCGCTAACGTCCGGGTTCACACAATCCATTGATCAGTTTGGCATTTCTACGAGCATAAAAAGCCCTGCAGCTCAATCGTACACAAGGTAACACAAAGAATAAGGAACACCCAAAAAACGCTAAAGTCCGGGTTCTTACAATCCATTGATCAGTGTAGCATTGATCAGTGTTAATCTGGACGGTTCACGAGTACTTTCTTATACTTTTGTATGATGATTTTAATTATGTTAAGTCATTAGAAAAAGTCTGTGTCATTATGGTTTTCCAAATTGTGGTTCTTCAAATGCGCATGCGCAGTTCCCATTTGGGCTACAGATATGCGTTTTTGCCTGAAGCTTCCACGTCTCTGCTGCATGTCTGCGAACAGCAAGGCTCTAGCAAGACTGCGCTTATGCGCAGGCCTGACTGAGCCTTTGCTGGTGGCCTATGTGATAAGTACCCTTTTCTCATATACTGGATCCAATTTTCTTCTACAAGCTGACTATCAGATCTAGTTTTAGCAAAAGCAGTGGTTGAATTCCATTTGTATCAATAATAATCTTGTACGCTGTAAATTTATTTTCCATTAAGCATCGTCACTCTTAAGGCGATACTCACGCGTCAAAGAATGTATATGTTTCTAACATATTTACATACAAATATTCCTTGTTTTTGTTAAAGTTTTTGTCCTTGTTTTCGATGATTTCCGTGGGATTTCGAGTCCGCGTTCTTGTAAAACACAAGACAAAATATTTTGAAATGTCACCTGCAAAAATCAACATGCAAACGTTTAAATGCTTTAGGCCCATAATGAATCACTTTCCGGCGTTGACATAAAGGGAAATGATATACCTGGTAGAATTTCGGCATGTTGTCTCAAGGCAGACGACTTTTGTGACTTCCTGTCTGTTTCCCTGTACCCTAAGTCCCTTCTGGAAAAGAATGTTTTATAAAAGGAATGAATGTGCTCCCAAAAGGAGCAATTTGTTTTCTTTACTGTAGACTCCCTTTAGAAGAGAGCCAAAACGTTTTTTTTTAAAGAATTGTCTCTGTCAAAAGTGTACTCGTTCCCCTGAATTACGAAACAGAAATATCTAAATCGCAAAAGATTGTTTTACAAATAAAAGGCATTAAGTCATAGTATAAATGCCAACGCCATAAATTCATTAAAACAGAGCTTTTTTGCAGTCAGTGTGCCATTTCGGCTTATTTTGCTGCCTACTTAACCCATTAAACGCGTCATTAGCTTTCTGCACTATCAGAATTGAAAATTAGGCTACAGGATACATCCATACTGAGCAAAACCAGTCTTAAACATTCAGATAAAATAATTAATATGAGCATTTCCTACAAGATCTGCATGTGCGCACAGTAAAGTATGATCAGTCTTCACAGGATATTCTGTGGGTAGCCAAGGGTCCAGAGCCCTTCAGCCGATCAGGGAACACTCAGGTTAATTTTTTATGAAATACTGTGCGTCGACTTATTTGCCGTTTTCTTGATATTTTACAGTCAACATAGTGCATTTGTATCAAACAGCATTTGTTCTCGTGTCTTTGTTTTCAACATATGTTTATTATTATAATATTCATACAAAATACAAGCACATGTGTAATTTGACACACAGCAGAGAGCAATATAAGCAAAATGATCAGGCTAGAGCAGTTTGTTCCACGGTGGCTTCTTTGTTGTATTTTTTTTTTTTTTTTTTTTTTTTTTTTTTTTTTTTTTCATTTAATTGCCGTCGGTGTGTTATTCTGTGATGTCGCATCGAGTCATTCTAAGATACATTCTGTGCCTTTGGAATAAATGTAAAAAAGATTGCTTTTAGAAACAAAGAACACACTACAGAAGGCTGTGTTCGTGATTAGGATATTTCCCAAGTATCCCCGTGTTTGTACCATTTGATACCTTGATTTTCTAAGACATATAAGAATATAGATTTTTCAAACGAGCTTTTCAGTTCGTTAGTTACATTTTAAACTATTTTATTTTTCATACAGTTTTCTTCATGTGCATGATAACCAAAGTATTCCTTATTCTCCTTATTATATGGTGTAATACATTAGCCACAAAGTAAAACACTATTTTATTCGCTGAAATAAATATAGTGAATAAAATATGATTTTATGCTCCAAGACCAAATTGTTTCAATACCAAATCTTCACAAAATCACAAGTGCTTCCAGAGGGGATTCAATTAAATTATTTTACGGCAATATATCTTTTGGCTTCTTTTTCAACAACAACTACTTCTACTTCTATTCTTCTTCTTCTTCTTCTTCTTCTTCTTCTTATTATTATTATTATTATTATTATTATTATTATTAATATTATATGTAGCAGGAGAACCATAATTGGTTGATTAACCAATCAGCATTTTCAAGTAAGCAATTTGAAACAAAGCCACTAAACCTGCAGTTTAATCCGATTTTGTCAGAAAATAATATAGGTTAACTAAAATGCATAAACATCACTAATGGTACTAAAATGCATAAACACCACTAATGGTATCGATAATTTGCCATTGTCAGCACATGTTATAAAACGATAATAAAACGAATTTGTCAAGTAACAACCTGATAATAGTCATTAATTTTTAGCAGATACTAAACGAATTTATATGTTCCAAAATACTTTTTACTATGTAGTCCCTTCAACTTTTCCATACAGTTAGCTACCTCAGCTGGCATCAAATGAGTCACAACGTAGGAAAACGTACTTTCTAACATGTGCGGAAAACTATTTCGAAAACACATTGAAAATTTCACCACCAAAAACTGAAAGTTTTCAGATAAAAATTCTGATATTTTTTTCATAATTTTGCTCAAAACAAAGATTGTTGGTACTCCTTAGAACGGCCTTGGTGAGGTGGTTCCTAAAGTACCAAATAAATTTATGTTTTTGAGCAGTAATAAGATAAATAATGTATACCTCTGTAAACCCAAGTTTTACTATATAAAAGTTGAGTTTAAGGGGGTCAAAATTATACAGGTATGTTTTCGTGATGGAAGACTCAAATTAGCCTGCGCTTCCACGCAGTCTGATCAGAGTCTTCGTTTTCCGCACTATGAAACTTTGCATTCTTGGCTATCCAAAATGCGTATAATTAAGATTCTGATCAGATTGCAGGCTGATCTGAATCTTCTCTGGCCGAACATATCCGACGGTATTTCGTTGCAGTTCAAATCATAACGTTTTTGTTGATTTACTTTGAAACAGAGCTTGTCATATCAACCACATTATCTCACAAACAGAACAGGCTTGTTTTGGATAACTGTCAAAGGTTGAAAGCATGAGTACAAAGACAGAATCGGCGTTGCTGTACAAAATTTCAGAATACAAGTATATGGCATATAAATCGTTGCAATATTCGATATATTTTTTTATATTTCTATTCGATTTTTGCTATTGTATATTTTATATTTGTATTTCAATCCCTATGTATTTCTGTTGCATATTATTAGATTTAAATTGAATCCCTCTTCATTTGAATCGGGTTGTTCGATAATTTGCAGTTAATATCTGTTCAATACTTTCATACGAGTATATGTTTTGGTTCTATTCTACACTACTGTATTTGTGTAAATGTTTAATGGTGGCTTGAATTCGATATTCTTATACTTGTATTCATTTTTATTTTAATTATTATTTTGAGAGCGTTTATTTATATTCAGTATTATACTTTTACTAGTCAGTCTTGGTGTATTGTCACTCTATTTTATTTATTTATTTTATTTATTTATTTATTTATTTATTTATTTATTTTTTTATTTTTTTATTTATTTATGTATTTATTTTATTTTTTTTTTTATTTTTTTATTTTTTTTTTTTGCTTTTAATATTGCATATCCGTTGTTTTGTGTCGTATAGGTTTACGTTTCAGTTCGCATTCGACCTTTGTATTTAATGTATGTTCAATTCTGGTGCATATGTTTTTGTTTTATTTCTAATTTATTATAATTGTATTGTAGAAACGGTGATTAATATTCAATATTTCCTGTTTGTATTCAACCATTTTTCTTACTATTCTATAAGCGTCTATTGCTAGACAATGGTATATATTTGTATTGGATACTCCACGTTTGTTTTTCATTCTTAAAGTGTTTATTTAATGGGTTTACATGACTAGTCTATTTCGTCTTCATTTCTACTGACATTAAGGTCCTCTACATATACTGGTATAGTATGTACAAAACACTATCTTACACCTCTACTTGCAATATTGTTTGCCACAGCCATTAGTACTACCTTTCTTTACTGACTCCCTTTACACCCATTGACAATAATGTCCAACACAGCCCCTGGTTTTACCGATCATGTGCATCTACTGACTATACTGTCAATACAGCCACTGGTACGTCCTGCGCTGACTCCACTTACACTTCTACTGAACATACTATTAATCTCAGCCACTGGTACGTCCTGTGCTGACTACACGTACACTTCTACTTAACATACTATCTACCTCAGCCACTGGTACGTCCTGTGCTGACTCCACTTATAATTTTACTGGCAATACTGGCCACTATAACCTTTGGTACCGGTTGTACTACCTCTGCTTACACTTCTACTGACAATGTTTCCACTACAGCTTTTGGTACTGCCTCCACTTATCCCACTTATCGACAATATCTACCACAGCCATTGGTACTTTCTGTACTCCACTTCCATTTCCATCTCAGCACAGACACTAGTACATCCTGTTCTGACACCTCTTACAAGTCTGCTGTAAATTGTAAATTGTGCTGTGAATATTGTCTATACCCCAGCCACTGGTACTGCATGTATACTCAAAATACACGTCCGCTGACTTTTCTGTCCACCTCCCTGGTACATCCCGTGCGGACTCCACGCACATTTCTAATGTTAAAACTGTGAACCACAGCCACTGGTACAGTCTGCACTTACTCCATTTAACTTCTAGCGATAACAATGTCCACCATTTCCTCTGTTACTACCTGTCCAAACTCCACTTACACTTCTACTGACACTGTTGTAAACCACAGCTACTAGTCTACCTACTGACAATAATTTCCACACAGCCACTGGTACTACCTGGACATCACATACACATCTACTGCAATACTCTCATTCACAGTCGCTGGAACAGCCTGTACTTACTCCACTTACACTTCTAGCGTCCACATCTACTGGTACTGCCTGTTCAAACTCCACTTTCACTTCTACCGACACTACTGTCAACCGCAGTCACCGGTCTACCCGTACAGACACCACTTAAACTTTTGCTGACAATTATGCCACACAGCCATGGTACTACTTGTACAGACACTACCTGCACATCTATTGCAGTACTCTCAACCACAGCCACTTGTACAGCCTGTACTTACTCCGCTTACACCTCTAGCGACAACACTGTCCAACTTATCCACTTGTACTGACTGTTCAAACTCCACTTACAGTTCTACAGACACTCTGATAATTGTTCGCACACAGATTGATACCAACAAGATCTAGCCAATGGATTTGCCAAATGCCATTTTTCAAAGAACGAGAGAACGCTGATGCCAAACTATGAAAACAGCCAAATGCACAGGCAAGAATGAGGCGGGTCGAGCACCTTACCGATAGTTGATTTGGTACGCTGCTTACCTAAACCTTAACCTTCAACTCTGTGCTAGAGTTGCCTTTGGGTCATGCCCTGGGGTGGACTAGGACCATAATGTATAACAGATCAGATTGAGCATCTGGAAAATAGTTGAAATTTAAAATTTATGCATCCAGGAGTTGTTACCATATGGCCAAAGAGCAAAGGGCGGGGGCATTTGTGTATTTTGGGACACGTTGAATTTTTATTTATTTATATATATATATATATATATTTTTTTTTGTTCCGACCTATTTTATTGTTTTATTATTGTAGTAATATTATGCTGTATGAATTATCGACAGAGATTTGCGGCTTTTGTGAAACCGAACTTGCACTTAAGATACCTGAGTTCACTTATTCACCCTACCTTAAGAATTGTTAACACTATGATTTTGAACGAACTTGTTCCTGTTGATCATCAAAACATCCTCTGTACACTTGTACTTACAGACTTACGCCAGTCTATAAGTGTGCAAGAATTAATGTTCAAACAAATGGTGGGGTGGGAGTGGTGGGGAGGTGGGGAGGGTTGTTAATAAATGAATAAAGTGTGATTACGGTTTCTGCAAAACCATTTGAATTAGAGTTTTGACGTTCTGCTTAGAGCTGCCGTGTAGACTTACCTAATTAACGTTTAGGTTAATCTGTCAATTTATGACGAAATTAATGTCCATATAAAATTAACCGGCCTTTAAACCAGTTGATCTAGAAATCTGAGCCGCAACGTCAGACAACGTACCTGCAGACATGTGCGTTCAGCGAAGATTCAGATCAGCCTGCGCAGTCGCACAGTCTAATCAGAAACTTCACTGGACGCATTTTGGCCAGCCAGGTGTGTTCATGTGGACAACGAAAACCCTAATCAGACTGCGCTAATCTGATATTTGGTACATTGATATAGCCGATCTGTAAAACATTGCTTTTTAACCCTATAAATGTTGAAAAGTAACAGTGTGTTCTCCATTGCGGCAAACGTACCTTTAGCGACAAAATGTCTTGCAAGTACATCTGGGGACATAGTGTCAAATTAGCACCCCCATCCAAACTCCACGAGTAGTTGTTCTTCTATCCGTTCCAGGGCGGTTCCTGTTTTGCAGTTACCCTTTGTTTTGTGCGTGGGTGATTTCATATGTGGCGTTTGTTTTATCATTATTTGTTCCTCATCTCGCCTTCTTTTGGTGCCTCGGGAAAGCTATATTTCGTAATTGTGGCATTTCTTTGGTATATTTACTTATATTTTTCCTGGCTGCGACGTTCCAGAATTAAATGGAGGAGAACGTTTCAGAATCTACAAGTGCAACCCTATTGCTCTACTGGATATTTCCGTTCAACACACTTTCAATGAAACGTTTTGTGAAGCAAATAATTTCTCAACCAGCGTAGCAAAAACTTAAATCAGTCTCCGCGTCAACACGGTCTGATTAACGCCATCTTTGCTTGCTCTTCTTTTTTGTAGATAAAGGTAAACTAGTAAGTGATTATTGTTTAGGTAAATATATGAAACAGAGGAATTCTACCAAAAACATAGCAGGTAGCCTTCAAAAAAAAAAAAAAAAAAAAAAAAGGTGTTAGCATGCATACGTGCAAAAGGAGGGTCACGGTTGCGTGCGCATCCGTTCATATTTTTTTTTTCTATAATAAACGTCAAAAAAGTTGCCTTTGGAAACAAAAAACACAATACGGATTAGAAAATGGGAGTTTAGGTTTTATTGAGACTATTCATAAGCAGTAAAGAAGTTTGCAACACTGCTTACGCCCTCTAGCGTAAACATGAGCAGAACATTTTCAAATATACCACGATGGGCCCAATAATCGCAAAAGGAAATGAAATATATAATGCACTGTGGTGATGTAGGGGGAGACGTTCTACCACCGCTACACGGATCTAACACCAGCTGCAGGTTAGTGCTGGTTTTCGTAGATTGTATGCCCTCTCATCAGAATTGCACCAAAACGCACGTTATCTCATAGTAAAATATAAATATATACACGTGCGTGCTGCTTGGCGCTGTTTTATTACATTTTCATGACTAATTTGCGTCGTTTATTTCGTATTTCTGTAACACAAGATATCAGGTGAACATTATATAGTCTTGGAGTACATTAATTAGCCTACTTTTGATCATGATTAACGTAATTTGCAACAGTGCAGAAAACCAGAGAAGGTAGAGTATTCGCTGATAATTCTGTGATATTTTAATTTCACCATTATTGTGAAAAAGCATATATTGTTTCTAAGCATTAGAAGGGCCTTGGTGAGGCACCTCTAATGAGTACCCACAACATATGGTTTATGGAGAACAAGATATTTTTTCCAGATTAATCATCAAATACTCTTTCCTGTGTGACCAAGTAAGTATTATGAGAAGAAAGAATTAAATGGACAATGAGTACAATGCGAAATATTTTCGCAAAGAGAGATCCTTTGAAAGCAAAAAAAATAAAATAAATAAATAAATAAATAAATAAAATAAAATAAAAAAATAAAAATAAAATAAAAAAATAAATAAATAAATAAATAAAAAATAAAAAGTCGCTGCATTGAATCCAAGCAACAGACTTTGTTTTAATGAGACTTGTTTGGAAAAGTGCTTAATGGGCGTTATTTATCGTTCAGCAAAATATGATATGGTGTATTGAAATAGAACATTACGAAAACACGCCTATTCAAATATAATGAAAATTTTACAACCCAAAAATTAAAATGTTCAGATAAAAAATTCTGATATTGTTTATATCTCTGCTCAAAACATAGATTGTGGTACTCGTTAGAACCGCCTCGGCGAGACGGTTCTAACGAGTACCTCAATCTATGTTTTTGAACAGAAATAAGAAAAACAATGTATACCCCTGTAAACCCCAGTTTTACTGTATAGAAGTGGGGTTTAAGGGGGTCAAAATTATATAGGCATGTTTTCGTAATGAGACAGGTTGCAGCAAGGATATGCTACCGCAACCTATATGCGTAGTTGTTAACTCAATTGTGGTAGACAACTTTGCTTCACTCTTTAACTGCACGACAATAAGTCGGTCTTTAGAGCGCCCCTTCCCAATTTTGTTTTAGTAGATTGGCGCCTAACGACAATGAGTCGGTCTTTAGAAGACTCCTTCCTAATTTTGTTTTAGTAGATTGGCGCCTAATGACAATGAGTCGGTCTTTAGAAGGTTCCTTCCTAATTTTCTTTTAGTAGATTGGCGCCTAATGACAATTGGACGGTCTTTAGAAGGTTCCTTCCTAATTTTGATTTAATAGATTGGCGCCTAACGACAATGAGTCGGTCTTTAGAAGGCTCCTTCTTAATTTTGTTTTATAGATTGGCGCCTAACGACAATGAGTCGGTCTTTAGAAGGCTACTTCCTAATTTTGGTTTAATAGATTGGCGTCTAAAGACAATGAGTCGGTCTTTAGAAGGCTCCTTACTAATTTTGCTTTAGTAGATTGGCGCCTAACGACAATGAGTCGGTCTTTAGAAGGTTCCTTCCTAAATTTGTTTTAGTAGATTGGCGTCTAACGACAATGAGGCGGTCTTTGGAAGGTTCCTTCCTAATTTTGTTTTACGAGATCGGCGTCTAACGACAATGAGACGATCTTTAGAAGGCCCCTTCCTAATTTTGTTTTAGTAGATTGGTGCCTAACGACAAAGAGTTGGTCTTTACAAGACTCCTTCCTAATTTTGTTTTAATAGATTGGCGCCTAATGACAACAAGTCGGTCTTTAGAAGGTGCCTTCCTAATTTTGTTTTTTGTAGATTGGTGTCTAACGACAATGAGTCGGTCTTTAAAAGGCTCCTTCCTAATTTTGGTTTAGTAGATTGGCGCCTAACGACAATGAGTCGGTCTTTAGAAGGTTCCTTCCTAGTTTTGTGTTAGTAGATTGGCGCCTAACAAAAATGAGTCGGTCTTTAGAAGGCTCCTTCCTAATTTTGTTTTAGTAGATTGGCCTCTAACGACAATGAGTCGGTCTTTAGGCTGAATCAGGCTGACATTATTGAGGCTTTCAATTCAACTTCAAGATACCTTGACGATTTATTAAATATTGACAATATTTACTTTGACCAAATGGTGGACCGGATATACCCTGCAGAACTCCAATTAAATAGAGCAAATTCTTCCGATACCGAGGCACCTTTTTTGGATTTGAATCTATGTATATCTAATGGTACAGTTTCCACCAAAATTTATGATAAACGGGACGATTTTGATTTTGATATAGTCAATTTCCCTTTTCTGGATGGCGATGTCCCCCGGCGTACCTCATATGGGGTATACATATATCAACTTATTAGATTCGCCAGAGCTTCTTCAAATCATAATGACTTTAACTACCGTAATAAAGCCATTACTGCCAAACTTCCTAGGCAGGGCTATCGTTATTTTAAACTTCGTAAGGCGTTTTCGAAATTTTATCGCAGACACAGTGCCTTGTTAGAAAAATATAGCGTCAGTCTGAAAACACTTCTGCAACAAGGTATATCGGAACCCGAATTTTACGGTGACTTAGTGTACAGATTTAGAAAAATTGTAAGTAAATCTAACTTTTCGAAAATTGTAGGTAAATCTAACTTTTCGGAGCAATTCAGGAAACTTATTAACCATTATAAAAGAATTGGCTATAGCCTGGATATTATGCGGCAGACTGCATGTCTAGTTGTCAACCCAATCGTTGTTGACGGCTATGCTTCACTCTTTAATTGCACGACGGCGGTTCGGGCCTCAGACTCAATAACGGCCTCTTCGTAAAACTTTAACAAGTGGGTTGGGGCTTGACGATATGTCTTTGGCTTGGCCCGCCGTGGTTCAACTACTGGTTTTCATATACTCTGGCATACAGTAGAATTAGACAGGAATACTCGTCTTTGTTTATTATAGTGCTTAATTTGATTTTTATGTTTTCTCTTTGATGCATTGACTGAGTTGGGTGCCTTTATGCGAACCGAATTTTTATGTATTTCTGTATTAAGAGTAGCATCGGGACCCAGGGTGAAGTTAGCTAGCTGTAAAAGTGCTTTAACCCCCACCCCCACTCCAGCCGCCCCCACCACCCCCCTCCCCCGGTGGTTTACTCTACTGACCGTTCTAAGGCGGTGGTCCCGGTGTTAGTCTTACTCTTTGTTGCTTTGTGGTTTATTCTACGAGGCGATTTGATGTATGTCTTTCCATGTGTCATTTTGTTCTTGTGTTTTTGGTCCTTTTAGTATTGCGATTACCTCGCTTTGGGAAGAGAGAGCTAATCTTAGTGCTTTTCGTACGTTTGTTCGATTTGTGCTTGTTTGGATTTGTCGGTTGCCTCTTCCTCTTGGGGTCTGTGGGGGGGGGGGGGGGGCAGGGGGGGCTACGGTTTATGGTTTTGGCACTCCCTGGGCTTTTCTCTTGCCTTTATTAGAAGGTTCCTTCCTAATTTTGTTTTAGTAGGTTGGCGTTTACCGACAATGAATCGATTTTTAGAAGGCTTCTTCCAAATTTTGTTTTAGTGTATTGGCGCCTTACGACAATGAGTCAGTCTTTAGGAGGCTCCTTCCTAATTTTGTTCTAGTAGATTGGCGTCTAACTATCTATGTCTAAGTCAGGTTTTTGGTTTTCTTTTGTTCTGGCTTCAGATCGTCATTGATCTCTTTACTTTGTTTCAGCATAGTTTTGTAACTATGGCTGTTTCATTATGAATTTTCACTGATGAAGTGGAGGCCCCTATGTGGGACGAACATATGCTTGTAACATTGAGCTGCATCAGAACTAAAGGTGATGTTTCGTGAGAGTAAAACTAATTTAAATAACCAACAATATTTTTTTCTACTGACCGTTCCAAGACGGTTTGTCAGTTGAAGTTCTTTGTTCGTGCGTCGAAAGTTTCATTGTAGCGTTTATTTTGTCATTATTTGTTCCTCGTCTCAGCCATCATGTTTATAGGTTTTACTGGATATGATCGCATCTACTTTGCCATGATAAAGTATTGTAAACCTGTCAAAACTAATGCCGCCTCCCTGTTGAAAGGTGTATATTCTAAAAGGATTGATTGTGTTGGGGTTTAACGACACGTCAACCCTTGTGGGTCATTTTGTGTCGTATATTCTAAAAGGAACAAATTATACCATCTCCAACTGCGGGTAGTGCAACAGCTCCTAGCAATATATTTAAAAGGAATAAATTGCTAGGAGCTGTTGCACAACCCGCAGTTGGAGATGGTATAAGAGTCTACCAAACTGAATGTTTTAAATCATACTGATTATATTTGTTGTCTTTTGGGATCATTGAGTTTATTCTGGTTACTTTGTAAATCAGTTACCGCTTTTTTTTTGTCTGTGTTCTCTGTTTCCAAAGATCACCTGTTAGAATTTTAATTATGTTAAATATTTTAAGAGCTCATATTATCTAACCCCTTTGTGCGTATAAGCTATAATATTGGTCCATAGTTTTTTTTGTTGTTGTTTTTTTTTTTTTTTTTGTTTTTGTTTTTGTACTGTACGACAATCTCCCCTGCTTGTGACCTTGAGGTCAAGGTAACGGGCTTTCTTTTTTATGTTACACTTTTACCATAAACGGTTTTACAATCTGTATATTCTGAAATGATATTTGAGACTGTTTCTAAATTCCGTTCATTCCGTTCATTGACCCGGCCCCGTCATTCCCATAAACTCTAGTCATTCGACATAGACGTTTTGTTAAACGGCCACTTTCAGCTGAATTCATGGATGAATTATTAGATTCTGTTTTGTAAGGTTAGTTCAGTAAACTACCACTTCCCATGGCCACGTTAGTGATCTCGAGATAAATGTCTCTCTCAAAACATTACGATTAAGTTTCTAAAGATTTATGTTTCTTGAAGGCCTATATGGTTTCAATAGATACTTGGACATATGTTAGATACTGGGAAAAAATTATCCGATATGATGCTCATTTTATTCAGTAAGCCTGGTGTCAAATCCACTTAGAACGTTTACGTATGAATATAGTTTAATGATAAAGTTATTTCTTGGGAAACATTTTCTGCCCACCCCAGCACCCCTAGCGCCGGCTTAAGCGGTATTCGATAAAGCCTTATACAACCTCATCCGTCCCTATCCCTCAAACCCGTAGACATTGTTATCTACTTTTCCAGATAATATATTCTCTATAGTAGCCTTATACAAACCCCACGTCACCCCGTAAATACTTGGACGATGTTTTCTTTTCCAGATAATATTTTAGCCTTATACAAACCCCACGTCACCCCATAAGCACTTGGACGTTGTTTCCTTTTCCAGATAATATTTTCACTAACATAGCCTTATACAAACTCCACTTTAACCTACAAACTCTTAAACATATTTTATTTGTATAAATGGAGATATATGAACATATTTCAAATGGGATTCAGAAAAAAACAGTCAAGGACTTATATAAATCCTTTCCTAACACCTTCGATCCTCGCCCCCCGCCCCCCCCCCCCCCGCCGCCCCCCATCACACACACATACACACACACACACACACACACACACACACACACACACACACACACGCACGCGCTTGAGACGAAAAAACTTAACTTACTGTTCTAGATATTAATATATTCGCTGCCGTAGCCTTATACAAACCCCCTTTACACCAAACAAACCCTTAAACGTTATTTGGCTCACCTGAGCACAACGTGCTCGGGTTAAGCTATTGTGATCACCCTGTGCCCGGCGTCCGTCGTCCGTCGTGCGTCGTCCAAATATTTGCTTCAAATAACATCTTCTCCCTAACTACTGGGCGGATTTCAACCAAAATTAATAGGATTGTTCCTTGGAGATTTTCTACCAAAATTGCTCAAATCGTTCCGCTCCGCTGCACAAAATGGCCGCCAGAGCTAAAAATAGAAAAAAAAAGAAAAGAAAAAAAAGCAAGCTTCAAACAACATCTCCTCCGTGACCACTGGGCTGATTTCAACCAAACTTGATAAGATTGTTACTTGGCAGGTCTTCTACCAAGTTGCTCAAACCGTTTCGCTCCACTTCACAAAATGGCCGCCAGAGCCAAAAATAGAATAAATACTTCAAACGACATCTCCTTTGTAAGTACTGGGCGGATTTCAATCAAACTTGATAGGATTGTTTCTTGGGCGGACCTCTACAAAAATTGCTCAAATCGTCATCCTCTGCTGCACAAAATGGCCGCCAGACCTAAAAATAGAAAATAAAAAAAAAACAAACTTCAAATGACATCTTCTCCGTAACCCCTGGAAGGATTTCAACCAAACGTAATAGAATTGTTCCTTAGGAGGATCTCTGGCAAAATTGCTTAAATCATTCCGGTCCGCTCCGCTGCATACAATGGCCACTCGAGCTAAAAATAGAATACACTTCAAATGACATTTTCTCTGTAACCACTGGGAGGATTAACTAAAGTTGATTTGATTGTTTCTTGGGAGGTCCTCTACTAAAAATTCTCAAATCGTTCCGCTCCGCTGCACAAAATGGAGGCCAGAGCTAAAAATAAAAAACAATTCAAATGATATCTCCTCCGTAACCACTTGGTGGAATTCAACCAAACTTGATAGAATTATTTCTCGGGAAGTTCCCTACAAAACTTGTACAAACTGTTTCACTTAGGTGCACAAAATGGTGGCCAGAGCTACAGATATAAAAAAAAAAAAAACTTCAAAAAGCATCTCCTCCATAACCCCTTGGCCGATTGCAACCAAACTTGATAGGATTGTTTTTCGGGAGGTCCTCTACCAAAATTGCTCAAAACTTTGGCTCTACAGCGCAAAATGGCAGCCAGAGCTTAAAATAGAACAACTTCAAACAACATCTCCTCCATTACCACTTGGCGGATTTCAACCAAACTTGATAGGATTGTGCCTTGGAAAATCCTCTACCAAAATTGCTCAAATTGTTCCACTTCGCTGAATAAAGTGCCTTTCAGAGCTAAAAATGGAGAAAAAAAAACAACTTCAAACAACATCTCCTCCGTAACCACTGGGCGGATTTTAACCAAACTTGATAGGATACTTCTTTAAGAATTCATCTAACACAATTGTTCAAACCGTTCTGCTCTGCTTAGCAAAATGGCAAAAAAAAATCATACAATTTCGCTGTAACTCATAGGGACCCGGCACACTATGAAACTGTGTAAAAGCGAAACAAATAAAACAAACTAATTAATGACTGGGCCAACAAACTTCACTGCATTGTTCCTTGGATGTCCAGTAATATCTTGAGATCTACATTGCATTGGATAAATCATTATGTGCCAAGACTACGGCATTTAATTTGTTCCGAGAGAAAGCAAAAAATGGTGTTAAAAAAAGGTGCTTAATTTCCTTTAAAAGTAGTCCCGAATTTACTTCCAGAGGAAGCGAATATCGAATATTTCTCTTTAAGAGTAGCTAATAAATTGAAAGTGATACATTTCCTTTAAAAGCAGCCCAGCTTAAAGAAGCACTTTTATGTTAGTTGATGCCTCTTTATTGCAAACGATATTGTTTGTCTCACGCATGTTACGCGCATGTATAATGTGCGTAATAGGCGATACGCCTTTGCTATTTTATATTACGGTGGACATGAGGTTCTACATTTCACGGACTAGTTAATATATATATATATATATATATATATATAGAGAGAGAGAGAGAGAGAGAGAGAGAGAGAGAGAGACTACCGTACAGTTTTATGTTTTATATGCATTTTGATTGTATTTTTCTTACCAGTCAGAGCTGGCGTTTCATCAGCTGTTGTCAACTCGATATAGGACTGGTGATTTTAGTAGTGTAAAATGTAAAATTAGAGTTTTCTTTGGTACCCGGCTCAGATTCCATATACATTCTTCAGGGGCAATGGGGCAGATTAGGCGCTCAACAGTTTGTAGATTCATACACACTTTCATTTAAAGTCAAACATCAATGCGGGCAAACAGTATCATGAGCAAAAAAAAAAAAAAATCAATTCCATTCGAATATGGAAAACCATTACGAAAACACGCCTATTCGAATATATAGAAAATTTCATCTCCAAAAACAGAAAATTTTCAGATAAAAAACTCCGATATTTTTCATATTTCTGCTCAAAACATAGATTGTGGATACTCGTTAGAACCACCTCGCCGAGAGGGTTCTAACGAGTACCCACAATCTATGTTTTTAAGCAGAAATAAGAAAAATAATGTATACCCCTGTAAACCCCAGTTTTACTATATAAAAGTGGGGTTTAAGGGGGTCAAAATTATTTAGGTATGTTTTCGTGATGATCAAGATTTTCTGTCATGGAAAAGTTCATATTTACTGTACGTCATATTAGATGGCACGACAGGTTACTGTAAACCTTTGAAAGCGAATGAATCATACCTTATGACTACAACCCAGCTCAGATAAAATAAAAAAAAATAGATGTTTGTGAAATTTAGCACATATGTAATCATCTGAAGACTATTTAATTGTAAATTATCATTTACCAAGCAGCAGAGGTCTTACAATTCTAAGTGTTCGAATCTGCAAACTATACGAATCTGCAACTTGTCACTCTGATGGTGAAAATAAGTATAACCAGGGCTATACATTTTTTGCTGATTTTTGTTCTCAAGATGTTGCAGTTTTAAAAGCATTTTCAGTTGGTTTTTGCCATCATTAATTCAGAGTAACTATAAAATATCAATTCATTTTTATCCAGTTCCAAAAAAGAGAGACAAACTGAAATTTTACAGACTGACAGATACCACATTTTATGACTGTATTACTACCATATATCAAGTTATTAAGAAATGTCAAAAACGACTGCCTTTGGCAACAAAGAACACACTTCAGGTTAGAAAATGGGAGTCTCAGTTTAATTGAGACTCTTCATAAGCAGTAATGAAGTTTGCAACTCTGCTTACGCACTCTAGCGTATACATGAGAAGAACTCAATTATCAAAGATACTGCAATGGGCCCATTGATCCCAAAGAAAATGAAATATAATCTGCACTATCGTGAAGAACGGGGGAACGCAAACCTTTATTGATAAAAAATGTCTATTTCTGAAGAATATAGAGCTTTTAAGGGCAGTCCTTTTGTAGTTTCTTTAGTATGCATTTCGCATAGATGAGTTAACGAACGATAGGATCCTTGTCTCACCCAAGGTACAGGCTCGTCTGGATTCAAGTTTTTCATATAAGAGAAAATAGCGTGTTTCATTTTTGATAAGTATTATCCGTTTAATCTTAACCATTCTTTGGACAAATTCAGCAGACTATAAATTGGCGATATTATTTTATCATTTTCCCTGAAAATGGCTTTATTTCATGCAAATTTAGAGACAATTTTATTTTAAAAAAAAATGGTAAAAAATATTTCAAAATGGTGTCTACTGTGACTTTTACCCAGCATGCCAAGCCTTAAGGAAAATAATTCATTATACTTACTTGAGATAATGAAACTCTACAAGCGAACGACAGTCATACTCATTATTGTGTTTATTAGCCTGAATGACATTTTAAAGTTCATTGACACAAAACGAGATAAGAACTAAGTTTACGAGTATCCTCTAGAAACCATGTACAATGTTTTATTTTGTTTAACTATTAAGTCAATATATCGCCTTACGGTATATCCGAATTGCGCATGTCTAGGGCAAACTGCATTCAGCTGCCATTCGCAGTTTACACAGACATTCGTTTTAACCCTTCTCTTGCTAAACACGACATGCCATGTCTTAGCAAACAGTGTAGATCCAGATTCTTAAGAAGCCAACCGATCCGGATCTACACTGTTTGTCATTAAATACGTGAATTTCTATCAAAAACCCAGATCAAGTAATCAGATTGGCAGGAAATTAGAAGTGGGCGTGGCATCTTAATTTATTCAGCAAGGCAAGGGTAAAGTCTTAAAGCGCTAATCACAGCTGCAGCTGATGACATTTATTTATTTATTATTTTACTTATTTATTATTTTGTTTTGTCCTTCATTTTATTGTGTTTGTTTTGTATTTTTCAGAGAAAATAAAAGTATGTTCAATACTAACAAAGGTCATTATTTTTATAATATATCTATTGTCACCACAATTGGCGTTAGTGCCGTGTGGCGGTCGTAAGACTTCTTTCCGAACTACCAGCAGTGTATTAAATCTTTGTTGGCTCTTTGCGATCCCTGGGTCAATTCAGGGGTTTTTGAAATTTATATGAGGGTCACTGATGATGTCGCATTGGTGGAAACTTGTTAGTCTGTCCCTGATAACTTGACACTTCAGCTGTTTTCAGTTTTGTGAGTGCGTTCATTGCTGAAGTCAGCGTACCATAGACCCGACCCCACAAAAAAATGGGGTGTAATCGGGCGATCATGAAAATTAAGCATTACTTAGTGAGTACGGTTCGTCCACCAGGACTATCAGACTGAACAGAGATTTAGAAAGATACAGGAATAAATGTCTGTGGTTTAGAAAGTCTGTTTATGGCTAGGCTGTGACAAACACATCAGATATAAGTCTGGAATCAGTCACCTTGTAGGGGCTGACAAAAGGTCATGTGGGTACTCTAAAACTGTTGGATTATTCAGAGATAATATAATATCTGTATATCTGTAGATGAAATTGAATTGTTGGGCAAGGCGTGTTCACTCTACTGACCGTTCTAAGGCGGTGGTCCCGGTGTTAGTCTTACTCTTTGTTGCTTTGTGGTTT
Source organism: Anodontia alba (assembly GCA_964016985.1). Lineage (NCBI taxonomy): Eukaryota > Metazoa > Mollusca > Bivalvia > Lucinida > Lucinidae > Anodontia > Anodontia alba. The sequence goes on along the minus strand of OZ024828.1, from coordinate 71,301,148 downwards.
ATTTTACGAGGCTATTTGTTTTATGTCTTCTTGTGTCATTTTGTTCTTGTGTTTTTCAGTCCTTTTATCATTGTGATTACCTCGCTTGGGGAAGAGACAGCTAATCTTAGTGTTTTTGTACGTTTGTTTTTGGATTTGTCGGTTTTCTCTTCCTCTTAGTGTCTGGGAAAGGCTGCGGTTTGTGATTGAGGCACTCCCTGGACTTTTCTTTTTTTTTTTTTTTTTTTTTTTTTTTTTTTTTTTTTTTGAGACTCTGTATAATCTCTGCCTCATACGAGTATAAAAACAAGTCTAGAAGCAATGGGCATAATTAGTTTCCATAGAAATGCCGATTCGTTGTTGAAATATCCGTCCACCGAACTCCACAAAGATCTTGTCGATTAGATATTCGAGCATCTTTACAATATCTGCATCAGAGTTTTTGTATGGTGCATCAGAGTGGCCCTGAACAAATAAGTGTCTGTGTAGCCAAGTACAATACACTAAAAGTGACGATTTCCATAATGGTTCTTGTTAAAGGAACACTGGTTCATAATGTCTCGAAATATTGATTTCAGTTTGTCAAGAGGACTTGTGGTATAAAGAGTTGTGAGAAATCGAAAGGTTTGATACTGTTTACAGTACAAAATAACTGTGAATGTAGATTTTGTAGAAGATCTTTGAAGTTTTTTTCAGGATCCACATCTGGTTGACACCACTTCTTGCGTATGAGGTGTTTCAATACTTCTGAAGCCCGTCTTTTACTGCTGCAAGGATTCTCGTTAGGATCTGTAAGAGGGGCTTAGTTGAGCACTTAGCTGAGTCCGCAATGTCATGTTGTAACGTTGTATGGATTATTGTGCAATTTAGGAATCCAGTATAATTTAGGAAGATAAAGATCTTCATCGATCAGAATGCGAAATTTCGAATGACGCCATAACCAAATTGTGGTTTCGCAGAATTTCTTCCCTAGACAACGTAGTGAGTTTGTATGTCGGGTTTCCTGGTGTTACTCTTACCAAGCTCCTCAATTTATATGTCATTTCATGTGTATCGTCTGCTTAGCATACAACTCACCTGGAAAGTCATGTCTTATTTTCTCTGCAAAACAAACAATCAAACAAAAAAAAAAAAAAAAAAAAAAAGAAAAAGAAAAAGAAATACAGTCGACTCTCTTTATATCTAAGCCTAAGGGACTCTCCGAAATACTTGGAGATATCCGTTCCTCGACATATCAGATTTGCAGCATTGAGGAAAAACTAACTTGATCAACCGTATTTCACAAATGAGCATGTTATTTGACTCCTGCAGTTAGAGATATATTTAAGAAATTATTGTGGAAAAGAGGTGAAATTGCTTCTTTGGAACATTTATTCCGCTTTTCCACAAGATTTTGTTACCTGCTGTTAGAGTTAGTTCTATGTTAAAACAGGAACCAGATTTTCAGTTCGAGGTACACTGTTATTCGAGATAAGCAGTCAAGATAACGATAGTGGACTGTAAGAATGCATTCTGCTACAGCTGTGCTTAGCGCTTTAAGGATTAAAAGAAGATATACGCATGCAGGATTATGGGGAATTCGTACAGTTTGAAAGGCAACAACTCTGTCATTTTTTTATATTATTGCAGACTATTAAAGTCACAGACTAAACTAGATGTTGTAGCAAAACGAGTACGCTGAGCAATATATATACCATAGGATGTAACCGGAAGGAAATATCTACACCAAAGGGTGTATCAGGAAGGTCTTATATACCCAATGGAGGTTGTAGCACGAGGGAAAGAGAAAGCTGGGCGCAGTTGTTCAAAGCTAACGACGTCGTTAGTTAACGGTTCGTTAAAATTTACATCGGGTGATACGCAAATACGCTGAAAGTTTTGCTGAAAAAATGTGAGTAGCTTTTGCAATGCAAAAGCTACTCACATTTTTCAGCAAAAAATATCAGAATATTGTGTATTGGATCAGCTAAAACAGTTAACGAAATGACCCTTAACGAGCTTGTTAAGCTAACGACGCTTTGAACACCTGGGCCCTGATTGCTTTGCGTTTCGTTGCTATGTTATGTCGATACTGCCTGTCTTAGTTTGTTTGCTCATCCGCTTGATGTCACTGGTAGGCTATGTTCTATGTTCGGTTAGGCGGTTCTAACGAGTACCCACCCAGTCAGCATTCTACATAAATCTATATCGGGCCGTCATCGGCCCGTCAGGGTAGCTGACGGGCCGGTGACGGCCCGATGTAGATTTACGTAGAATGCTAGCTGGGCACAATCTATGTTTTTGAACAGAAATAAGAAAACTAATGCATACCCCTGTAAACCCCAGTTATACTGTAAACAAGTGGGGTTTAAGGGGGTCAAACTATATAGGTTTGTTTTCGTGATGGTCATGGGAAAAGAGCCGGTAAAGCTTATGCGATCAGCAACGGTTAACGCGGCTAGCTTATCCGCGACGTATTGCCAGAAGATATACTGTTCGATTACGTAAGTGTTAGACCAAGGGAACCTTCATAAAGAGAGCATGACATGAGACCTCGGTAAGGGGCCGAGCACCAGCACTGAAATATCTATTCGACGGGAAGTCCGAGGAATCTTCTTCTGGCGACGCAAGTCACATATACGTGTGGGCCTTCATCTGACACTTGTCCTGCGGACTGATACACATAAAGAATTAAACAACGCACGTAAGCCTCTATAATGACACAAAAACAGAAAAGTAATTTTGAACCAGGATAAGCAACCTACGTTGTATAGGTTACCGAGGCTATACAAAATGACATAAAGCACGTTTCATCTGCAGTAAATGTATGTCATGCATGTTTGTAAACCAACATATCGTTGATAACTATGCTTCTACTATTACTCCTATTGCAACTGCTATTGCTGCTCTATATTTCCCATATGTCTTATCTTTCTTCTTCTTCCTTCTTCTTCACCTTCATCTTTTTCTTCTTCTTCTCATATTCTCCCGATTTCATAATTCTACCGATTCTGTCCCTGTTACTGCTTCATAAGTTTAGCAGTTTAGTGTACATGTACCATGTTTTCTTAACATTTTATACTGTTTTACATTTTCCTACATTCTATGCGTATATTAAGATACACGACATGGCACCAGTAGTATAAAATATGGAGTTATATATGTGTAAAGTATCTGCCGACTGTATTGTTAATATGTTACTACTCATATGTCATGTTTTTGGCTTAAGAGAAATAAAAGTGTTTGTCTGTCTGTCTGTCTGTCTGTCTGTCTATCGCCTTAGACAGAATGACGGCTCCTCACTCGATCTATTTCAGGAGACTGGCACCTCAGTATTGCTGTTTGTGACCGGGCTCATCATGGACCATTTTTTGTGGATTTACTTTGCTCTGCAGATGGCCACTGAGCCTTCTACTTGTTTTATAATAGTTTTCTGATTATTTTATTCTGGCCCCGAGGTTATAAATTTTTTTTCATGCTCAACTCAGCTGAGCATGATAATTTCTCTGCTAATAAATATAAAAATGCCAACTATGTTTAGCAAAAAAGCATTTGCAATTATCAGTAATTTGAGATTTATTAGCAGGACAAATTTCATAAAACTGCAAAACGGAAGATAAAAGGGTTTATAAACTTAGATAATTTCGTAATGTGAAGCGAATCTGAATGTGAAAAAAGAAAGAATGATATTTGAAATTTACAGTAACCAATCCGAAGTGTCACCGGGTATAGCACATATAATACACGTACTTGTCCTAGCTTGTGGTACAGGAAGGCTTTTGTAGCGAAGTGGGTAGAATAAAGGATCGGGTTACATATCCGGCTCCGATAAGTAAGGCTTTTTTCACTCTGATACATTTTACGCACAGCTGAAATGACCCACGCGTGTACTTAATTACCCACTTGATCTCATTTCACGTGAATCCAATAGCATTTCAATTTCGACACTGAGGGATTAGAGGGAGACAGAATGTAGCGGGTATAAACATATACCCATTTTGTACTACTTATGTCCTAAGCCGTTTTTTTTTTTTTTGTTGTTGTTGTTCTTTGTGTGTGTGTGTGTGTGTGTGTGTGTGTGTGGTTTCTATTTGTATTTATAGTGGCGTTGTAAAGGACCCCAAGCTCAGCGAACACGGTTCGATCACCGGCTCGAATGAGTGCAGACGGTTTACACTAAGTCATAAATCTGGAGATCGACGTGAAAGTTATGAGCGTTTGAAGTCGGAAGCAATATTAAAACAAGCACACACACACACACACACACACACACACACACACACACACACACACAAAAAAAAAAAAAAAAAAAAAAAAAACATGCAGTTAGTAGAAACTCTTCCAGCGCTTCGAGCGGGAACGCAACTACATGTACAATCGAATCGATAGCATGTGCAATTCATCGACGGAATTAGGATATACCGTTCTTCGCGGGCGTATATACTTTTTAATACAGATACAAAAACCATACTTTGGTTACATGTTTGGCATTAATTCATTAAAGTAAAAGATCATTGAAAAGAGATTACAACTCGTAACATTTAACTGCCGTAAAAAAAACCCTTACTGCCAAACTTCTTAGGCAGGGCTATCGTTATTTTAAACTTCGTAAGGCGTTTTCGAAATTTTATCGCAGACACAGTGCCTTGGTAGCATCAATCTGAAAACACTTTTGCAACAAGGTATATCGGAACCAGAATTTTACGGTGACTAAGTGTACAGATTTAGACGATATGTCTTTGGCTTGGCCCGCCGTGGTTCAACTATTGGTTTTCATTTACTCTGGCAGACAGTAGAATTAGCCGTGAGTGTTTATTATAGGGAATAATTTGATTTTTTATGTTTTCGCTTTGATACATTGACTGAGTTGGGAGCCTTTATGCGACACGAATTTTTATGTATTTCCGTATTAAGAGTAGCAGCAGGACCCATGGTGAAATTGGCTAGCTGT